>JAWWEU010000023.1:8897286-8990530 GCA_035583155.1 Acropternis orthonyx | reverse complement strand
ACTCCCCCGCGCCGTCCCCGCCCGCGCCGGCGGCTCCGCTCCGGGCTCGGGCACCGTCCCCGCCGCCGCTGCCGCCGCCGCCGCCCGGTCTCCGCCTCAGCGCCGGGAGCTGCGCCCGTGAGTGCGGGGGAGCCGCGTGCCGTGCGGGGCCGGGGGAGCGCCGGGGCGGGACGGGCGCGCCCCGGGGCCGGGAGGGGCCGTGAGGGGCCGGGCTCCCGGGGCTGCCTCGGGCCGGGCACGGGGAGCCGCGGGTGGGCACGGGGCAGGGGCTGCCCCGGTGCTGCTGCCGGTGGGAACCGGGAGGAGGATGCCCCGGGGGAGCCGCGATGCCCGGCGGGGATCCCCGGCGAGGATGGTCCGGGGTGCCCCGGCTTTGCCCCGTGCGAGGAGAGGCGGCAGGGCTGGGACTGTGCTGGGGTGGGGGTGAGGCCGTGGGCGCCTGGGTCACTTGCGGGAGGGGGAGGCAAAATGTGTGGGTTCCTTTCCAGCATCTTTGCTGAATCACTCTGATCATCCTGGGGAGAGTTCTTCTGCCACGAGCTCCCTGGTTCCTCTGTGATGGAGACGGGCACCTCCCGGCTGCAGGCCCTCTCTGGGCTCTCAGGGGGGTTTCTGCCTCCTCTTGCTGCCCATCCTTGGGTCCCAGTGTGTGCAGGGAGGCTGGGTGGTTCTGACACCTGCCCTCCTCCAAAACTGTTTGTAGAAACGTGTTTCCACATGCAAACAACACTGATTTAGTGTCACAGAAGTAAAATACGCGGGTGAAACCCAATTATTGTCACAGGTCCTGGAAGCCTGGGTGCCTTGGGTTGCTTCAGCAGGACCAGGCTGGATGTAAGAGTCTTCCTTTGGCTCTCTGAGAGAAGGTCCAAACTCATTCTGGGTTGTGGGCTCTTCCAACAAGAAGCAATTAGAATAAAAGTTTGGAATCTGGACTTACAACAAGATGTTCTAGAGCTCCTCGGGGGAGGGAAGGAGACTTCAGGAACTTGGAATTTATAGTGTAGCAATTAAACATAAAGGAGTAAAAATGCTGAGTGGCTGGCGTGAGCGTTTTTCCATCCCGCCTGAGGTGCATGCTGAAGTATTAGTAAAAAACAACTCAAGAAAAGCAAGTTAGCATTTAATAAACTCCATTAATAATTATAAACTTGACATGTGTAGAAGGTGGTGGATGTTTTCTTTAGTGCCAGAAGATTCGGCAGCTGATTGTTTTGAGAGCCCTCCTCCTCCTCGACCCCTGGTTAGGGTAGCACAGAGCTTGGAGCTCAGAGGTTGCTCTGCAGACTCTTGCCTTGCTGTAGTTTGGTGGAGTACATTCAGCACTGCTGCTTCTCAGTGTTTCTCAGTTCAGGTGAGTCACCAATAATTTACAGTAAGAACTTGCCTTTCAAATGTTCTGACTGGCTTGGGAACAGAGAGCTTGTCCAGCATAACTGCTGGAGCTGGAGCTTCCTCTCGTCTTTGGAGATCTGAGTGTGAGAGGCAGGGAGCTCAAGAGGTGGGTGAGTAGCTGAAATGCCAAGTGTATGTGTCTGTCTAAGTGGAGTCTTAGCTTGCTCTTTTTTAAGCTGCTATTGGTAGAATTCTTGCCAGCTCTATATT
This sequence comes from Acropternis orthonyx, assembly GCA_035583155.1. NCBI lineage: Eukaryota > Metazoa > Chordata > Aves > Passeriformes > Rhinocryptidae > Acropternis > Acropternis orthonyx. Next base: position 8,988,925 of record JAWWEU010000023.1, on the reverse strand, counting down.
GACCTAGAAATCAAAGGCAACTCTTGAGGCTAAACAGCTCATGCTGTAATATCGATATCAAACTGCTCATGAAAGACTATTGCCACAAGTGAATCCCTTAATTCTTTTGCTGGAAAAAAATAGATGAAGACCATTCGGAGCAAATCAGGTGATCTGTGCCTCTTGACTTAAAATTGCTTGGTGTATTTCTGCTCTCCTTTGAATAACTGTATGTGACATCAGTGCAGTGGTTTGTAGCCTGTGTCTTCAACCTGATACAATGCCACTAGTCCCAGCAGTGCAATTGCCTGGCCTGAGCCTGTGTGTGTGCTCAGAGATGCAGACATTCACCCAAATCTTACTTGCTTTCTCTGAATTTCAGCTTGCAAAATGGTTGTGCATTAGCAGCTCTGTTCTGGGAGAAGCCCTGCTGAAGTTAGTGGCACTACCTGTTGCTGCAGTGTTGCTGATAAACATCCTTATAATCCTCTGAGTCATAATATATGAAGTAAGAGTGAGCATTTTATAAATGCAGGCATCCAATTTGGTGTGTCGAATATAAAATGATGACTTGAGTGTTTTTCTTGCTTCTCATTGTGCCTTTCCAGTTTTGGCTGTGCTTGTGCTGGGCTGTGGCAGGAGCCACAATGACCATGTCAGTGCTGTGTGTCTCCTCCCTGTGCACAGAACAGTGTAAGGACAGCAGGACTGTGGCTTGACACCATCCGTGCACTTCTGCTCCCACCAGAGAGGGGCATTCCGTTTGACTTAAACAGTGCCAGCGATTTGTCTGAATTTCATTTTAAATGAGTATTTCTTGTGGTTATCAAAGGTAGGCTGTCTCGGGAGACAGCTGCACATCATCCATTGCCTGTTGCCTGTACAGGAGTAGCCGCGTCGGTGAGGCTGTCCCTGCACGCAGAACGTTGTTGTGTGACACAGGGACCAGAGCTGGCTTGAGACTGCCTGTCCTGGGGTATGGATGGAGTGTCTGCCCAGCCCCACTGATGGTCACTGATTTCCATTCAGGAAGACTTTAAAGCATCATTGAAAAGGCATGTCACAAAGGCATATGTCCTCAGCCTTGCTGCGATGTGGTTGTACCCAAACTGAGCTACTTTAAACTGTGAAGTCGTCCAGAAATTCAGAGCTCTCAGGCTGATGAGGGAAGCAGCAGGTAGCTGGAATCACACTCAGGCATTTTGGGATGGGCTCCTGGTATCTTCCCTTCATGTTGCACATCTCGCTCCAGCACTTGTTTGCCAGCCAGGGAGCTCTGTGTGTGCCTCGTGGTTCTGGGTCCTTACACAAAGGTCACTGAGATGCCACTTCTATGTTGAGGGCTGGGTTTGTTTCAGATAATTGCTCTCGTAAATTATTCACTCCAGTGTTACACAGCAGTGCTGTGATCAAAGATTAGTTCATGCCTTTGCACAGGCATGCAGTGTCATCTGTTTCTCTCCCTGAAAAAGTCTTGATTTGTCTGTAGTGTGAACTTTGATGCTGACCAAAATAACAAGATAGCCACCAGTTAAAATAACACTGATGGACATCTGTCTGTCTTAGAAATATTCTGGATGTGTAATTCCAGTTAATTTTATTAAGACTGCAGATCTTTTCTGTCATGATTACTAGAGAGGTTTCTGTCTGGCTGCGTCATTTCACTTTCAAGTGAATATGTTCCTTGAGTATCAGAAACCTGTACCAGTCTCATATGGTTTTAATGCATCTGCGTGTTATTCTGGTCTTGTACTTGACCGGAATAACACCTTCAAGTGCTGGAATTTAAAAGGTCTGGGCTATTGATAAAAGTTAATGAGCTGGACTTGAGTGACAATTCCAGATAAAGAAAACCTGAATGAATTCACTTCTTGATTTGTGAGCATTTTAAAAAAATAATTACAGAGGCTGGCAAAAGAGCTGGTGTTCCAGGTTTATCTGCTGTTGGGGGGTGTTCTTTAATGTACCTTCTTGAAGCATACTCTCTCTCTCTAATTTGTAAAAATAGGATCCTGGTATGACTAGTTCTGTATCTTAGTATTCCTTCATCTTCTGTTGTCTGGCCTCGCAATTTTCATACACTGATTTTGGTTTTTGCACTCTTTAATCCATGTGAGAGGCAGCTGGGGGCTGTGCTTATGGTGCTGGCAGCAGAAGGCCTGACCTGCTGTGGACACTGTTGTGCCCGGTCTGTGGGTTTGGGCAGGAGAGCAGAGCCCAGAGAGGTGGGGTGCTCTGCCTTGGTGTGTGTTTCATGAGACCAACCTCATTTGCTAGGAAAGAGAAGGGCAAGCTATCTTTTTGGTTGCGAATTAACTGTGAACCTATGGCAGTTTTGGCTTGTGGGGCTCTGGCTTGGCTAAATCTTTGTGTTACCTTTAGCTGGGTGACTGCTTGTTGAAGTTTGTTCGTAAAGAGGATGGGAGCAGGAGTCTTGGGAACTGTGTGGTTAAGATGTAAAAATAAACAAAGCTGAGAAGCTGTACCCTACTTAAAACAGGCTGACCTAAATTTTCAGCAATTCTAGCAGAGAGGCAGTCTCTGGGTAGGGATAAAGGCTTACTGACAACTGGCTTCCTTGTCCTTGCATCGCTTGACATGGTTGACAGGCCACCATTGGAAAAGCAACACGGGGGTCTGAGGTCATTCACTGCCCCCCCTCCCCGAGTTGCACAACCCATGCTGTGGATTTGCCTTGTGTTCCTGTGGACAGTCCCCTTGTTATGCAAGTCAACAGTTCAGCATCTTCTGGGAAGTCACGGCAGGAACCTCTTCTCAAATTGCTTTTGTTGGAGTGTGTTGAAAACATGTTTGGTGTCTTCTGGCTTGTCCCTACAGAGATTGCTTTTGAGAGTAAGTGTCTGGGAAGTCCATTCATACTCTTTGTCTGTAGATTAACATTCTTGCTATCAGTTGTAGTTCTCCATTGCTGAATTATTAATCCTGCAGTGAGAGTTTTTTTTCTTCTTACTGTTCATTGACTTTCATGCTTGATTTATTGTTCTGAGCAGTTTGAAACTGGAGCAAGGGAATGTTGACTAGTAGTAACGGATCACATGTGTGACCTCAGTGGTGGCTAACTAAACTGCTTTAATTGTGAAAACGACATCTGTTTTTCGAAGTACTCAAGAGTTTCCCAGGTGAAGGGTAGTTTGTGGATGTGTATTACCCTCAGAGGCACATTGCTTGTTATTCAATAAAACTGGGATGTTCAGGCAGCCAGTGAAGTGATTACCCATGCGCTCCGGAGGCAGTCCTGTGGGTAGCATGAAGACAGAAGGAGGGAAAAGCAGGTTTGCAGATTCTCCTGCTAATGTGGCTTTGTGGCTCTCCTGGCAGAGAGCCTGCCTTTGATTGGAAAGCATTCCCCTTGGTGTTCTTGTAGGTACTGATGGTCTGAAATGGTTTGTTCTCTGTGTGTGCTTTTTCCTGCAGGGAGATAAGAGGAGGTGAATTGCGTATCCTTTCAGCAGCCTTCTGTTGAACTTGGAATACCACGGTTCAAGCAATTGAACAGATGGATAATGGAGACTGGGGATATATGGTGAGTGAGCCTGTGCAAGTATGTGCTGTGTGGTACCGATGGGCTTTCAAGGTCTTGCAGCAAGAATCCTTCCAGATCTGTCTTGTGTAGCTCCAAAGCTTCAGTCATGTGAGAAGGAAAGCTGTACGTGTTACAACAGCTTTACAACAGCTTACTTACCTTCTCTGGAGTGCTGCACCTTGCGTGCAGTTTGTGGGGAGCACCCAGGTTCATGTTTCCTGGGGACAGTCAGCCAGGACTGAACGCCTGGAGCTTGCTCTCACTGTTTTCCTAACACAAAGGCTGAAAATAGTTTGTGTTTCCTGCATATAATTTTAAGGACTTTTTAGTTGTATTTATAAAGAGAAGTATTTTTCCTTGTAAACCTTGTCTCAGAGTAGACAAACACATCTTATTTTTCTCCCCTTCTCATTTTGCTGCCATGCATATGTCTTTTTTTCTCTGGCTGGCCACAGTCCTTGTTGTTAGGGATGGTGGCCAGATGGGATTTATGTTGCTTTCTCTCTTGCTTCCTCATGTGCTATCTGGAAGCTGGTGCAGACTGATTTGTGCTCTGCCCCCCTCTTCTATGCAGCATGCTAATTTGTTAATAAATACTTCTTTTTAGAGTTAAAAGCTGAAAGTTCTTTCTTTCTTTGCATGTTTAAATGATGCCTCTGAACTGGAGCATGGATTATTTTGATTGTGAGCTCTTGGTCCCATGTCTAAACTTGCACTGTCTTCCTCTTTTGAGGCAGTAAAAGAGGCTTAAGACTTGTTTGGCTGATTTTTTTTCTTTCCTTTTTTTTTTTTTTGATTTGGTTTTGTTCTAGAATGAGACAGATTGTGAAAGTAAGGAACACTGCTGGGCCTCATTCAGATTAACTTGTTCTTCAGGAAATTTCTCTGCTCTCATTTCCCCATCTGTAGAATAGGAAAAAACTTGTTGCTCAAATGCAAAACTTGCTTCTGTGACAGTAGCTCAGTTGTTAAGATTTCTAAAGCATTCTGGAAAAGTGCGTCCTGCATTTTAAGTATCATCCTGTCTAGCTGCCAGTTGTGCCTTGTTGCCAGGTGGCTTGGATTTGTTCAGGTTTAAACACCCGTTACAGGCTTTGAATGGGAGGAGCGTGATTCTCTCCCAGTTTTACAGTATTTGCCCTGTGTGTCAGCGAGGTGATCGAATCTTCTTGTGGTGGCTTGATAAACTCTGCAATTTCTCTCTTTCTAGATGACTGATCCAGTCACGCTAAATGTGGGTGGACACATGTATACGACCTCCCTCACAACTCTAACGAGATATCCTGACTCAATGCTCGGGGCCATGTTCAGGGGAGACTTCCCCACTGCCAGGGACTCTCAGGGCAATTACTTTATTGACAGAGATGGACCACTTTTCCGTTATGTTCTTAACTTTTTAAGGACCTCAGAGCTCACTTTGCCACTGGACTTCAAGGAGTTCGACCTCCTCCGGAAGGAAGCAGACTTCTATCAGATTGAACCTCTAATTCAGTGTCTTAATGACCCCAAGCCACTGTATCCTGTGGATACCTTTGAGGAGGTGGTGGAGCTGTCCAGCACCCGGAAGCTTTCCAAGTACTCCAACCCAGTGGCTGTCATCATCACGCAGCTCACGATCACAACGAAAGTCCACGCGCTACTGGAAGGCATTTCAAACCACTTCACAAAGTGGAACAAGCACATGATGGACACCAGGGACTGCCAGGTTTCCTTCACCTTTGGGCCATGCGACTACCACCAGGAAGTGTCACTCCGAGTCCATCTGATGGAGTACATCACAAAGCAGGGCTTCACCATCAGGAACACCAGAGTTCATCACATGAGTGAGCGTGCCAATGAAAACACAGTGGAGCATAACTGGACTTTCTGCAGACTGGCACGGAAAACAGATGACTGATTCTGACTCTGCTGGAGCCACTTCAGTGATTAGCAACTTAACCGGACAGTATACCCAAGGAGTCTGGATTTTGACCACAGCAACAATGTGGGCTTTTTTTTATACGACTATTTATTGTTTATCGGTGAGGACTGGAGGAGTTTCGTTCTCTAGCAGCTCTGTTCTTTTGTCCTGATCAGAAAAAAACCGTGCATGTGCCTGTTCAGTCAAGACACCTTTTTGTTTGAAAGAGGGAGTCCGAAGAATTAGTACAATAGGGTATTTTGTGTCATTAACACAATTCTCTGACTCGACTCAAAGTGCTAAAATTACCTCTGTTTAAATGGTTTCTAATCCATCTAATTCTATGACACTGGGAGCAAGAAACAAAGAGAATTTAAAATGCAGTTGGGGAGAAGCTGCTATTGTGTAGACTAATTTAGTTTCTAAATCAATAAACAGTATTGTAATATTATAGGAAAACAAATCCCACCCTTTAAAAGTACTTGATAAGTACAGTTTCTTACAGTTATGACAACTGTTTCTTTCTATGCATATAAATCAAGCAACCAAATATTATCTGTAGCCATGGAAATATGATTAGAAGTATTTATATTGGATTCCAAATACAAAATGTCCCTGTGGTAGAATTCATATTTTTAATGCCTGGTGCAATATTATTCCCAAGTGTAATGCCTGCCAGCAAGAAGCTAATAAAAATGTGAAATACAGAATACTGTTTTGTGTTTTCTTTTTGTCTTTTAGAACTCTCATACTTAAGAAACCAAACCCAACCAAACAAAAAACCCCGACCCAAACCCTGTCTTTCTGTGCTGCAAAGTAGTTTGGGTCCTCTAGTAGGGCCCCATTTTTCTCCATTACTGATGTTAATTTGTTCCTTTTTATGTGAACCAGTTGATTCAAATGTCCTCATTATAAACAAAGCTTGTGTTCTGAAAACTGCTGTAGACTGATAGAAAGATGGCAAGTATTTGGACTGGCTAAAGAGGGGGGGGATGGAGGGAACACACAACCTAAATACTGCAGCTGCTAAATAGTGTTATCTGGTTTGTCAGCACTTTATCTAGTGACTTCATATATATAATTTTAACTGCAGAGTGCTGTTTCTGGTGATGTCCAAGTCAAGGCACTCAAGTTCTGTGGCTTTACTCCATTTCACATAGACCTTTATCCTGGGCACTTTGTCACAGTTATGAATAGAACTTCTGGTTATGTTCTGACTTGCATGCTGTTGAGAGTAGGAGAGTTGATACCTATTTTTCAGAGTGAGTCCTGTTCTCCCATGAAGTTCTTGTCACAAGTAGGTGGGAACTTTTCATTCCATCTCTCACTCTAAAGGCCTGTCTCAGGGGTGTATTTCTCTCATCATATTTTGTCTCCCTGTTTATACATTGCAGGTTTTTGACTTATGTAATAAGAGGCAGCAGCAGGAGCTTTGTACTTCCTATCAGGGAGGGAAGAGAAGCAGAACTGATGAAGCTCAGGAAAAGTGGTTGTTTCTTTCTTGCAACACGTGGTAAGAAATATCTGTGTTAACTGGCATTGAATTATAATCACAAGATGTTCTTTGCAACACTTCATTTACTAGCAAATTAATGACTGGCCTGGATCAGCCTGACCTTTCCGTAATTATGAAGTATAATAATTAGAGGAGCACTATTCCAAATAATACACTTGTTGGAGACCAAGATTTATAGAAAGACAGTGTGAGTGGCCCTATCAATGGTAAGGTAAATTCTATAGACCGGAGTTGGCATCAGCTTTGTCTGAGTCTTCATTAGGTGGGAATATTCCACTGCTGAGCAAGTCAGCTATTTTAATTGTCCAAACAGAAGTACTTTCTAATATACTTTTTGATCAAAGAGAACAAGTTATTCTTAAAAACTGAGGATCGTAATTTTACCTTCACTGGATTTTTCAGTAAAGTTGGTTCTCCTTTTTTTTTTTTGGAGGCACTGTATAGTTAGAACACACTGAGAGGGGGTTCATAGTATGGTGGTGGGTTTTTTTTTCCTTCCTTAATGATCACATAATGGATTTAGAAAAGGAGTAAGGAAGCTAAATGACAGAGCTTTCATGCTGTCAGGACACTCCAGGTTAGAAAACAGTGAACCCTGGACCGTTCCTGGATTGTCTCATCGCAGCGGGTACCACTCAGCACTGTTTGGCGTCTGTCTAATTGCAAATGGCTGGCTGAGAATCTTTCATACTTGTAACTGCAAGTAAGCAACTGATTATTAATTCTGATTAGTCATTACTGATGCTTCATAAATGTACTGCTGCACAAAGAACAGGAGGAAATGTGTGCCCTTCACTTGGAACACAGTCTTCATAATTTTGATAGTGTGTTGTGAAGAAGTGGCTTCAAATACCTCTCGTAGGCTGGGCTCATCTGTTCAGAAAGAGAATGTGGAAGGAAATTAATGGCAATTAAGAAGTGAAAGGCTGTAATTTTTTTCTTAAGAACAATCTCTGAAATACAGAAATCTAGACTATTGAAAAAAAAAAAAAGGCAAACAACAAACCACCAGCTACTTCAACAATGTGCAAGATCTCCTTTTCTATAGTATGTGCTGTCCTTCATAAGGAGCACAAAACACTCATCCCAAATGGGACAAGCATACTATTTAACTTCAAAAAATATGCTTGGACTTGAATGAAGGCAAATTTTGTGTTCAGCTGTAGGATTTCAAAGGGATGCTGATTACCACAGTAAAAATCTCACTCAAGGCAAAATGAGTTTTCAAACAGAGCGATTCATGTTTACATCATGCAGAATTTTACATTACTCCACAATATGGACGAATTAAGAAGAGAAAGTAAAGTGCTAAAGACCATGAAGGATGAAATTGCCTTGTTTTATACTTTATATAATTTATACTTGTTCTGATTAAACATATTATTAAAAAACTTAGGTTTTGCACTAGAATCAGTGTATAGAAGATACCCTGCATTTAGTGCTGTTTCGTAATATGTAAATAGACTTATTTTAGCTTATTTTGTACAATGTAACCTCAGTGATACAAGTTTAAAACCAAAACCGCATGGGTGGCACATGACAGCCCAGCTCCCTGGCACAAGCTCTAGTACTCTGCGGGCTGTAACTCACTTTTAGGTTAAAAGTCTGAGCTAAGACTGTGGGTGGCATGATTGGAGTGTCACAGATCATTGTTCAGAGCGAGACACAAGGAATTAAAAGCTTTTGTCTTTTATCTGTATTACTTTTATTAGAACAAAAGCAAACAGTTTCTGCTCTGGCTAATGTGGAAGGTGTGTGGCTGTAATCCATCCATACCTTGTTGGTGGGGGACTTCTGAGCCCACTCATAAAGCCGCTGATAAACCTGCCCGTCGTAACTGCCGAGTGCAGAGTTCAGGTTCTTGTCTGTGAAGTCAAAGGCGTCCACCAGCGGAACAGCGTCCTTCCTGCAGAGCAGAGGAGTGGCATTTGTGTTACTGAAGTGGGTATTGCTTTATAAAGAGGGAAAATCATTCAAGGATAAACCTGGAAGTCAGTTGTCAAGGTTCCTCAGCCTAGGAGGTTTGTGCCAGTTTTCTTCTTTGTCTATACTGAGGGGAAAATCCTGCCTGTTTTGATTCCTCAGAGGCATCTCTAGTTGATCCTGCCTTGGCAGGGGAGTTAGACTAGATGATTTCCAGAGGTCCCTTCTAACCTAACAATTCTGTGATTTTCTACTAATGCCCTGAGTTGTCTGCACTGATGAATGGATGTTTGCAGGGTCTTGTAATCACCTGGGCTCTGTCCCTAATTTCCTAATTCAGGACTCAATCTCATGTCAGTGGTTTTCTCAGCAGTCTCTACCAGTTCTTTCTGTTGATTTTTTTCTTGTTTTATTTTTCTCACACTGTATGTGTTTGTCTTACAAAATGGAATAAGGTTGCTACTAGATTGATGTGAAGTGCTTTGCTGATCTTCAACCTCCATCCATCTATAGTATTTCTATTACCTCATCCTGAGGTGTTGAGGTCTTTTATTCACTTTGTGGCTGTATGAGCAAAGCAACTCTGACCCACACCAGGCACCAGTCTGACAGCAACTGAGAGCTACAGAATAGGCAGCTTCTCCTACGCTGGAGATTGTTTCTGTCTCCTTGTCCTCCCATTGTCCTGGGTGTGGGGAGTCATGCTGGCTGGACCTCACCCCTGAGGTACCAAGATGCAAAGTTGTTTGCACAAATGTTGGCATTTGGATCTTCCAGATCCTTTTGGGCAAGGGCTGTTTGGGGGTGTGGGAAAGGCTGGGATTTTGCTACAGAACAGGAAGTGTTTGTATTCTTTCTACTAATTGTAAATATATGAACGCTCACTTCATTCTTGAATCCTGTTAACAAGGCATGGACTAACACAGAAGTTGCAATGAATTCCAGAGATGACAACATGTTTGGCTTTTGCAAATGTTATGTTGAGCTTACCACTTAATGCAGATTCTGCCATCAATTCTGAAAACCCTCGCTGTTTGGCTCAGCCCTTGCTTATGGTGTGTCCTTGTTTCTCTCCAGGTGGCTTAAGTAGAATTTTACATACAGTAGCAACTCCCTTCTCTGCACCATAAGTTAATCTGTTCTAAACAAACAGCACTGAGCAGTGAAAGATGAATGCTTTGTCAAAAGGCCTTTGTGAGTGTTGTGGTAAGTGAAAACCTTAACATAACTCAGAATTCACAGAGTTAGTGACAAATGGTGTCGAGCAGATGCATCTGAAGTAGCTGTAGGCAGGATTGTTTGGGTACCAGTTGCAGCTCAGCCATGGCAACAGAGTGGGCTGTATTAGCTGCGGCTTAAGCAGATTCTGCAGTGTATGATGGGTTGCTGTGGCTGCCTCCTGCCAGTGCTGCTCTGACTACATATTCTCCTGGTTTTGCTCTACTGCAAATGGTATAAAGTGTTCAGGACTTCTTCATTTATAATTTAAGATTTCATGTTACAGAACTTTTAGAAATTGCAGAGGAACTTGGGTCCTGTTTTACCATGAAAACAAGCTCTGTGTGGATATTTCAATCAATTTCTAGTGCTTCCAGGCAATGAAAATAAAAACTGAACGAGCTGAATTGACTGTGGAGATGTTGCCATAGGTACAGTAGCACCATTTTATATCTATTACAGGGACAAAGTAAATAGCTGTGTGTCTCCTGCCAGAGCAGCTCACCGAATGACAGCCAGGAGGTCCAGGTAGGATGCTGTGACCATGTCCATCTGAGCTGCAGATACGTATCCATCATGCAAGAAGGCTCCTGTATTCGAGAAGATCCCGTGTAGTGCAAAGAGGTCACAGAGATGTTTCATAATCCTCTGGATGCCAGCCTTGGTCTCGAGTTTCTCCACAGTTGCTGCAAAGTTTTTCACTGTGATGTAGTGGCAGTGAGCCTGGAAAACAAACGCAATCAACAGTGAATGCACCTCAAAACACTTTTAGTAGGCCAAGTGACTCAAATGTTCTTGCAAAGAATATAAAACCTTTTCATTTCCCTGGCATTTCTCCAGTCTGTATCCTTTGTTTGCTGGGTGACCAGGCCTTTTGCATTCATGTCTTACAGCGACAGCAGAGGACAGAATTGGGGGTGTAAGCAGTCAAACTGTGGTATTTGTAAACTCTACAAAACTGCTTCAGAAATCATGCTAGTACTTACTCTAAATATTCCTGATTAGTATCCCAAAGCGTTTGTGTGAAGGAAACACATTGGATTGTACTTGTGTTGACCCCTAGCAAGTGAATCTTGATTGTACATCAACAGAAGAAAACACTTTAGTTGAAGACCTTGGGCTCATGGTACTTTGGGATCAGTGTCTGCAAGGCTTCAGCTCTGGAAACACTGTTGTCACAGAACAGCACCTAAACCTACCTCCTGCTTTTGAGGTCTTAAGAAAACTGCTAATTTCTGGGTCAGACACCAGTAGAGTGTCTGACTGCCAAATGACAGATATATTAGCTGAGGTCCAGAGCTAATGAAGCACCCACCTCTCTGTGGGGTGACTCTTGCTATGCTGACACTGCTGCGGGTGGTTGGTGGTGTTGGGATCTGTGTGGGTTCACTCCCCCACTGCACAGTTCTCCTCCCAGCTATGGGTGTAAGCAGGGCACACCTGCACTGCAGCTCTTCCTGCTGGCACGGTGGAGCAGCGTGGACTGCAGAACCTGCCTGAGGAGCTGAGTGTCTACTCAAGCAATTAACCTGTGAGGAGTCTGCCCAGTGTCTGAGCCACTCAGCTGGGAGCTAGCAGGCATCAGTTCATGGAGCTGCTGTGCCAGTTGTGTGGGTAGGTCTCCAGGGAAGGGGTGGGACGAGAAGTAAATACAGAAGTGCCCCAAGAAGGCAGCAGTATATTTACCAGAGTAAACTCACGGGTTTTGGGTCACTCTTCCTGTCCCTGAATTATATAAGAAACTTTGGGGGCCCAGATCCCATTTTCTGAAGAGTCTTAGCGGCACAGTCATCACTGACAATGCCACAACCAGCCCTCTGCATATGTTAGGCTCCTCAGACATAGTTTATTTCTGACTAGTCCCATGTCTAGGTTTGTTCTCCTCCTTGCTTCTCAGAGAGAGTTGGATTCCAGCTCCTCCAACATCTGACCTCCCCTCCTCTTCAGTCCAGAGACCTCGGCCACCCATTTGAGTGGGTGCAGGAAGAAACAGCTTGGTCAGGTTTGTGTGCAAGGAATGTTGGTCAGAGCTTTTTCTAAGGGTAATCTTGAACCGGAACACTTTGCTTCAGTTTCACTCCCCTAAACATATATTTAAACAGTTATTGGGAAGGTAGTTTTTAAAAGTCACTTTGTTCATGGAAGGTTTCCTTTGTTTTTGAGGCAATTACACAGTTTCTCTGCTTCTTTTCAAGGTTACAGCATTGAATATTTGCTGCTTCCAGTGAGTCTGTGTAATTGAAAATGTGGATTTTTGTGCATGGTGGACTGGTGACCACAAAAAATGCTGCTGCTGAGATCAGGTCTTTGCTCCCTTACTCAGTGAGTTTTTGTTTTGAAGGACTATATCTGTGCTTACTGGTATGAGTGGATCAACGCTTCGGATGGTTTTGAAAAGATCTGGTCTGTTGCTGGGAAAGGGTTTGACTCATCAAGGACTTAAGCTAATTGACTGATTACAAGGGGGCTGGTCCCTACTATGAAATCACCACGATGGTATCACCACAGCCAGGTATGTATAGGGTTCCTTTTTCCCTGCCAGGGGCTTCTGGCTGAGTCCATTTCAATTTAGTTGGCTCTGGCTGAATGGTAGATTGCAGCAAGATGTTCTTCATTAAAAATTGAATGAAGGTAAAATAAGTCGTGGATCTGTTTCAAAATCTTCCTTTCCTCAGTGAAGGAAGGAAGGAAGGAAGGAAGGAAGGCCTTCACCATAATTGTAGAGGAATTGCACTTAGTTGCATATTAAAAAAGGAATTTTGGTTTTTGGAGATACAGAAGTGCAGTGGTTTTAGTTTTCATTTAAATTTAAGGCTTTTCTCCCCTATTGCTTTCTTTTCTGCTTAATTCTGTACTAACTCACCCTCGTTTTGGAGAAAAAATGTTGCTGTCCCAATCTTACTTCATCTGAAAGCATCTCTTATTAATTTGACTTTGTTTTTTCCTTTTTAGTATTAACCTTGCCACTTATCACTGGTTTTCACTGTTTTCCCTGCAGTTATCCTTCCTTGGGAGAGAGGCAGATGGAAGAAATACCAGGCATGTTTCACCCTTGCTGTGACTCTGCCAGCTTTCAGTGGGGTGGCTTTGGGAAGATTATCCCATGGGAGTGAGAAATGTTGGATTCTTATGAAAAGATGAGTGTTGGCTGGAGATGGTGGGGTCCTGTTTCAGGATATGCGATGTCTGATTCTGCTACTAGTGGCAGCATGCCTGTGAAGGTATTTTTTCTCCCTTTCATTTCTTCTGTTTCTAGTCTTTTTTTACCTGGCCTGTTCAGATAGCAAATTTTTAGATCAGGAATTGCTTCTTACTATGATTTTTCCACCATGCAGACCACAGCAATGGTCTTTGTGGTGTCCCTTAGATGCCAGCAGAAAACAATAAACAGCATTGAGGCTTTAAGCTAATCCTGCCATTTCTGTTGCATATTGTATCATAAAGACAAACACCAAATAAGCAGATAAATTTTGCTCACCTTCGCTGCCTGCACCAGCTGCACTGTGCACTGGTTCCATGCATTGTGCTTTTTGACTCCAGACTGGATCAAGTCCTGTAGTTTAGCTGCTGTGCTGCTTATGAGCCTGGAAAATTGAGAAGGCATAAAGCATGCTGTATGTGGCTGTAGCAGCCCACGTGCACACGGTTCGCACTCGGAGTTGTGTGTGCTCGAACGGCAAACTGGCATTTCTGACACCTGGAGTTATCTACACTCAGTGTGAGCGAACTCAGGTTATGCAAAATCTAAGTACAAACTAGGGAAGCACCCAGACCATCCTGGTGCTGGAGGACTTCTGCCTTCTCACCTTCCAGGGTAGTTTACCAAGGGGTTGGCTGAGCTTTTTCTGGATCGTGTGAGTAAGAAGAGTTTGCAAACCAAATAGTACTACTGGACTGCTGTTACATTATACTTCTCTTCTACACAGGGATTCAAATCCTGCTCCCACTGACACTGAAGCTTTTGGAAGAATGGCTCTCTTTTTATGCTGGTTTCAGTGACAGTGGTTTTCAGAGATGACACCTACACAGTCCCTAACTGTGCACATAATTCCAGTGAGACCACTCATGGTACCATTTTTATTTCTGTTGAATGGCTGAATGTGTAGTTGAAAGGCTACAGACAGAATGAGAGGCTCTGTGTTTGCTGTGGTGTTAATTGAAAACAAACATCCCTTCCTCAGGTATGTGAAATTTCTGTATAAAATTGCTCAGGATCCAGTTGCCTAAAGGTTTTACTGGACAGCAACTCAATGATGTGGTTTGGGATTTACTTAAATAGTGCCACCAACTCTATGGAATGTGGTTGTTTGGTAGCACATGACTTAAGAACGTCTGAGTGTGAAAGCTCCATATTGAACATCTGACATGGCTGTTAACCCTGTGTAGTTTTCCTTTTCTCTTTCAGGAACAGGTGGTGCCATTCCTTGTGTAACTTTTGTTATTTTACCTCCCTTTAAATCAAGGAAGAAACTGAGCTCTTAACACATTTCAGATGTCAGAGACAGAAACCCCATCTCCCATCCTCTTTACTGACCTGACTGCCACGTGTTGGTAGGCCTCAGTATAAATATCTGGACTGAGAAAATCCAACTTGTTCTTGGCTGGACACTTCCCAGGTTTCACTGCAGCCAGGTAAGTGACAGATGGTGGAACAGGCTGGCCAGCACTGGCTGCCATGAAGCACTTAATGAGGAACCTGGGAAGAGAGTAAAGTCAGAGGCAGGCTATGGTGGTGATCCCTATACAGCAACTGGTCATGCAAAGTGGGTTCAGGTGAGGAGCAGCAAGGTGTGACCCGTCCCAGCAGTGGTATGGAATGGACTTGAACAAGTAATGACCTTTTGTTTCGCATGTTACTCCAAGTAACCTGATCTGTGGTGGGTCTCAGGGGTAGCCTGTCTAGTGTATTTAAAGCTACAGCAACCTGAAGTGATGGATTTTTCAGCAGAATAACTTGCTGTGGCTATTAGCAGTCTCAGCAGCATGGTGATTGGATGCATTATCAACTTTGCAACCTGAGTCTTAATGTTCTGGAAATCTTAATGGTGGTTTGGTCTTACCCTCTGTGATCCCCAACACACCATCACTTTATGTTAACAAATGTGAGACCCTTTCTCAGAGATTGTGTACAAGGACCATTCTCCACTCCCTTATTTTTTGGCACCTCTGCTATAAGCCAGACTGACCAGGTTTGGAATTAAAAGATTACAACATTTCTCTTGACCTTGCTGTTGATCTTTCAAGAAGAAGCAGTAATGAGTGCCTAAGTGTCTGCATGCAAGCACAGCACTATGTGGTTGCTCTGTCCCTGGGAGATGCACTGGTTTTCTCCTTCTAGTAAAACCACACATCATTAAAAGTTCAAGCAGCTGTAGTTTTTCTCTATTTCCTGTACTCTGGATAAACATCAGTCTGTGTGTTCCAAGGAAAGTGGTGTTCTTGGAGCATGACTCATCCAATTTCAGTATCCAACAACTGTTTTCTCTGAATTTCACTTTACCAATTTTGTGTTCTGGCCTCACTTTACCAATATTGTGCTACACTGTACCATTGTTACTCTGGTTGCTTAAAAGATAAACCACAAAACTTCTATAGCAATGCCTTTGCTGTACTATGAGACAAGGAGGAAAATGAGGTTATGCAGAACAGCACCTGCATACGTCCCCAAACCAAAAATAGAAGAGATAATCCAATTCCCACACACCTCCATGCCTGTTAGACTGAAGACATGAATAGTTCATGTCCTGAGCTGTATTTTTAGAAGGTGCTGTGAGAAAGGAGTAGCTGGTTTTACTGGTTTTGGAGAAGAAGTGGTAGAGGCTGAATAAATGAAGGGACAGGCTTTTAGATGAACACATTTGAATTGTTACCTGGCAGTTTGCAGGAGCAAAATGGTGTTTTCCCCTTCATAAATACAAGAGGCAAGTATTTTGGTGTACAAGGAAGGGAGTCCACTCAGGAGGGAGTAGCCATGCCCCCCACACGCCCGGAGGCAGATCTCCACTGCTGCAGTGCAGTGATGAGTGATCACTGCTTTAAAGCCCGAAGACAATGCATGGAGCTGTTAAAAAAACCCCAACAAAACAAACCAAAAGCAGAGTGTTACTGGTGGAAGTGTTCTAAAACAATGCTCAGGATAAGTTTCTTTTTTTAATCTTGTGCAATTTCTGGACATGAAATCCCTGTCGGGTCCCCCTTTGCATCCTGGTAGCACCCAGCTCCCTGAACCTGGCCTTTGGTGTCTGCCTGGGATGTTGCACACCCTCCTGCTGGGCACACTGTAGTCAGTTTGTGCGGTTTTGGGTTTCTCTCAACCAGCTGTGGCTCTGGCCACCTTTGTTCAGAGTGCATTTTCATTTCAAGCACCCAATTGCAAAATCTTCTGTCTAAAAAGTCACATTTTTGGTTTTGGCTCAGAAGTGACTATTTGCATGCACATTTGTAGATGAGGTTGTGAAATAACACTTTGTGCCACTAGCTACTTGGAACGAGGTTTTTAGCAAACAGACATGTTTTTCAAGGACTTTTCACTCTGCAGGAGTTCCCGAAACAAAAAATTTGGGGTGGTAGAGCAAATGCTGTTGCTGACTGGTTGTGAACTTTGGACACACCATTCGATCTCTTAGTGCTTCCTCTTTCTCCAGTTCTCTAGTGAGAGGAATGCTTGTCCGGTTTGCTAAAATACTTTGATATCTGGAGATGAGAAGTGCTGTATGAGCTAATCCTGCTGCAGCTCACCTCTGGCAGCATGTCAAAGTTCTTCCTCTGGATCTCTCTGTACCCCCTGTCAAACAGCTCCTGCAGGTAGTCGTTGATGAAATGAAAGGCATAGGCTGCTGCCAACTGGGGCAGAAGTTTCTCTTGCTGAGTCTGGTAGTCAAGGATTTTTGCTTCTTGTTCCCTGTTGGAAGACAGCTGATGAAGCAGGGAAAGTGTGGACACAGGCACAGCTACTGTTAACTGTTGCAGAATGAAAAATGGCATTTTTCATTACCAAGCAGCAGTGTGGGAACAGGACTGAGCTGATGGCATGGCAGCAAATCTGCCCAGTCTGCTGAGCAGTCAGAAACAAAACCCTTCCAGGCAAAGAAAGGGGTTTTTCTGCTGTGTTGATGAACCAGCCTAACAGCATAGAAAAGGTTCAGTGCAGAGAGGGAATTGGAACTGCGGGAGAGGAAAAGGATGAAACCTTCAAGGACAGCAAGTTGTTGGGTGTTCCAGTGGAGGTGGTGGCACTGCACCCTGAAAAACTTGGGCTTTTCCAACGGGATCTTTGTGGCTGTGGGTGTAGATAGGTTCCTCTGAAAATATTTGAGTCTAGATTATTTTAAACTTCTTTTGGATGTTCTTTACCTCTTTTTTTGTGATTACTACACTTAGGGCTTCAGTTGTTGGAATTGGTTATTACAATTGTTTTACATGCTGTGCTCTTTGGTTTGTGTTTGAACCAAACCATGTTCTCATTAGGATCCTTCTGCTTTTGAAAGGAGATTTAAATGGAAATGTTTGTAATCCATTTGAATTAAAATATCTCTTTAAAAACACCAGGGATTCTTACCAGACTAATACAATTCAATGTTGTAAAGCATGGATATTGGATTTCTGGATGTTGGCAGGTATTTTAATGTTGCACCCACTAGTAGGATGCTATGGAATAAGAATTCAGCAACTTGTCCACTTTGTCTGGATTTTGCTGAGTTACAGGATTACATTAGGGGAAGGCCCATTATCAAAGAGTAAGTTGCCTGTGTGAACCGCTGAGGTATTCGAACTATGAAACTTATCTTGGAAAGAACTGTAAACATTCTCTTGCACTTTGACTGAAGCTCATTAATGTAAATAATGGGGGAGCATGTTTGTCATGCCCTGCCTGGGCCAGGAAATCAGCCAGTGATGGGCTGAGAGATAAGATGAAAAGTAGAAATACAAACTGGTGCAGGGGAACATGGTGCATTAGTGCTGCAGGCTGTGTGGCATTACCCAGGCTTTAACTTGGACTGCCGGCGAACGGCAGAGTACCGGATGGCGATGGTGCAGGCTTTCATGAGGGGGATCAGAACCTCGTCTGAAATGAGGGAAATGCGCACCGTGGTCATTGTGAAATAATTAATCTTCTGTGACCCCTGTCTTACATAGGTGCCATCTGGTCGAACCTAGAGGAGAGAGAGGGTGTTAGATGCCGCCTTCTTCAATAACTAGGGCTAATTCAATAAATAGTGTGATCACTGTGCATGGAATAAAATGGACATAAAAATCCCTCACTGAATGCAAACAATGTTTTTATGTGTGAAGAAGGATGGAAGACATCTATTTGAAGAGACAAATTCTTCCTGTTTCTGGCTGAGATAGGTTCTGTCAGCCCTGTGATCCCCAGTCTCTGCATGTGGAATTCTTGACACTGAGTTTCATTTAGGATTCAGGTAACTCCTGCCCTTGATAAAACCTCAGAGACTTGCAGACACCTCAAAGGAAGATTTTTGTCCTAATTCTAGGCAGGCCCCTGTTGTCTCTCTGGGTGTGCAGTGAGAGTTTGACAGGCAAGTCTGTGATGTGAGTCCATACATACCTCACAAAACTTGCTCAGCATGTTGTCCCGGGGGATGCGCACGTTCTTCAGCATGAGGTAGCCATTGTCAATGTGCTCAAAATTCATTTTGGGCCCAATGTCTCCTGCAGTTATGCCTGCAGCAGGAGAAAACAGAGCCTGCTTACTTCCACTTGAACTTTTTTCTGCCCATTTTTTGTCAGGCTGGGGATCTCAAAGGAAGGGCACATTCAGCTCTGCTTCTTCCCCAGCATCGAGGATCTCGCCTGAAGGATGAAACTGGCATTCGAATTCCTTGTGGTAGTTTGTTTGCATGACCCGTCAACAGATGGATCCATGTTGGCTGGGGTCAGAGCTGAGGTGCTAATGCAGAGGTGCTCAGAGCAGCCCGGGCTTCTCGTTGAGATGAGAACTTGGTCTGAATATGCCTGAGGATATGTTAGATCTCCCTCTAGATAAAAAGGTTGAGGTTAATGATAACTAAGCCTCGGGTATCTGTCTTGGTTTTAGCAATTTTAACTCTCCCTGGGCTCAATGTTTTAGAAAACATTTAAGGGCAAAATAGGCAGAACACCTGCAAAAGTGCTGCAGTGTCTGGAGTCGTTTACCTGGGCAGAGTGAATGGTCCTGAAGGCTGCGTATCTGCACGATGAAGGGATGGATGCCATAGCACTTCCCGTGGATGTACAGCTGAGCAAAGACCACTGTGTGGGTTGCTGATCTTCCCACTGCAAGGAGAAAAACAGCTCCATTCCCTTAAGACAAGGTACAGCACAAACACTTCCACAGCTAACAGTGGTCAGTGTTAATGGTGTGTAGCATTCCACTAAGGTATGGGTCAGCACAGGTGTGAGCCATCCGGGCTGGAAACCTAAATCTGAGCCTGCTCTTGGCTCTCAGGAGCTGCACCATCATTCTGCCACTGCTGCTGCCCATGAGGCTTGGATTAACAGTTTTGCATCAGAATATGGGGAAAATATAAGCAGTTAAGGTTCATTCAGTGCTGAGAGAGTGGGAAGTACTGTGGCTCTTGCAGTGACTCCAGTTATTTACCGTGAATGACTCCTGAAGGGAGCTAAAAATTTCACACTTGAATCCTTTATAGTGAGACTGAGGACTTGAATCCTTTATGCTGATGACCTCCTTGCAGTTTTTGGTTGTCCGAGTAGATTTATTCCTGCAGAGGCAGGAGTTTCCCTGAGTTTCCCTGCCACCCAAGAGGTTTTGGTAGATGATGATGGCTCTCTTCTGGCCTTTGAACTTGAACAAACCCCTTTCTCTTACTTGCCTCTCAATGTGTGCATCTCTTACAGAAGTTCTCTGCTACCATCTGGACCCTTAAACACGGAGCTTAAGCAGGAGTAACTTAGATGGAGTAACTGAAGGAGTCAAATGAGGAAAACCAAAATATTTTGAGTGGTACTTACTGTCTCCAGGCCACCACTTCATGGCAGAGATCTTTGGCGTGTTCAGTATAAACTCCTGAGTAGCGATATCAAAGACTGCTGTTGTTTCCAAACCCTGAAGGTAAGTGCCTTTAAATAAAAGAAATGTAAAAAAATATCTATCTCCTGGTGTAACACAAGGAGGGAAGGAGTGAAGGATCCCTGGGGGCTGGTGTGGGTATTATCAGGGTTTTGTGGTTTACTCTTCTGACACGAACTGTGGGACAGTGCTCACAGTGACCCCACACCATTTCCTGCACAGATCTCTTGAGCCCTGTGGTGCTTGGGCATCTGCCCGGCTCATGGTGACAGCCACCAGCTGGGCCAGCTGCCTGGCTGATCCCCTCCACTGCTGGTGACTGCCTGTTGTCTAACCATGGACTTTCACCCTCGCTCTTGTTAATTTTTCCCTACTGGCAAAACCAAAGCCAGCACATCTCCACCTTGCAGAGGAACACTGAGGACATCGACCTCTAACATGCAGGAGGCATTTCCCCACAGCCACCCCTGTCCCAGTGAAGGATGGACAGTTTGGACTCAAGTTTCCACGAGAATTCGGCTGTAGCCTTTTGTGTCCTAAGGACATGCTGTGTTTTCCCCAGCCTTACCATGTCCCAGTTCAGTCTGGGCGTAGCTTCCAATGAGCTGGTGCTGGGTGGCGAGAGGAATCCACTTGGCAATCTGTTTGTCAGAGCCCAGCACTGAAATACTTCTCATGAAGACGCGGTGAAGGAGAAACGCGACATCTCCTGACAGTGCCCTACAGAAGAAGGCACAAGGGGTATTTTTAAAAGGATGAAGTTCCAGGCATGTGGTGAATGAGGCAGTGGCACTGTAGTGGCCACCAGACGGTACCACCTGCTGCCTTTTGATTTCTGCCTTGTCATCCTTTAATCTAGCATTAGCAGAGTGCTGCAGGAAAAGTGCTCTAACCAAGCTGCTTTTGTTCCTTCTTTCATAACAGTTTGCTTAAGTGTTGCTTGCTCATTATTTCACTTGCTCTTGGAGGAATTATCTGTTCTGAGTAGCAGATGCTGAGCTAAAAACACAGCCCAGCTCCAAGGCTCCTGCGGCTCTGAGGCTTGTGCACCCTTTGTATCTTTATTTCATAGGGGCTTTTTTTCCTGATTAAGTCATGTTTTGAGGCTGAACTAAAAAAATCCAAAAAAACCCACAACACCCTACACACATGTAGGTATCTGGGACCTGAATTTTCTGAACCTTTCCATTCCCATTCTGGGGAAATACATTGGTATGTTGGGTTTGTTTCTGTACTTCTTACTGCGTGCTTGCTGGCTGGTGCTGTCACTGAAAATATTGATGCACATGGAGATTTGGCCTGACGTGACATCTTTTGAGAAAATTCAAATACATCAGTAAACACCTGGTTTATTGTCTGGTCAGGCCCTTCACCATCACCCTCTGCACACATCCTAAAAAGCACTATTCCAGAAGCTGTGTATGGAACTTGGGTACAGCCATTTCCGTGGTGCAAATTAGAAATTAATTTGTTTTAAGCTTTTTTTCGTGTGTGAGAAATCCTAAGAAAATACGAGGAATATTGTCCCTCTTCCTGGAATTCCTCAAATATGGTTGAATCACCTTACACGTAAGGGCTGTGCTGTTCTCAGTAGCTGGGTGGCTGTTAGCACACTGCTTTATTCCACTGCTCTAGTGAGCATCTCCTTCCACACAGATACCTTTCATTGTTAACAAATGACTCTGACCTTTCTTTCATACTGGCCCTGAGAGAGGATCAATCATGCTGAAACAGTGGGGGGGAAAAATATGAACAAAGAAGTTAAAAGGAAATTGCTTTGATTAACAGAAAATGACTTAATGAATCCTTGGCAGCCTGGCCAGAAACAACATTCCTTTAGCTGCAATTTGAAAAGCTCGATTTTAAATTGTGTGAGTGATTCACTGTGCCTGGCACCAGGAGCACTGGCATTTTGTCGTAAGAGCTTGGTGCTCACCTGGTGTTTCATCAGGCAAGAGCTGCCCTGCCAGGCAGCTCTGCTCCTAATCCAGCAAAATGGGACAACACAAGGCTGGCCCTGCCACAGTCCTTGGCATCAGGGGGCCTGATAAAAGCACACCTGGGTGGGAGAAGGGGTGGAATTTCGTCAGGTTTTTAAAATTTGCTTGGATTTCTTTTTCTTCTGAGGGAGGAGTGGAGAGCTGCTTTTTAATAAGAGTATAATGATCAGGTCCAAGAGCTCTTGATGGAAGATTTCCCCCTTCATTAGTCCTGCTCGCTGTAGGTGGTGAAGAGTTTAGCATGAAGAATTATAGATGAGGATAAACTTTTTAGCAGGGCCTGTTACCAGAGGCAAGAAATAATGGTTTTAAACTAAAAGACGACAGATTTAGACTAGATATAAAAAGAATTCTTTATCACTGAGGGTGGTGAAACACTGGAACAGGTTACCCAGAGAAGTGGTGGATGGCCCCATCCTTGCAAACATTCCAGGTCAGGCTGGATGGGGCTCTGAGCAACGTGATCTAGATGAAGATGTCCTTACTCATTGCAATGGGTTGGACTAGGTGGCTTTTAAAGGTCCCTTGCAACCCAAACTGTGCTATGAGTCTATGAAATACTGGAAAGCGGCTCTGAGTGTCGGTGATCATGTGTAAGGGGCTTTGCCCTTTTGAATGATGCTTCTGAACTTCCTACTGGCTACGTGACCCCACCAAACAGATAGAGTGCACCAGGCAACAGCAAGCCAGGAATTTATTTAGCAAAGGGGGAAAGAAGGAGGGGAAAGTAATTGAATTGTGGAGCTCAACCCCACACAAAGTGTTAAGAAAACTTCGTAGGGAAAGGATTGTGAAAATGTTTTCTTCCTATTTATCAACAAACTTAGGTGAGTTTTTTCTTTTTTTTTTTCTGTAACATAATATGGGTTTTCTAGACAGACAAACAGCCATCTTTATTTTAACTGGAAGTCAGTAATGTAACAGAAACAGCACCACTTCTAATACTGGTTATACATTTAAAAATGTCTGAGGGGAGGTATGAGAGCTGTAGCACAAGTAAGGAGCTTGCTGAAGTGGAAATATCATGTTGTGGCTGTGAATTGCTGTGATCTATCACGCTGTACCCATGTGCTGCTGAGAAGTTCCCTGCTGTGTACCACCATTTTCCCTTTTCCCAAGCATGCTGCTAAAATAAAAACCTGCAGCATGTTTTTACCCAAACCTATTCTGTCAGCTGTTGATCTCTCCCAGCCTTTGCTAAAGCAGATTCTTGTAGGCATCCAGAACTTTGAACAAATAATTAGTTGTCCTTAAAAAAAAAAAAAAGTAGAAATCACCTGTAAATGTACTTATATTCAGGTCCGTTCTCAGTCCATCCCATTTCGTGCATCTTTTTCTGGAGGTGAACAGCCTTCCTGACTGCTGCTTCGTACCTCTCATTCTGGGTCTGGAAATACTGGTTTTCTCTGCTAAATACAGGGTCGGATTCAATGGCTTCCTCTGCAAGGCAACAGAGAAAAGTTGGTCCTCCTGGGGCTGGGAAGGTGCAGGCAGTGCTACCTTGAGCCCTGCTCAGGAGGAGTGGGCAGGACTGAACTCGTGGATACTGATGCTGTGACTTATTAGCACCTACCTGTGGGCAGGTTTTATTTTGCCAGTTCTGGCTCCCATGGTTGTCGTGCCTAACTGGAAAGCAGTGGGTGTGGGGAAGGAGGTGGAGACCTCAGTGGGCCTGAGGGGGTCTGTTGAATGAAAATGGTGACCCTGCGGGGTAAAGCACCATCCCTGGTCAGTGTCAGAGGTGACTTTGTGGCAAAGTTACAGAATATTCTACGTTGGAAGGGACCCACAAGGATCATCAAGTCCAATTCTTACGTGAGTGGCACATGCGGGAATCAGTTCCACAATCCTGGCATTATTAGCACCATGCTCTAACCAACTGAGCTAATCTTAAGATGCCATGAATCTCTCTGCCTCCAGTTTCTGTTCCCATGCTTGTTCCAGCAAGGGCTGTGGTTAGCTGGATTTTGCCCAGAGGGTGGCTAAATGCTGGAGCCTGCTGAGTGTCCTGCTCAGCACCAGTGCTCTGGCTTGGGATGTCACCAGCCCATTGCAATGCTGCAAAGCAACTCGGAGTCAGTATTTCTGTGTCAGCCTGAACACTCCCCCTGCTCCATTTTGCCTTATTTGTCTATTCACATGTAAGACTATACTGAATTCCAGCAAAACCATGAAGTGTGTGATCCCAGTGGCCTGTGCCATTCTTGTTTGGTAAGTGTATAATATGGATGCAGTTACAGAGACAAAAGAGAGGGCTCCTCTGTTCCTTCTGAGCACACAGTCATTTTTTGGCATGCTCATGATGAGTGAGAGCAGCTCAACCTGCCTGAGCCAACCCATGCAAGAAATCCCCCACCTGGATGAGCCTGATGTGCTCAGGAGAGTCGCTGGCTGTGGTTCACACATGGTGGGCATTGCTGCACAGCAGCGCTAAGCCCTTGCACAGACCCCACTCACTCAGGGACACCTGACCCTCAGGTCTTGTATTTCAGTTTAACCAGTCTTTCCAGAGACGCTGGGGATGGGAGCAGGGAGGAGGAAAAGCTTCAGACAGCAGGAGTGGCTGCGGAGGAGTCGTGTTTATGCTACGAGAAGACTCCAGCTCCACACTCTCACTTTTTAAAGAGACGGGTGATAAGCAAAATGCCCAGGAGCACAAACCCCACCGTGCTGCAAAGGAGGAGGAGGAGAATGGTGGTGCATAGGCATGGCACGTGCCAGCCTCTCACCAGGGTCTTGCACGGCTCACTCACCCACTGCCCTCCGTATCCGCGTCTGCTCCGCGCCACCATCCAGCAGGGCCGTGAGCTTTTCCACGCTGAAGGAGGCGGTTTGCCTCTCGCTGGCGAGGTCGGGATTCACGCTGCCGAGCCCCGAGCCCTGCGAGTGCTTGCTGGTCTCCAGCAGAGCCATCCTGGAGCCTGCGCTGCTCTGGGAAGCGACGGGGCTCGTCTGGCGCCGGCACACCGGGTCGGTGGATGCTCCGTGGAGGTGTTGGCACAGCGAGGGTGGTTTCGGTAGGTTGGCCAAGATGTTGTACCTGCACAGGTGTTGCGTGAATACTTAAGGCACTGTCCTATCTGATAAATATGGACGATGGAGGTTTATGGCACTTTTAAGAACTCAAAATGCCGGTTTTATGATGTATTTTAAAAATATAAGTATCTTTATTTCCCCAGTCTGTCCCCAATACTTTGTAAGTTAGTGCTGGAATACCCCACAACTATGTGTTAATATTTAAGGGAGTTTCTGGCTCGGGGCTTAAAGGCACTTCCTGTGCTGCCTCTCTCCTGCCACGGGGCTCAGCTTTACGATAAATTCTCACCTTGCAGCCCCCGTGCTAGCAGGATTTACGGCAGCATACTAGTAAAAAAAGGTGTGGCATGTGTTCCCAAACACATTACTTTAAAAAACGTAAACTCTGGCAACTCTCGCAAACGTTATTAATTCCTGCCTTTCTGATGCTCAGGCCTTTAATCCCAGGTGCTTTACAGTGCCGGGAGAGAGCAGAGCCTGCGGGCAGGGTGCTGGGTGAGTGACCCAGCGCTGCCCTTGGGCCGGGACGGCTCCTCTTCCGTGAGGAAATCCGCGATTCCTTTCGCTCCGTGCCAACCCCACGTACCTTGGTCCCACGCGTCCTTCGGGAGCCGTCCGGCTGCTGCCTCCCCGTGCGGGCCGCGCTCCCGTGTCCTTCTGTCCCCGTGGCCCTCTGTCCCCGTGGCCCTTGTCCCCCGGCGAGCCCCGCTGGCTGCGGCTGTTCCTGTGTGTGCTGACCTCTGCAGGCAGGAAAATCCCACAGCTCCCAGCGCTCAAAGCGCTCTGCGCCTGGAAACATGAGTCTTTCTGATCGCGTTTCAGCCGATTTGCGCGCTGCAGACCGCACTTCCAGCCCCGTCACCCAAGCGACACCCTGCCCCTTTCTCCCGGTGTTTTAAATTTTGGTGTATTGTTCTTGCAGGCTGCTCCGGGTGGAGGAGAGCACCCCTC
Source organism: Acropternis orthonyx (assembly GCA_035583155.1). Lineage (NCBI taxonomy): Eukaryota > Metazoa > Chordata > Aves > Passeriformes > Rhinocryptidae > Acropternis > Acropternis orthonyx. The sequence continues at coordinate 8,962,828 of JAWWEU010000023.1, read as the reverse complement.
GGGTTTGCGCTGCTCCTTGTTTGTGTGCTCGACGTGCTCAGGGTTTCCCCAGCTCAGCCGCGGCACTGCTCCCCGCCGCCCCTGCCGCAGTTCGGGATGCAGCTCCGGACTCCGGCGATGCTCCTCGCAAGTTGGGAGGGGCCGGGGGGCAACGCGAGGTACCCGCGGGGTGTGTGCTGCTTTCACCCTCGGAGAGCCTCAATGTGTCCTTGCTGCAGGCTGGCCTGGTGTGCAGTGACAGGAGCTGGGAGCTCGCACCCCCAAAGTCCCCGGGGGCTCCCCCTGGCTACAGACCGGAGCGGAGCCCGCCCTGCCCGCAGTTCATCCATACGTTTGTGCTGCTGCTGCTGCAGACCCACGCGGGAAACTGCTTTGTCAGGGAAGGAGCACACGGGGTTCAGTGTAGTAAAGGCTTGCTTTAATATGGGAAGTTAAACAAAGGTTGGGAAATCGGACGTAAGTTTTGCCTAACTATAATTTTAAACCTCAAGTCCGGCAGCTACGAGGAGCAGCAATCAGAGTAGCTGACTGCAACGCAGTCAAGTGTGGGCAGTGGATGGTGTCAGGGATCAGCCTGGCAGATCAAAGATGCCCTGTGGCTCTTTCACATTCCCAGGCTGTCCTATGGATGTGCTGTATTCAGGTCCGTACAGCACAGCAGCACATCCCATGATGTCTTGGGGTTGTGAGCGCTTGGAGGCAGTACATCCTTCTGAAATGCTACATGAAATTTCACTGTTTGCTCTCCTATTTCTTTCTGCTGGAGTCAGAAGTGCTTGGCCTTGTGCTTCTTCAGTGGTGTTCGTGATTCAATGAGTGGATCTACCTCTCCCAAAGGGAGGGTAAGGGATGACAGCTTGGAAAAAGCCTGTCCCTGAATCTCTTTGCAACCTGATGTTCATGCAGGCTTATTTTTGGGCAGGCTTAGGTGTTGCCTGGGTCGGTCACTGCCAGGCTGTTTTAGTGAGGCCTCAGCTGGAGTGCCACCAGAGCTGCACACCCAGCAGTGTCTCATACACCTCAACTCCACCTGCCCATGGGTGCCCATAGATCTCATGGGCTGTGATGAGAACCAACAAAATCTGCAAGAGCATCTGGTCATGGTGTGTTGGATGCATTTGTCAGGCACCAGGTAATAGCTGGGGCTGCCACACGGGGAGGTATGTTTTGCTCCCAACCCTCTACACCATGTGGCACTGGTGTGACCAGTCAGCTCCTCACTGGGGGTGAGGGCTTGTTCACTAAACTTGTTCTTCAGGTCGGGTTTCCAAAACATCTTCCCACCTTTTTGCCACATATAACAACAGCTCCCTTGCTATCCTACCATGGGTTGTGTTCATTTCCTGGCATAAACCACACATCTTCTCTGGGAAGTGTGGCCTTTAGAGAGACCTGAGACCAGGGGACTCAGGCAGCACTTTGCAAAATGCTTTATCAACCTCTCCCAGACCTAAGCATGTTCTGAGTGGGATGTTGGCATCTGTGCCAAAAAGGACATCAGCAATGAGACAGAAAAGCCCTTTTCATTTGCTTTGCTGCATTCAGTTTTAGTCCTGGCTCTCAGGGACAGTGGTATGTGAGACCTGCGTATGTAAAGCGTCCTCTCTTTTTCATATCTATTTAATCTGTGGTCTTTGGTTGCTGCTAAAGCACTTTAAAAATGCTTAAAAAGAATGGAAAAATCTCACTAGTGTGAGGATTACATGTAATTTCAAAGCTGAGTTTTAAAATTAAATCCAAGGATGCATTTCTTTGGCTTTGTGGGTCTTACCCTACCAGGCAGGTGGGCATCCATGGCCAGTTAGAATCAAACACATTGGAAGTTTCAGTGCACAAAGCCCGATTCCACAATTTTTGTGCCCTTAAACTTGCATCAAATTGAGGTGAAGGCTGGGGATAAGCATTGGATACAGTGTTGGGTGCAGATGATGAAAAGAGCTCATTGATGAGCAAGTTAACACATCACTAACAAAGGAATTGGTGTCAGACTTCACTGGTTTGTATGTTCATTAAGTTTATTTGGCTGTTGTCTGCTTGTATCCTTGGAGCTTTTTCAGTTCCTTGTGGAAAAGAGCAAAATGTACAATCATTGTTTAGTTTATTTCTTCAGAACTGTCCACATTAAATAGTGAGTTAATTCAGTACAGGTGCATGACATATAAATGTATAGTTTCATATAAATGTATAAACATCAACACAGAATATAGACTATATACCACATAAGCAAAATACACAGTGCAAAAAATTGTCTTCCATCAGTACTCTGATAATATGTATCTTCTGAATACACCACATTTATTCAGGAATGTGTTTTAGGGGCATAGAGAGGGGCATGTAAAAGAAATAAGAGACACAAAGATACCCCAAAATACGGGATCCTGGTGGGCAGCTGGGTCAGGGCTTTCTGCTGTCTCTCCACTGCTGGAAGGTTTTCTTGTGGCTCTGCTCGCTCAGCCTGAGTTAGGACAGTGACCTGGCCTTCCCTTTTCCTTCTGGACACCTGCTGGAAATGGCTCAGACACCCCTTGTCCACCAGGGACCACATTGTGTGCAGCCCCCCTCTGTTTCGTGGACACCACATCAAAGGGAGACACCTTGATTTATTTTTCCCCCCAGATAATATTTGCATGCTTAAGAAGAATAGCAAAATACTTTCAACCTTTTCACTGCTGACCTTACTGGTTGGCTTCCACCCAAGGACTTGCATAAATGCCCCTGTCCCAGCCCGGGTGAGCTGATAACACTGATTTCACTGGTGCATATGGAGTGACAGATTGCCTCTCCTGGAGTGCATTTCTATCTGTGGCAAAATTACAAATTAATTTGCTGTATTTTTTTGAGCTCTTTGATCAAGGTTACTTATCTGTGCCATAACTCCTCACAAAACTTCAGCACAGTCATTCTGGCTGGCTACTTACACTGATGTTATCTGTGGAGTATCATGAAGAATTTTTTACAGCTATGTACAATCATCCTTAGCAACATCTTTTTATCCTTGGAGAAATTTGGCTTTTTTTCCCTCCTGAAAAAATGGTTGCTGCTGCTTCTTTTTTATGGTTTTAATCATCACCTATATGAAAAGCTTCACAGTTGGAAAGGACATAACAAAGCCTTTCAGATCTTGTGTGACCCACAGTGACAATGTACACTAGATTTCTGAAATAAAATCATGTTTAGAATAAGCATGTAAGCAAGGGCCTTAAAAACTACAGCAGAGACAGTACCTTGACATGGGGTGCTCAAGGACTGAAGCTGAGTTAAGGACTTTTATCATCGAGTCTGTCATGGAAGCTTCACACCTCTCAATGTGTGATGTGGCTCAGATGTTTTACCCAAGCTGTCAGGTCGAGCAACAGCCCTCTGAAATGAAACACCCCACTGGACCAGGGAAACTAGAGAATAGATTAGGAAAATTTTAATAAATATGTGATAAATGCCCGTTTTCCCTTAATTTTTTTATGGATCCACTGATGGTGTGGATAGTAGGTGTTGTTTAACCAGGTATTACCTTCCCAGCTGACGAGGTCCACTGAGGCCATTCAAGAGCCAGTGTCCAAAGGCAGTCAGTGAGTTATGCTGTTCAGGCTTTGTATCAGGGCTGATGTGAGAAGCAAGAAGCTGAGCTATTTCTGAAAGCACAGTTTTAGCTCTGGATCTGGATACCCCGGGGCACAAGTGGTATCCACCGTAAGTGTGGCAGGCTCTGTCTGTACATGGTGCAAATGCACCATCCACCTCAGCTTGGCTATACCAGGAACAAGAAGAGTTTTAGCTTTTCAAGGTGACAACTGCAGTGAGGCAGCTCTGACCTCTGGAAAAGGTGATGAGAAGCACTAAAGAATAGTTTTGCATCAGGACCTATGTTCGCCTGTAGCCCCTGGTGTCTACGGATACCAACGGCATGCAGGGTGATTGACAGAACAGCTTGACACCGGTGTGACATCACCCCATCACCCCCTCTCCATCACTCTTTTTGTAGGTCTCTATGGTAGCACACGTCCAGCTGCTGGGCGAGGGGCTGAAGCTCAGTAGTCCAGGGGCAAGAAACAGTTTGTCTGTCTGCTCATATCCACAGGGATCTGCTGCCTCGTCACTGCACGCTTCTGTGGACACCCATGCTGGAAACACCCAGCCTTTGCTCTCTGCACAGAGCATTTGCCTCCCACTTAGGGCGTTGATGGAATGGTCCAAAGTATCTTCTGCCTGAGCACAAAACTGCCTAAATAGACAAAAATTGCAACTGCCTGAATCTCAAACAGGGTTGAAATGCAGTTTAAAGGTGCTTGTGAGGAACAGTTACACCTGCCTGTGCTGCACTGGTACAGGCACACAGAGGTTTGTTTTTCTGATAGTACAGGTGTGTTGCTGGGACACACAGCCTCAGCCAGGCATGACTCACACACTGGTGCAATACCAGTGACCCTTGGGAAAGCCATTATGGTCACCTGGGTTGTATTCAGTAATACACAGGTTGTCCCTTTTTGTTACCATGCCAGGTTTCCAGGGGGTTCTCCACAGCTGCAGCTGCCCTCTTGCCACCTCATGCCTGACAAGCCTGCCTTCAGGAAGAAGCAAGGATTCCCCAAGTCATTCCTACACGGACTTCCCTGGCTTAAATATTCATTGTGTCTCTAGAGTTAACCAAGAGCTAGCTGGTGGTTAGCATGCACCCACAGTCTGGGAGGGGGAATAACATCATTATCTCTGCATCCACTTGTGTGAGTACTTCGGTGAATACTGCACTTTTTCCACAGTGATTCCCTTCTGGGCTGGGAAAACCTTCTTCTGTGCCTTCTACTGGAGCAAGTGTTAGTAACTGTAAGTAGCCCCGATGATGTGGCTGTGAATGTCCACCATGTAGAGAGATGTCAGTGGGTATGTGTTAGCACTGGCCTTGGTAGGATCCCTGTTGAGTTTTGGCAGAAGCTATGCTGCTTTCTCATCCCCTGTCACTGTTGATGTTCTTCTCAGGTTTTCCTTGACTTTAATGAACTCTGGTGCATGGTCTTCCTGCTTCTCCTGCTCTTTCTCCAGCTGGAAGAAAGAAGGGTCACTATGCATATGAAAGGACAAAAGAGCATCAGCTACATTAAAACAGGGGGCTTCATTATTGTTGGGTCCAGTTGTTATTGCCCAAAGTTGAATGAGTGTGTAGTGCCCATGTTGGGGCTCTCTTTTTACGAATTATGACACCAGACCCATGTGGACCCTTAGTCTCTGTTTGTGTCCTGGTGAAACGTTAATTTCTTTTTTTTTTCCTCCAGGGAGGAACACCTGCATCAGCAAAGCAGGGGAGAGCTTCCTTTCAGACCTGGCATAGAGGAGGGAGGAGGAGGTTTTAATCCTTCCCAGCAAAGGAGGCCTCTAAGCCTGGGAAAGGCTCTCAAGAGTAGTTATTGTCTAAGGCGGGGTAAGTCATTGTATTGCCTCACTTTTATATGCAAAGTCTGTATGGCTTTGTCCCTAAACCACCTTGTTTCTTATTCTGGTTCTCTGAGAGTGCTGGGCTTTGATTTTCAAGTGATCACGGCTTAAGTGACATTATTATTGTGTCGTTAATTAAATAAACTGGTGTCATCCAGTTGCAGTGCAAATACTGGCAAGCAGGACAGAATGACTTTTTTTTCAGTGGCAATGAGCCTGCTCCCTGATTGCACTGGTTTGGGTGAGAGAGCACAGCTCTGCTGCTGACAGATGCACACTGCATATTGCTTTCCCCAGGCATATTTTTGGCCAGGGTGCATGTCAGGAGCTGCACCCAAAAACAGTTTAGGTGGGATTACTGCAATGTTTTTTCCAGCACTTCTGCAGCCTCTCACCCCACACCCCAGAGTTCTGAGCACCCCTGTGGTGGATGTTGCAGTAGCTTCCATGCTATTTAGGGTGCTTTGAACTGGAAAACACATGAAAAAAGGACACTGTGTGGGACCCAGAGGAGATTCAGGATCAAGGGTGTGTGGTGGGGGTCCTGGGTGGGCTGGTACAAACAGGGTGGATTCCACTGTGAGGGTGAGGGTGCTGCAGCTGCTTGGGGCAGCAGTGAAGGATGTACTGTGGTCCTGTTCTATTGATGGGTAGCAACACTATACCTTGGGTTGAGCCTCAGCCAACCCATCTCTCCTGTGCCTTGTGTTGGGTGGTTAGGATAACCTGAGGACAGCTGAAAGCTCAGTTCTACCTGATCCAGCCTCTGGTGCCTTTTTAATAGCTCTTTTTCAAAGGGAGACTGCAATTTCTTTGCCTCTTCCTCTTCCTTCCTCTGTTTGATGAGCAGGTCTCGCCGTCGGTGCTCAAGCACCCGCTGCAGCTCTGGCTTGCTCTCCACGCCCAAACCTCTGTGGATAAAAGTAGATAAATCAGGGCCAGAGAGCCTACACCCTGGGGTGTAACCACTGCCAGCCCGGCAACCCCCAAACTCTTCTCGTTCCTAAATGGAAACATGGGAAACCTGGTCCACAAACCAGCCCTGGTGCACAGATCCATCCACAGGGTTTGAGGGTGTTACCTACTGCAGGGATGGTGCCTTGGGCTGCCTGCCTGGGGTGGGCACAGTTTGCAGCCCGTGTATGGTGCGGGTGGTGCTGGAAGTTCTGCGGATCCCACTGCATCAGGGTAGTACTACAGCTTTCTGTGTCGGGCGTGGAAATGGGACCTTCCCTTGGCTGCTGCTGTTACTGGTTTTGCTGGTGTCAGGTGCGGATTCAGCCGCGTTGACATTTGAAATAATGACGATTTTTTTCCCACCAGCAGGGGTAGTCATTGGTCTGCAGTAATTGTCCTGCCAGCTCCTTCCCTCCCTGCGCATTCCATCTGAGGCTTTGCTTCGGAGCTGAGGGCTGGCAATCTCCCCCTGTTGGCGTGGGTAGTTTGGGTCAAGAGGCCGAAATGAAATGTCCTTTTCTCCTGGAAGCCAGAGGGTTTGCTTATGGCACTGGTGCCTGGCTCCCCTTTGGCTGCCTGAAGCATCTCAGGTGAATCCCTGTTCTGTGAGGGCTGGGATCATGAAAAAGGAGACATAGGAAGGCCATGCAGGCAAGGCCTAAGTATGTGGTCAAGAGATGGAAGAAGTTCTCTGAACAAATTTCAGAAACCTCACACTTTGGATATTGCCATGCTTGAATTTAGACACTCAGATTTACCTCCTGCAGCTGACCTGGCCATCTTCCCACTGGCTTCTGCCTCACTGGAAGCATATGGGTCATTGTGGATGGTGTTTGGTGTTCCTGTGGGTGAAGGTCTGTTTTGAGGAGAGGAGGGGACATCCTCATGCCTGTGCTAAGGGCATGGCAGGCTGGGGAGTGCTATTTTAATGCAAAACTCCTCAGCACTGGGAGGTCTCTGTTGACCTAAGGCTGGTTGGTTTCAGGTAAGGTTGTTTGAAAGCAGAGACATCAAACCCTGTGGGCTACGGATTTCTCGGCAGGGTGGGAGGTGCTGAGGTGGTACCTCACATCAGGAGAAACCGAACTGGCAGCCAGGAGGGGGTAACACTCTCCAGATGCAGCCAACCAAACCTCTGTTCTGCCACAACGTTGCTGGGGACCAGTGCTTGCATCCTTCCTGTGCCAGGTTTAATGATACTTCCTATTGTAATCTCTTTTTTTGATTTATGACAGGACGAACTTCACAGCAACATCAGTGAAGGCAGCTGTAGCCTTGGCCTCAGAGCTTTCATGATGGTTTTTCAAGGCAGGAACAACATGGATGCTGCAAAATTGCTTTTCCCAAGGGTGGAGAGAAGGCAAAACCTGCCTTGACTTGCTGGAGACACAGAGTCCAATGTTGCCTGTGGATTTGTTGCTATTCTTTGATTTAATCAGCCTGTGTCGTTAGTGCCCAGAGGTGCTGACTAAGATAAGGATTTTGTTACACAAGCTGCTGATCTGAGTTCCTCCTCCCTGCTGCTTGAGGGGAAAAAACAACCAAAGCAGGTACAGGAGGAAGTCATAGATCCTTCTTTCCCATTCTCCTCCCTCTCCCTCTATAGTAACATGCAGCAGGAAGCAAACCGGGTGGATTCGAGGGTGGTAAGAAACTAGCAACTATGGATTATTGTTTGCAGTAGGGTTTCTTTCATATCCTCGCTGATACATTGGGAGGTCAGAGCCAAAACAGGTTTAAACTGATGCATGAGAAGGGTCAGGAGGTGCAGGATGGCTGTGGTGGAGCTGCCTCCTGCCAATACCTGATGGCAGAATGTGGCAGGCACAGAACTGGAATACAAAGAGGTGATGTACTTTGTGTTTGCCAGTGCGAAGGCCAGCTCAGCCCGATGCCGTGGGGTCTGCACCCCGTCTGCTGCCATTCGTCTCTGCTGCTTCTGTTGCAGGGATTTCTTGTTTCTTTGTTCCATCATGTTTAGACTGGAATAATGTTCTGTGAGATGAAAGCCAATGCTGGTGGGTGACCCTTTAAACTAAGCAGTATCACTAGGGAGGAGATGGTCACTCTCAAGCCAGAGAGTTTTAAAAATATCTGGCTGGTATAGTTACCTCTGCTTTGATGCCAGAGAATGGTCCCTGTAATTCTTCTGATTCTGGGAAAATCAAATCAAACCCAAGCCCAGCCAGCGCCAGTATTGATTAATGCACCCCACTGGCAGGCTTGATTGTTCGCTGAATTAATATACGTGTCTGGTTCTCGTGATGACTGCAGTCCTTTAGAACAGAGGGTGTGCTCCTTTTAATTAGGCGGCCAAAGAGCTCTCGTGTCAGGGTATTTCAGGGCATTTGAACAATGTCAATATAAAGCCAGCAGATTTCTTGCTGTGTTTAAAAGCCTCTGAGCTGAATATGGTTTTATTGCACTGATGTTCAGACAGTTGCCACAAAGGAATGATATAGTTGTAGGTTCTCAGTCATCGGTGTGGTTTTCCTGGTGTTGTATCTGTACCCCCGAAAAGTTAAATTGTGGTGATGGGGTAGGAAGTAAGGGATATGAATTCTAGCCTGTCTTTACATTGCTGGAGACTTTGCAAATCAGTGGGGGAGATACAAAAACCAGAAAACCTTCATGTGACACCAAGAGAGGGGCTGTAGGGATGCCATGCATCTTCTGGTGCTCATGGCTCTGAAAAGTATGAGCTGATGCTTCAGGATGGCAGAACAGGGGCATTTTGTTCTACTTGTGTTTTAAAAGTAACTGCCACACCAGAGAAAAGAGGAAAAGTCTATAGCAAGTTTTATATTTACAAGTGAAGGGATTTATCATGCCCTTCCAGGCTGTCACTGGCACCTGTGCCTCACTCAGGTCCTCAGGTCCGATGGCTCAGCACCTCTTGGACTGTTCAAGTGGCAGGCTGTTACCTCCTCTTACCTTTTGTGGTTCATCAGCAGCTCTCTGTGCAGCTCTTGATGGCTCTTCGAGGCTTTTACAGGATTTAGGAGCTTTTTAGGTTTGATGAGGTCTGGGTTTCCATCTATGTAATCTGGGTGAGTCAGGATATTCCCACCATCTGGTCGCTCCCGTTGTATTTCAGTGTACATCGATGCTGGAGGAGAAAAGAGGTGTTTGCATGAGAAGTCTCACCCTGCTTGGTGTGGGAACCTGCTGGAGCTGTCCTTCCCCAGGGAAGACAGAGGAGAGGAGACGGTGCCTGTCCCAGCTGCTTGACACCCGTGTCAGTGTCTGAGTGCACGTGCCTTCGTGTGCTGCTGTGGGTTTTTTAGAGGTTTTAAAATATATTCCCTTTGTGTTGTTGGTAAGGCACATATTAATTAGATCACTTAAATTACTTGCCAGCCACTCGCTTCAGTGGCTGCATCATTTAGTGCCAAGGATTAATTAATGCAAGATAGGTCTAACTAAAACTGGAAGCAGCCATGGACGTGGACTGTGCTGAGCTGCTGCTTTGGGTGTCCTGGCTGAGGTTGTCAGGCCCTTAACACAAGGGGATGCTGTGGGATTTGAATGGCTCCTGGAACACTGGCTTGAGGAAGTGCTGCTATATTGAAACCTCTTGTCAAGGAAAGATTTTGCTGATATCCTGCTGACCTATTCATCGGGATCTAGCCCAGTGCCAAGAAAAGCATCATTTGCCCATGCAGTCTGGGATCATGCTGTAATAATTTGTATGTTGGACGTAAGAACAAGAGCCCACTGTTTTGGAAGGGATGGCAGCTCGGATTTCAGGCAAACCACAGGGCATGCTCTCTGTTGGTGTTTTCCAAGGCCTTTACATTTTCTCTTTACAAAAAACCCTATACAAAGTGAGTGCAAAGCACAAGTTGTAAGACAAACTGCATGTGGTGGGCTGTGTCTTTAAGTGCGGAGCGCAGTAGGTCTGCCTCCAATTATTTAGTGTACGGTCTAATCAGGGGCTCAGAAAGAGCAATTTATTCCTGACTATTCACTTGAACAATTTGGAAGTTTACCAGTAAGAACAAAAAGTCCCAGCAAAAGGGTGTAGGCAGCTTCATGTCTTTAAATGTCTCATTATTAAAGTATTTTTTGGGGCCCAGTGTGAAGTTATATGGGTAGATGGAGCTGCAAGGAAAACAGTTGTTCAGTAATGTTGCCTCTTTCTCTTATTTCAATCTCATATATAAAAGGAATAAAACCTTTTTAAAAGAGAAATCAATAAAAAAAGGCAAGAGAAAGCAGGCTAGGTCATTCTTTCATAGTCAGTAAGTACTTATCAAATGTGAGGTGGATTGCAATCAAACGGGATTGTGTAAGGAATAATACTGCTGAAGAAATGATTCAATATCAAACAACTTCTCATTGAATGTTAATGTGGCCAGTGCCCTACTGCTTTGGGAACAAAAGAAAACAAATCAGAGCTCATTACAGGAGTGTTAATTGGGGTGAATAGTTCGGTACATATTTAAAGGGCACTTGGAAGCTGGAACCAGTGATTTTTTTTTTTGGTATCAAATTATTTTCCTCTAGGATCACACATCACTGCTGGCAGCAAGAAGGGAAGGTGGCATGGTTTGATGTTTGGTGGCAAGTGCCAGGCTGACTCAAAGCCCTGCAGGGCTGGACTCCTCAGGCTGAAACTGAGGGCTCAGAGTTGCCTTCCAGAGAGATGCAGGGACTGAAGAACAGCCAAGGGTTAAGGCAGCACAATCCCATGGCTAATTCTTGTTACATGAAAGCCAGGTTTTGAACAATGAGAAAAACATATCAGATTTTCACTGGGATAAAATTGCTTTGTTTTTTTTCTTGTACTTCTTCCCTTTTCTGGTTTTTTTTTTTTTTTAAATTATTTTCACAGGAGAAAAGGCAGACAAAAGACAAGGAGGGAAGGTACAAGAGCAAAGGTTTGTTTTGGCGTGAATGAAATGGCTGAGCTCCTATTTCAAATGGCAAAACTATGTCTTCATTCTTCAAACCAAAGAGTCCTCTCCATGGAGTAACTTAAAATAAAATGCCAGGTGTTTTTAATGTGGACAGCTATACTACTGGACTAACCTCAATGCCACTGTGTCATCCCATTGCCCTTTCTGGCTGTTCCTGTGCTGTTGTTTAGTCCAGAGCTGCCTCCAGTGACACAGATGGCCACTCTTGCTTGTGTGCTGAGTGCCAAATCCTGACGCGTGTCAGGAGAGGGGCTGGGGCATATCCATCTTGGATTTGTCCATCTTAAATCCGCCTGTTGTGCTCTGCTAGGGGATAATGCAGCAAGCAGCTACTGTGGAAGGATTATGCAGCCAACCAAGCCTGAAGGAGCAACCTGGATGCTGTAGATGGCTGAAACTCAAGTGACTTTGGTGTTTTTTTTCTGGACCAAGTAGCTCTCAAGAGGTCCTGTTGCTAAGCTTCCAGCTCTTGGGACAATGGGATAGCACTTATAAAGTACTGTTTTCCCCCTGCTCCATGATGTGTGGGTTTCTTTGGCAACTCAGGAGTGGGAGTCCCTTCTTCCCCACCCCAAGACTGAGATCCCAGGTGATTCACTTGGCTGTCCCCACATCTACATGGATCTAATACCCATCACTGTACGACCCCATGGCACAGTGTCATCCAGCCCTTCAGTCTGGTCTTGTGATGTTTTCTCCAGACACCCAGGATGATCAGAGAAGGACACCCCTTCCATTTTGGGGGACCCTCTGCTCATGTAGCACTTTTGGGGAGCACTGTGGTGAGCCTGGGGGTTTTGAATGGGCTAATGTGGTTATTTTCAGACTGCAGCAATCTAATGTTGCATGGCTGAGGCTTGGAAAGCAATTTATCAATCTATTTACTGAAGGCAGATGGGGAACTTTCCCCTGAAACTAGTACAAATAAAAAAAAAACAAACAACCCAAAAAACTGGGAAGGGAGGAGTGGAAGCTTTTCTGCCCAGGCACTGCTAAACCCCCATGCAAAAGTCCTCACAGGGAGTGCAGTTTGCCTGACAATACTGCGGGGGCCGAGACACAACAGGTAGCTCTGTGCTTGGTTTTCATTTTGTTAGATGTGCCCAGGGGTGTGCAGACACCCACCTTGAGGGTTTGGCTTCCAGTGGGTGTCTGTACTGCTGCCCCGGGGACAAAGTCAAAGCCCTGACTGGGACTGGAAGGAGCCTTGAACCTCACAAGAATAGCACTTTAAACCTTCAGAAGCCCTTAGTCTGGAACAATTCAAGGAATGTCTTCATTTGCATTGAGCAGAAAAAGAAAAATGAGAATATAGAAATGTTGCTGCACCCAAAACATAGCTTGGGGTTGTGCTGGGAGTAAGGACAGGGCATCCTTCCTCCTGCAGGTTGGCAAAAAGGGACCCAGTGTAAAATGTTTCTCAGGGAGTAGATCTATCATCTTCAAGACCTGATGTAATTCATGTCTGTGTAAGGGGAGACAGACTGCTATCAGGCTGGGTTTTGTCATTATTTATGGTGCTGGAGGTGTAAATCAAGCCAGGTCTCTGCAGTGGATTTACAGCAGGGTGTCTGTTTTTACATGATTCGGCTGTAGATCAATGCACAAGGCTCTGCTCTGGCACCTCCCTGGCCACCATCATAAATCAGCAAAAGGTGTTGGACATTTTTATATTGTTCTTGGCAAGATATAAACAAAAAAATACATGTGGATGTTAGTATCTTCTGCTGTACTCAGAAAGACAGTGTGACCTTTTAAATAGATCTGCTTTGGAGTGTTGCTTATAAAAAGTAGCTCTGTTTTCTTTGACATACTCAGTCTTTTGCTTACTTTTAGATATTTTCCCTTTCCTCATTTCTAGAAGCGCGAGGTTTTCTAGAGAAGGTGCATTTCCAGCTGCTTTTCTGTCAGTAAAAGACAAGCCTGCCAGGATGAGGATGCCACGGACCCTGGCAGATACTTGGACTTCACATATGGAGTTATCTCCTCTCTCAACCATATCTGTGAAATGAGCTCCCAGTCTTAGATTAGTTTTCTAGGAGACCCCACAGGGAATTTTTAGCATCTTTGACATGGTCCAGAGACCAGCTACCCTCCTGCCCCAGGGAGTGGGATTGGCTGGAGGAGAGAAATGACATTTTAATATCTTGGCCTGTTCTGACCTAAAGCAAAGCCCAAATTCCTGCTCAGACTGCCTGGAAATGCTTATAAATCCCCCAGTTCCTGGCAGAGTTGCAATAAAATCATCAGTCTGAAATCCTGAGGCAAATTGTTTTCACTTCTGATTATGCTCAGCCCCAGTCTTTTTGGGGAACCAAATACCAGGCAGCTTTAGTGCAACACTAAATGCCTTTGAATTTTGCAAATCTATATTAAATATACTCCACCAGGAGCATAACACGAGGTGTGTTGCTCCGGGTGCTTGAGTGACTTTTGCACAGCCCAGGGCAAGGAGAAAGGTTTTAGCTTGCTCCTGGAAGGGAGGAGGAAGAGGAGGAGGAGGAAGAGAAGTGAAGGACTAGCTTATGCCCAGGGACACCGGACATGAGGGTTTGGCCCGGCTGGAGCTGAGCTACACTTCCCTTTGCAGCTGCTGCTTTTTGGTTTTCCCTCAGTCAGAGGAGATGCCCTTCAGAGAGCATTTATTTAGGATTAAGCAACTTGTCTCTCGGTGTGGGTTGCCCTGCGAGCCCCTCTGCGCCGGGCCCGTGTGCTGCTCCCTGAGCTGCCTCTGGCAGCCTGCTCTACCGTCCTGTCAGGATGGAAATAATCCCCAGGAATGTTAAGGGGATTAACAGTCCTGGAACGGGCAGGTAACCTGAGGGGCTGCCTACATGCCTACAGCTGTTCTTTACAAGGGGAGAAACTTAAGAGGTTGGAAACAAAATTAATCCATAGCTGTTGGGTTTAGAAAGCTGTAGGGTGGCGGTCTGGGCTCCTGCCCTGCACCTCTTTACTTGCACCTGTATAGGAGAATGGATGGTACAAGACACTGGCTGCTTTTTGCAGGTTCTCATGTGAAATGCCTTCTCTCCCTGACTTTTGTTTTGCCAAGCTCTCCTTGACATCCTGCCTCCTGTGACATGCTTGCCTTTACCCCGCACACCCCTCCACCCTTTTCCATGCCACCTGCATCCTTAACCTGCAAAGGTCAATGCTGCCTTCTGCAGCACAGGTCAGTGTTCAGCTTTAGCTGAAATACAGAAAGCAAACATAGTTCATAGTGTTTTATTTCTGCTGTGTGTGTCATTTGAAAACTGATTTTCCACCTAGAGCATCTCAGGAGAGGTTTGTCAGTAAGTGCCAAATGATGACCAAACTCTTCTTGTTAAAAATATTTTATGGGCATCCCTTTCTGGGCAGAGAATGGGCCTCTGTGAAATGCCATTCACATAAAAACAGTCAGAAGACATTATTTTGGGAATGGGAACCATACTCAGAGGACATTGCTGTCTGTAATTCTGTGAGACCCTATTACTTGGTAGAAGGGATGAGATGACAAAAACCTCAGGGATGTTGAGGGTCAGAGCCCTGGATCTGGGTTTGTAAAACCACTGACGCAAGAGACTGCTTCCTGGGCAGAAATGATCACTTAAAACTGTGGTTACAGGGAAGAACCTCTGGTTTTCTGGATGCCCAGGATTTTTTCATGAATGTGTCTTTTTTTAAAGAACCAAGAGATTAATGAAGGGCTGCTGAAAGCAGCTGGTCATACACGTCCTGCAAGTCAGGTAGCCGCAAAACCAACACATCAGTACGGGTCAGCAGAATGAGTTCAAAGATATTTACACAAGTAACCTGAGCCTGGGAAATAATGTGAGTTTCTGACACTTTTAACTGCAATCATGGGAAGGAAACCTTGGGTTTTCTGGGCTACAGACCCCAATAGCATCTGCTGCTCCCTGGGGAGCTCTCCTTTCTCTGGGGTGAGGGTGCCATCCCTCACAGCCTTCTTGCGGAGGCTGAGAGGAGTGGGGTCTGTCCTCACTACTTGCAATAGTTTGCATGTGCAAGTGGAAGTGTGTGGGGTCTTTAAACTGTTACTTTTAAGCACTGGCACACTTCTTTCTGTTAACCAGAAGTTAACTCTTTTTTTCATTTTAGGGTATGAACTTTCTGTCAATGCATTTCCAAAGTCTGAGGTGGAGCTGGAGTTTGGCTCTACACCTTTTCCTGTGAGAATGTAATGTCAGAAAAGGTCATGCTGTATGTTAAGTCCTATAAAGTGAAGCTGAAAAGTTTGTCTTTTATTTTGGATTCTTCAATTGATGGCATTTGCCAATTTGCATGATTTTTCTAGTGTTAGTTAACTGTATTTTAGATACACAGAATAGCTGGGTTGGCAACATGGGCAAGGGAAAGAATTGCATGTTGGGTCTCTGAAAGCCACAAAGTTTTGTGTGGTGACAGCATCTTTCAGGTGTGTGCCTGCGTTTTGGAGGATCTGCTGTCAGGAGGATGAGAGCTTTGACCTCAAAGTCAGCACTTGCTTTAGGAAGCCCCTTTCTGCATGGTTGGTGGGTTTAGGGCAGAGCAAGGCACCCAGGTACCAGCTTTGGTGAGTCAGATGTGAGGGCTGCCTGAGGGGAAGGCTCACAGTGCCTGGACACCCTTTGGTGGGTGAGTGTCCCTGCAGCTGAGCCTGCAAAATGCACCTTTATCAGCCCAGCTAATGCATGTGTTGGTGTTACACGACTGAGCCCAGAACAAAATACCTGTACTTCCTATTAGCTTAATGAGTGCTGTGGCTTATTGCCCTGGTGATGGATGATGATGAGGTTAATAGTGATTATAATGATGATGATGATGATAATAATAATAATAATGTGAGCCCAAAGGTTGGCAGATGCTAACTACTACCCTCCCTGGGTGAGATGGCACCAGCTCCCATGCTCACTGTGATTTTTCTCTGCTCTGGCTCCTGCTGTGCCAGCATCTCAGGAGCATCTCATACTGATGGACCTGGCACACCCCCCTGTGCTTGTCACCAGGCGACCGTATCACCGATAAATGATATCTGTGCTCTGGAAAGGAGGCAAAGAGCCTCTGTCTGCTTTTAATCTATAGTTTTAAATAATTAAGCAAGGCTAATTCTGGTATTTATAATGCAATAGGGTGAGTGTAACTCGATGTGGCCGCTTCAGGAAGCAGTTCCCAGCTATCAGGTGGCTGCCTCGGGGCAGCAGGCGTGCACAGCCCGGGTCTCCTCACCTTCACTCGGCCCTGACGGTCAGGAATAAACCACACGAGGTCGCCGGGTCAGAAAGGGAGAGAAAACCCTAATGGAAATGTAAACCAGGGCTGGGAGACACATCCCTGCAGCTCCCAGCAGCACTGCCACGTGTCACCGCTGTTCCTACCTCTGCCTCTCTGCTGTGAGCACATGCCGGGGATACTTCTCACCAGTAGAGCCAGTGCTACCCACCGGTACAGCCCATGCTGCTCACTGGTACAGTCTGAGCTCCACACCAGTACAGTCAGTGTTCTCTCGCTGGCATAGCCAGTCTGCCCAGTTCAGCCAGTGCCCCCAGTCCTGCTTACCCCTGCTGAGTCCCATGCCAGCACTGAAGCCCCCAAAGGCCAGGGTCCCCCATTTACACCAGCACTGCACCGACCTAAGGGGGCACAGAACAACCTCAGGCTGCCCACGCATCACCACCTGCAATCACCCCGAAGGTAAGGGGCTCTGGATGTCACCATGGCCACCCACTGAGCTTTGCACTCATGCACATGTATTTGGAAGAGAGAAATCTCATCAGTTTTGAGGCTTGCTGGGCTGTCCGGGGTGTAGAAGTTACCAGGTGGAAATGCTTGCACTGTCAGGCAGCAGCAAGTGCCCCTTTGCTGTCAGGCAGGACTGGTTAATCATTTAATTTAATTACCTTGGACTGTGATAAGCAAAGATAACAAGGCTGGGCTCTCACTGTTAGTGATCACCAAGATGTCCCATGCCTTTTACAAGCGGCATGTGGAGCACTTGTTTAGTTTTGTTAGGCAGTGGCAGATGCTCAGCAGTCCTTCTTGACAATCACAAACTTACTTTTAATCTCTGATCAAATATTTGCTCTGTGCTTTTGCCTGCCTATGACAGAGACGCACATCAATCAGAAATGAATGCTTTAAGGTAGTTCAAAGGTATTTTGTTAATACAGAGAATATCCTCCCACACTGATTTGCAGGAATTGTACTAGCACCCTGTCCAGCCCACTGCCTCTCCAAGAAGGTTTGAATTGCCGCACGGGTTTACAAAGGGAATTTCTTGTGGGATACGGTCTGGTCCATTTGGAAAGACAGAAGCAGAAAGGCAGCATCTCAACCAGCTACTGAAGTATTAAAGTAACATGATACCTCAAATAAAATTAAAACAGAGTCCCAAGTCACCTGTGCATAAACATTTATGCAGTGCAGAGCAATCCCAAGGGGCTCAGCAGGAAGGAGCGGCAGAGAAGTGGGGATCCCCCGGGGCAGGTTGGGGTCCCTGAGCTTACCTGATTTCCGCAGCGTGGCCCTGGGGAGCCCATGGGGCAGGTGCTGCCCCTCGCCCCACGACATGGGGCTGTGGCTGCCGCCGCTGCCTGGCTGCACTCGCGCCTACGTGACTTTTGGCCCGGTCCGACGAAGCTGGCCTGGCTCCTGCCAGGTCTCTGCAGTGGGAGTGGGGATGGAAGGTCACGTGGAGGTGGCTGCTGCACCGGCGCTCCCTCCTCGCTGCTCTTGCCACCTCACAAGGACCCCACTGAGGGCTGGAGCTCAGCTGGCAGCGGCCCACGGCCTTGCTCGCTGCTCAGCGCTGGTCCCAAAGGTCCCTCTGCTGCCCTGCAAACTTGTTCCCTTTTTGCTCTTTGTTGCCAGATGATGTTTTCCCAGGACGGATGAACAAGCTAATCACTCTTTCTCCCTAGAGCAAACAGAGCTCCGTGCGTGCCCAGACACCCGAGCTGCCCACTCGGCACAGCCGCTGCTGCTGGTGGAGAGGTTGTGTCCCTGCTCCACAGAGGACGATTTCTCCTCAACGTGCCTTAACCACACTCCTGGAGAAATCAGATCGCCCCAGAGGAAGCCGCACGCCCACTCTCTTTAGCAACCACTGCAACAGCCAAGCCGGCACCAGGGCAACCGCTCGAGTTATCGTGATTATTCCCTGGCATGTTGCAACACCCTGTCATCTACCAGCTGCTGCACCCCAGGGGTAAGGGCTGCAAGAGGGAGCAGCAGCCCCTACCCGGGGCCATGGGTATCCTGGTGGCATCAGAGCTGTGTGATGCTGCACCATCGCTGCCCCATGTCTCGTCCTGCTGAGATGCAGCCCTTGACTGAACTGGGCTTCTTGTTCCCATCCTCACTGTGGCTGGAGATACCATGTTGGCTGGCTGTGAATTGCCACAGCCTGGGCAACCAGAGGCTGGAAAGCTGGGGGAGGAGAAGCAACTACACCAGCAACTCCTTTTGGCTCTTAGGTGGTCACTGTGGTCCAGTTCTGCTCAGGCTGCCCAGTGCTAGCCTGCAGATGTTCAGTGTCCCAGTCCCAGGAGGATCAGGGTTGGAGCAAAGCCATTTCCACCCAGAGGGAAGGGATAAGGAAAGCTGGGGGGCAGCACTGGGGTGCTCAGGCAGCTTCACACACTGCACCACACATGGGCACATGGTCTGTCTCAATCACGTCCTGGCCTGACACTCCTGGCCCCATGAAGGACTGAAGAAAGAAGCTGGGCTGCCAATAAGCACAGGGGTGCTCTTTCACTTATTTTCATGTCTCCATGTTTTGCTCCTCCCCATATCCCAGCATTTCCCCCCATTTCAGTCATGTTTCTCAGCAAAGGGCTCAGCAGCACCGGGTGTGAGCAGATGCCCCAGTCCATCCCAGTTTGCCTTCAAAAAGCTCTTTGTGGGGCCGCACGGGCAGTGGCACTCACCTGAACCACCACTCCCTGGTTTCCTGCTTCCACTCGGACCCTTGGACTGAAGGGAATATTCTTTCTGGAAGAAACGACAAGAGAGGAATGGACAAGATTGTACAGGTATTGCTATTACAGGAGATGAAACATAGGAGAAGTTGCTGGTCCTTTGCTACTAGAGACTAAACAAATTATTATTATTTTTAACCTCCTGACAAGGAGCTGTTAAATTTAATTGACATGAGGCATCAGATGGAGGAGACAAGAGACAGGTTGGTCTGCATTCCACTGTGTGTAGTGTGTGTCCCTGTCCTTGTGTGAGCAACTCCCCTGACATCATCCATGGCCCGGCCCCATGGCCTGGCTGCTCATTGCACACTTCAAAAATACCATTTTGTTCAATTTTGAATGGAAAAAGAATGGATGTGCATCTGTACTACTCCCCTCTGGTCACCTTTGAACGGGCTTTGGGTCTGTGAGTTCACTGGAGATGTGTCAGAGGGGGAAAAGAGCATCAATTTAAACCCACCTTGAGATCCCAGGTAAGTATGGTTATTGCTGGTGGATGTGGGAATGGAAAAGGGCTGTGATGACTGAGTAAAATACATCAGAAACAGGCCAGGTAAATTTTCTGAATGCATTTTTGTCTGATCTTCCCTGGTGCCTGACGAGTTGCACATCTGGGCTCCTCTCTGCAGGAAAGTGGGTTGGGGGTGCTTCGGATCTGCTGTGCTAAACCAAAGGACTTTTCATGGCAAAGCTCTTTTTCTGGGAGCTCCCTGCAGAACAATTCTCTTTGCTATCTAAATTAGTTAGCAATCTCACCCTGTGCTCCTGTGTCTTTGGGATTAACAAAAAGCCTTTGTATTGCCCCTGTGGCTCCC
The DNA here is from genome assembly GCA_035583155.1 of Acropternis orthonyx. Classification (NCBI taxonomy): domain Eukaryota; kingdom Metazoa; phylum Chordata; class Aves; order Passeriformes; family Rhinocryptidae; genus Acropternis; species Acropternis orthonyx. The sequence continues at coordinate 8,942,746 of JAWWEU010000023.1, read as the reverse complement.
TGAAGGTGACTGTGTGAGGGCGGCTGATTGCTGGGGGATATTTATCTGGAGTGGCCCCTGCAGAAAAGAAGTTGCGTCAGTCACCAACTGCCCCCGTGTTTCTAATGAGTGCTGGGAAGAGAAAAGACCTTGTTACTGGGGCTGTACGTGAGATTGACTTTTAGCCGCTGAGTTACTAGTGATGTTGGCTGCTGGCTGCCATCTCTTTAGCCAATTGCTGCGGCACCAGGAGCTTTCTCGTGTGGACACATCTCCTCTGTATTAAAAACCCCCAGACATGTCAAGTGAGTGCCCAACACCAATACTGACTCTTCCACGGGTGTGTAATGCTGCCACTGATACAAATACAGTGACAGTGAGATAACGCTGTCGCCGAGATGGGCTCGCTGTCCGCCTGACTTGGTGCAGCTGTGAGTGACAGAGCAGGCAGCTCTGCTGGTCCTTCCTGCCTGAATCCTTATTAAATCTCCACTTTCAGCGCAGGGTTGGGAAGGCAGCATCACTCAGTCATGTCAGGCTCACAGTCTGCAGACAAAATGTAGCTCTACTGAAGTCACCAAGGGCTGTACTTGAAGGCAGACAGTGTTTCACCTCCCTCTGCAGGGAGGTCCTAGAGGCTGGTTAAACATTTTCTCTGCTGGGTTAATGCTAGATGTTGGTTGAGGTGCTGCTTGTGGTGGTGGAGACCAGCTGGGCAGCCCAGCCTTCCCTCCCACCCTGTGTCCCTCAGCCCCCAGCACAAATTCCGTGCAATCCCATTACAACTGAAGAAGTTGTGCTGGTTGCACTTGGTGGTGACCTTGGCAGTGGCCAAGCCAAAGGCAGGGGACGTGTAGGCTGGTCAGAGCTATGCTGGGTCCCTGATACTGTGTCACCTCTGAGGCACAGGGTGTCTGGTAACAACTCCTGCTGATCTCCATTCCAGCCATTAGTGTGTTTGCAGAGCAGGACGGCTCCTTGCACCTACCAGGCTCACAGGGGCAGTTAATGATTGCCCAGATGATGGATACTTTTGCCTGTTCCCCATGGGATAAAGTGAGTTATGGGACCCTGTCCCTGACCAGCTGGGAGCAGGTACCACTTCCAACCTGCAGGCAAACTCCTCCTGCCTGGGATCCCCATCCTGCCTTGACTGTGTCAGTGAGGACACATACCACTTGAGCTGGAATTAGCCTAGTGATTAAATGGGTTAAATGCCACAAAGCAACACCAAGTATAAATAGTAAGCAGTCCCACATTTTGCTCGTACTGTTTTGTGTTACTCCCAAACTTCCTGGGCATCACTGTATCCCAGCAGGACACTTTCTGGCCCTGACTGATGCGCAGCAAAGAGCTCCTGCAGCAAGTGTCTGGAGACAGTTTCACAGGTGTAGGTGCTTTGAACCATCAGCTCTAATCACCCTCCTAGTCCCTGACTCCCTGCTCAGGGGGTGCAATGCTCTTACTGCAACTTAAAGCCAACCGCCCTGTGTAAACAATTAATCAGTGTTTGTTACTTGTTCCACCTGTGGGTGCTCTAATATTTACTTGCAGCACAAGTGATAGTAATTTTGAACCATGTTTGTGCTCTGATGAAAGCAGGGAAATGAGCCTTCGGTGTGCGCAGAGCAGGAGCCATGGAAAGGGCGATGAGGGTGGCTTCAGGCAGGTTCAGATCAATACAGGTGTCATTAAGGTGCAGTATCAGAGCATCTGTATTACATTGTAGCCAAACTCTGAGCAAATAAATTAGGCAAGCAATTAAGGCAATCAGAACACGGTGATAAGGAGACATTAAAGTGGGCAAAATGCCACCCAAGCTGAGAATTGATGTGACTCTCCCACAGACCTGGTTTTGGGAGGGAGAGCCATTAGCAGGGCTGGAAGTTGCTCAACCTATTTTGGAGTAGACAGTCTCAGAGAGGTACTTTGTAAGGTGCTGTAGCAGCTGCTGACATTGGTGTTCAATGAATGAACACATCCATTGATTAAACTAGTCTTATTTCTTAACCCAAGAGTTTTGAAAGGAGTTGTCATGACCTGGAACAAGGCACTGATGGTTGTCAGATTGAAGTCAGCATTTCTGTGTGTGATGAAGCCACAAAACATGGGATTTAGAAGTTAGTCAAATTGTACTCTACCACTCCTTTCAATTAGTCCCAAATACCCTCTTGCTGCTCCTGGTGCTCTGTATGAAAACATTTCTTATATGCTCCTTGATGCTGAGATACCATCTAAGCTGTTGCTCAAATCTCCTGTGTTATTGCTGAATTCTGGACTATCTATGCTCATTTGCAGCAGCTGGGACTGATCCAGAGACTTCAATGAAATCATCCACTGGAAGGAATTTTGGAGGATTAGGAAGACTTTTTCCCATCTGTGATGTCAATGCACAAAAATCTGTCAGCTCGATTGTTTTGCTCCGAAGTCCTACCACGTGAGGCGTTGAAGCTTATTTGATTCAGCAAGCTGGTGCCCATGTTTGCTGGGATGACACCGTCCTCTTGTTAAGGAGAAACACGGCGAAAATCATCAGCGTGCCCCAACGCCTCATGCCGCTGCTAATTCCCTGATGGCCGTGGGCAAATGAAGTGCGGCAGTTTGGATGAACTTCCAGAACTTCTTGGGGGCTAGGAAAGGCAATATAACATCCTGCTCCCTCCAGAGCTGGCAGGTGGGGCTCTGCCTTCCTGGTGGTGGTCACGATGAAGCTGCTGTCCGGGCCATTAGGAGAAACTGCCTGTTCCTCTCTCTTGCAGAGGCAGAGCAATGCTGAGTTTGGGAGGGTTACTCCCTGATGGGGAGCTTGACTGTGCACATTCCTCTGTTCCCAGCTCATTATGGGGCACTGTTATTTTGGCAGGTTTCACAATCAGGACTGGCAGGCATCCAGGAGTCGGTGTCCAGGCACATCCCAGCATTCCTGAGCCAGCAGCTATGAAATCTGCTGCCACGGTGCTGCCCTTGTCATGGGAAGGGTCTTGGCAGGGTCTCTGAACCATCACAGCATCCAGTGCTTGCCTCAGCCCAGTCCCACTGCTCCCTGCCCTGGGCTGCTGGACGCTCAGCCCACCCGTGTCCAGCCCTCCATGCACACTCACCCTGGGATGAGCTGGGTTTCAAGAGAAGCTGTGAGCTTGTATTACTCCTGGTCCCTGGCCACAGCCATAGCAGATTTCACTATTGTATTGCAAAGGACTCTAAGAAATATCAAGTTATTGGTGTAACATTTCATGACTGGTCTTCTGACCTCTACAAGTCTGCAGCCTTTCTTGGACTGAAATGGAGCTGAGGGCAGATGCTTCTGGCCACTCTCACCAGAGCAACCAGCAGCCTCAAGGATTTTTTTTGACTACGTCAATGTGTAAATTTAGGCTTACAGAAGGAGAGTGAGCTCAGTCTGGTTATGGGGGGCTAGGCTGACGTTCCTACAGCTCCTGTGCTGCTCTCGGGGAGCACCAGCCAGGTGACCACTTTGCTGGCTAGTCAAGTAGAAAATTGCAAATGCTTCAGATAGTTCTTAGTGTTATTTTATTCAGAAAGAAAACACAATTTGACACAGATGAGTGCCATGCTGACCTCTGCCTGCCTTTGTCACCAGTGCCACTCCCCTCCCAAATCCCCCGTGGCCCCAGAAGGCAAGCACAGCCCTCCTGTGGCTGTGAAAGCTGGCAAATTGAGTCCCATGTCACTCACTGACTGTCCAGAAAGAAGGACAAAAAACAAACAAACAAACTAAAGCAGGGAGGCAGCAGCATGCGAAATGGGGGCTCCTTGGAGCTGCCACCCCCAGGGCAGGAAGCCCCACTGAACTCCCTGCTGCAGCTGAGCAAATGTTGCTCCCCAGCTGCTCCACAGTGCACGGCTGGGGAGGTGGAATACGACACAACAGACCTCAGCAGAAAATTTCCTGCAGATTAATGAGAGCCATCAGTGATAGGGCTCAGCCCCACAGCAGTCAGTGCAGAAGGCTCATTTGTCAGCGTTCAAGCTGACTGTGAAGCCTGACATCCCCCTGTGAAGGGCATGGGGAGGCTCTCGGCACAAACCGGAGCAGTGCATCCCTCCGTCGGCGTGGTGCCCATGGACCTGTGGTTCTCCCTTGGTCCTAAAAGGAAATCCTTGCCTGCAGTTCAGTGCCTTTTAACCTGGTCCCTTGCAAAGTACAGAGCATACAACACCTCTGCATGCTAGGACAAAGCCAAATTCCTGCCTTGTTCTCTGTTGGCAATACCTGTATCACCCACCTCAATGTTGTCAGCAGCAGTTAAGCTGTTGCTATGGATAAACCAATTTTTACCTGTCTCAGGAGCTTATTCTTGCCCTGTACTGGGGGTGTGGTACCACTGATGAAAGTGAAAGACTGCTCCACTCTTTCTGGGGATGCTGCTGACTGCAGGGGAAGAGCATCAGTCACTGGCACAAAAGGGCTCCAGCAGCTTTGGAGTGGATTGCTGTCATGTTGCAGAGAGACCATTAAGACATGCTAAAGTGCCTTGAAGAATGTTGTTTTGCAAAAAGTGAGGTTTTTGCCTCATGATTAATAGGGACAATATTTATTTCTGGTACAATGCCATGCTGTCCTAGGGCTGCCAGGCTGCAGTGGCATCATCACTCCATTTCACAACTGGGGACCATATGTCAGGGGCCAAGGATAGCGCTGCCATCAGAAATCTGCTCTTCTGACACCACCTTGCTGAGCTCTTTACCTGCCCAGGGTTACCAGAATAGGTCCTTAGCTTGTAAAAATGGGGCTTGTGAAAAGTAAGGGCAGAAATGCCCCATCAGCCTCAGGTACTGCTGGTAACAAGCTGCCAAGGGTAGTTGTTCCCCATGGGAAGCATGTGCCACCTGGGTCCTGTGCAGAGAAGACCCCAAAGGAAAGGGGCCAAAAGGGAGGAGGATTGGCAGTTACTTGGGATAAGATGCCATCTACCAGGCTGGAAATGCCACCATGGGTGCAAACGAAGAAGGCAGTGAGGGAAGAGGTGAAGCATCCCTGTTACTGCAGGGTTCATGAGGAGGCAGCAGATGCCACTTAAACAAGCCCCCCTGGAGCAGAGTGAAGCAGCGAAGCCTTTAATTACTTTAATCCATTTTTATTTGTGGACTGCTGAGCCGTCCCAGAGCCAGCAGCTGCAGCATTTCCCATGCCGGGATCTTCTTAGTCTCCCCATGAGCACATTGTGCACCTCCCTTCAGTCTGAGCCCTCTCCATGACTCCCTTGCAACCCCAACGCTACAGGCAGCATTGGCCTGGTACCAGCTACCCTCTGCCCTTGCTGTGGATGTGCTGGCAGCATGCCCAGCACCCTCACCCACAGATCAAACCCTGGTGCTACCGCTTGTCATGCATGGACGGGTGAGATGTGCCTGGTTGCCTTGCCTTAGTGGCACGGAGGCTGTGTGTCCCTTGCTGTGTGTGCATCCCTTTGGTGCTTCAGGGCAGAGTCGGCTGCTGGAGCTGGTGTGGATTCCATGGAGCTGACCTTGAACTGTGCTCAAGGGTGCAGCACATCGGCTGCTGACCCAGCGCAGCTGCAGAAGCAGCAGAGCAGGTTGGGGAAGGCAGAGTTTTACCCTGGGCTCACTTTGTCCAAATTAGTTCCCTGTCTGCACTGAGCCCATATAAGCCATCTCAGGACCAAAATGTTAGCCTTTCTGCAGGCAGAGAGTGGGTTATGTTAGGTATTGGAGATGGTCTGCTAATGCTGCCTGGGTACTTGGGATGGACAGGTAAGAAAGCAAGCTGTGATCTCATTCCAGAAGCTAGAGCAGCCCCAATATAATCAGCTTGGCTTCTGAAGTCGGGGATGCTACATTTTATTTTACTTTGAAAGCTAGAAAAGCCCAGGATTTTTGTAGTCAAGAGTTTCTAAGCTCTTGAATGGTGAGAACCAGCTTTTTTGACAATCTTGATCTTTAATAATATGCACTTTTTCCGATTTCCCTGCTCAGTGTTTAACCATGATTTTTGCAGCCAGTGCTAGTCAAGAAAGATGATGGTTCTGAGTGTGGTGGATTCTGCTGTAGCTGGAGTTACCTGGCATGCTGGACCTGGTGCTGGGGTGATGCCAAGCTGGATATGTGTGTGCTGAGCTGAATTCAGGGTTAGTCCCACAGGAAGAATGTCTGCTTTTGGGTGTTCACTTGTGTCTGGGGTTTTGGGGAAGGGACCCTTGCTCAGCATTGTGATGCTGAAAAAAGTACAATGGCTGCTTCCTGCCTCCTTCAGGATGGGTGAAACACCCTGAAAATGACAACTGCCTCTTCTTTCCCTGCCCTATTGACAGCAGCAGTCAGATGCCTTTTTAAGACAGGCCATTCTGACTGACAAGATTACTGACTTGTACACAGATGCTTAGCAGGAACATGACCCCATTATTGCCCATAGCAGAGCTGCTGGAAGGGCAGTGGCACTTATTTACCTGTTTGCCAGTCTCCTGCTAATGAGGGGCAGAGCAATTATTCCCCCTCCTACCATCCTTCTTTTCGCAAAGGAATTTTTTAGGACTTGCTTTTTATTCTGAGGGGTTGATTTTTGTAGCCTTCATCTCCTTTATGGTGTGTGAATAATGTGTGTAATCAGGTGTGTTGGTAGAGGAGCTTGCCAGATGCTGAAGTTGATCTGAAAAGGGGCTCCTCTGGGCCAGCAGTGCTGGGGAGGGCGAGGGACACGGTGCATGTCCTGTGCCACCTCCCTTGTGCCCTGAAAAGAAGGGTGGATGAAACGCTGGAGAGTATGTCCTGTTTGACCTGGGACAGAGGCTAAAACACTTCTCTGGGCAGACTGTGGAGATAGCCTTCCTAGTGGGCTAAGTTGTGTTTGTGTAGAAATCCCACCAGCAGCTCCCTGAAATGCTTGTCCAGTCCTGCCCACGCTCAGATGGAGCAGTTTCAAAGGATGCTCTCAAAGCCCTGTTTTCAGCACGGGCAGCCAGGTACTGTGGTTTGCCTGAACAAGCAGAGCCTCTCTCCCTGGCACTGGCGTGCTGCCTCTTGTTGTTCTAAACCAGCCGCAGAGCAAAGCTCCCCGCTCAGCAGCAGGGCTAATCCGGGCTCATCTGACATTAGTGTAAACTGACACTCTTGGGAATTTGGGGACAGAAAACTTTCCCTGGGGAAACAGCCACTATGCAAACCCTGCCTTGAGAAAACATGGAGAAAAGGGGCAGGTGCCTGGAAACCACCTCCTCCGCTGCTGGCAGCACCTGCCCTGGCACCCTGGGCAGGCTGCACTTGCAAGATTACTTGAAGGGGGTTTGCTGAGGTTACAGGGATGTCAGCCACGCTCTTCTGTCCCCAGTGGGGCTGATGCCCTGCAGAGCAGAGGAATTGGCAGGGAATCGGCACCAGCTGTGCAGCACCCCTGAACCAGCCCCCAGCAAAGTCCTTGCCTTCACTTCAAATGAAGAGTAACCCAGCAAGCATCTGTGTCTTTCTGGAGCCCTGCTGTTGGTGTGGGCTCTAAGGACACTGGTGATACCAGAACAGGTCTTTTAGGAGCAGATGCAGCCTTTAAAAGTAGAAATGTCCTTGGAGCCATGCTGGCAGCCTTTCCGGTCCCTTTTGTTGTGGAGCTGGGGATTGCCTTGCACTCCACAATCCACTACTGTAATCCCCTTGGAGTGCTGTTCTGGTCTAAGCTCAAAAGGGGTGCAGCTGAGACTGCTAATGCAGGCTGTGCTGGCGAGGGGTGCTGAGCCTTCATCCTGCTCTGTGCTCCCCTGCAGGTCCTCTCTGGGCTGTAGCTGATGGATGGGGTCATGCCTGCCAGGTCTCTGTGTCCCAAGCTGTGCTGGTTCTGCAAGGGCTGGGCGAAGGGGAGTTTTCCTGCCTGTCACCCAGACCCAACCTGGTCCTCATCAGGGCTGGATCCTGATGTTTTTGCCCATCCTGGAAAGGCAGCAGAAAGAGCTGTCTTGTTTTCATCCCCCATCAGCATCAGCCTGAGGGTAAAGCACTGACCCAGGAGCTGCCAGTCAGACATCCCTGCTTGGTGCCAGCTGGGCAGTGGCACAGGCTTTTGTCAACCCAGGCAACATTTGGGAGGCTGAAATGGGAGTGACATCACTGACCTTTTGGTACCCATGAAAGTAAAACTGTCTCAGAGCTTTTTGGAGCTGCCAGCAAACTGGTGTGATGGGGGGAGCCCAAGATCCCGGCAGCATTTCAAAGCCAGGCCATTCAATGCCAGGCTGCACTGGGATCGGGGTGTTTCAGAGAGAGGGGAACAGGGGGGAAAGCTGTCCAAGAGCAGTCTGGTCTGGTGGTCAGGAGGCTGGCATGGACTGCTTTGTATGCAGCAGGGCTTAACTGGGTGGCACTGAGCCAAGCCTGACCTAACCAGCTTATTTTCCTGCTTCCAGTAATGCCTCTACAAATGCGCAGAGCCTGAAGGTCACAACCACGTGAGCAGGGGTCTAGGGATTAGCTGTGGGCAGAGCATGGCTCCTCCTGGGTGTGTTGTTGTAGCCCTGAGCCTCAGGAACAACCATTACTCCCCTGTGTGCTGGAGTCAGCATGGCACTGGCACCTCGGAGGTGGTGTTGGGGAGGCAGGAGGCTGGCTGGGAGCAGCAGCTCCTGTACCTGGCACTGCTTGGAAGTCCAGAAAACAGGTAAATGTTTACTAGTCCCATTTCACCTCTGATTTTCCTTCTGGGTGTTGCTCACACTGGCCAATGGGTTGCTTTTATGTATGTTTGCCCAGCAAGAGTGTCTACCTCTGGTTTTGGAAAAAAGTCCAGCAAGTTTGCAAAATTCTGAAAGGCACTTGGTTTGGAGGTGCCCACACCTCTGATGACCACAGCCATGCTCAGCTGAGCATGAAGGGTCCCTCCTGAGGCAAAGGGCACTGCTGTCCCCATGCCAGTAGAAGTTACTGACCTAGTCTGGTGCACAAGCGTATTTCTCTTAGAGCTGGGAGATGAGCTACAGAAGTCTAATTCCAGATCAGGGCATCACAACTGAATGGTGATGATGCATCTCTAGGCACTGATGTCATCAGCCATGAAAGCAAAATGACGTCTAACAGCATCCTCAGCACAACCATCTCCAGCTGTCTCCACAGAACTCTGACTCTGTTTCCATTTGGAGCTGTTTGACCGCTCTCCCCAGGGGATTTGGAGGAAAGGGAGATACGGGTGCTGTGGGACCTGGCCCGACTCCTCCTGGTCCTGGGAGAGAGCTGGCAGCAATTTCCAGGGCAAGCAATACCGAGGGCTTACTCGCTACTGCACCTGCGGGAAGCAGCCTGCAGGCTGCCGGACAAACACTCGGAACAAATCCGATGTTTCTCCCCAAGAAAGTCAAACTTTGTCCCACTGCAGTGCTCTGATCCCCTCCTTGCTGTCCTGAAAAGCCCGTCAGGCCCCACTGCTGAGCCCATTAGATGGAATTACTTAATCCGGCCCTGACGAGTGGCATCCACACCCAGGAGCGGGTCCCTTCCCCTCTAATCCCTCGCTGCCATCAGCCGCCTTAGCACGCGCGGGGCAGAGCAAGCCCCACGTGAGCAGATGGTGCCTTCTCCTCTCCATCACCCCGCCCGCACAGCCCCGAATGAAACTGCCCCGTTACCTTCTTCCCGTGAGACGCCCCCATGGCCGGCCGCCTTGGCTGTGCCCCCCTCCGCGGGGTGCGGGACCGGCCAGCTCCCCGCGCTCACGGCTCCGTCTCACTCCCGGGGGCACAGGCGGCTCTGCAGCTCCCGGCCCCTCGGCGGCTGCTGCGGGGAGACGCGGGTGAAATCCAGCCCGTCTGCGGTGGGGTCGGGCGGGAAAGCTTGCTTTTCCTCCCTTCTTCCAGCACGTGGAGAACTCATTTTCTTCATGCACCTAACGGCTGGCTCGCACCCAGGCTCTGCCCGGGCACAAAGGCAGCTTTCATGCTGTGGATGCCCGGTTTCTAAGCCGGGATCCGTATTTTGAGAGACTGTGGAAGATTACAGTAATTGCACTTGACAGGGCAAGATGTCACAGGATGCGGATTCGCCCAGCTGCGGGCCCGGCACCCACAGGTCCTTGCCTGTGGCATCTTTCCTAGATGTTCCTTTGGTGCTTTGCTGAAATAAACCTCAAAATATGAAGGAGGATTATCCCTCTGCTACCCGTCTGCATCCTGGCTCTTGGCTCCTGTTGCAGCACTGGATTTTGCAAACTTTGTTTCTGCAAACACCCCAGGCTGCCTCTTTGCTGCTGCAGTGTTGGAGCCTACTGTGACCCCAGGTGAGCCAGGTTTACCCGCAAGCTGCATTCTGGGAGGCTGGACAGGTCAAGTTTGTGTTTGGTGAAGACTCTGGGGGATGTGGCACCGTGAAAACCAGCCAAGTAGGTGCCTGTCCCTGCAGTAATACAGATCGCAATATGCCAAGGCACTGGAAAACCTCATTTGGGGATTGCTGTCCCTACACCCACTGTCCTTTTCAGATCTTCTAAGAAAATTATCAAGCTCAATTTGACCCCTGAATCCATATTTATACCCTGCCTCCCATTTTCTGGATATTTGAAAAGCAGTGATTTATTTATCAGGACACAGTGACTTTGGTAGGAATGAATCTTCAAAACACTGGCTGATTCTGAAGATCCCTGCACAGGGGTTGCACTTTTAGCTCTCCCTGTTTCTTGCAAATAGTGATGTACCTTAGTAACTATTCCATGATGGATTCAGAGCTAGTTTTAACCGCCTGTAGTGTGCTGAAACATAAATTCCTTTTATTTTGGCTTTAAACCAGATTTCTAATGTGCATTGCGAAGAGGTAGGAAGAGTTTCCTGCAGCTGAAAGGGGCTGGTTGTTTTCAGGGCTGTAGTGGATGTTGTGCTCTGGTTTACCCCATGCAGCCGCCTTGACAGATCTTGGGCTGTTTTCAGTTTGGTTTATGAGTGAATCTAGATCCTTTGAGGGGGCTTAAAATAGTTGGCATATTTATGCTGGCAGCGTGGCGGGGCTGTGTGATGTGAGGGCTGTTGTGTCTGCTGAGTTGTGTTATTTCCTGCTGCTGCCATGGGTAGGGATGATTCAGCGCTTGGGATTAACCGCTGTTGTTGTAGCAGATTTAAGGATCGATTTATGGCAGAGGCTTCCCTCGGTGCCATCAGGTGTGTGTTAAGAGCGTGGGAAGATAAGCTGGGATAAAATACTACACCTCTTGGGGGATTCCTCTGTGATGGCTGTTTTGTGGGTTTATTTCAGTTTTGCCTTTGGAAGTTCTTCCAGGTGTTACACAATTTATTTGGGGATTATTCCTTGTTTAGGGAAACCCAACTAATTGGTGGCATTGGGTTTTGGATCCAGGGTTTCATCCCTCAGGTGGCCAGCACAGGACAGGCTGTGTCTTTTCCTGGCCTTATTCTGCCAATGCTCCTCACTTCTGTTGCTCTGGGGTGACCCAAGGGCTCGGATAACCCTGTGAACTGTCTGTCAGGAGCTGTGCTGGGGCTGTTAGACTCAGGGGGAAGGCTCTGCAGGACAGCCTGTTACCCCACACAGCTCCAAGTGCTCCAGCAGAAATGCTCCACCGTCACATAATGCAAAACTACTGGTCTGCTTCAAAGAATGGGGGAAAACCAGATACAATCATCGGAAATTAAAGTCTGTACATGATGCAAATTCATCCTGTCGGTGATGACAGATAAGCCCGTCTGTCACCGGCACAGCTCATCTGATCTCAGCAGTGCTGGTGCTCAGGGAGGGTTTGGGAACAGACTGTGCTTGGGTGATGCATCCGGACATGAGTGAGGGCAGATGCTCCCCCAGGATCTGCTCGGCGCTGGGCAGCAGCATGAGAAACGCTCCAGGAGGAGGACTGCATGGCTTTTCCAGCCTGCTCTTGGGCAGGGATCTTTCCCTTCCTGGTAGTGTTGGCTGGCCCCAGGTTGGGGTGCAGCTGCCGGAGCAAAGCAGGTGTGTGGGTGCCGGCAGTGGGGTGCCAGCCCGGGTGCATTATATCTCTCCAGAGTGATGTTGGCTCTGGCTCTCCTGGTAAAAGGCTCCCACCTATTGGTTATGCTGCACAACTTCAGCTGCCCAAGACACCCGCACATCCATCCATCCCTTTCTGAGGGCAGTCAGGCTGGCACATCCTTGACATTATCCTGATGAGGATGTGTCACAGAGGATTTAGCTTGGATTTAACCTGGGAAAGATGCAACCAGGTGGGAAAAATGCTTCGGTCTGCAAATATTAACCTATATGGCTGCATGCCATCCCTGTGGAGTTCTGGCCTTATTGTGGCTGTAGGTGACTGTGGGCATTGGCAAGAGCTCCAGGGGTAAACCACCAAGGTCTGAGCATCCCCAGGGATAACTATACTCTGTGCCATGTGGGGAGGGGGAGTGCCTGTATGCAGGGCCGTGGGATGGGTGATGGTGATCCTCAACTGGTGGCAGAGGACCTGGCATGCTGTGCCTGTAGGGGAAAGCATGGATTTTGCTTGAAAATGGAAGGGAGAAGGTAGTGTTTTATAATTAGAAATCTCATTTAAGAAATTAAAAAAAACATTCTACAAAGTTTTTAGTTCAAAGACGGAAAAATAAAATATCCCAAATTGACCCATAGATGAGGAGAACTTGGCTGAAATCTGTCCAGGTGTTTTTGCTCAGGCTCTGCAGGCCCTTGTGCAGCTCTTCTCGAAGCCCTGCACAGTTCCTGCTGGAAACAGCTGGTTCCTGGGAGCAGGCAGCAGCTGCTGGGCTGTGTGACTGAGCAGTGGAGAGGCTGGGGTCCCCACGATGGATCTGGTGTCCCTGTGTGGCTGGTGGAGGCTGCCCTCTATGGCAAACTGAAGCTTGATGCTAATCCATCTTCCTGGGGGCACAGCCCTCCATGTCCAGCAGCTCAGGCCAGCCCTCGTATTTATTTGTCTCCTTATCATTTTTGATGTGCTACAGAAAAAAGGAGAGAGAGAAAATGAATGAGGAGGTTGGTGGCACAATGCAAGTTTGGAACATGGCAAAAGTTGCAGTTTGGCTTGACATGGGGGATAACACCACTGGCCCTTGTCTTCTGCAGACAGGTGGGTGAGATGTAGCTCAGGAAGTGCTATGAAGAGGACAGAGCCTCCAGAGCTTGTGTCAGGGGAGGACCACATACCTTTTCAAAGGGGGTCTTGTTCATCAGCCCTTTTGCTCCCAAGAAGACCCAGTTGTCCCGGAAGCCCAGCTCGCTCACGTGGCTGCTGCCCAGCTCCATGAAATGTGCCCGGACTTTGTCATTCATCCTGAAAGAGGGTAAGGAGGGTGTAAGTGCGGTAACAGGTAGATGTCCCCCCTGTCCCCCCCTCTGCTGCCAGCAGCAGCATGTCCAGCTCTCACAGCTGCAGGTTTTTGGGGAGCCCCGTGTTGCTCCCATGAGCAAACTCACTTTGTGGCAGCATCATCGTAGCTGGCTGTCAGCACAAGGGTGCCACGCTGAATACCTTGGAGGAAGGTTTCCAGCTTTTTAATGTCTGGGAGAGAAGAGCATTAGGGAGAGAAAAAGGGATTTAGCAGGAACTACTGTGTGGTAGCTGGGAGAGCCTCCTCTGGGTTGGTGGGAAATACCCCTGACTGTGCTAGTGCAAGTCAGGATGTGGGGCCATGGGCTTGGGAAAGGTGGGCTCCCAATGCTGCATTCCACATCGTATGTTCCCACCTGAGCTTTACCACAGTGCCCAGGACTGATGTCCTCCTCTCGGTACAGCTGCAGGGGGGAAATTCCTTCTAAACTTTGCTCACTGATTGTGAAATCTGGTTACGTGAATTTACTTCCTGACACAAAAAATGAACTTGGCTCGGTCGCAGAGTTCCCTGCCGTGAGATTATGGCTGTACTGGGGGAATTGCTGCTCATCCCGCGTCCTTGGGATGCTTGAATCTAATGCCCCATCTAGTGGCACAGCAGCCGCCTGCCTTCTCGTTCCCCGTGCCCCTCCTACCGAGCATCTCGCTCGTGAACTCAGCTGGGAATCCCCATTATAGTGGTGATGCTTCTTAAAAATCCAGAGTTACCAAGAATAAGTTGCAAAACTAAGGAGCATAGAGGGGGATTGATCTCTATCTAGGGAAGGCTTGAACAGAAAAGGGAAAATCGAAAGCACTATAAGGGTGGTTTTATCATGTATTTTTTGATGAGTCCTGCCAAAACTGAGGAGAGATTTGCTGCCACCAGGGTCTGCTCCATGTGCCCAGCCTTGCTGGGCTGGAAGCCACGTCTCCCTGCCATGCCCTGAGCTCCCTCATTTAACCTTCCATGAAAGGCAAGGAAACAAACTACTGTTCAGCCACCACCGGCATTCAAAAACTGAGTTGCAAGCTGTAAAATACCAGGATTAGTGTAACCACCTAATCTCGGAAAGTACCTTTCTCAAGTGCCCTGGTTTATTCATGTTAGTGAAATTATGTTTTCCAGGCTACTGTGTGTACGTAAAGGGAGTGAGAAGCCAATCTTGGATGTGGATGCATTGTGAGGACTCGAGGCTTGACGGAAAGCTGGGCTTTTACCACCAATCTGGTCAAAGTCCACTCAAATTTATCATTAAATACATGACAGAGGAGCAGCTGAAGTAGCCAGCAGCCAGCAGTGTTGGTGTGAGCCCTGGCTGGGAACCACCAAGCAGCAGAGCGATGGTGCTCACCTCCAGAGTACATGTCGAATGTGTCAGTGCGCAGGAGCTGCCCAGTTGTACCTGAAAGGTTAAAATTGGAAACAGAGCACAGTGAGTTTGCCCTGGGGTGGCTCTAGGCTTTGCCTGGCCATGAGCCTGGGGTTCCTGCTGCAAAAGGCTTTACTCTTCCCTCAGTGTGTTGTATCTGCTGCGATGTATGAAGTGACTGTGTTGCTTGGAGGAGTTTGCGGGACTGTCATGCATGGCCCAGGTGGGTTGTTCCCTTCCAGCTGGCAACCATAATTGTGGCTGTGTGTCCCGTGCAACAACAGATGGATATGCTTTTGGCTCAGCCACAGTGCCTGGGATGGGGTCCCCAGTGGCCTGTTCTCTCCTGGGGGAGGAAGGGACCCCAACTGTGGGCAGAAGGGGGTCAGTGCCCACCCAACTCACCATTCACCAGTGCGAGGTTCAGGCCTCTGCCAATGTTGTTTTTCACACTGCTCATGAGGCTGGAAAGGAAAACAGGGAGCACAGTGAGTGCAGGGATGCCCTGGAGATGCTGGTGCCAGTGGAACTGTGATGGGGCAAAGTGGCTGGAGACAGCAAAATGCCCCAGAAGTGTAGCAAAGAAATATATTTATGGCATTTTTTTTTGGACCACAAATACAGTGTAATGGCCACTGATGTGCTCATCAAACGCCAAACTGAAGGCCAGACCAGCCACAGCTGCCCTGTCCCTGCCATGTGCTTACACCAAGTCTTCGAAGCAGATGGAGGGTCCCACCACGTTTGCAGCACCACTGATGATCTTGAAGGCAAAATAATTCTTGGGGCAGCTCTTCTGGTTCCCACACTTGTGCCGGGGCAGCTTCTCACCTGTGGAGGGAGAAGTGGAGCTGCAAGCCATGGCATTGGCACCATGGGGGACACCGGCCGTGTCCCTGAAGGGCTGGGCAGGACTGGAACTGGGGACAGTGGCCCCACTAAGGGGGCAACACCTGGACTGGCTTCTTGCATGAAAGAGGCTTGTCCTGGGGCTGGAATCAGCTTCTTGTTTGAGGTTTACAGTGCTGAGGCTTGGGGTGGGAGGTGTGAGCAGGTGCTGCCAGGTGCTGCTCTGGGTGTGAGCAGTGGGATGGGACAGCTGATGCCAAAACGATTAGAGGGTGTGTGCCAGGAGCATTTGGAGTCGGCATCCAAGGCCAGCTCCTCAGAGCTTTTCTGCCCAGAGCTTCCCCATTCTTAGCCAAGGCAGTGACCTGCCTGGCAGGGGCCCACGACCTTCTTGCTGTGGCCTGGGGGTGTTTCTGCTGGCACAGGGGGATCATGTGAAGGTTTGCATGCTCGCAGAGCCCACCAAAGACCCCACTGCTGTGTGCAATAGCAAAACTCCCCTGTGCTTGGAAAGGTGGGATTTTTGCCTTGGGGAAGAGGCTCTGAGGGCAGCTATTGCACGTCCACCAGCATCCTCAACCCTGGACTGCATCTGTGTGATGGAGATGAAGTCGAGAGCGGTACTCACTGCTGGGCTTGTTCGTGGCACCTGTGGTTATCAAAGCAGGAGGGTTAGACACACCAGAGAGCAGCTGGCTCTCCCCAAGCCAGGAGCAGCTGTTCAGGCACCAGCTCTCCAGAACCGGTTTCTGTGGCTGCAGGCATCCCTAGACCCACCTCCCCAGTGCACCACACTCTCCCCTCCCCGCCCTGGTAGTCAGAGCTACTGGCTGTAGCCTTGGCCAGAGATTGCAAGTGCAAATATTTGTGGCAACTCTACCCAGCTCTGGCGGCTGGCTCGCAATGGAACCTCTCACACCCTCCCTCTGGGTCTGGCTGGAGCCCTGTTGGTGCCTCACCGAACCAGCTCCGCAGGCTGATGGCTTTCCAGCTGTGGTGGAAGTAGGTCTGCATGAGGAACCATGTGCCCAGCAGTGTGATGAGCAGCACCACGGACCGGATCACACCTGTGAGGTGCAGGAGAGGAGCCAGGTGAGAGCAGCAGGCACAGCTGGGTCAGAGACTGGGGCATCCCTCTGGTTTTGTGGGGACTTGGTCTGTGTGCCCCAAGGTTACCAGGCACACAGTGACAGCCAGTCATGGTGTGGGAAGGCAGCTAACATTCCTCACCATCTAAATGGATTCTGATCTCTTAATTAGTATCTCTAGAGTATGTGGTGATGCTCAGACAGGCATTACTGTTCTACTGGGAGGCAATATTCATATTTCTCTCTGCATTAAAGTAAACCTGATAATTACTCAGAAAGATATGTAAATCCAAATATTTCTTATGTTCCCAGTGCTGGGAAGACTGCTATCCCCCAATTAGTCACTTGCTCTAGCCGAGCAGCTGCTGATACAAATGTGATTGGCATTTGGCTTTAAAGCAGCGCTCATCAGAGCAAAACGTTCCAGTCCTGCATGGAAAGAGAGTAGAAAAATGTACTTTTATTGCAGCTGAATGGCTCTTATGGAACCAGGAGTCTCTCAATAGCCATCTCTTCCCAGTCACAGAAGGTTTCCCTCAGAAAAATACAACAGGCTGAAATCTACACAAATCTTGTAAAAACCTGATGCTTATGCAAAGGCCCTTTGCCATGTCCCTGGCAGGGGAAGGTCAGGGTAGCTGGGCTTGGAAGGCATCATGTAAAAGAGAAGGAGCCACAAAGAACCGTAGAAAAATGGACAGAGAAAAGTAAATGTCTCCCTCACCTGATACCCGCATGGTGTTGGGGAGAGAGAGCACAGCCAAGGGGGAATGGCCAGCGGTCAGAGGTCACCCTGAGGAAAAGAAGGCAATGCCATAAAGCATACCTGTAACCCACCAAAGCTAGATGATTTTGGATTAAAACATAATAGCTATGTTTAGTCATATTTGTAATAGCTAAGGTGTCCCGAAAGATGTACAAACTCCTATCAGGCACATGTGCTTGGTCCCACCCTGCTAAGTTTTGGTTCTGTATACTGGAGCAGGCTGCACTGACTGAACTCGCTTCCCTCCGACACCTCAGAACCCTTCCCTGTGTCTTTGTGCTGCCCCGTGCGCTCCTGTTTCATGTCCTGTTCTTGGTAATGGATCAGGCTTTCTAGTCCGCTGATGAGGTGGATACTTTCGGTCACAGCTTTGCTGCATTTCCTTCTGGGATGACGCAAAGTAGGTTTTAAACACAAGGGGCTGCAAAATGCTATCTGAGGGCAAGCTGTGATCTGGCATTGCCCAGTCAGGGGAACCTCCGGGAACAAGTTTGTCCTCCTTCAAATCCTTCAAAGGAGAAAGGAAGAAGGGCAGAGCAGGCAGCTTTGCGGACACCCAGCTTAAAACCAGAAATATTTCCACTTGGCCAAATCTCGGAGCATCTTTACCCACAGGGATGGGGTGTGGTTGTAATTTGGAGCATGAACTATTTCCTACCCGAGTGAGTCCATCTGCTGCCCTCTCTCCCACTGCCACCCTGACCGATGGGACAGGCACCTGCCACCCCTCGCACTGGGCTCCCAGGGGCTGGGGACACACTCCTACCTTTGAAATTCTGGGCTGCAGCCTGGTGAAGCCTGTTCTGGAAACCACGCTGGAGTCCCAAGGCAAACTGTCACTTGCGAGATGGGTGCTGACACTCCTGGTTACTGAGCCTGATGGTAACTAAACAGCCCTGTAAGTGACGTTTGACAGAAAATTTGTAAAAGGGCCGTGCTGAGAGTTGCTTTTCCTGTTTGATGGGTAAATAAGGAGCAATGGGGTTTAGCAGGGCTGGGCTGAATGTTGATTTCAGACTGCTGCGTCATGAGAAAGGAGGGAATAGCTTTGTCTCCTGCCCAGCCCTGCTCCGGGTCCCCTCCCAGGGCTTGCTGTGTTACTGACCGTGGGCGTGGTGCAGTGTTCTGTCTTGGACCCTGGGCGGGATGGACTTGCATCTCCCCTCAGTGCCCTGATGAGATGCTCGCCTTGGCTTCCCCGACACCCAGGGGCAGGTTGCGGCATCACTGTCTGGGGTTTTCAGTGATGTCTCAGCTGTCTGGAGCCTGGCACCGCTCCCCACGAGATCCCTTGGCTGTGCCCACATCTGCTGGGACGCTGCAGCGAGGAGGATCTGCTGGAATTGTTCCAACCTCCCATGGGAGATTGGCCTATCTGCATTTTAAAGGAGCCTTAGAAGATAGATATTTGTGTACCCTGGCGTATCGCGACAGTGTGTTTTTGATAGTGTATCAGCCAAGCTCACTGGCTGCCCAGCAGCATCGCCCCTCTCCGCCCTGCAGCTGTTTCTCCCAGAGGGAGGTGTCTGTGAGCAGGAATCTATCCCTGTGGGAGGCGGCAGGGGGTGGTCCTTGATGCCCACAGCCCTTCCCCACATCAGCTTGTCCTGGTCCATCCCAGCCCCCAGCGCAGTGTCTGTTAAGCAGATTTTAAAACTTGCGTTGAAGCTGACATGAACAAGCTCATTTCACTGAGCTGGTAGAACAGCCACAGACCTGAAAAAGGACATTTTAAAGGATTTGGAGGACAAACATTGCCTGTGGCTGGATCTGGAGGGCTCTTCCCTTTTGCTCCTTTCAGCATGAAGTTCTGCTTTTTAAACATCAGGACTCTCTCCCAGTCCTAGCTCCCCGTTCCAGTGCCTGATCTAGTGATGGCGACAGGAAATGGAGGCAGTCCTCAAAACCCCCTTGGCAAGACACAGACTTCAGAAGTGGTATTGGTTTGCTTCAGGAGATTGTTGACTTCCCCCCAAAAGCCATGAGCAGAGCCTGGAGCTGGTGAGGATTCAGATCTGGACTGTGATTCAGACACAGCGAGTGGAGAAAAACTCCACTGAGTTTGCAAAACCCTCCTCGTTTGGTCCCCACCTCTGCAGCGACCATTGGCCTCACGGGCCCATTGCATAGTTCTCTCCTTCACCAAATTTGTGGTTTTTCTATGCACATATTGATTTCATTGCAGAGGAAGAGAAATGGAAAAATAAACCAATAAATGCCAGTGCTGTAGGGAAGTCATGTATTTATTTGGGCTATTTATCATCACCTTAATCCCAGATAAAATTTATTGGGTGAAGTTTCTGGGTGGTAAAAATTCTGGAACCTGGTTGCATTTCAAGAGGGTGGTCCTGTCCTGGGATTTATATTGTTTTATTTTTTAATTGCTTGCATTGATTATTTATTTTTTCTTTCTAGGGTTGTGCCAAAATAAAAGACACCTGTGCTCTGGCATCTGCCAGAGACCTGCTGGCAGGAGAGGGAGAAAGAAAGGAACGGTGTTGGGTGTTGAAGAGTTATTTGTCTAATAAACCTGAAACTTATTTGCTTAAAAAGCATTCCAGGAACAAAAAAGTTCTTGGACAAATATTGCTAAAGAAGTTCCTGGCATTGTAAGGCTCCACCCAAGCCTGCTCTGGAGTGCCACTTAGCAGAGCTGAGTTACTGCTGTCAGGAAGAAACCCAGGTGAATGTTTCTGTTGCATCCCGGCACTGCAGGAAAACTTTACTTTTCTTCCCCACAAACTTCTGCCTTTTCCCCCCCCCCCTATTTTTTTCCTGCTTTTGAGCCCCACATGTCCCTCCCTCTCCCATCATGTCCCTGACTATGAACATGATCATATTGCTGTGGGGTGGGGATGTGGCTCCAAAGACGGTGACTTCTAGATGTCATCCATGCCCTCACCCACCCAGTCACCCCTCCAACAGCCAGGGTTATCCTGCAAAACTGAATGCAGGGTTGCAGAGAAGGGACTGTGTTGAGTGGGCACACATTCACTCTGTGTTCAGGGCTTATCCCACCACAGGAGGTGATGGAGGATGCTACAGTGCCATTTTCAGTCTCAAAAGGAGTCAATCCAACTGAGTTTTGCCAAGTTACTCAAAAGGAGGGTGCTGTTTGCTTATAAATTCCTCCACTCATAAAAATGCTTGGCCAGCTGCTGGGCCCACTAAATGGCTGGAGAGGACATCTTATGGCAAAACTTTCCCCAGCACAATCCAGTAGTTATCTGGGGTGTTGACCAATGTTTGCTGCTTTCTACCAGAAAGCACCTGGCACCTCATGTCCTCCTACACTTCCATCTAGTCCGGTTTCTCAAAACTTCAGATAATGCCTGCACTTTTAAAAAGAAAATAATTTCCTCCCTACTGGCACTATGTGGGCAGCAAGACTGGGTCTCTGCACCATCTCTTTCAGCAGTGCAAGAAAAGACACACAATAACCTCAGCAGCATCTTGATCTTGGACAAGCCACACACTGCACAGTGAACACCCTGCAAATTCATCCACAGCCGTGACGGATAAAGGGCTTTGACCTGGACCCCACATCACACAGCTGATTCCACCACATTATGGATCCCCATTAATACAGGTAGTTCATTAGTTCTGACTGTGAAACCAGCACAACTGCACCTCATGGAAAGAATGCCAGCACATGGGGCTTCCCCTTCACCCCCAGCCTAAAAGGAAGAAGAACAACTAAAACCTTCTGTATGCAACCCTCTCACCTTCCAGCAAGTCAAAAGAAAAGTGCTGCAGAAATGCATTATTTCAGTCTTGCTCTAGAAACCCCATTTCCCCAGTCAGGGATGGGACAAGTCTACATACCTTTTCAGTGTCCCAGCCACGCTGTCCCTCTCCACAGGCTCTGTGGGTGCTGGGGCATCCCGGGAAGCTGGGGCACCACGTGCTGAGCAGTGTGGTGGTGGTACAGCTGCCCAGCCCTCTGTGACTCATGGCACCTCCCTGAGCCTTATCTCACTGCCTGGTGTGGGGCTGGGCACCCTGGCATGTCAGCCCACGGGGCAGAATGGCTGGCAGTGGTTGGGAGCAGCTGTCCCATGGGAGGGAGAAAACAGTCATTCCTGTGGCCATGAGCTCATCTGTTTTCTTTGGAGGTTTTCTCCACTTTGGCACTCGCTTTTTTTGGCACATCAGAAGAGAAAAACCTCTCTGAGGGTGGGCATCAGCCTGACTCTCTGCTCTTGCACCAAACCGGCACATTGGGCAGCATGGCTGATGGAAGGTGCTGCAATGGGAGTGGGTGGGTATGAAGCCAGGACTGGTGTTCTCCCATCGGGGGTAAAACCAGAATAACCTGATCTGGCAGGATTTCCCCTTGGCTCTGCTGCACCTGTGAGGGCTGGCCCTGAGTGCTGCTTTGCTGCCTCTCACTTGCAGAAGGCTGGGGGTTCCTTTTTCAAATAAGCATTTATTTATTCAGCAACAGGTCTGAACTCTGAAGGAGTCCTGAGTTAACTATATATATAGATTTAGGCTGTTTTCTTTTTAATCATTTATTGTTATTATTATGGTTCAGAAGGAAGAAATCACTCCTCGGAGACTCCAGCCCTGCAGTTAGCACTAGAAGCCCTATATATTTTCAAAAGCCGAACCTCATTTACCTGCCAGCAAGAACAAAAGCGTTCCCATTCCTTCTTTCATTTTCCTTTTCCATTCCCATCACTTAGAAGAACCAAATGGCTTCTCTTGGAACTTTTAAAGCAATTTTCATTCCAGAACCAGTGGAGGAGATGCAGGGCTGGCAGTGACAGTGCTGCCTTTGGGACTGCAGCTAGGAGAGGGCTGGAGCAGAGCCCCTGCGGCACCAACGCCTCTCCCTGGCAATTAGTTTAATACCTGAGGGTGATCTCTGCATAAAGTTGTGCACTGAGCTTTTCTTTCTTCCCCCCAGCTCTCGTCTCCAGAGCTGGGCAAGAGGTGCAGGGGGTGCTGAACACCAGGGGAAATCACAGCCCCTAAACCAAACCCTTCCAGACAGGGAGCAGAAAAGCAAACACATGCCTGGGCTCTGCTTTGGGATAATTATTGCCCTCAGAAGGAAATCTTAGCTGCAGTGAGAGTCTGAGCTTAAACAGCGCAGTCTAAATCAAAAACCTTCTCCCTCTCCAGGGAAATATCCTTCCCATTAGTTTGTTTAGCTGCTGGCAATAACCGGCTCAGTTCAATAACCAAGTGCCCCAGGCCCTGGTGTGCGGCAGCACGAATCCCTGCTCCATCCACCTGCTTCCTGCCCGTCCAGGAGCTGGCCCGTGGCAGGGGGATTGTAGTGCCCTGGGGGAGGTCAGTTACGTGATAAATTTCTCCTCCTGCTTCAAGAAACCTGAAGCCCCCAAGTCCTCTGTGGAGATGGAGGCGCTGCTGCTGCTTGCAGAGGAAATGAGCAAAAACCATCAGCAGGGCCAGGAGCCTCATCATCACAACAAAGAAATCTTGCATGAAATGCTTCTGCTCTCTGGAGCTGCACATTTAATCCAAGGTGTTTTCCTGAAACTACAGGAAAGGATGGAGAGCTGTGCACTTTTGTTGTGGGATGTGGCTGTGGCACAGCCCAAGTGCTGGTGCTGGCATGGAGAGCCCTCCTGTCCCATCCCTGCATCCTGTGGTAGCCCAGGTTTTGCCCATCCACTGTGGGACGCAGCAGAAAGGGGCTTTTAAATGGGGCCTTTTTTAATGACACCTGACTTCAGTGAATGTGTCAAGTGCTGGGAACAGGGCGTCAGCTTGGTCTCAACACAGCAAATAATTCACTGGTGCGGTGCAGTGGAGTTGCATCAGTCTGATCCGCCAGGCTGCCCCCGAGGGTTCTGTGTGATACAGAGAAAGAAAGACTGAGAAAAAAATAATAGATGGGATATCAAAAAGGTGCCAGGCTAGGGAATGAATAATCTGTGGTGCAATGAGCACTGTGGTAGGATTGGCAGGAGTCAGCTGGCAGGCAAGGAACTGCTCTCCTCCTCCTCCTCCTCCTTCTCCTCCTCATCCTCCCTTCACGTGTCAATGCTGGGTGCATGGGGCCCCTCAGCAGATGGTGGGAAGCATTGGAGCACTGGTGGCTCCTGCCAAAAAACTTCAGTGGCTGCAGGACTGTCTCCCCCAGGACATGAAAGCTCAGCACTGGGAAGAGGCTTCCCCCAAGATCCCTTGTCTGTGGGGCTCTGCAGTGCCCCGGGACACACAGCTTTCTAGGGATGTGTTTGCTGGAATAAAGCCATGACAAATTCTCTTAGGAAAAGTTTGGCTACTGCCACTTTGCAAACTTTGTCCTGACAAGGGCCGTGAGTGTATGGTTTTAGGTTGCTCGTGCTGAGCTAAGCCTCGTACTGGACATGTTAAGTTCCCTTTGGAAGGTAACAACCTATAACTTCTGGGTTTATTTAGTGTTAAACATCACCTACACTTCCTCCACAACACGTGCGAAAGGTGGGTGAGGGCGAGGGTTGTCCCCGCAGCCCGCACTTCCCACCTGTGCTGCTGCGGGGGATTATTTAGCCACCAATAAACCATCCTGTTCCTGTACTCACCTCTCCTCTCCCACTTTTGCAGAGATCAATAACCAGCACTATTTTATTGACCGAAGAGTGAATCATGCCTGCAAACTGCCAGGAAACACATCCCCTGTCAGTGTCACCTGGGGGTGACTGAGCAGGTGAGACCCGGCAGGGTTACCTTGTGCTGAAGGAGAAGAATTGTGTGAGGACGAGGAGGGTAATGCAACAACACTATTGGCCAGGAAGGTGAAGCCGGAGTTTCCCCAGGGCAGCCAGGCGGTGTTTGGCTGGGAAGGAAGGGGCTGTGTGCGGTGGGAGTGCTCGGCAGCGCGGCGGTGCCGGCTATTGGGGGTGCTGTTGTGTAGCGCATCCCGCGCCCGGCGGAGCGCGGCGCGCAGCCCACCGCCCGCTTTGCTGCCAGGAGGGGAAAAATAAGTAAGGGAAATCATAACCGCTTTTACCCTTAAAAGAGAAATTAGCTTGTGCAGTGCTGAGCCCCCGATCTGCGGGCCCGGCGCAGCCAATCTGCTTTTATTGTTTTGCAGGACTCCTCTGAAACCGAACGATGACAAATACCAGGAATTAGCACAGCGTAATTACTCCATATTAGCTGAATTCACAGTATAGACACAGATCATAAACAGCCATTGATTATTCCTAATTTCACATTTTTAACATTCTGAATTGCAGCAATTATGCCTGTCCGAGGGAATTAGCTTCTCTTTCAACCCTGCAGGTTCACAGCCACTTCCCTTCAGGAGACTTTTTTACTGCTGAAAACAAAACATTTAACACAAATCCCTCCCTACTTCTACAATAAAATGCCCTCCCGACCCTGCCCCCCACAGTCCCCAAATCCCTCTGGCTTTCAGCCCAAAGGTTGCTCCTTTTGTTGCCAGCTGCCTCGAGACACAGGTGTGTGCTCGGTGTGTTCTGTAGCCACTGGGCCACAGCTCATTCTACCCTGAGCCATTGCCATCAGCAGCTCTGGCTCTCGGTGTTGGTGTTGCAGAGATACCTGTGGGAAAAGGCCTGGGCAGCTCCAAGGCTTGCTGTCCATCTCCTGTTGCTCGCTGGTCCATGCAAGCAGCACTCATGTTTAAGCACCATCTCTTTTCTGAAATGTGGTTGCAGGCCAGGACATGATTTCCAAGAGCTAATTTGCGCCTCCAGTGAAATCTTGTTGGGGAGCCTCTGTCTCCAGCTGGGTAATGCCTGTGCCCTCCCCAGACAAGGTCTGTGAGAGAGGCTGGTAGACTTCAGCATTTTCTTGTTACAGACTGCAAGCAGTATTTAAAAAAAATGAATGCAGATATAAATTATTAATATTTGAATGGGAAATTTCAAACCCTATTAGTATCATATCATTAAATTTGTTTCTTACGCACAGGCAGTGATTTCATTACAAAGGGCAGCAGAGTGTAATGCCAGCTCCGCCACACTGATTGGGTCAATTAATGATGAGAGGGGAAAGATCCCATTGTTTACTAATGGCAGGGCCTTGGGACTTTTCCTTTTGCTTTGCCCCCGGTATATACTGGGCGATGGTGGGTGTCTGCCACCAGTCACGTGCTGCGCTCACAGATGTGCTGGAGTGTTGAATTAGAGCTGAGGGGGCTCAGCCTGGAGAAAAGGAGGCCCTGGGAGACCCTCATTGCTCTCCACAGCTATTTGAAAGGAGATTGTAGCCAGGTAAGGGTCAGTTTCTTCTTCCAAGTAACAAGTGACAGGACAAGAGGAAATGACCTCAAGCTGCATCAGGGAAGTTTTAGACTGAATATTAGGAACAATTTTTTCACCAAAAGGGTTGCCAAGCATTGGAACAGGCTGTCCAGGGAAGTGGTTGAGTCACCATTCCTGGAGGGATTTAAAAGATGTGTAGATGTGCCTCATGGGGCTGTGGTTCTGTCATGGACTGGGCAGCGCTGAGGGAACAGTTGGACTCGATGATCCTAGAGTTTTTTTCCAACCTAAACAACCCTATGATTATAAGATTCTCTAAAGGGATGGGGGTCCAGAAAGCCTTTGGTCTGAAGCACTGCTGGTACGGGACAGGGAGTTATTTATTCCAGGCGGTGACTGTGGCCATCGAGCAGCAGCAGCAGCTTTTTATTACATCCATTCCTAGGACACTGAAGAAAGATTATGTATGCTTGCACCATGCCAGCTTTTTATTAGATTGCAGGCAGGGGTTAAACTGATCCTTGTCAGCACAAATATAATGCCCAGGGTGATGGGAGCAGCATAAATTGAGGACAAGAGGTGGCCACTTTTACCGCTGCTCTCAAGAATGCTCTGCTGTTTTACTGCATCGTTCGCTCTTTAATTGGGACATTTCCCTCTGGCCAGGGGATGTCTTTCCTTTCTTGCCAATGAGGTGCAATAAATAGATGGGCTGAGACACAGACTCTGAGGGGAGTTGAAGTGCAGAGGGCAGATGAGTGACTGTACCAGAACTCTCTGAATCTCCCCAGTTTGCCACAGTGCCATCTATTTTGGTACAGCTTCCCCAAGGTGGGGACATGGCCTGTCCTGTGCTGGCAAGAGATCCACAGTGGTGCAAGTCACACGGGTGCTCCAGCTATTTTTCACCTCCATTTTTTCCGGAGTACTCACATCAGGTGGTGATGTTGCTTCGTGCTGGGTCAGTGGGGTGTTTTTTTGTGGCAGTTCTGATATGTCTGTCATTGAAATGCAAATATTCAAAGGAACATATGACAGTCCTGTGCTCTGGGCTGGCCAGATTTGCTGATCGGTGATGGCAGAGCAGGACTATGGGGATGCATCACCCAAGTGCTCCAAACTGCCTGCTATTTGCTGTAATTGGGCAGAGTGAGTCATTACGGGCCACCCCATGTGGGGAACAGCAGTGGGAAACATGGTGACATTGAGCATGTGAACCTGCAGGTGGGGATGCAGAGAGGGGGGGAGGCAGATACTGTCTGGGCCCTCCCTTGGCTGCTCTCCTGGCCCCATCGGATCCGTTGCTGGGGTGACATGGAGGGTCTCAGCACACTTGCCTGTCGGAGGGCACATTGGAGGTTTGTTCACTCCTTTGTGGCTGCCCAAGGAAAAGTTGTGGAGGCCAGGTTTGGTGTATGTGATGGGGTATGTGGGGGCTGCCGGCACCAGTTGCTGTCAGTGGTGGCAGGAAATTGCTAATAACACCAAGGCTGTGAATTGGATGCCTCTATGAGCCATTTCACTTAAGAGCTGGACTTGATGATCCTTGTGGGGGTCCCTTCTAACTCAGAACATGCTGTGAAAGCAGTGAAAATACACTGTAGTTATTGTCAGAAGTACCTTTTCTGATTTGGTGGATGATGTAGTGGGAAGCCCTCAGAGCCGGCCCATCATCCTCGCAGGGACTGCTCTTTTGGGGAGAGCACTGCCTACTCCTGAGTTTTGGGCAAGCAGCCCATGCTGGTCTGAACACCCTCCCTATCTACAAAGGTATGTGAGGGATACAGAGCTACAACACTGTTAAAAAGACATGTACACACATCTTGCAGAAACCCAGAAAAGCCTTCTAGTTGCAGTTTCCAGGTACAGGTCCAGCTCCTCAGCACCACGTGGTGAAATGACAGCTTGCTCAGGTGAGTAAAGAAGTGTGGGTGAACAGATGCACCACCCAGTAGCTGGTAGGTAACTTGGAGCAATGTAACAACCCTCTTGCCATTGGGAGCCATTGCACAGGCTTTGGGTTTGCAGCCAGAGCCAAACTACATTGACCCTGGTGTCTCTGAGTCTGGTTTATTCTAAAGCACAGCCTTAAAGCCTGTGGCTGCCAATCCAGGGCACGTGCAGCCCCAAAACCCTGCATGCTGTGGGGGTCTGGCACAAGGCCACCCCAAGCTGGAGCTGCAGGGCAGCTGGGGGGTAAGGTCGGTCCTCATTCAGCTGTCCCATTAGTTTTATTTACCCACAGTAGCAGATGAATTAGAGGTCTTCCACCCCCACTCCCCACCCTCCTTGTGCTGGCAGCAGAGGAAATCCTGCCTTTGTGCTGCTAATGGACCTCACTGATCCAGTAAACATTACAGTGCAGACAAAATGTCTCTTTAAAAGTGCAATAGAAATTCAAACTCTCCACCGAGAACAAAGCCAGTGGGGCTTTTTGCATCTCCTGTTTTTATTGTATTCTGTAACATTTGTAAAGTAGATCACTTTTATCGAGGAAGTCTATCTTCTCTCCCAAGCTGTAATTCCTAGACTTCTTATAGAAGATTTCTTCTCACAAAGGAAATAAAAGATAGAAATATGATGCTCTCTGACATTTGAACACACTACTGAGAATCTGAATTAAAAGGAACAAACTCAGAAAGTATCATTTATACAGCAATCAACTTTAAAAAGTCACCATCTGCTAAGAGTTACCACCCGGTGTAGCTGTGTCTTTATTGCCAGACAGAGAATAGGAAATAACTCAGGGAACTCTCCTGCACCTGCTGGGTTTTCCCTGGCTCCGTACACACACTGAGCTGTGGTGGCCCGTGTGCCACGGGGGGCCTATTGCAACTCTCCTTTTACTCCAGCTCACTACAGAATATAAATCTGAATACAGGTGCCATTGGGAGGAATGATTTGGGGTTGCTCAAGTTATAGCACAATGTCAGCTTTTCAAAAAGTCTAAAGGGCAAAAGAAACAACCACAGCTGGACCAAAGGACCTGGCTGGGGTTTATATTTAGAAATATGATTTTCCCCTTGCTTTCGGCTCACCTTCTTGCTGTCCCCCACCCCAATGACATTTCCTGGCTTCTCAGAGCCCTTTCTAGTTTTGTCTTCCTATTTCAACATAATTGATCACAGTATTACCGATTTCTTTGCCCTGTGCAAACTGACTAGTGCTCTCTGTGCAATTTTTTGGGCCTCATTTTGGTCTTTCACTGCTCATTGTCTTCTAGAAAGGTTGTGAAATTTTTGATACAAAAATTTCCCATCAAATTTTGTCTTCCACCAAGATCACTCTGTGTTCAGGTGACCCTTAGTGCAATTTAATCATCTATATCATTCAGCCCAGTGTCACTCACTCTGTCCTGGTAATTGTGATGGTTTCCCTCTGACCTCTCCATGGACAAGACTCAACTGCAACACCAATTCCAAATACCATTTTGAGTCTTTGGTTTCTTAGAGTGAATTGGGAATTGAGTTATGTTCACGAGGTGTATCAGCTGAAAAACACGAAGACACTCGCACAAGTTATTTCTGAGTTGTCTGCCTTGAGTTTTACACAACAGCACCAGGTGCTGGGAAGCTGCCATGGCTTTTCCCCACCATGCTTCCCATCACTGTGCAACATTTATCATTGCCTGCTTGGGTCAGAAACAAGGAAGAAAGGCTGGGAAAATGGATGCGTAATGGCAAGTTTCCCTTGTGTCTGTGCCATCACTGAGCGCCATCACTGAGCGCCATCACTGCCAGTGCTGCTGAGGGGCATCATCACGTTTTGAGCTGATGCACCAACACTGACCATGGCAGGCAATAGTATTCATCTCTTCTTTTAGGACTTTTAGGCCTCTCATCCCCTTCCTCAGGAGACCAGTGTCCTTTCTCCTTTCCAAAGTCTTGTCCTGTGGCAGAGGCTGAGTAAGGGATGGTAGAAAGTCTTTGGTGACATACTAGTTTGTGCCTCGTGGGGAAAAATATCTTTTGTCCTCACTCTCAGTTATCCATTCCTCTGTGTGTGTGTGTGTGTGTGTAGCATTGTGCTGGGCTTTGGGAATGAGAGTGCCTGCAGTCCTTGTTGACTTGCTTTCAGGGTTTTAATTGCATTTAATCACAATGGTCTAATTAAAGTTTGGAGGCTTTATTTGCGGGCAATAAATTAGTTAAACTAATTGTGGCTTGTTGTATACAGAGATACCCTTGGTTTGGCAGAAGGGCAGCCAACACATGCTCTGATAACAAACATTTCCAGCCTGACCTGTGGGTCTGGAGTGTCCAGATCCCTGGGGCTTGATGGTCGGTTTTGCAAGATGTGAGGCTGTGAGTGTCTTCTGCTGGCTTTCTATCGTCATCTCTGTCATCACTCATATAGTCTCATTTACTGCAAAATGAAACAACTCTTTAAAAACTGGATGGGAACCTGGTGTGAAGCACATAAACCTGCACAAGGGCAATTGTGAAGTGCCAAAATGGTCTGTTCAAGGTTAAGTTTTACATTTTTAAGCTTCTTTAAGGTAGAGGATAACCTCAGGAATTTTCAGAAAGCAGGGTGACACTACCTTGAAGGATATCAAATAACATCTCTATTTTTCCCTGTAAATCAGCTGCCTTGGGGACCCACACTACCATTTCATTGGTGACCTGCTTTGGATTTATCACTAGGAAAAATCGACATGCACTGAATTGTCTATAATCCTTCCTCAGATGGAGGGGATTGAACGAGCTGGGATTTTGTTTCTTTGTTGAGATGAATTGTAATTACTTTATGGGCTTTGCATTGGTGTGTTAAAATTCTGCCAGTATTGAAGTGTGATACAAGCTATAGAACTGTGCCGGTTGCCAAAGATTTATGGAATAAAAGGTATAATTTCACACCTCACTGCATTTTATTTTGAAGTTGGATGTTGATGTGCTTTTCAGTTGTTTAGATGTGTTTATTTAGCCTTTACTCTTGGTTTAGACAAGTATGCTGAGGGATTCGATGAGCAAGAGGCTGGAGTTGCCTTCCTCACATTCCGAAGGAGATGCCTGAGAGAGTGTGAAGCCCCATGCTGGAGCCCTGGCCCAGCATCCCTTACAGTGACAACACACCAACAGCTCAAGCATTACGCTCTTAGAGGTGAAAAGTTTTTCTTCTGTCTGCTGCATTTCAGTATTTTATGTTTTCCCAATAGCTTTGGTGTACACAGGAGGATGTTCAGCAGCAACGCAGTTCAAAGCTATCACAGCAGCAGTTTGGTCCCAGAGCGAATGGCTGATGCTATGAAAGGGAATGGTAAAATTTGCAAAAGCCCAAATTCTTCCAGTGTTTTTCAGGCCAGAGTGGCCAAATGTGAATTGCACCTGAGTAACACATCACAGAGATTAACTCATGACTGAGGCAGTGCACGATGCTGTTCTCCCACCAATAAATGCCACTTCTACAGCATCCAAAAATTCCCTGCTGGTGAGACTCCTTACAGCTGGTCTCCTGTGTTTGACTCCAGAGAAGTGACGACAGAAGTGATGGCTCCCCTGAATGAATGAACACACACACACACACACACACACACACACACACACACACACACTCACACTCACACACTACAGTGCATCAAGCTGCTTGCAAACTGGCTGCTCTTCTGTCAGTGCTACTTTGAAAACTGTGCAACTCAATATCCATCAAATTCTATGTAGGGCAGCATTGCGACCAGTTCATTTTTAGGAACTATTCCATGTGCCATCTGGTACCCCTGGCTTATTGCCTGAAAAACTAGAAAGAAATTTTTTCATGCAGCTCCACAAGAAAAACCCATTTGTTTTTTCCCCTTTTGTTCCCACTTCCAACAATCACTAAGTATCCACCCAGGAGCTGCATGGAAAAGTAGTGCACCTCCTGATGGGTGAGAGTCAAGGGCTTTGGGCTGCCAGGGGTCCCTCACCACAGTTCTGCCATCCTTGGAAAGGGAAAGTGTTAATCCAGACTGAAGACACTTGTATTTCAACAGCCCATGAAACCCGAGCTCCTCGTGCTGCCTGCACTGTGGTGAGGTGCTGTTCTTAACACCTCAGCAAGTATTTCTCAAATAACCTAAGTTTGCAGGCACTGTCAGGCTGCTGGTAAGTGTGTGCTGTCCCAGCAGGCAGGGATGTGTGCTGGGGAGCAGCACTGTTGGCACTGAGGCTGCTGGCTGTGACTGTGGGGGTGCCTCAACACACAGTGCACCGACTTCAAACCAAACCACTTCCCCGAGGCTTGTCAGCATCTTTGTCCTTTGAATGACTCTCCCAGATTCAGTGTTAAACCACTCTTCCAGGAGGAACAACTGTTGTTTCAAGAAGGACTCTACTTTTGGACAGGGCTGACTAAAAATAGTCCAGATCCAAGCAGTCATTGGTGAGCTTCCAGTATGTCTCAGCCATAAAGCTCCAACATGAGGAGACTGTTCCTGGAAGAGCCGTCTCATAATGTGGCACTGGAGGAGAGTTACAGGAAAGGGCCACCCTGTTCCTGGCTCTGTGTCCACAGAATGTTTAGGTGACAGCAAGTGGCTCTCTGGCCCTACAAGAATCCTTGTATGGCATTGTGGGGTTTTCTGCTGCTGTGGGCTGTCAGCTGCCACCTGGCCACCAACACCTCTCCCGTGCTGCACACACGGAGCAGCTCCCCAGAGCACCCCAGGGCCCTCCTGCCTGACCTGCCAGCACTCACACGCACCCAGCTCAGCAACACAAAGGTATAGATACTTTCTCCTGGTAGTAACTACCGGATCTGCTTCAAAAGAGAAGTCCCTGAGCAAATCCAGCACTGAGATAAACTGAATTGAAGCTGCTTTAGAATCAGGGGAAGGGATTCTGTGGAACAGGCACTGCAGCCACTGTGCCTCTGTACTTGCTCATCAGGGCACTTGCTGCCTTGTTACGGGTAATAAATGACTGTTATTAATATAATTTTCATTTTTTCCCCTGTTAATTCCCCAAACTCATCAGCCTTTTCTGGTAATAACATTCCTCCCTTGTGCCCTGTTTCACCTGCTCTAATATTACTTCATGGGGTATATCTCCTAGAAAACATTGCAGTGCACCAGAAAACCATGGGATAGAGCTCTGTGGGGTATGTACACACACAGCTCGTGGCCCACTCAAAGCAACCCACACAAGATGTGCTGATGCTGTGCTCCACGGCAGCATCTTGATTTTAACTATTTAATAAAGGCTTACAACTGCTTTTTTTAGGGAGTCTGCATCTATAATTATTTTCTTCATGAAGTAATTTTGGTTTCACAGGTAAACACCAATCTCAGTAATTTCCACTTTTAATATACAATCTGATTTAGGACTAAATAGGTCCTGCTAAATAGGTATTAATTACAACCAAGACTGCTGACACCCTTCCTCACCACACAGTTTTTTCCTCTCCTATATAATAATTATTGTTCAGAGGGGAAAAAATATGTTACAACGCATGCCTGAGGGGGACCCGAATGCTTTAAGAAGGTTTAATTACAACATTAGCAGTGTGGGTGAGGCATACATGTAAACAAGTCAAAAATCAGCCCCTAAAAGGGGTTGCCACCCACACTGGCTGCAGACTGCACTGAACAAATGGTGTCCTGTGTGTTGCTGTACACTGATTTGGAACACCCAGGAGGTTTGCGGGCAGGGGTGCGGTGGGACTGGTTACAGCCACAAATGTCCCCAAGTGCTGGGTGTCACCTCCTGTATTCCCAGGACCTGACCATCCTGCTTGTGGGAATGGGGTGCTCCAACTCCCTTGTCCCACACAGGACTGAGGCTTTTCCCATGAGCTTGTAGGGTGCCTCCAAGATCAAGGGCCTCCTGTCTGCCTGGCTGTGGGCTATTCCATTTGTCAACCCACTGCCAACATCATGACCTCTCCAGCTTGGTTACCCTGTGGAAGTGGTGATGGTCTGCAACACGTGGATCGGTTTTTCAAGAGGGACTTTGAGAACTTCCATGGCGATGTGGTAGCAGGTGACACACTGCCCATGGGAGGAGATTGACATCAGATGTTCATCCAGAACCACTGCGGTCAGTAAACCGTGAATTAAGAAGGATTTACATGATAGAGCTGCTTAAGAGCTGCTAAAGTACGTTCAGTGATCCAGCTACAAAAATATGCCAATACCCGTGCTTGATAAAAGACCTTAACTGCTTTAAAATATAGTTGTGGGCTATTGCATAAAGGAGAAACAGTAACTTAACTATTCACAGGCATTGAATGTGCTTGACTTTATCATGTGTTACAGTGATTTATGCAAGACATAAAAAACAATTGTCAAAAATGTGGAAGAGAAATTCAAATCCAAAAGCATAGCAATTTGTTCTGATAACATTTGGTAACGAGTTAATGCAGGGGAAGAGAAACATCAGGGCTGCAAATGGAAAGGGACCATTCAGCAAACTAAACTCTTCACTGGAAAAAAAAATCCACAGAATAATAATTATCCATTAGCTTTAAAATAACCTCCAAGTTAATAGCTGTTTTCCTGGCATCAGAATGTCACACATTTTTCCAGAGAAAACAGATCTATCACTACGTGAATTTGTATTTCTTAGTTTTTTTTATGTTCATGATTGGGTCAAAATAAAACCTTGTTGAAGACAGAAAAAAAAGATGCCTTAGAAGAATAAAGGGTTATAATTCAGTCAAGGTTTCATAATGGCACTGAATACCCACTGCAGTGGAAAGAGAGCCTTAAGACTGAATTAGTGCCTGAAGATTCTGTGCAAAATTCTTCATTGTTACAGGGCCTTGCCAGTTCATATTTATGTGGTTTATAACGTGTCACGTAGTTGTACATTTTAATCTCATGGCACTGAGTTTATTGCTGAGAGGACTGCAGAGCTGGAGGTGTCAGAGGACCAGCAAGGGAAAGCAAATTCATAAATTAGCACCGTGAGCCTTATTTCACTGGGTGGCTCCGGATGCATCACAGCCGTTCATGCAGAGTCCTGCATGTCTGTGGCCAAGGCTTTCTGGCTCTGGGTGCCCTGGGGTGCCCATGGATGGGTTCTGAGCCAGCAGAGCCTGGTCAGGGGTGCAGTGTGTCCCAAGGAATGAGGCCGGGGCAGCAGCTCCCCTGGGCCACCAGCTGTGCCAGTGCTGAGCGTGGTTCCTGCCACGAGCAATGGCAACGCTGCTGCGGCTCAGCATCACCAGGACTGTGCCTGGGGTTGTTACAATTCCAGCTGTAAATTTAACTACAAATGTCTCATTCCCGTTTAAACAATGCATCATTAAACTGTAACAGTGGCAAAGTGTTCCCACGATTACCTTTAACATGATCAGTGCACTAAGTAATACCAACCCGCTCTGTTTCACTCGGAGGAAGGTACCTTTTGTCTGTGGGTGTGTAGCTCCCAGGTGGCGCTGGAGGGGAAGCGGCAGCAGGAGATGGGATGATGGATCGATGAGAGCCGACATGCTTCTCTCGGGTCTCAGCCCCTGCCGTGTGTTGGTTTGCTCACGAGCTGGAAGTTAACAGAAGATGTCAGTAAAAGATGAGTTTGAGCACCTTACAGACAATCAGACATTTCCTTCTCTTGGCATGAGAGGATTTATAGGTCATATTAAATAAGGTGCAATGCACTGCAAGTGATCAGGGCACTGTAGAGTGGAATGCCAGCTGCCAGGCCCTCTGCACCCCCAGCTCTGCTGTAGCAGCAGACACCCACGGGAAGGATGGAGCTGTTTCAGCCAGAGTTGGAAGATTCTCCATGTTGTGCACTGGGTCAAGGGCAGAGTCCCAGCCTTGCTCTAAGTATGCACAGGGGAAGGAAGGGTCTGTTTCTGTTTCTTCTATGAAACACATCTCTCCAAAAAACATCTGCTCAGGACATGATGTCCTGGGCTCATGTCCGAATGTCTCACAAGGTGAATGTTTAGCTCTGACCCTTCAGCTTCACTCCAGAGAAAGCAGCACTGGTGCTGGGTACCCTGGGACCTTTGATGCACTGGGAGAATTACATGGCACTGCAGAGGACCAGCAACCCACTGAGGATGGCAGGATCCCTTTATGGATGTCCAGACTCTCCCACATGGCCCCTATCCATCCCTGTTTTCCTCTGCCCAGTCCCAGCAGCACGATGGACAGACCCATGCAAGGATGCACATAGATGGCATGACTGCATTTTACCATACTAATATTTCAGAGCAGGAACCTGCCCTTTTGGTTCACCCTCCATCATGGAAGCTCTCCAGTTACTAGAAAGGACGGGACTCTCTGGTTGGAATTGAGGACTGAATGACAAAATGCAGTGCCACCCAGCTGTGAGTTTGGCATAACAAACCTATTGACATGACGGGATTCCTCCTCTGAGGCCCCTCTCAAGCCTCAGTGACAAAACAGCAGCCTAATGTACAGGAAACTCTTGCATGGGATATTTCCTGAACTTTATGAATTCATTAGAAAATTACTCAGCACACTAATAAATGCATCCAGGGCTTTGATATTTTGCACATCAGGTGGTAAAACAGTAGCTGAGAATAGATTGCCTGTATGAAGGTTTCTGCCTTGAGTGCTGCAGCAGCAGATGGCCTAATAAATATGCAGTGCTCTAAAACGACGTTAGTAATTTCCATGACCTAAGGTTTTTTGATCTCCCACGCAGACAAAATGCACAATCATCCAATAATAAACTTTTTCACAGAAAAAAACCCTAAGCAGTGTAATGTAAACATCTCTTAAAGTACACTAGCACTAGCAGTGTGGCAACAGTTGTACTGGGAGCCCAGCTGGGTTTCTTTATTAAAACTATATCCCTGTGGCTGTGCGGGTCAGTGCAGGGCACCCGCTATTGGCATAGCCTGGTACCTCTTCTCCGGCAGTGGCCAGGGGAGGATATCTGTGAGGAGTGGGATGAGCACACAGTGTCAGTCCCCAGGAGCACTCCAGCCACACTGCAAAAGTAAAATTGCGTTTTATTTAATGGCTCTTGATAGCATTCTTCCTCAGTTGTTTTGTAACCACGTATCTTTCAAAAACTCCTGGGGAAAGAACATGATAATGAATTAAAATCTTGAGATCTGCTGAAGATGTCACAGCTGCAGGGATGGATCACCGAGTGCTCTGCCTTCAGCAAAATGTTCTGCCCCTCTACAGCCCATGCTGGACTGTTGTGCCCCATGGCCAGGAGCCAACAGCAGCCGTACAGGTGTCAACATCTCCTTTCTCTTCCAGTACTGAGGGTACTTCTGTGTAGGAATCTTCAAGGACGCTGGTGCAGGGACTGCATAAGCAGAGGGACTTATCTGGGCCACATTTTGACAGAACTAGAAAAACAACCTCTATCACAAGCACCATTTTGGTGGCCTTAGGACACAAAAAGATGTGGAACTGCTGGGGAGCCGTGCTCAGCTGTGGCACCTGGTGTTTGCACTGGCCTGGAACTCACCTCTAAAAATCTCTCGCAGCTCCTCAGCATCCCCAGACCAAGTCCACTCTCATCTGCAATGCAGACTGGATGGCACATACTTGGAAAGGGATTAAAAGCATCACAGGGCTGTTGATTCACCACTGATTTACCACAGGAACCTTCATAATAATTCTTACCATGTAGTTTAATGCCCACAGATTATTTGTCCGCTTGAAAAATGTCAAACTTGGAAACAGAACTGCTCTTAGAGTGATGTGATAAAAGCAAAATCCTGCTCAGGTCTTTGTATTGTGGGCTGCTGCGAGCCCTCGGGAGCTCACAGCTGTTTCTGGGGTTTCATTCAGGACTTTTGCATTTGTGCTGGTTATAATGCCTGCAGCAGGATCCCAAAACATCACAGTTAGAAATGCCTGTACAGCTGCTAATGAGCAAGTTAAACACCAAAGAAGAAAAACTGACAAATATTGTTGTTACACTTCCACATTCCCGTGGGTATTGTGAATGCCAAGCTTTCACTTTATCAGGGAACTCAATTTAAATAGTTTTTTTCAAGGTGCCAAAAAAGGTGGCAGATAAGGATGCCAAGTTACTATAGTAACCATGAGAAGTGGTGATTATCAGCAATACCACATAGAAAAGACAGACTGGATTGTCTTTTCATTTTACAAGTAGCCCATTGCTTAAAAAAATAAGCCCTTTTCTGAAATGAAGAAATACCATGGAAAAATAAGTTGAATATGAAATTCATTATGCCAAATTATCTTCATGGATTTTTCAGGCTGTGCATCCTTGCCATTTGACTCAGTGTTTAGAGGATGTACTGCTGAAGAGAACGCTTTATGGCTGAAGAATATGTGAATAATAAAGTATGACTTTTCATATTTTCTCACCTAGTAACCACGGCAGCAGAGGAGAAAAATCAATATTGATTTCTTACTGTAAGCTCCTTAGGACAGAGTGTGTTCTTTGTTTGGTATAATGAGGCTCGGATGTGGAGATAACACTTGGGAACTGCAAGATTAAAGCCTTGGCAGCTGCTTGGAGGAGCCCACATGGGCAGTCCCAGGTTGTCAGTGACCTGCACGTCAGTGCTGCAGGTGCCCACAGAGACCCAAGGGCTGAAACTTGGTTATTTGGTTGGACTTCAGAGAAAACCTTGGTAGATGGACCTAAGGGAAAAAGAATGAGCCATGGGGAGAATCATTCCAGCAACACAGAAACCCACTGCTTTGGGTTGTGGTTCAAAACAGTAACAAGTATTTTAAAGATTTCTTCCTTCTGAACTGTCTGAAAGCTGACTGTGTTTTTTAGCAAGTAGAAACAAAGCAGAGATGTCTGTCACACCTCATATGTGTAAGGAACATAGAAAGGCCTGAGAGACCAATTGATTGACTTAGTGATCTGCTGACTCTAGCAACTCTACCAAGCTAATTTCAGTTCCTCTCTTTTCAATGCAGAACCAAGAAACATTAATGAAGCCTTACTAAAATTTACTGCATTTCAAAATTTCTGTTCCCAAAAATCATAAATGATGCTTGGATCTGTAGAAATAAATCCCTGCAGTTTCATTAACCTGACACTTTCTGCCCAGATACAGGTATTTTTACCTGTTGGAAAGCATGCTCTAGTGAGAACTGTGTGATTCTCATGGGCTCAAACATTGCACATGACTGGTAGGAGCAAACCTCTGTGTTCCTCATCACTTGCCATAACTGCTGGCTCTGACAAATTGGCTCAACGAAAAGCTCACTGTGTGTCAGCAGTGCTTTAGTTCTGGGTTCACAGGATGATGATTAAGAAAAACATTGCGAGGAGAACTCAGAGCCCTTTTGAGCCTTTCATGCCGCTCAACTCACAGGTGTTGTTCACAGCATCATGGCAATCAATCCCCATGGATGCTGAAGACATAAAGCTGCTAAACTAGAACACAGAGGGCAAGGATCCCAAACTGCTGATTTTGAAAAGAAGGATACTACCTGCTTACCTATAAAATACTACTGTGCTAATGACAAGAAAACAGAGTGTATCTGAACCTGACTATGAACCTGTTTGGAACAACAGACTCACCCTGAACTTACTGTTGCTACCTGCCTGACTCCTTATCTCATTAAAGGCGGGGATAAGAGCGTGGCGTCTCCAAGGACTTCCTTTTGTCCAAGCCATGGATGCTCACTGGTGCACTTCTGTATGTGACTGCCTGCTGTGAAGCCAGGACAAGCATATCTACCCAGACAGGCACAGGCAGACAATCCATCTGATACCAGTTTGCAGACAGTATTTAGTTGGGTTTTTTTTCCTTCCAAGTGAGCAGCAGAGTAGCAGCAGTGACCCAGTCTGGACTCACAGTGGTGCCCTAGGACATCCAACCACTCCTGTGAGACATGCAGTTATGGAAAGAAAATTAACAACATGTTTTAAATAGCCCTTGCCACAAGGGGATTGTGGTACTGATCACTAAATGATGCCAAAAAGAAAGTGGTTAAATATGCACAAGCATGTATAAGCCAGCATCTGATTTTTGAAGGTCAAAATTATGATTTCATTGAACTTTTAAACTGATTATGGTATTAGCAAGAACAGGTACAAATCTTTCTGGCTAAGGCAGGGTAAGTAAATTATCTCAGCACAGTATCTGTCTTCCTGTGGATTTCAGTGCTACTCTTACTTGAATTAATTTGTGATGATATGTTTGTACCTGCCACAGCGCCAAATACACAATCTGATCTCATGCCAAGTTACTATTACCAACTGCATTTCCAATTGATTCTAGGATATTCATTAACTGGGATCCATAATTACATACAATTTACAGACATATAATTTTAAATCACTTGCTAGTGAGCTTACTAAGCTCACTTTATGACATTCAAATACATTACTCTTAAAAATTCACTGAGTAGTTAACTTGCAAATAATTACAGTGGAACAGCACTTGATAAAATCAAGTAGAAACTTAGAACAAGAATCTCCAGAAATGCCTATAGATCACTTTTATCATGTGATTTTCACATTCTCTTC
This sequence comes from Acropternis orthonyx, assembly GCA_035583155.1. Lineage (NCBI taxonomy): Eukaryota > Metazoa > Chordata > Aves > Passeriformes > Rhinocryptidae > Acropternis > Acropternis orthonyx. Next base: position 8,902,860 of record JAWWEU010000023.1, on the reverse strand, counting down.
AACTGTCTCCAAGAAAGTGTTATGTACTGAACTGGTGGACTCCAAAGCTCTTCCACTAAATCAACTCCATTACAACACAACTCCTTGGACTTCTAGAGCAAAGTACAGTACATGGTATACATGCACAGTAATAAATATGTGAATAAATAAATAAAACATATGCATGGTATTTTATTAATTTCATATAATGATTTCATTTTCATGTGGACACAGACCCTAAAGTGCTCGGCACTGTACACACTGCACCACCCCACACTCTGACATCACCCCATTGCAACAGCAGAGAGCTTCTCGAAGAGTAGGAAAATGCTGCTTTCTCTGATGACTAAAAGGAGACAGTGAGCTTATGAAATGGAGGCTTTTGAGCAACACACTGTATATCTTACAGAATAAGATAGCTCACACCAATTAAAAATACACAGTAGGCAAGTAATGAATTATTTTTTGAGTAAACCCATAATTTACAGATAAACACCACCAATCTCCTTGACTCAGCTTCATTTGTTTTCATATGGAAGCTGTGAATATTGGAAATAAATTAGACTAACAAATAACTGTCCTGGACACGAGGAACTTTTATGTTATGTGATTTCCCACTGCATTACAACTTAATACAGAACTATAAAAATAAGCCACTGTTTACAAAATATATTAATTTGGTTGCAAAACTATTGTTTAACTTAAGTTTTAAGTTACATAATAAATTACACTTGGTCACATTTTGCAAGAAGTTAAAAGACACTCTGGATACAAAATGAGATCCTCCTGTGTTCTGACTATGCCAATTCATAGTACTTCCCAGAATTTGGATCAAAGTAACAGTTCAGGCATGGATCATACAAAAGAGTCAAAACTTCCTCATCTTCTTCAGCACTGAAGTCATCTTCACCTGTGTGAAGTGGAAAAAGGAAGAATAAATCACTCTTATTCCCTCAGACAATAACAAGGAAATACCTTTCTGTCAGATGTGAGAGAGTTTTCCTTTAAAGTGTATAATCTGACTTCTGAATTGTTACCTTCAAGATAACAGCAATTCACATTTTTATTATATTTCTGAAGACTTGTATTTAGCTGAGGTGAAATGATGTCAGTCGGAGTTTGCTTAATGACTGGACTTTGAAAAGTCCAATGGAGCAGTTCACCAGAAGTACCTTTACTAATAGTGGATCAAAGTATTTCTAAGTGGTATTTTCCTCAATAACCTTCTTAATAATTTCTTAGCTTGAACAAAGACAGTTAGTGAGTACTTAAGGCCTGTAAGAATGAAAGAATTCGAATGTCTGGTATCCAATATGTCACCTAAATATCCAGTATGGGTAAATCTGTACAAAAGAGCTTTCAATATCAGAGAGAAAATAAGATTCTTCCAGACAATAAAAATTTTAAATCTAGGTTTTCTAAAGTTATATAAAATTCAAGAATGTTTTCAGGTAACAGGATTGAATCCTTAGCCTAAAATACACTGATAAAGCCATACAGACTTTTATTACAGATGCTTTATATATTGTAGCTTCTTTTCTGAGCCTGTCTGTTTTTTATATAAGCTAAATCTAAGTTATATGATCTATAGCTTTTTGATAGGAAATAATTCACAGTTGAATGCAATCTGTATCTTGAATTTCACCATAAATGTTCATCCCATTCTCAGGCTGCTAATACCAGCTGAATGCTTTGTCTGCCCCAACACTTCATAATAAGTAATGGCCTGTTATGCGAACGGCAGCAGTTCCAGAACGCTCAGAGTCTATTTACAGCCAGGATCACACGACGATATATGGGTTACAGTATCTGGAGACCAGAAAGTAGGTTGGTGCATTTGACGCATACTGAAGTGTGAGCTTTATCGTTTCAGAAGAGAATTTCGTTTTTGTTTCCTCGGTAGCATTAACAAATACCATGAGAAAGAAACTGTCCTTTACTCTAAGTGAAGGTAAGAAGGTAAAGCCAAACTGATGCCCTCCCTGCTGGGGATGCTTCATCAGGCCTGGGAAGCTAAATGAGGTTAACTGAGACATTTTGTTTGGATAGCTCCTGGGAAAAGTTATGCAGTGCTGAAAGAAGGCAAAGAACTGAATGTTTTTCCTCTGCTTCATATCACAGTGCACAGGGAAATGGTTTTCATGCCTCACTCCCTCACACAGCCTTACAATTTCACCTGAAACCATGTGGTTATTTTCATTGCATTCTTCCTTTTACTATTTTGCTATTCACTGCCTATGCGTCTCTTCAAAATGATTCTGTTTTAATCTCCAAGCTTAAATCTCCTTCCCTCTTTACCTTGGAACTGGCCCCTCAATATACTCCCTGGTTTGAGTTAGGAATAAGAAATTCTTCAGACTCATCAGGGGAATACCTCTTTCCCCATGTACCTTGAATTCATACCAAACCAGGATTATATTGCATCCAGGATCAGATGGATTTATACCTTTATAGCAATAATCCCCTGTATGTATTTTCACGTGACCAAGAAGAGAACTTATTTTTCTAGATGTATCTTGTTTTTAAAGTTAGGCTCCTTTCTTTTAGCATCTCACAAGACCTTAGAATGCATTTCAGAGCATTTCTAGGTGCTGCAAGAAATCTCCAATAGCATTATGGAATATTCAGTTTTGAACAGACATATGAAAACCTCACTTCTGTCCTGCTTCTCCCTAAGTAGAAGTACTACTTAAATTAAATGATATTCTTCTAAAAAACTCAAATAACGTGTAGTGGTTGTGTTAGAAGGCATCTTTCTGGTTTCAAGTGGTACATGGTGTGCAACCTGACCATACGCAGGAATGAAGTGCCCACGACCACAGTAATGGATAAACAGGTCACCTTCAAAGAAAATTTCCATAGCTGTTTGTGCTGGCGCCACCCACACCTCTGGGGTTGAAGCTGCTCAGTATTGCATGAAAAAACCTCTTGGCAGTTTAATTTGCCTATTGTAGTGAAAGCAAAATCAAAGCTTTTGTTCTTAAATCACTAAAAAAATGAAACAGTATTTCAGGTGAGAAAATAACTTGATTTTAAATGAAAACTCAGGTCTGTGATATACATTATAGAGGGATGAGTATTTTTTTGTTCTGTGCTGAAAGAAGACTGAAGGTAGTTAGTACCTGTGAATACCTGTCATATTAAATGAAATGCCCCACTAAAATCAGGGGAGCTATTGTTTTTCAGGAGAAAGATAATCAAAATGTCTAAACCCCGATAAAAAAGAATAGGGCAGGCATGTGGCAGCTTTTTCTGAACTCTGAAATGAATGTACAAATAACTGCATTGCTATTACTATGTTATTATCATGAGATAGAAAAGCTTCTGTATAAAGTTATCAAAATTACAAACATCATACCTATACATAAGTCAGAATGTGACTGAATAAAGGCACACAAATAAAAAGCCTAAGTAAAAAGCTATGTTATATAGACATTGTCTGTTCTCCAAGTATGCAATCACAGGCATATGAGGCAAAATATTTCAGCTTAAAGGAAAATGAGCTTAGGAACTATTCATAAAACAATTTGGAAATTCTAGTTTGAATAACAGGAGAAATAAAAATTCCCAAATATACTTATTTTTTAAAGCTTTTTAAAGATAACACAATTTTTTAAATTTACAAAAATTATAGCTTTACTGCAGCAAGCATTGGATTTCATAATACTAACATAAAAACATTCTCTGGGACCTATCACAAATTTTTATCCAACATGCCTTTAATTCAAGGATTACTGTCCAATTCTCTTTGGCTTATTTAGGACCCTTAACCCCCCATGTTACCTGATTCTTCAAAGCAAGGTCCCCTCCTGACAGCAAAATCCTATTTTGATGCCATAAACAATTACAAATATATGCCTATGAAAATATTCCCAATTTGAGGGGCATGATTTATTTTAGTCAGTAAATCACCAAGACATCTTTACCTCTCTGGCAGCCAAAATACATGGGTCAGATTTATGGGAGTTCGCAATGAATCCCTGAGACTTGAAAAATGTAGATGTCTCCCCTGGAAGTGTCCAAGGCCAGGTTGGATGGGGCTTTGAGCAGCCTGGTCTAGTGGAAGGTGTCCCTGCCCATGGTGGAGGGGGAGGGTTGGAAATGGATGATGTTCAAGGTCCCTTTCAGCCCAAACCATTCTATGGTGACTCTACAGTGATGACTTTACCCTGTTTCCTAAAATAACTGATAGTAAAAAAGGGCATTTGAAGAAAACAAGGTATTTTCTTTATTCTAGCGTCGACTTTCCAGCTTCAGTTAAGTTCTTTGCCATTCTCTAAGCAAACACCATTAACAAACAGAAGCCTGTAACGCTGGTGACAACAGTCCTCAGGAAATCAGGCTAAGATTTCATTTCAGGGTAAATCTGAAATTTTTCTTCATAAGGGAAGTGTCTCATGCAAGTATAATTGTGCCTCTGCATAAGAATGGTTAGTCTTTGTGTTCTTTCTTACGTAGGTCTGCCATTCCCATTAGCATAAATTCCTTATTTTTATTCCTTATTTTAAACAAATAAGATGTATTTTTTATGAGTTAATCTGTATAGAGCCAGAACATTAGGAAACTGCAACAGCGTGTTATTCTAGCAGACACAAATAATACTGCATGGAAACCTCTGCTGCCTTGAGCTGAGAATAATAAATAAGGGAACTTGAAACCAAAAAGTAGTAGTATGGAGAACTATGAAAAGGCAGCACCAGCACTGCAGAAAGAACATGTAGACAAGTTTTTCTACCCAGGTTCTTTTCACTGTCTTCATAAATTCCTACCTTGAATACAGTGTTTTGTTGGAAATTTAGTGTGCTCTTCCAGTTGTTGGCTTCCAGGAATGATGGGAGGACTGAACACATTCAACCAGTCTCTGAAAAATACAAATCAAAATATCATTCATAAAAGCACAGTTGGTATTCCTAATTGTTCTAATTCTTTTGATTATTAAGAAAAAAATTCAAAGGATTGTCAAAGAATTCAGGTTATCAAGTGTGCTGAAACAAAATCAAGCTGGATTTTATTATTATAAAAATAAACTTTACATTTAATACAATTATTAAATATTAAGGCTTCCTTCCCTCCTTAGGCTTTTCACCTGTTCCGTTCACACTAAAATCTGTGGTTTGAGTCAGGTTTGCTCTGCACATTTCAGCTGGAATGGCTCTCTCAGCAGAGGGTGTACATGGGGTGTGATCCATAATCCACAGAGACTTTGAAAGCCTTCAAGACTCATGAGAATCTTCTCTGAGGAATAAAGACATCATTATGTTTGATGAGAAACTGTGGGGGTCAGCTGGATTAAAAATGTTTACCCCTCTAAGAAAAAAGGCTCCAAGACAGTCACAAGAGATGGGTTTGGTTTGGTTTGGTTACCACTGCCTTGGCAGTGCTTGAGGCCCCTGTAATGGTGTGGGTGACACAGTAAGTGGTGCATCATCCCCTGACTGGATGGCTGGTGAGTTAGAGCTGAGCTTAGAAATGAAATGGATGCCACCAACTATTTTCTAAAGGGGAAACATTGGATTGAGTTTTTGCTGATATGGGAAAAATCATTGTTAGGTAAATACATTATGAATAATTCTTTATAAAAATTTCTTATTGTTA
>JAWWEU010000023.1:8859508-8897186 GCA_035583155.1 Acropternis orthonyx | reverse complement strand
GTTTTTGCTGATATGGGAAAAATCATTGTTAGGTAAATACATTATGAATAATTCTTTATAAAAATTTCTTATTGTTATAAAATGTATGTTATAAATAAAAATTTGTTATTGAGCATAACATGATTCTAGCTACTGACAAGACTATATAGAGGACTTCTCATTACAGCTGTCACATATCTATTTTACTTCTGTAAAGAAAAAAACCTTTGATGGGACCTTTATCATAGAGAAGAGAGTACCTTCTTCACCTGTTCTTCACCTAACCTAATGGACAATTTTTGTCTCTCCTGGACACTACTTTGATAGCTTTTAAAAATGGTTTTCACATTATCATACACTCCTGTAAAGTTCAATGTTCATTTCACATACACCACTTTATGAAATACTGTCTTTGATTGTTACATCTCAGAGAAAGCAAAACAGAACAGTTGTTTTTATTGTTATTGTCATTACTGTTTTTTATTGCAAACTGACGTTCAGTGACAAAGTCACTCATACTATCAACCAGAGGAAGGTTGTCCTGGAAGGACACATGTCAGTCACAAAGTTAAGACATTCCTTTTGCAGGTGACCACGTCTTGCAATTCTTTTCACATATGAAACTAATCTCTGCACACTGTGTATAGCTGATGTTTCCTTAAGTCCTCATCTCTCCTCTTCAGCAGTCAAGACCTGTAACACATTAAGGCTTCCATGTAATCATTGACTAGACTAAATAACTGCAAGTCAACACTTGAACACTAAATTCAAGGGACCTCAGTGAATCATCTCATTTTGATAGAACCAGATCCATCCTTTTTGACCAACCTATTTCACTGCAGGGCAAGAAGAATGGAAGGGGATAAATCCCTGTGTGTTTGCTTCATGCTTAGGGGAGCAGTGCAGCTCTAAAGGGTAAATTAAACTTGATTTGGGGTTGAGTCAACTTATGTCTGGCCATGGCTGTTCCAACAGCTGGCACAAAAGCATTATGCATAGGAACTTGTGCCAGAGGCCGGGAGATTAACCAGAGCTGTAGAGGTAACTTCAACATCCATGGCTTTGTCTAAAGGGGATGAATTTTTCCAAAGCTTGGCAGTTTTCTTTGCATTGCCAGACTGTAATTGTCTCAACTCCATTGTCCAACACCAAGGAAACAGGTAATGCATTTCTATTTTCTGAAAAGCCTTCAGGATCTCATGTATGTGTTACTTCTGTCAGAGAAATCTGGCAAGGCTCAGTCACCTGGGGTAATTGCTAAAATACGCCAACTGCCTTTTTTATTTTATTTTTTTGCTGTTTTTTCTGCTACTTCTGGACATGTTATTGATTCCACATCATCTCCTGTTGGCATGTGCACATAATCTGGGGTGAATCAGGGGACAACCACCTATCTGTTTGCAGTCAAAACGGAAAAAACTAATTTTCCGCCTCAGGAAACAGAACTGCTGGTGTAGAAATCCAGCAAGTAGCATAGCAGATTTAAAGGAGGAGATATTGAATTTTCCATCATTTCAAAATGTAAAAAAACATACATCAAAATTTTTTTACACCGTCATATTATTTTCACATATATGGCCAACTTCACAACCAACACTGCTCCTCTTCTGCTGTTCAGCTAATGCCAGCGAGACCTGCTGCAACTAATCCACACAGCAATATGCTTGCCTAGCCTTCTCATTATTAACTCTGCCTGCATTCCCTGAACACAGCCAAAGGCTCTTTGTTTACACCAAAGCTTCAGAAGTTTTTTGGGAATACCAGCTAAATGCATGCTGACATCCAGTGCCATGGAAGAATGTATTTCCCATTTCTGCCACTTGCATGTGTGGTTTGATCTGCCTCAGAGTCAGCCACTGTAAGCCTAGCACTGCAATCTGACCACGCTCACAGGAGGTGGTCTGAGAGCACGAAGCATCACCACGTCCCTGATTCTCTACAGCTGCACTGAAACGCAAAGTGGTGCAAGGACAGAGCAAAGACAGTGCCCGCTTCTAAAGAGAATTATCTCAGTCGGACCGACAAATACAGCTACAAGAGTGAAGACATTTTAGAGTACATAGGCAGTTGTATAGGTCTGGCACAAAACAGAAGAGTTTAAAGATACATGTTTTTCATATAAAACATGTATCAGAGAATTTCTAAGGAAAATAGTTGGTACCTGGAAAATAGAGAGGATGTTCGTAAGAAAGAAAGATAATACGGCAATTACCTCCAATGGAAAAGAAAGAGGCAATTCATTGAGAGAACATTGAGGGAGCGAGGTAATAGTATGTCATTAAACCACTATTTCTGCTAAATTAATAGTTATTATTCAGGAAATTCATGAATTTTAGTTTGAAGTCTCATCTCTGGAAGATCTGCCTGAAATATCATGTGTGGGAAATCAGAGATGGGATGATTTGTGAGTAGCTGGGTGATTTTATATTTGATTTTGCCTTCATTTACTGAAGTCAATTCTTGTGTAAAGGAGTTGTTCAGTTTCAGCTTTGTATTTATTTTGATGCACCTGGTTCAGTAGATGAATGATTATTCTCTCTGGGAGGTGCAGGTGTAAGATATAGGGATTTTGATGCTTTAAGTGGGGCAAAGGAGTTTTTATATATGATAGAGGCAACCGAGATGTGTTGCCAAGTTTAATATTTCTTGTTAAGACAGTCTAGACTCAGGTCGTGTTTTTTTCTCTCAATGTCCAGGAAAAGCAAATAGTTTTGCTATTCAACTCCCTCCTACCAATACAAGTAATCAAAACATTACTGCATTAAGGATTAATTGTTGAGTTAATACTACTTCTAAGGTAAAAACCCCCACAAAATATATATTAAAAAATGGTTTATTACTCCCACAAGTTAGCTAGCAATGTCTAAATTAACTTTTCCTAAATTCTTGAAAAGGAATTTAAAAAAAATCTCATGTGTGCTGAAATCTTCTTGGCCAAATTGCAGTAGGGACTGAGTGCTGGCAGTTGATTGATGAACTTCTGAGAAGTGGGTTTGCAGGGGTAATTCGGGCACATTCTGCACTCCAGCAGCCACAACAGACTTTCCACAATGAAATCTGCAGTTGCTTTTAGGAAGCAACTAAAGCATGTCCGTGTATGTGTGAGACAGAGGGCATGAGTTAATTTTAATAAAACGTCCTGAAAAATTTGTTAGACCTTGACTGTGGCTCAAGGCCCAGCCTGGAGACAAGTGGCATTATTCTGAGAAGCACAGACTGTGACTTCTGTTTGAATTTATTGTGGTTTTATTCTGATTGGAAAAGAATTTCTTGGAGAACTTACTGAAGAAGCTGGTTTATCTCCTTAAAACAGAAAAGTTAATCACACATTCTGACTAATTAAAGACATTCTATTTATGTTATCAATGCCTCCAGCTGTAATCAATACAATCAATGTGCAATAAACTATCTTGAGCTTTCCTGATAACACTGTGGAATGCCAAATATTGCCTTATGACATTGTGAGCTGAGTTGTAGGAAGGCCCAGGATAAATTCCACACACACTCACAGTACCGTGTACGTGTAATGCTTGCACTGAAATTCTGGAAGATATTCTCCACACCAAAATATAATACAATTGTTACATAATCTTGTTACATTTCTCTTTAAAAAATTACTTAAAAATTCTTAGATAAAATACTTTCAGCTAATAATGCTCGTATATTGAAATATCACATGACAGCTGAACTGTGATGGAAAGCAAAAGAATCTTTTGGACTTATGAACATGGTTTTCAGTTTTATGACAGAATGTTAAATTTTGCAGAAAACCAGCATCCATCAGCAAAATCTGTTGAGAAAATTAGTGATGCCTTATTAAGTAGCACTTACCAATGACAATTTATCAAAATTATTACCATCGACAGAAATCCTTAGAATCAGAATATTTTCATTTAAATCTTAATGAACACCTTTCATAGTTTGGATTTTTTCCGGTATTTTTTTAGACTGGGGGACTGAAAAAATGCCAAATCAAAAGATTGTTAACATTGCTGTGAATTGAGACAGCACACTTTACTGCATATCTTTTGGATCGAATTTAATTTGTGTTACTTAAATCAATGGGATCAATTAATCCATGTTATTAACAAAATTGAAATGCTTCAAAGTTTTAGTATGGTTTCATCCAACAATCTATACAGGAATTAAAAGGAATATTTGTTCAGCCTTGTACCATACTTAAAAAGTGCAAGGCCAGGACTATACGTTGTATAAACTCAGGAAATGAAAAAACAGCATCAGTTTTGTACCACTATGAAGACATCAAATTGCCAGACTATTAAGTATCTGAATTGTACAATCACTAAAAACACAGGTATTTACCTGTATAAACTACTTAGTAAATCTTCATGAACAGGAGAGGAGAACTCACTTGTGCCTGAGTGACAGTAAGAGGAACACATTTGCTGAACTACTTTTTCACAGTGGGTTATTTGACTGAGTGGAGGGCCAGAGAATGCCAATGTATGACTAAGGAGTGTAAAAATATTTTAAGGAAAAAAAGGACCAATTCTGGACATCCTGTGCAACTATCAACTTCAATTTCAGCACATACTTTGTTTGTATTAGTAATATTTAATACCACATGAAGCAAATTCTGCTGCAAATGCTCAGAGTAAGTTACCATGATGCACTGAATGCAAAATACCAGCTCACATCAAAAGTACGGCTCAGTATAGCCTAAAGACTCAGAGGAAGACTTATTTTTCTCATCTTTTTAATTGTAATTATATCTATTTAGGAAAGTTTGGTGGAGACTATCTCAGTTCTTAGATAAATTAATAAAAGTCACCCAAGCTTTGTAAGGCTTCTCAACTATTCCCCGATACGTCTGTTTTGGAGCATGAGTTACTTGTTAGGCTCCTCTAGATTAATAGGTCTGAATTTTTAATTATTTACAGATCTGCTGAGCTTCAAGCACATGTGTAACTTTATTAACTTAAGTCAGATTATCTACACACATCTATTTATTTGGGTTCTGCTTTGAAATACATTAATGATGTATGCATAATGGAAGGTTTGGGTTTATTTTCTAATAGAAATAAACTCTTCAGTAATAGCTTCAACAGTAAAGGAGGGACTTATGTAGGGTATTAATAATGAGATTTGCTTGAGTTATGTACAAAATGCAATGATATTATTTGCAGATATGTTGAAACTAAATTTTAGGTCCTGCAACTACATATGTTCATAAAAATTATGAGACTTAAGTTGCCCGTTATCGTATCTAAAATGCTTTAAACAATTCAAATTTTTGAAAATTCATAAAGTTTTTCTATAAAAATGCCATAAGACAATAAAATTCAATATTAATTTATACATCAATAAGTATTCTGTGCTACTCAGTTCCAGGTGGGAAAACCAGCACCTTTTTAAATGAAAAACTGAGTGAGTGCACAGAAGCAGAAGAAGATATACTACCAAAAGAATACAGAGTATACTTATACATACAAATCAAGGATTTTGAATGCACATTTTAATAAAAATGTTGAAAAAATAACATAAATTTATGTGTTCATATGACTTTGCATGAATTGAAAGTTCTATTTTAGAAAGTATTTAAGGGCAATCTGGCAATACATTGATGATTGAAAAAAAAAAAAGCAAGCCATGAGCTACATTGTATTATTCTCCTGGAGTGCTTCTGTAGTTTCAAAATATCATTAAATCAGCACAAACCAACACTTATCATTTCCTGCACATTTTTCACAGTGAGCTGCATTCTGACTATGAGTAATCTGTTAATCTGTTCTTTGCCTCACAATCCGTCAAAGTGACAGATTCATTCCATCCCTAATACATAATATCTTCATTTACTGTATGCCTTACTGGAACTTTCTTTTTTTCCTAGCACTAAGATTTAGAAAATCACAAGCATATTTAGAGAATGCCGTTTCCCTTCCTCCAAACCACTTCAGCAAGTCCAGCCTGCCAAACATTGTACTTCCAATGGAGGCAGAGATCTCCTTAAAAGTAAAATCATTTAATTGCCAATGAATTAGTAACTAAACATGGCATCATAAAAAGTGTAAGTGCAGCTGTGCAGGAAACACTTCAATCTGCTCTTAAATCTGCAAATGGACTGTCTTATGGGTGCTAGATTAGATTCAAGGATAACAAAGAAGATACGAATTCTACTTATTTAGATGGTGTAAAGTGCTACTGCAAGTATGCACAGTATAATCATGTTAACTAGTATTTGCTAAAAATCTGACCTGTTAGTGCTTTCCAGTTCTTCTTTCCTGTTCCAAGTTGAAATGATAAATTTGTGTAGGTTACTAAAAACATATACAATCATCTACATCAATCTAAAAATATGAATGACCTGAATTCAGAGGTTTAACAGCTTAATAATTAATATATTGCATTATTTGGTCAATGTTTTGTGGTTAAATTAATGAAATTTCTATCATAGTTTCTGTTAAATGGAATGAACACTGGATTTTACTTAAAGACTGAACCTCTAGTTCACCACAATGTTAGCTTCCTGGCTAGATTAGTGTCTCGATATTCACTAGCAATATAAATGGCTGTTGCAGAGAAAACCACTGTTTTAATCTAATTTAAGTAAAATACTAGCTCTTTCTCCTTTGTTAGTTTTGATTCATTTATCAGAAGATCAGCCGTATAAATTGGAAGCAATGAATTTGCAAAGGTGCGTTAAAATTCCTTCGTGTTAATCTAATCTCAGCAAGTAACTTCTAGTAACTGCATTAGATATTCATCAATCAGTGAATCAAATGGATTTTCACATTTTGTGAAGTGTCTGTTGGGTGGGATGCACCTCCTTTTTCACATATTTTTAACAATTAAATAAAACATTAATTTTTAAAACTATATTTTAATGTTTCACCAGTTCAGGAAGCACCCGGATATAGTACCTAACAAATCTTGTTGAAATTAAAATAATTCCTTTTTTCACAGCCAGCCACCAAGATCATCCTACTGTTCTGTGCATCCCAGACATAGACTGCAGCCCATCAACTTTTAATGGATGATAGGGAGGCACAGGGCTTTTAAAAATCAATGGAGAGACATGGCTCAGCAGAGCACTAACTTTAATATTATCAAACTTGTTAAAGGTGATATTTTTTTTTAATCTGGAAAAACTATCTCTCTTTTTCAGAAAGGTAAAAATAAGAAAGGTATGCAAGAAAACTCAGACCTTTTTGTATATTAATGCAATGAACGGTACAGCATGAAATCGGAAACTTAATCATCAGCACAAAGGAAGCACTATGATACCTCAGTTTAATTCTTCAAAACATCAAGTTTTGTCAACAACAAATGTAAAAATAACATAAAGGAATCAAAACCAACAATCGTGCACAAATGATACTGGAATAGCAGGGAAGGGTGGTGTGGGCTCTTGTGCCCTTGGAAACCCAGATAGTTTTTCTCTGGTAAGAAAATGCTGTATTGATACGGGATGTTGGCCAAGGAGCCTGATATGTCTGTATTTAAATAAGCTTCCAATTCAGAAGAAGAACAGAGGAATAAATATATATTTCCAGCTGAGTACTGAAGGAGAGAGATTGCAACAGTCTGGGAATAGGGAATCCCAGACTTCTTGCAAGGTAACACCTATCTCTTCCTTTCCATCTAAGATATCTGAGAGGCATGTAAGATCTTTTACTGCATATTCTCCATCTCTACGTATAAGCAAGGGCAGAGAATTTTGTTTGAATGGCCCAGGAATATCCAAAAAAGCTGTGGAAACAATAAAAATTATTCTCAGTTAGTCTTGAAGCTTAAAAAAATAAAAAGACATAAACTATATTAACACAGATATATATATAACAAGGTATTACAGTATGTTTGAAAGTATTTGCCATGTTTTACATTCAAACACTTAGGGTACGTGCTGTCACGTTTCCATGTTCTCAGCTTCCCACATAAGGGAAAGCCATTTTTGAATTATTTTAACAAGCTTTTACATGTTAGCCACTTGGTTCTCAACAACCTTTCTGCAGCTGAGCTCTTTACCATCATGATTAAAAAATGTAACCTGTTCAATTAGATGGTTCCTGTGCCATTTGCTTCTTCTGTCATGTTCTTTTTCACACACATTATGGCCTGACAAATGCAGCAGAACTTCACTAATTCAGATTAACGACTGGGAGATCTATTGCAAACTACTCTATTTTGTGGGTAACTGAACAAGTAAAGTAAAAACCATTTTGTGATACATCGTTCTTGTTCACTTATTTGACAACTGTTGTGCAATTTTATAATACTTCATAATGTAATATTGTCTGTTTTGCAGAAGTAATCGGGTTGTACGGCCTTGATCTTGCAATGAATCATAAAAATAAATATGCTTCTTTGTTTGCAAAACTCAGTCCTTGATGTGCTTCTTAACTAAGTTATTCTGCTCTTCAAAACTTTGCTTGGAAATACAAGAGACGAAGGTCTTTTGTGTCTGAATTTCACAGCATGGGTGTCGGAGAGTTTCTGGTGTAGTGCAAATAAATGTTATAGCTACAATCCTTCTTTTACGGCACAATTTTGTAGGTGAGTTTAATCTTATGGAATCTCTCAATGGTATAATATCATGCACCAGCTATTGGAATGTTTAGTTTTCATCTGGGATGGATGAGAGTATTTGAGTGATAGTCTCAAAGCTGAACATACTTTTAATATTTGAGAGCTTACCATAAATGTGTTTTTGTGCTGGAATAACTGATATTATGCAAATAACGCAAATTTCTGGTGCCATGATAATGGCAATATATATGGCAACAACAGGTTCTGAAAAAAGACTTCTTTCAAAGAAAAAGAAATAATTTACTTCCTAAGACCCAACAGAGTGGTCAGGGTTACACACAGAAAGAGGTGTTCATTAGATTTATAACTAATTTATATTTATAACTAATATATCTAAATTTTACCAATAAAGAAGTTTGAAAAGAATTTAAAAATGTATTTAGTTAAAGGAACATGTTTATCTATTTCATGATTCCTTATCCATATGCATACTGTGCATGCATATAATTGCAAAAATAAGAAAATCCTATTGTTTGATAAAGTAGCAATAAAGGATTTGGCTTCTCCTTTTTTTTTTGGTTTTGTTTTCCTTAAGGTAAAACCAAAAACTTTTTCTGTAAAGTGTGTAGTTATTGTCCTCCTCAAACACGTTACTCTCCACATCAGCGAAACACTTCTTTTGCGATTACAAATCTCAAATCTCTAACATTTACCAAAAAAAAAAGAGGAAGCAAATGCCTTTTCTTTGTGTCCTTTTTGTTGCTGTTGTTTAGTTTTTTTTGGGGGGTTGACTGTAGAGGAAAGAATAATGGTGACATCTCAATCGGTCTAATGCAACAAATGTAGGTTGCAATAAGACAACTTGCTTTAGTCAGCTCATACCAAGCCCACGTGAAGTGAGGTCAGTGACTGTTAATCATCTGTCAAAGACTGCAGCCCCCTTGCCAGGCAAGTACAGATACACAGAACTTTATTTTACATCCACAAGTGGCAAAGCTACAAAACAATTAAACCCCTGTAGAAGCTGACACTTTTTATAGATAAAACATAAATCTAGACAAAATGCTGTCTTGAATTGCACCATATTTCCATTTAGCAATTTTAATAAACATGTCATAATATAATTTGTTTTCCTTAAAATTTTAGGGAACTCGTGTGCTCCTTAGTTTTAAGAGATTTCTTTTATTATCCACAACAAAGTCATTGATGGAATCTAATTTAAACACAAAAAATCCCATTGAAGAAGCCACAGACTTCCATGTACAGAGCAGATAAATCTAGCTTATTTTACAAGTTAGCCACTGGACTGGCTTGAGGATGTTCTTGAATCCTGACACTTCAGAGGAATTCTGAGACTCACTTTTCACAGCAAAACCTAGGGGGATAAATAATCTCCATGAATGCAGGTCAGAGGGGCGTGGAGAAGACACTAGAAAGGGTAGATTGGAGGTGATAAAATGCCATCTCATTGCTTCTTCAGATTCTTGCTGGAATTTTGGGGCTAACAATCTCCATCATCAGCTAAGGATGGACTCAGTATCAGCGAGGATGCTTAAGACTCTCCTCCTGCACTGGAAGAAGTAGCATAGATAGTTAAAGCTTCCTATTTGGAGAGGAGAAAGCAATTCTAACGTTCTCCCAGGATCACACAGCACATCAGTCAGTGGGACCTGCATGGCCAAGGCTTGAACACTGCACATCATCTCGCTCTTCTGGCTCTGCAGCCCCTGCCCTCGCCCGTCTCCTGTCATTAACCGGTTCCCCTCCCTTGCAGAGCAGCATGTGGAGGTGATTTGTATTGCAGCAGCAATATCCTTGGCAGACTTATGACCCCACTCGGCAGAACCAATGGACAATGAGTCTAGCTGAGTCTTTTTATTGACTGAATTTCCATTATCTTCACAGGAGCTTTCCTTCCTGGCTTGTTCTTTTATCTTATTACGGACAGAACCTATATTTACTGGACAATAGCTTCCAGACTGGTCTCTATTCATTTCCCAGAAAATATCACTACTACACTTTTTAAAGTTACTGGAGACCTGTCAAATTCTTTATCACTCTTTACAACAATGTGTTGATTCAGTAAGTGCATCATGTAACTGTCTTCATGCTCTGGCATTTACACTCACACATGTAAAGAGGATATATCAGTTTTTCAAATATTCTATGTGTTCCCTACATAGCGATAGCAGGCTCACATTAGACATTTTCTAGTTGCTCATACATTACCTGTTAAAATTGGCTTTAAAACCAGTTTGGGAACTAAGTTATAGAACTACCATTAATTTAATCTCCCTCTCATTTAGGTACACATCATCTGTAAAAAACAGTAGAGTTTTCCACTATAAATGAAAGGTAATGACGTGAATAATGGTATTCAAGTCACATCATCTTCAGTTTTTATATCATGATGCAAACTGACCTCATAATTTTGTCATCTTTTGTATTTACAGCCCAATAATGCTTTTCTGGCAGTTCACAAGGGCTACTGAATTTATGAGGCACTTGCAAGTCAGGTATTTTACGAATACTTCACCTGCATTTCTCGAAAATGATTTCTAGAGGAATTTAAGTCTACTGTGTCTACTGGATTAAAACAGCATGGGAACTAAGTCGTAATTTATACTATTTTGTTTTAAATTTTATTATATGGAAATACAAGTTTTCATTGTTGATCATGTTTACTAAATACAATGAAACACTTTATTTTTACAGATAGTGGTGTTTATTCTGTTTTTCAGTATATAAAATGTATGGAGTACCAAATTGCTTTAGCACATTCATAAAAATAACTTAATAAAACCTGACTCAACCAATGTATGGGCAAAAAGAAGACAAACAATGTAGCTTGCACTAAAATATAGGCAATACTAATGTCATCAGAACTATGAAATTGATTCTGGAATAAAAAGCCCAAAGTGCAGTCTCAAGGTACCTGCTGTTGTACTCTGTGAACTACAGTGAAGTGTCTGTGTCCACTTCAGCCATTCAGGAATTCATAAGGAGATGGTTCCTTTGACAACCATCACCGAGGGCTGAGAGGTTTTCTAGACCAACATAAGCATTTTGATTTACGTGTGAAAGGGAACAGGAATCCAGGATTATACTTTAACTCCAGCAATATGTTTTGTGCAATAGGACACATTTGACTGTGTGCTGCAATAACTGATGCATCTGGGTGAACTTGCAACGAAAGTTTCATAGTGTTCAACTTCATAAAATCTAACCAGAAGATTTTGAATCCATAAAAATATGAATGGCAAGTGAGAAAAATGGCTGAAAAGATCTGTGTGAGGAGAAACACACAGTATCCTGTACAACTGCCTGGCAGTGTGCTATCATAAAACATCTCAGCCTTTTGATAAAACATGAAGAAGTTCTATCTGAAATGTCCTTCTCCTCCTACCCCTCCAAAAACACATACCTTGCCTAGTTAAAACTTGGATGAACAAAATCCACATTAATGACACCAAACGAAAGTGAAATAGGACTGCTATTTAAAATAAGTACACCTCTTGTTCAGGCAGTTAAAAAATTGACAGAGTGATGTTAGGGTTTCACAGGTACAAGGCAGTTCTGAAACTGGTCAATTAATCTTGATTGTCTCAATAGTCTCAATTTGATTAATTCTCCCTAAACACTTTCTTCCCTTGTCTTCATCTCACCTGACATTAAAGTAACAGGGACTTTGTTGCTGATTTCAAACAAAACAGATCAATCCAAAAACCTGACGGACAAAATACGCTGTAGACAGGATCCTTTTGAACTATCCCACAGTATTGTAACACCCTCTCCTGAGTGGGCTATTTATTGAAAAAAAGACCTTTCTCAATAAGTAACATTAAAATCTTTTGGAACAAATGGATTCCCTGACACCTACAGTCACACACAGAATTCTAGTTCTAAGCCTTCAAAGCATAGAGGGAGAGAGGGACAAAGAAATGGATGAGAGTGTATGTATGTCAGATGAGGCTGATTTGCTGAATCACGCATCAAAGCAGATGTAGGAGCAAGGCCTGTGTCAGATACTTTAAATACACAGCGGTACATCCAAAACATGCAGAACTCAGTTCTGCGGTCCCGGACAGCGCAGACATACTGCAGACAATGACTAAAACGAGCAATAAAGCCCTCTCTGAGAGGAGGTTGCAATTGAAAAGAGATTGAAGATTAAATCAAAGAATGTCACATTTAATATTCAGAACACTCTGAATCCTTACTGCCTGGGCTATAAATGGAATCTTACCGTGGGTTGGAATGAAAAAGTGGGCTCATTTCTCTCTGATAGTGATGCTCCTGACTGACGGGCTATGGAAAACAAAAAACAATAGAACGTTTAGGGATACGTAAGAGATCTTGTATGAGCATACACATTTACAGCTTCTGATACTAGAATTTTACAGTATTTTTTCTTATATGTGAAATTAAAAATGGATATTCAGATCCTAACTGTGCAAAAGTGCAGCTTAATAGATTATTCTTGTTTGGGTGGAAATATATATGAATTAAGGAGTTGACCACACAGTCATTTCTCTACTGCCTGCAAGTGTTGGGACAGAGTCAGGAAACTTCAGAGGTGAAGGGTGGCAAAGTCTTCGCAGGATCTGTGCAGAACCAACCACTCTTGTGAAAACACTGAACCAGACCTAAGAGGGCTGGCAGTCACATTTCCTCTCTCCTCAGAAGCACCATTAACAGTAATCTCAGCAGTCCCAGATGAAGTTTGCTGAAGCACATATGAGTCTCTATGGAACTGCACCTCTGAAACCTGGATTAAGCTGTTCATGAATAGCCAACAGTGGACTGTATGAATATTCATACAAAAGATGATAATTTTCCACGGTCTTCAAATCTTACCTACCCATTGTAACTGTGTGCCCCAAGGGCTTCAAACTACATTTGGTTTATGGCATTAAACCCAGTTATTTGTAAGAAATATCAGTATTCATAAACTGGTATAAAAATTCAAGAATTCTAAAATTCATAAATACATTTTCTCTCAGAATATATGTAGTGCTCCCCCTGTCCTTATCACACACCTCAAAAGAGTTCTAAAAAAAAAACACTGAAGCAAATGCATAAGATGCAAAAAAAGAGAAAATATAAGCAGACATTAACAAGACTTGTACAATTTAGTAAATGAAATGCTAAAATAACAATAAGCAATTTTTAAAAAAGAAATCAGGATAAAAATGATTATGTTCTCACAGCTTCAGAAAACAGGAAGGGATGTTGCAAAATATATGTTCAGGATGAATGACATCCTAATTACTGCCCAATATGACTCACTGCCTGGTGGTGGATAGTGCAATTCCCAGATGATGGCTAGTGGAAGATTGAGGACAAGACAGAAAGTGAATTAGTCAGTCTATGAACCAGAATATCTGTCTAAATAATTTTTAGCCTGATTTCATAGTAAGGAATACTCTGCTTTAGTTTTGCAATTTGACTTGATATGAACAGATCCCTCCAGGGGTTGTCAAACTGAGCTCTCAGTTGGAATAATTCTGGGTTTAAATATCACTCCTCTTGTCTGTCAGACTTCAGTTCTGCCAGACCATTTCTGCGTTAAGTGGCTTTCTTTCCTGAAAACTCACAAAGGAGGCCAGAAAACCTTCCACAAATTAGGTATGAACCTGGAAATACGCTTTCAAATATTTTGCAGATCAGGACTTATGTGACTGAATGTATATTTAGGAAGTTGCTTGGGGAACAAGTAATCTTTCTTCTCTGGGAGTACTCCTTTATTTGAAAGCTGGGTCTTAGTGGTGAGCAAAATATATATATTGCTATAATGCAGGCTTCCAGGATGTATCAATGAGCAATGCAGGAGAATCTTCCTTCTCCTTTGCATTTCTGCAGTAAGATATCCTCAATTCCCTTATAGATGATCTTGCTCCAGAATGTTTGTGTTATATCTGAATTGGTGATTGAAGTGTGGAAACAACTATCCAAGAAACTGAATGGTCCAATTCCCTGACAGGCAAGAAGGTCTTCCTGGATCTTTAGTATAAATCAAGGCATTTAAGCAGAAATGTTTTGTAAAGTTTGCAAATTTTTTTGGGTAATGTGTATATGCGTGGGTATAAACTTCACATTAAACTCTGCAATATATAGAACTGTGTTTTTCATAGTGTTGCAAAGCTATCAGAGACCTTAAGATTTAAGAAAACATTCAGGTAAGACATGGTTCAAATAAAACCCTTTAAAATATTTAGTTCTACATACACATATTATTGATTTGAAACTGTACCCGACACACATTTTGCAAGGGTTTACAATTTCCCTTCAAAGTAAATCCATTTTGAAATAGAATTTTTCATACTTATAACTGATGGCTATGCTGGGTAATGTACAATATTCAAAGTGATTTTATTCCTTTTTGGCTGTCATAGTTTACAGCAGCTGCTAAAAAACCCTTACATTTCAATGTTTTCTCCTGACAGCATATATTTAGTTTGTGGTAAACTATCACAGAATATAAAAATACAGTTTTAGTGTATCCATTTTATAGTTGTTTAAGGACATCTGCTCCAACTGCAACTTAGCAGTATGATTGATCCATGTGCCTTTACATTCACAAGGGTTTCTCAGATTCATTAGAGTCAGTAACATGACAATTTTCAATGAATCTGGAAATCAGACTAACAAGAGTAAGTGATGGAAAAAACTCTAAAAATATGTTTTATATATAAAATATTACTTTGATACATAAATTCACTATTTAGCATAATTATACCCTGCCCTGCTTTGCAAGACATCATAGGTATTCCAAAATGAAAGATACACAAAAAGCTGCCTTCTGGTGGTGCTGTTGCCATAGATTCCACTAAAGGACAAAAATGTATAAAATGAACGAAAACTTGGAACAAAAACACTCCTTATTTATCTTTGAAAAACATATGAGAAAGAAATAGATACTACTGATTTAAAGAATCAGAAAGATATAACCTGGAAACACATGTAAGCATGAAACTTTAATCATTACACGAATTTAAAGCTGTCCTTAATTTCTCAAACAACAATATGAGAATTATTTCCACTTCTTTTCTATATACTGCACTGCTAAAATGATTTTCCTACATAACTGGAAGATGGTTACATATATAGAGATGTATCTTTGTATTTATATATATCTTTATATCTATAGTTTATATTATATATATATAAATTTTCTGCAGTTTGTGCATCTGATTTTTCATGGATTGAGATTTGCAAATTCTCTTAACTCAAATGATGGTGGTACTAAAGATCAGTGACCTAAAACCAAATTTGCTTTTATTCTACACATCTATATTTTACATTATATATGAAAGGAATAAATAAGGAACACTTCTATAAAAACTGGAAGCTGAAGAAATAATGAGTTTTTTTGGGGATGAAGGGACAGAGAGCAGCCCTGTGAAGGACACAGGAGGTGAGTTTGCCCTTCTGCTCCACCCGCGTGACACCCCACTTGGAGTACTGTGTCCATCTCTGGAATCCTCAGGACAGGAAAGACTTGGAGGTATTGGAGTGGGTCCAGAGAAGGGCTGCAAAGATTAGCAGAGGGCTGGAAGACCCATCCTATGCAGACATGCTGAGACAGTTGGGGTTGTTCATCCTGGAGAAGAGATGGCTCTGGGAAGATCTTATTGCAGCCATCCAGTACCTAAAGGGGCTTATGAGAAAGATGGGCAGAGATTTTTCAGCAGGGCCTGTTGTGATAGGACAAGGGGCAATGGTTTTAAATTAAAAGAAGGTAGACTTAGGAAGAAATTTTTTACAATGAGGGTGGTGAGACACTGGAATAGGTTGCCCAGAGAAGCTGTTCAAGGCCAGGTTGGATGGGGACCTAAGCACCCTGGTCTAGTAGAAGGTGTCCTTGCCCATAGCAGGGGAGTTGGATTAGATGACCCTTGAAAGTCCCTTCCAACCCAAACTATTCTATAATTCTATGATTCTAGATCTTACATCAAGAGAATGCACGGCGAAAGACTTTTTCATTTCAGCTAACCATTTGAATACTAGCACAGCATTGCTACACTCAGAGTCTTCTGAAATGTTTTAAGCATATCAAAATATACTAAAATTTAACAGCAGCATACCAAAAATTCCCCCAACTATTCTTTTAAAAGCTTCTGTGCTAAAACAGCTTGGGATGATTAAATAATCACCTTCCTTAACAAATAACCTTACGTACTAAAGGTCTAGAAAGTAAATTATCACCCCCATGTAGATACTCTGCATTTTTCCAAATACTGGAACAGAATTACATCAAGCAGTGCTAAAACACAAAAGTCCATACTCAAAATACTTGTATCACATCTATGAAGATCTGGTGCTCTGGCAGGTATCTCAGAAAGGAAATATGAAGTGAAACAATAGATTCTGAAGACTGACTGGCATTGAGCTGGTACAGAGTTTCTCTTTGTAAAGGCAGAGGTAAATGAGTAGTGAAGATCTGGAAAGCTGAATTCCTTTGCTGTTGTGAGGGACTAAGTCGTTGGTTCTTATCTGAGAGAGATTAGGTTTGTTTCTAAGTTATCTCTTGGAAATTAGGTTCTTGCCATTTAGTCTTAAAACCTCAATGTCTATCTTGCAAAATGCAGAGGAGAAACCTGACAAGGCTGTATGTGTAAGGCACACCAACACTTCAGTCAGATGAATGAAACGTGAAAAACTTCTCTCTCAAAGACAAATATCTCACCTTTTACACTTGAATTATGTAGAGAAAGATGGCCATAAAGGACTGTTACGAAAAACTACAACTATATTAAATTGCAATTTAAATTACTAACCTATCATACCTAAACACTTTTTTAGACTGATGCTATTAGTCTGAAGCTACAGAAGCTGATCAAGGCAGTAAGATCAAAGAATTGTCTTTGCAATCACACTGTGCTTCTCTGAATACTGGAGCAGTACATTTTATTTTAAAAGTTCATTTTGTTTTAGTCATGTAATTTGTATTAACCAAACCTGACATGTCTAAATATTCTTATCAATTTCCGTATAATTAAACTACTCAAAAATTAATAAGACTGCTACTCTCTCCGTTTAATTGAGTTCCATTTGTCCAGTCTTCCAGATTTACACCAAGTTGGCGTCTATATAGTGAGTACTAAGAAAATGCATTGGAAATATGATTAAATCAAGAAAATGTGCAATGTTGACGTATCTCAAATAAGTGTTTCTCTGATGTCCTGCAAAATATTACTCTGTAAAACAAGTTTTTATTTGTACAATTACTCATTTATCAATACATCTCTTCTCATTTGAAATCTTCATTTAAAAATGCACCACAAAGTCCCAACCCTGTTAATCATTCACTATGGAAGATTGTTGCCACAGGTCTCCATCCGTGCCCTGTAGAACCCTGGAGGTAATTTGCACCTAACATTTTAGAGCATTTACTCTATAATAGTTTATGTTTGGGCAACAAAATTGTGTTTACTCTTCTAACATTGGATCTGCCTCTGAGAGTTGTGTTGTGTGCTTTACTTAAGCCACATTCTTTGTTTACTATGGCTTCAACAATAATAAAATAACAGCTACATTGCTGATATATAAATGGAGTATGAGGTTATCTAGTTTTACAGCAGCTCCTGCAAAGTACCTTTATATAGTTCCCAAAGTGTTATTCAGTGATTTCATACATTCAGTACTTTTTGGTGGACTGTAACAAATACTCTGCTTCATATACCAGTATCTGTCACATAATGCAGCTGTGTGTGATTTTGCACCACTTTGTATGAGGACAAATAATGATACAAGGTGTAAAATACATAACCATCACATATTAAGTGCTCACAACTACTGCAGCTTTTTGCTGCTGTTCTCCTGCTTCAGTCCTTTAAACATTTAGCTTCTCAGTAATGAGACTCTGATTGTAAGAAGCAATTATTTTCCATTACTCACACTGTAATGCAGCTGCTGACTGGTATATCTGGGTTTCATTCATTTTGGAACTATTTTTAAGTACTGTATCACACACCTGCAGGTTGTCAGCCACTATTGTGACAAGCTGTACAGCCTACACAATTATTCAGGATTCTAGGAAGGAATATATATAAAGTTTGCTCTTTATCCATGGTGGTACTACAGAACCTGCTGGAAGTGCATGTGTCTTGGTAGCGTGCCTTACCTGAGAAGTTCCAGAAGCCTTTGGTGATGGTACCTTAAATGTCAATGCTACTCAAAGAAATTTTAATATTCAAGACCCCTGAGTCTCAGAACTCACAGAAACTATATAGAGAATATACTGTGGGTTTAGCCTTACTGGTGGGAAACAGGAATCCCAGGTTGCTGTATCATCATCACTGCTTGTACTTATGCTAACATTGCAGGTATCTATCTGTGACGCGCTCAGCCCGTGTGAGATCCCAGTATCCAGTAATTCTTCATTTTGTTCTCTCTTCATGCTGGCGAGCATCTGTAGTTCAGATGAACTCAGCCTATTTGAGCTGTAGTTTTTCCAGTCATACTCCTGTGAAATAAAATGAAAAAGTCAACAATATAGACAGGATCATGGAACAGAATAGATTAATGAAACAGAGACCTTGGAGAAGCTCTCAGAGAATCTTCAAGAAGCTACAACACTAAAATAGAAATAAAATGTTTACTAGAAAATATTGGTTAACAAATTTCTGTTCAGCCATGAAGATCAAGCATATTTACATGTAATTATAGGAAAGAAGAACACCACAAACACTGCTATGAACTGCAGATTGGATCCAGGGTGTTTGGTGAAGTTGCTGTTTGAGGTCACCCAGCCTGCTTTGGCATCAACTTTGTTTTAAGAACTCCTTTTTAAAGAAAAACTTTCCCTTTTTTTAAAGGGTTCATATATATATTGTTGTTTCACAAACAATCAGGTTTAATACTTGAGGTATCTAGTTTTGATTCTGAATGGAACTACAAAGAATTTCTGCTTGAAAAGTGAATGGAAGAAGTGACCAGGACTTCAGAGGAATTAGATCAGTGGAATATTGGCCAGTGGGCTGCGAGACACTGTCACAGCATCCTAAAGGGGGACAGTGCTTTGATTCTAGTGAAGAGAATGCAGCTTTTAGACCAGGAGTGTACGTGTTCCTGGCAGAAGGGACAACCTCGGAGTCTATTTTGCTGTGAGAAGGTACCGGGTAACTGAAGAGCTCAGGAACACACAGCAGGATCAGTGACATGAACACTGCTGGCTTTTCCTGCTATGAAATGCAGTGTGTAATGTTTTACTATGTCTTCTAGGGGTACAAAAGTCACCTTACCACCAGAAGACATATTGAAATATTACACACTGGAATTATGTTTACAACCTCCTTTGCTTTCTTCCTATGTATATAAGATACAAAGTACAAGAAGATGATACAAGGTATGACAGAAGCACTTTGCACAGCTGCCACCCTGTTGTTACCTCTGGTTTTTGAGCTCCAAGCTTCCCTCCTTACTAGTGTGATTAGTTCTACCATTTTTAATCCTAAAATAACACAAGATGTTTTCTGTAGACCCTTTCTGAATGCCTGTTACTAGCTCAGTTACTATTAGTCATTTGTTCAGTGTTACCCTGCTTTGCTCTGATGTATCGGCATTCTACCAGACCTACAGCTGCTCTAACTTTTATTGATCTTACTGAAGATGCTGATTTCCTGTTAATTTTTCTATATATAAACCTTCTGCAGTTATTCGATTATTGTAAGAGAAGCTTTGGCATATCTTTCTTATCTCATATAAGCAGCAATTGGCATGTAGTCATTAAACTGACAGCATGAACTGGTGCTCTGCAGAATAAAAGCCCTAATCATTGAAAGAACTTTTTTCTCATTCTCTTTTTAATAAAAGCAAAACATTGCCCAAACCTGCTTGCCTTTTGCTTTACATCTATGAAGAAAGGTTATAGATTTTTGGAATTTTTACAGCAAAATTCTAAACATCTGCTGTTTCCCCCCACAGATTATTTCAAATTGTCATTCTGTTTTCTTTTCTTGCAATGGTCTCACTCTGGAAATAGAATACTCAGCAAGGAGAAGAGATGTCATGACAATTTTCTGGGTTAAACATCCCATACAATGAACTCCTAATAAAGGAGAAAGACTTTGGACTATTTATTCTGCCAATTCAGATTGCTACTACCAAAAAGTCTCTTCACAAATTTTACTTTGTCTTAGTTGATTTTCAAAGAGAGAATTTGAAAACTGAATTTGAAATCAAGTTCTCTTTGTAATTTAGGGAGAACTTTTGATGTAAGAAGTAATTTTGCAATACTCATAATTTTGTCTAAAATTAATATTTCATTTAGCAATTAAAAGCTTATCTCGTCTATTTGCATATCCTTCCCTTACAAGAAAGTATTTTTATTAAGCACTTAAAACTTTTCCTAGATTGACAAAACCTGTTGTTTAAAGGATTTTTTCCCATATATAATGACATTTGCATTCTTCTAGGTTCAAATGATTTATTCACAATTGTTTGAATGTAGTTATACGTGTGGAAAACTTTAATTACCAGCTATCTACATGCCTGCAATATTACCCAGAGGGCTATACTTTTTTCTTAATTAAAAATATTTGAACTTAATAATAGAGAACTCTATTAAAACATGAATAAAACATTGCAAGCAACCAGGTCCTTAAAGTGCAATAAGCAGTTGGCAAATCGATTGCAGGAAGAGTTGGTTAAGCAATTTTTTTCTTTACTAGTCCTCTGTATGAGCACAAAAAGGAGCGTCAAAGAACTCCAAGGAAGGGCTTCTGGATGGCAAAATTTTAATACTTGATCAAATCAAATATGAGAGCTAAATCTGCCACATACTTTAATCTTATATTTTGTAGCAATAAAACAACGTCTGTAGCTTCTGCATTTCTATATGTTGATAATAGAATTTGTTCTTGAAAAAAATACAAGCAACAAATTACATGTGCGGTACATTTACAGGTGTAAGTACAGTATGTTAATAACCCCACTGTCTAATTTAGTAATCACCTATTGCAAGCCACTTAGTCTATATGTAGCTAAGTTCTACAGGACAAAGCTGATGACTGCATTAAACACTGATAATATCTCTTAGGCAAGTAATCAATGTATCATTTCATTTGTTATGGACAAATAGATTTCAGTTATTATTAGTAATAAATATAGTTGAATTTTAAGGGGAACAACTTTCCAAAACTGGAAAAAATCAGGAAACAAGAGAGGAACAGATTTAATCACAAAAATGTAAACAGTTACTGGAAAACAGAAAAATTAAATTCCTGTAGATTATACTAGGAGGGAAAGGGGATGCAAAATATAAACAATTTTTATTACACACTTACAGACAGATACATGGATATTAACATATTAAGAAACCAAGAATCAGATTATCAGTATCAACTGGGGATTTCCTATCACTAAAAATTACAGAAACATTATCTTACTTCTCCCAAATACAAAAGAATTCATGCATTGCATTCTTCTACATTTTCTACATCACTAGTAGCAATTCTAATGTCTTTTCCAGATCACAAATACACAGAACATATGCTACTGACTTTCTCTGCTTTTTAATTTTTTTTCATTTTATAGTCTTTAAAATCACCAGCCACTGATATTTTTCATTACCATAAAGTCTCAGCATTGTTTCTGATTTTCATTTGCACTATTGTATTTCAATCCTCTTGCTTCCTCCTAATCCACTTCCCAAAGGAAATCAGTCTCCACATCCTTCATGGAAAAGGACATTCTGTTTCTATCAGGAAAAGTGCAAGGCCTTTACCAATTTGCTAAGGCACTTGCAGAGTACAGGAGGAGGTTTCCAGAATCCCCAGTCTGAGACACACCTCACAGGACTGGGAGACACAAACTGCAGTCGCTGCACCGGGACTAAACCAGACTCCTTTCACAAAGAGCACCAAAGCATCAGTGGCATGGCAGTCTGCGCATTTCGCTATCAAAGACACACAGAAGAGCTGAACACGTGCTTTCCTAGACACTATTCCTTACTCTGGTGCCCAGCTGGGATTGCTATTCCTAGCCCAATGCCCAGATTTCCACACCCACTGAAGGGTTGGCCATCCTCAGCAGCCAGGGCAGCCTAAAGTAGGTGGGTAACCATTCAACATGATGACCCTGCCCCAGCAGCCACATCCCTGTCCCACGGAAATCGTCACTCCTGCTTTCTCCCTTCACAGAGGCTGTCAAATCAGGTAACTAAAATTAACTGCATCAACAGGTCACAGAATTGCTATAGACTAAAATTCCTACAGCAGAATCACAGCACCCTTCCCTGCTGGGAATAGTGACTGCAGTATCCTACAGAGGATGAGACAAGCTACAAGGACAGAAAACACAGTAATGATGGAAGATATCCATGCCCTTCATGCAAACGAGGCATATGTCATGTTCCAAGACATTATTGTAGGTAAATTTTTCCAAAGAATGAATAAGTAGTTCATAGAGCCTCCAAAAGAGAGAATCATTTATTCTTTTGGTCCCCAGAGGTGTGCAATACCTGGTTCAAGATATTACAATACAAAACCCACATTTACAGTAACGATCACGCAGTAGTTTGATTCAATATCCTCAGGTAAAAACGTCAAAAAAAGAGAAATCATAGAACAGCAATCCTGGGAATAAATACCATAAAACTCCTTGACCTGTAGAAGAGACAACTGCAAGGGAATATGATGTACAGCCATCAAGTAGGAAGTGGCACTGGTAAGAATATTGATTAAAAAAAAGTAAGATTATTCATTGTTTCTTATAACAAAGAGAAGAATAAGAAAGCACCAGGAAGGAGACAATGCATTCAAATAAATAAATGAAGATATGTATTTTCCCCCACAAATAGCAGTTAACTCTGAAATTCACTGTCACAAGGCAAAAGCCTTATAGATACAAAAAGTAACTACACAAATCTGTGGAAAAAAAATTCCACCACCAGTTATTCACTACAAAGACAACACCGTTCACTGAAGAAACTGCTAAGCTAAGGACTGGTGGGAGGAAGCCTGCAGGGTGTGCTGGTGAGGTATCGCCAGATGTTTTCTGTCCTTGCACTGTTACTCTCCCCAGCCACTACGACTGACTGCTGGACAGAAGATGTTTGCTATGTGAGTCTTTGGTCTCTTAGTTGACATGAGAAAAAAAAAATCTCTGAAGCTTGTGGAGGAAGCTTGGCAGGTTCTACTATCATATACTCAAGAACAAATCTTCACTCATAAGATATTTAGAGAAGAGGTCACGTGTTAGAAGGTATAGATCTGCAATAATTCTAAGCCCAAAGTAATTCTATCCAAAACCATAGAATATAGTGTCTCACTGGTGATTTGTAGAACACATTCAATTCTTAAGCTCTAGTTCCCAATTCAAAGCACAGTATAAGATGAACAGACTTAGAAGATATTTAAGAACATAACTGGCTTCAGAAAAACTTGCTTTTCAAATTACTACATGTTTACATACAAAAAAAACCATGAAGAAAAAATAAGGAATAAACAGCACCTTGGTGAATATAACAATTCCTTTAGTAGCTTGGTAATTCAGCCTGTGGCACAGCTTTGCTGCTGGCTCTCAGTCACATAATTTATTATTGCTCAGGGCTGTCGCAGAGACTATGAAGTACCCAGATTAACGCTCTTTCTGTGGTCACTTGTTAAGACATCAATTCAAAATCTGTCAATTTTCCTTAGTAATCTTTCAGCCCCAAACTACTTTCTAACGCACGTATTTCCAAAATGTGAGTTGCTCAGTGACAACTCTTTTTATCTATAAACCACTGCAATTTGTTTTATTTGGAGTATTATTTTGTGTGCCACAAAAACCTACAAAATCAACTTTCAACAGACTGAGCTCAGTGAATGCTTTTATGATGAAACCAGAATATATCTGGATGAAAGACATACTATTAATCACTTCATGCAAATGGGTATATCTAATATAGCTTCTCTATACAATCTAGTAATTTAATTTCAAAGTAAAAATCACTTACACAAGTCTGTGCTGTCAGACATGAATTTTCTTTTGAGATTTTCTTGAGAGATGTTTTACTGATGGAACTTTCTAATTGATCAGAAACTCCTTCATATCTTTCAGTTTTTTCAGATCCATTTCTAATTGCTCTGAAGAACTTAGATTTACTTTGAGTTGGAGAAAGAGAAAAGACAGGCTTTAAGCTTCTCTGAGAGCTAATAGAATCTGTTTTTCTCAGACCAGAACTCTGTGGTTTTGGTAACATGGTCTCATTGAGGCTATGTTTGCTGTGTTCCTTATTCTTCCAGTATTCATTTTTCCATGACATTTCATTTAATGGGATTTCTTTAAAAACTGCTGAATCAGATGTTCCTTGCCTGCAGGGGCTGCTCTCAAGATTCTCAGTATCCTGGATGAGTTCATTGCTGTCATCCTAAATGCAGGAAATAAAGCAAGGGCATTTGGTTCCCTCTCATCATCACACAATTCAGTTTTACATAACCTGAAAACATTTCAAAAATTTCTCTTTAATCTCTGTTTCCTAATTCTAAATTTGCAAGGATTCTGAAAAAGAGCTGCTCTTCCCAGCAACTACCCTGATTATACCATAAACATACTCTTACATCTCAAGTAGATTACTCTTTTCAAAATGTCAGCCCAAATTTAGAATGCTGGTAAACTCCCAAACCCGTGTCTTACCTGATAATCATAATTTCAATAAAATTTATTACAACTGTAATCCAAAACTGAGCAAAGAGTCCACAACAATGATGTCCTTCCATTTAATTATTAATATTCCATATTTTCACCCTGCATCTTCAACTTAAACGTAGAAGGAATAACCCCTGCTGAGATTACTCTGCTCACCTTTGGTAACCATACTGTACTGAATATCATGTTCATTACCATTTGAACATAATTTAAAAATTTTAGAGGTTAATCTGTTAACCTTATATTCCTGCTTCTAACAACGTCTCTGCAAAACATCCCACGAATCAAGTGCACGATGTTCACTCGTACCCCATCTCCACAACCAACAGCAGAACTGAACAGATGGGAAGAAAAATAATGGGAAAGCACATCTAGTGTTTGCCTCAGTGTTCTTACTCCCAAGGAAGAAGGGATGAGAGCGGCCTCATCATCATCTCACGATGCTGCTCCTCTGCCATATGCTAGCACAGAGGATGTAGGGCAGCATGTATTACAGGCTTCAGTAAGGCACTGAAATACCAGCTGCAGTGTGCCTCTCACAGCCACGTGCAGTCGTACTGCACACAACAGTGATCCAAGTTTGTTACTGACTGCAGCGAGTCCAGGATTGCACAGAAGGAAATGTACATTCAAGAATATCTCAATTTTATTAATATATGCATTTTGGAAGTTTATAGTTTAAGTCCCTCAGTTATTTCCTTGAAATAGGAATCTGTTTTTCCATCTTTTTCATGGATTTTAATTTGTCATGTTATCTTGATGTCTGTACTAAAAGCCCATATAAAGTTAGGCTGACTTAAGATGGAAGATTACTAAAGCAAACACTGTATTTTTAACTCCACATTAGAGACAAATTAATAACTGATTTACCAGAAGCATAAAACCATCCCCCCTTTCCATGTCTCTTTTGGCATACCTATTTAGGTTCTAATATAATTTGTTAACTGCTAAATCATGAAATGGTGCCAGAAACATCTCTGAAGTTTGATTAACCACAGTGCAGCACATGCAAACTGAAGATGAGAATGATTGTCCTGAGAAATGAGCGCTTCCACTGATGTATCATATCCCTTTAAAGGACATGCAGATGGGCAGTTCTGGATACATAAAACTGGTTTTTCTGGTTGGGTTGTCATTTTAAGATGATCATTCTAATGACTCCAAAGGGCCACCTACTAGGAGCAGATGGGATATAGTCTCTTTGTACACTCAGTAGTGAGGTATCAGTGAAATCATCTATTAGCCTTTGTAAGGGCACATTATCTTATTTAATCTTGCTTCTTTATTCTTTGAAGTATTTTATGTTTTCATTGAAGGCTTTGCTGATGCATGGCTCTGTTACACTTCAAATGGCATTTTTGACAGTGCTATGTAACATGTGGTCACACCTGCCACAGCTGCATAACTCCTGCAGTCAGTAAGAGCTCTTGGTTTTGCACCATCCATAAAGGCTGCCATGACAAGGCTAAATCGTACAAAGTCTCTGAGAGAAATCTGAGCTGAAAGCATTTTGGACATTCACATAATTACAAAACAAGTCACTTGATGGTGAATGGTTCCAACAGAACAAGTAATTTTTATCCTTTACTGATTATTTGACCATGATAATTGAAAAACAGCCTTGAACTATTCAGCAACTAATTAGTGACCACTAAAGGGAATTCATACACAGTTATTGTTTTCATTTTGCAAAAATTTCTTCCCCAAAAGCCCAAAGTTACGTAAACTGTCTAATTCTAGCACATTTATTGTGTGGATCTTATGGCTCTCAATACATATGCAGCACAGAGGATCCATGTCCCTTAACTGAAGGGAACAGTGAAATCAACTGAAGGAAAACTTCTGGCTTTTAACCAGTCTGAGATATTTTAACTACAAAGGTATGCAAAATCTTCTTATCTGTTTTAATTAAACAAAAAATTTTACTTATATTTTCCATGAGAAAGGCAATTTGTTCTTACATCCAATTATTTAAACTGTAGGTTACCTACCCTATTTGACACAGTGCAAGAGCATGTACATACCCATGTGTGTTATACACAAATATAGTTTATTTGAATTTCAAAGGAAGTTGTAATCATGATTATGAGAAACAATAATAGTGTAAGTTTAACATACATTTAAAAAACCCACAACACTGCAGGATTCAGCATAATTTGGTCAAATAAATGCTTTGTCATATAAGTGAAGTGAACTTGGAAACATGCCATGGTTGGGCTAAAGAATTTTGGTACTTTTGCACAGATACCTTAAACTGTGCTAAAAGAGATACAATGAAGTTAGCTATCATGGCTTTTCCAAGATCCTCTTTCCTGTATTTCTCAGGCTTGAAATAAAACTGTTCTCCAGTTTACGTCAGTAATGCAAAGTAGAGCAATCTGAATATTAAATGTATCCAAACTATCGGTATAAAACTGACTTTAAGAAGCAACACAAAATGTATCTGTACAAGAAAGAGGATGAATATGGGCAAAATATGTGTAAGTAATTTCTTGGTTCAGTGACTTCTTTCACATGAAAGAAAGGCTTAACTATGAATTACTAATGTAGTAGACTGAGAAAAACAAACTCTTGATAATTTGTTAGCGTGCCTGGATTTTTTTTAATGTAATTTTAGCTCTGTAAATCTAATGCATCTTCAGCTGCAGTGTTGATATTATTTAATGCAGTTTGCATCCAAGGATAATTAATGAAACAACAGCTGTTTCCTACCACACCTCTGGCACATAGTCAAAGAAAAACTACTTTTAGTTTATGTAATACCTAAATTTTTTTAAAGACGAGAGCGATACTCTCACTCTCTTGTATCAACCCTCTAGAATGGCCAGGAACGTGCCCCAATGTCTTGTGCTGTAAAAGCAGGAGTACTTGGCTACTGCTTTCTCTTTGTGTGCTTGGTGCTGGATCTGTGAGGTAGAACAATGGCATGGAAGCTTTTTTCTTCAGTAAAGTCTTAAACACCAGCAAAATTTAATGATAAATTTAATAAATTAAATGATAAATTTAGCTTTTGATTAATTTATAGGTATTTGTCTTGCTTTGTAGTTTCACATGCACTGTGTTTTAAAAGACACTTCATTTCCACTCACTTGCCATAGCACAGCCTTTACTGCTCCTTACTTCAGAAATTTTTCTTTGACACTTTTACACTGGTTTGGAGACATACCTTTACAAAGGGCTTTAAATCATCCCTCCCCCCTAAAAAAACCCCAAAACAAACCAACCAAAAAAGCCCGAACAGACAAACTAGAAACTAATAAAGCTGAGTAAAGGACAGTCCTGGAAAACTGCCAGAAGTCTTATGGAAATATTTTCTTAACTTAGTTTCTACAGTAACCTCTGGCTTTTCATAATCATAACAAAGAAATTCTTTGAAATCCAAAGAGTTCCATACCGTCAGAATGGTACCCACATAGCACTGCTCAAAAACTATTAGCTTGACCAAAACTGTCAATCAAAGTTCCAGAATCTCAGAATTACATCAAAGTCTTATGGCTTTCAGTTAATAAACAATGAACTTCCCCAGATAACAGGAAAACCCCCTCAACTACAGGAAACAACAGAGAATTTTTATTTCTTCTAATGAGCATGAGCAATTTAGTTTCAGAAATACAGAATATAGAAGAGTTAAATTCAGTCCATCTTGCTATTATGTAACTCAGTTACATTTTATTTATCAGCTATGAGCTACAGTTCCAAATCTTAAGAAAAAGATTTTATAATTAAAAATGAAATATACTAGAATGTTCTCAAAGGTAGGAACTTTAGCAATGACTGTAATGACACAATGAAATTATTTCATGCATTGACAAGCCAGAGAATTTCTATGTAGTATCAGCTGATATTTTTATTAATTTTATTGCTGAAAGATTTCCGCATTGCAAAAGAATTAAAGTTGCTGATGCTGACACAGCGCAGACAGCATATACAGCAGAAATCCCAATAATCAAGTGGCATTCAAAAGCTGAAATTTCCTAACTCACTTTCAGCAATGTCAGTGAGCAAAAATAGTCTCCACTTACATTTTAAAAAGCACTACAAAGTCTTATTTACTGCACTTGTAAGCAACCATGATGGACTTGCATCTCACTCAAATCTATGATGCAGCCTTTCCTAAAATCTTTTTTGTAGTAATGATGCACAATTCTCACATCTCTGTGTTACCAGAGGGGCTGACAGAGTTGGGTTTCTTTTGTCGACTCGTTACACAGGGTGCACCTGCATTTACACTCCTGTATCCAGTTAGAAACAGCAACCTGGCAAAGACAAATCTACCTGTAGGTATATGGGGAAAAGATGATTTATCCTCTGTCTAACTTGAAGACAGAATCTTATCCTAGGAGTTTTAGGATGAAGACTGCTTTTATCAAGAATTAAAGGTACAAAGTGGCCTACCTCTTCACTGCTGTCAGTTCCTTGAAAGTTATCTTCAGTGTGGGTTTTCTCATGCACTCCATTACTGTCTGGCTCCAAATCCAAAGGGAAAACACAACATTCTGGTGAAATATTTGGAGACTTCCCATGAGGAGCTGATCGAGGTCTTGATGAAAATGTGAAAACCTCTTTATTATTCACGGGATGATCACCTGTGTCACTGCTGTGATGTTCGCGAGAGGCATTCTGGGGTGAAGTTAAATTCTGGCAGGCTGAATCTTCAGTAGCTACAAACTGCTCACACTCATCCCACTGAACACTCTCGGTGAAACTTCCTGGAAAAACCCATTCATCTGAAACACGAAGTGTTTGTTTCAACGTCAAATATGCAAATCGTGTGCCACCCTGATCATGTTTATTTCCTTGGGAAGTTGTACGGCAAAGTAAGTTTTTCTAGTACAGAAACATTTTGCTTAACAGATTTATACAGTTGGCAGAGTGAGGAGGATGAAATGAAAAAGGGCAGGCTGCTTTTAAAGTGCAGCAAGGTTAATCAAAACATTTCTAGATCACAGCTCAAAAAGTACACAGGCTTTGGTACTTGACATGCAGGCCTGCAATTTGCAAACCTGAAACTATTTTAGTTGTCACAGTTTGAGACCTGCAACTGAATTTTATTCTAGGAAAACATAATTGTGTTAAATGTGGTCATTGATCTTTTTCTACAGGCATGTTTTTTTGTGGCTGACATTTAAAAAATAAACACACATTGGTGGAAAGTTCATAATATTACAATCTGCTGCTTCTTTATTGCTGAAATTCTACATTTTATTTTACATCCAGAACTTACGGTTTGAATTTCAATTTCAAACTACTGCTCTGATGAAAAATAGTGTGACATGAAACAATGTATGAAGATATCTGTTTCACCAAGTTTCTCTGAATACAGCCACTACTAA
This sequence comes from Acropternis orthonyx, assembly GCA_035583155.1. NCBI lineage: Eukaryota > Metazoa > Chordata > Aves > Passeriformes > Rhinocryptidae > Acropternis > Acropternis orthonyx. The sequence goes on along the minus strand of JAWWEU010000023.1, from coordinate 8,866,752 downwards.
TCTGACAATTTTAAAACAAACAATAAACTCCAGAAATGGATTTAAAGATTGAGTGCACCAGATACACATGAAAAGACCATTTTTATATTCTTATTGTTAACTCATATTTTACTGTTTGGAATGATGGTATAGAAAAAAAATGTCAATTTGATTGATTAAAACCAATCTGAAATAGCATCTGAGAAAAGGAGAATTGCTCAAGTATGCAATACTCCCTTATCTTCATTAAAGGTAGTGTGGTGTGGATTATTCACTAGATATTGAAACTTTCTGGCTGCATAAAACAAAGTTACCATCAACCATATTAAAAAAGCCTCCATAAAAAAATACTAAAAATGTAATAATAAAGTAACTCTGCAATAATAAAATACTTGCCATCACAGAAGACAGTAGGTTTACTCTGCTATTTCAGTTTTACTTTTGTTAGAGTTACCACTTCAGACAGATTCAGCATCTTGGGGGCTGGGGGGAAGCCTGAACCAGCACAAATGAAGGCAAGAGAAAGAAGAGCGAGATACCAGGAGAAAGAGCTGTCCTAGTACTGGGCTGCTGCGATTTCTCCAGTTTACTGAAGACAGCTAGTAAAGCTACCAAACTCCAGTTACTATCCAGGAACCAGTGAAGAGTAGGGACTTTAATCCAGACACATTTTACTAGGTTTCAAGAGCAGTGGCTTGACTAAACCCAAGTGTATAACATACAATTCTTTAGTATTCAGAAGGTCTTTTCTGCTGTCATGAAATTAGATTTGACAAGTATCATGCTGCCTTTGCAGTTTTCAAATACCCACTAAGAGCTCAGATTACAGTAACAAAGCCCTCTAAGGTGTGGTTATACATTTAGTGTACAACCCACTTCATGAGAATTTGCTAATTCTTATGCACAAAGGACTGTGTGAGACCATGAGAGAGGAGTGGCTTAATTTTTATTTTGGCCTACTGACTTAACAAGCAACTTCCCTAACTGCAGTCTCACCTGTTCTCATTCTAGAATAACTTCTAATGTAGATGTTGCTGTTTAATTTGCTGAGGGCATTCAGATAAAAAAATTGTCCTTAATTCTGAAGAAAAAAGGTGATAAATCACTTGCTTTTTGAGATTTTTAAGTCGATTTTCAATGAAGTTTCAAAACATGAAAAAGAAAGCTTAAGTAACAGGTTTTTTTCAAGTGTTTAGAAAACAGGAGACAATTAGAGCCTTAACTCCTGATTCCACCTCGGATACCCAAAAATTTCTTACACATCACTTTACACACCATTGTAATGTCTTGCCTGAATCAAAAGTACTTCAGAAATATAATACTACTTTAAAAGACTTAGTATCTGTACAATATTTATCCTGAATATTCTGCATTTTTAGTCTAAGCCTCTCTGTAAAGAACAACATTAATTTCCAGAGATGCTGAAAAACATTCTTGAGTTAGGAATAACTTAAATGCAAATATTAGTTTACACAGCACAGTTCTTATTCTTAATGAAATATGCAGGGGAGAGACAGAAAAGTCTGTAAGTCTTTAAGATGACATTTTATGGTGGTTACAGAGTTCAGCCACTTCTGTAACCTGTAGTCAGAGTGGTACTTTGTTATTAGTCTACAAGTGAAAGATTATGGGATTTTGTTTGGTCCAAAACTCCCTACACCTCTCCAACAAAAACTATTTCCTTTTAACTCAGCATTTTCACATCAATTGTAATGAATAATTTGGAATACCTTCTTAGCAAAATATGCAAACTACTGTGTAATCACAACATTGCAGCAAACAACATAAATGCAAGAATGATCACCGTAACATCTAATTAGCTCTTCTACACAGTCAGACTTATGCTAAAGCTTCTAATTGCAGCCTAACATTTTAATGAAGGTTTCAGCATTGAATAAATAAGATTGGCATAAACAACGTTCACTCCTTTTGTGTTTTCCCTTGGTTAAGAACAATTTACCTTGGTAAAGGTACAGCACACCTGCTACAGAAGACATGCTGACTTGAGGTCATAATAAACCTAAGAGACATTATTATAAATAGCAGTACCTAACCTCTAAGGTTATAAGAAAAATCCCTTATGAAAGCTCCCCTATCCCCAACAAATTCAGATTTAGTCAAGCTAATGGCAGAACAAACACAGTGCTGCTCCAAGATCTCCACAGGCTATGGCTGCACAGGGCTCAAGAATATTAAATGCCTGGTGATAAGAGTAGTGCATAATGGGTTCTTGTTGAGACAAATTCTTTTGACCACAGTGTAAAAGAGGAGCCAGAAACCATGGAAGCTTCCACGTGCTTGGGGAATGTGGTTGTGTCCCAAGGGCTTTAACACTTTGTTGGCAGTGTCAGGACTATGACTGTGGCTGAGTCATCACCACTGAGCCAGACTTGTGGTTGTTCACTATGGGGCAAGATCCACTGGGAGTTTCCTGACTAGAAGATCGGTCCTGAGGATTATGGGGTTACAATCTTGACACTGTGCATGAAATACGTAATTTGTTTGGTTTAATTAGAAAGGTATTTGTTTTTAAAATGGGAATGCAAATATGAAACAGTTTGGTAAGAAACAGGTAAAGGAGGTTTTGTTCTTTCACCTGATGATGTCAGTGTACACTTTGTTTTGTAAATGATTTGTACAGTATTTTATGCAAGTGTGTATGTCAAATGGTGTGATTTTATTTCAAATTAGTAGATTTCTCAGTTTTTGTTACATTCTTGTTTTGAAATTTCTCTCCCTTCTCTGTGACCTTTTCCTCAAAGAATGCCTATCTTTGAGACCAAGTCTTCCCAGTTTGGAAGAAGTTCAGAACTTCTCATAAAAGGGAACCTTCCTAGAAGTTGCCTCTAGGAAGCTCCTCTACCCAAATAAATCCATTACTACAGGATAAAGAAATCATTAAGTCATTTACAAACAATTAATGTGTTGAAAAGAAACTGAAATCTGCAAACAGAGCTACCAGTGACAGGCAATGAAAACACAGGGGAAAAAGTTTGTAGAATTGTAACTTCAACTCACATCATGCATTTATCTGCCTTTACACAAAATGAAGGCTGTATATAAACAGTCTTCATTCTCACAAACACACACAGCAAAAGTTTATACATAGCTTTCTTCCTCTCTGCTTCTGAAGTTACAAGAGGGCATTTAGACATGCCAGTCTACTGCCCTAAGTCTGCCTTTTCATATCACTTATATTTACATAAAATAACAAGTGTTGGTTCAATTTTCTGAAATTCTAGCACTAGATAGAGGCCCTGGTATTCTAGATGAAGAACAATTTAAGACAGTGATTCCTGCCCCAGAGTCCTCAAAATTCCGGTAAATAGGCAGTAACTAAAAAATTCTCCAGAAGGTTCTACTTGCCTCGACATCTTGCATCTGTCTCAGTCAAATTATAACACCCATAATAGCAACTACTGACACTTCCGTGGCATATAATTGCTTCTAAACACCCCCAAAGAGTAAACAAAATGGAAATCACTCACAATGTGAAGAAAAATCTCATTGGTTAATTTTGAGCACATTTGAGTAGTCTGACCTCTTTTTGAATTGGTGGCTATGCCTTTTAATAGAAAGTAATGATACTTTTTCATAGAGACAAGGGCTACTTTTGCCACAATAATGCACTTCCCAGACACACGCAGAGCAAATTGATTGACATTGTATGACAGAAAAATATCCACACCTTTTGGCAAATAGGTGTGAAAGAGAAAAAAAACCCCACAACATAAGCTGGGGTGTCTTTCTGTGAATAAGAACAAAATATAATTCACCACTGACCTTCATAAACAAAACAAAATCCCCTGATATTACATAGGTACCACTGTTAATATTCTAAACTCTTATCTGTGACAAGTAAAATTTCTCATAAATTTCATGTTTGGAATCTTCAGTGTTAAATTTATTAGAGATTTAAAGAATAAATTGTTTTTAGCTATTTTCCTGTAATTATGAGAGCACAGAATTTTTCTTTTTATATTCATTCACTGCTCTGGTACTCTGCTTAATCCTGCAAATCTTTATCAATGCTCAAAAGCAATTCTCTTGCAGGGTGTTTGATTTCCATAATCCCCCACAACACAGACATTTATATTTTATGTGAACTGCTTCTGGATCCTTTGAAATTTACAACAGATAGTTCCTCACACCACACAGAACTGAAATGTAAAATAACACAAAAGAGCACCATACCACTGGTTACCTCCCATGTGTTTTTGGCTGCATTTTTTAGAGATAATCTTCTATGACTGTTCTTGTCTGGTGATGGTACTTGTGGTGAGGTGAGCTGAAAATCTGCTTCTCCACTCGCAGATGTTTTCTGAGTCTGAATCTCAGGGTCTGAAATGCAATGCAGAAGCTTATGAAATGCCTGTGAACATTCATGTTGTGTACATAATGGAGCATTGTGCTGGGATACAAACATCTTCCAAACAGCATGGGAATCTTGTAGGGCAGCAGGAATACGACAGTCACAAGGCAGTAAAAATTTAATACTAGGTAGGGAAGACGGGAAAAACATAGAAGTTATAAAAAACAGGATTGCAAAAGTCTGCAAAATAATCAAGAGCCACTGCAGCAGCTCAGTTGTTTGCACAGCATGAAGGAAAGCACAGTGTGTGTATAAACTGTGGCTACTGCCAGGAGGTCCCTGGCTCAAACAACACCTGCAGAGAGACTGAGCATTTATTCAAGCTCATACAGGAGAATAAGCCATGATTTAATTAATATGTCTTCAGTAATTAATAAAGCAGATAAGGGATTAGAAAAAAAAAGAATTCTCTCACATTCCAAAGGCAGAATAATGCAAAAATGTTGTCAGCTTGAGAACTCTACATGTTCTTTGCTTTATACTCTTACCATTTTGACATTCACCTTCAGTTGTTTGGGGAGTACTACTGCCTTCTTGATCTAAAGAATCATTGCATGATGAGAATGATAGCTCCAATCTCTCAGTGTCTTGTGTGGATTCAGTTGGCATTCCTGAATTTTGAAGCTGGAATGATCTATTACTTTTGCTACTCGAGGTCTTTGTTACCTTTAAGGACATTATTTTCTTGATAAAAGAGAGAAAAGTAACAGCATTTAAAATACTCGAAGGTAAATACACATTTTGAATTACACTTATTTTTCAAATAAATATTTCCAATTTAAAAAAAAAAATTATCTTTTCAGGAAACATCATGGTAGATGGGATTCAGTGTGGTATCTTCAATCTTTACAGTCTAGTAACAGGCAGGGTTTTTTTCACTGAGTGAATGGAAAACAAGGCAAAAAAAAAAGTGAAAAAAATTTAAAATTCACTATCAAAATAAATAGACTAAAACTTATAGTTATTCTAGACCTCAAGAGTATTTTCTTTTGTGGAGAAAGGAATCTCATTTTACATCTTAGCTTTCAACTGACCTCCTGCAGAAGAATCTACTTCCTTTGGGTGGATCCTTTAGTCACAGTGTTCAATTGGGAATTGTAGTCCTGACTGGATTTAAAAAACCTGCATATTGTTTGTTGGCAAACTGAGAGCAACTGTTTTCCCTGGCATTGTACTTGACAGCAGCACATGAGCTACTGTATGGCTGACTATCAGACCATATTGAAATGCAGTTTCTAATTTGCATCATAGCTCTCATCATAAGCAAAAATATTTACACAGACACAAAAATTTCAGCAGTCTAGAACAAAAAAATCAGAAAAATAAGAATTATAAGAAATTACGGAGTAATTTCAGGAGAAAGAGACATACTTAAACCTGACACTGAAATTACTTCAGCCTGTTTCAGTCATGTTTTGTTGTATTTGAAAGCTTTGAAATTCCCTGTTTCGGTACTGAACCGCTTTGTATCATTATATTCATCATTATATTTAGTGAGAGACTCCCTGTTGCCTCTTGGCCTTTCGTGGCACCTCTCAGGAGAAGCCTGGCTTCTCTACAGCCCTGCATTAATTGCAAACAGCAAGGAGATTCTCCCTTAGCCCTCTGTCCAGGGGCTGAATGAATCCATGCCCTGTGCTGCAGCCACCCAAGCATCTTCCGTGCCCTCCAGTGTGTGCTTCTTCCAGGATCTCTGGCACTGGGAGTCTGTGATTTAACACAGCATTCCGGGGACAGCCTCTGAAACAAAGCTTTAGTTGAACCCCTCTGCTTGTCCAGTTTTTCCTTTGCTAAAGTGTTGGAATTTAAACCTTCTTACCTCTCCAGGTACCTTTGTACTGACTCTCCTGGAGGAAGATGGAGGTGGCCCAAGGATCTTCGATCCAAATGCAATATGTGATACATTCTGAGTTTTATTGCTGCATATGTTGCCTTGTCCTCTGTTAACCAAGCTACCTAAGAAAAGTAACAGTTAAAAAAAACTACAGTACTTACAAACAATAAAAAGTAGTGTTTTTCAAATCAACTAAAAGAAAAGAATTATGAATACTATATATACCGAAAAATTATGTTTCTTTAAAGCACAATCCCTAGAAATACAGGAATAGCAAATGCACATTTTATAAAAGTGTGTCAACATACAAGCAAGAAATTTTTGGTCTACTATAGAGACATATTTCTAATCCCCTTGCTTTAAAGATTTATATAAAAGGGAGATATTTGTAAACAAAAAATATTGGTTTGCATGATTTCTTTAGAACTTCAATGGAAATCTAACTTCTGACAGGAAGAAAGAAGAATTCTAATTAATAAATGACAGAATAAATAAATAAGAACACAAAAAACCTGAGGCAAGACTGTCAAGGTATCAGTCACAGCTCAGAGAACTATTTACATCTAGCTTTCTTTTTGAAATTACCAAATCTACTGTATTGCCAGGGCTGAGCCCTAATATTGCAAACTCTATTGCTGCTAAAATGTTCTACTCCTTTTGCTATTTTTTTTTTTTTTACTGCTTAAAGTGTAGATTTATTCTTATAATTCTTTTCAAGCGCAGAAATTGCCAAGCAATCTGCAAAACAAACAAAAAGTAAACACGGAATTCAGGTGAATGTTCTGAAAAAAATTTAAAAAGGAAGGACAGTAAAATGGTTCTGTATTAATTTTATCATCAGGGTTGCAGAATTGCATGTACTACCTATTTTTCTCTTTTTTAATTCTCCAAGACTGTCAGTAAATTCTGCTTTCAGAGCTGATAAAAACAGTATCTTCACATTAACTTATATTTAATATTTATAATGTTCAAAGATAAAAGATATTTTCGTGCTACAACTTCAGCATTAAATTGCTATCTCACTTTAGAGATCTGACACCTTCATAAAGCAATAAAGTA
>JAWWEU010000023.1:8833713-8848541 GCA_035583155.1 Acropternis orthonyx | reverse complement strand
TATTAGTATAATTAAAAGTTTATTAGCATTTATTTTATTAATATCTCCATTTTTGCTCTGATCCCTTTTTGAAAGTAATACAAAGAATGAAAGCATCTCAGTGTTGAAACAGAAAGTGAAATAGTTTTGCCTACCAATTTGCAATAAACCAAAATATCTAAATGTTAGTGGCAAGATTTGGGAAAGAATCATTAGCAGTAATGAGCTCATGGGGAAAGCCTGCCAATAATGACCTTACTGAAAAGGATCCAAGGAATCATCTCTCTTAATTTTGACCAATGCCAGCAATATTCTTTATAGGCTAACAGTCCTTCTTTCCTTTTTGAACTGAAACACAGCTGACTCACACTGTGCACAGACAGGGTACATATTCAAATACAGACAGAAACACTGCTGGAGAAAAAAGACCCCCCTCAAATGGTGTGGACATCTACGGACTCAAGAAGGGCAGAGAAAAGAACACTTCCAGGAAAATCCAGATGGTCTAAAGTTCTACTGGAGAAAGATGAATTGATGATTAAACTGTTGAGAGGCACTCAAAGAATGAAACACTTTAAGTAGTAGTCAGAGATCTTGATAATCATGGACGAAAAAGAACAAGAAGTAGCAACTTCTGAAGAAGGTCCAGGGCCAAGGAAAAACATTCCTTCAATAAGCAGAAAGTAAATTTGCATGTGTGTAAGCTCCAGAACAGAAGATCAACAGTGCAAAAGTCTTTCTCCACACTTGATGTTTTATATTGATTAATTGAAAGAGCAATGAAATTACTGATATAAGATGACTTTGAATAGTTTTATAGTTGCAGAACCAAAGAAACTCATCAAATGCACGAAATTAGAAACACTTACAGAAAAAGGATAATAAATTTGTCCTGAGTAGGGGGGAAAAAAATACCTGTCTTCTTTCAGAACAAGTGGCTAATCTAACTAGCATCATAATTTTAAACTGGGACTGTGTATTTTGTTATCATTCTATAAAAATTGCATTAACCTTTTATTTTTATATCTGGAAGCAGGACACCCTGTTCACAGGATACCTTTATACCTTTTCTCAGATATCTGTTTCCTAAACTACCACTCATGCTGTGCTTATACTCTAGCCAAAGTGATGACTGAAGTTATTGAAAAACATTTACTTTCAAATATATGAGTTAACCTGCTTCATAAATTATGGAATTTAACATACCCTAATACTTTATACCCTAATGCAGAATGCTTCTGTATTTCACTCCTGCTTCACAAAAATTTCAAGGAACAAGTCTCATGCTACTAAACACCAGAATTTCAAATAATCTTTCCAGCTAAACCTATTCAATAAATTTTACCTCCAGTCTCTATCTAAACTCTTCGAATAATGTCAGACATATGTGACAGAATTAGCATCTATGTACTACTTGGAATTTTAAGAGGTTGCTCTAAGTTTTGCAAGGCTAATCAAGATTCATATTTTTATTGTTCTGTATCTGAAAATATGCTAGGTCTTTAGGTTAACATGAATAATTTATGATATCTCTGTCAGCAAAGCTAAAATGATGACTGATTATGATAGCACCTAATTCACATAAATTCAAGCTGTTACAATATCTATGAATAAATTAGCTATGCATGTAAACCCTAGTATGTTGTGGTTATTAAAAATCTCAAAGTACTAAACTTATATTTATAGAAGCAACTGTTTGAAAACAGGAAATATGGTATAAAAATATAGATTCTACTGCACTGCTCACGAGCCTTGCAATAACATTTCTTATCAAGAAGCACAACTACTTTAGGAATACAGACATTTTTAAGTCCTTTTTCCCCTACAGAGTCTTCTATCCATAACTAGCTAAACTTCAACAGAACGCCTCTTAAACCTTATCAGGTATGTTCCAGACTCTGAAACTCCACAGAGTTCATATTAATTCAGAATATAACAAGAGCCAATGCCTTCTGGAGCTGGCAAAGCCTAGTGGCAAGCAAAGATAATTTCATTATGAACAGTGGGATCCTAACTGAGCAAACTTGTTGATACACACTTGGCCAGCTGAGCAAAGGTTGAAACACTATGAAGACTTAAGAGACAGAGATACCATTAGAATGAATGGGCAACGATGCTGTGATCCTCAGCACATGGTCCATAAGATACTGAGTAATTGTAGGAAGTGGCAACACTGCTGAGCCCCACGGCAGGTTAATATAAAGCACCAAGTCTGTATGAGAAAACTGGGAGAAAAAAAGGCCGAGCAACCTACAGAGACATATAAAACCAGGTAATTTCTGGTTGTGTCTGTTCATATCTCAGACCAGTCTACTCTTTTGAGGCTATGATACAGTTTCAAGGTCTGTTTTCTCACATCAACAGCTCTACCCATTTGCTGTACAACTTATAACAAGATATACTAATTTTGTAGCCAACAGTGAGAAAAAACATATCAGAAATAAAGTATGACAATGACTGGCATTACAATAGTTTAAGAAGAACAAATGTTCATATGCTTATCAAAATACTGAGCAGAACTGCTAACACCCATGCATCCATATACTGGGAATTAAAGCAAGAATGCCAACACAAGCCAGATGCTGTTTTCTATTACACAGAAATACTTTTTCCAACATTGAGCTACCTTTGCTTTTTCAGAAAGGTAGCAAAATCCGTAATACTAAAGATTTAACAACTGGCTACTGCACTTACAGCAGACAGCTATATTCAGCATTACTAATAGCTTTGCTATTATTTGCTCCAAAGAGGCTGCATAAATTACACGCTCTCTACCTTAGCTGTGATTTTATTATGCTTCACCAGATTTTTCATCCACAATCTATTTCACACATTTTTTAGGCAGATCAATACATTGATTGTTAATGTGGTGGTATTCACCTAATCATGCCACTAACAAAATATCTAAAATTCTACTTAAATTTCTTCCAAAGAAAAGATAAGCCAGCTAATGTAAACAGCACTTTGCACATGCAGTATTTATGACAGGAATCTCGCATGGCTGGTTGATAGCAGCAAATCAGAAGGTTTATCTCAGCTGATGCCAGCAGTGATGGATGGCCTTGAAGAAATTCTTGTTTGCTGACCAGATCAATCACTGAACAGAATGCAAAAAAGGATGAAGCTCACACTAAATACCTATTTCCCTCTCTGTGCAGAATAGGAGAGCAAGAAATGTAACATAAAGCATCATGTGCAGCTGCTACAAAACTTGCCAGAGTGTTTTTTACATAAAGTAAATTTCATGTCTTGGTATGCTATCAATTTTCACTTGAAGCTGCTCAAAGACTCAATAGTAAGTAGCCAGGTTATGTAACAAACTGTATTTGAACATTAAGCTCTAGGAAGCAACAACACAATCAACATTCTGGACACAAACAAGCAAGATATTTCTTTAAAAACATCTGAAAAGAAAGGAACTGGATGGCAGTCACATGAAGCAAGGATTTGTTTTCATTATTTACTGGATTACCATAATTCTGCTAGGATAAAATAATGCACTACCTAATCTGCAAGTGTTGAAGGACTTTATAGGTACATCAATAAATTACAGTTGATTTCAAACCCAAAACTTACTATTAAAACTACTTTTAAAGAAGTTTTTTTAAATTTTTTCAAATAATTGCACTAAGTGGGGAATAACTGAGATTGTACTTTTCAGACATATACAGCTTCATTCAGTGTAACTGGAGCTACTTAAAGAATTAATAAACTTATGGAATTATCAGAGTAAGCATGATTTTGTTATAACAGAAGTAATGAAAAATCAATTATTTAGTAAAAGCATATGGAAATGTATTAAGTGGGATTACTTCATTCACAAAGACATTGAAATCACTCCACATAAGAGAAGAAATAAAAATTGGGATTTATATCAGGTTCCATGATAATAATAACTTAGGATCAGGAAACTTGAAAAGAAGAGAAAATATATAGTAAATATAGTTTATAGTATATACATTATGCAGCAATATAGTATATGTTACATGAACCATATATAATGGCAAATACAAAATACATATATTTAAATCTATAGAAGTACATAAGACTATTATAACTACATATATATATTTATTTCAATAAAAGGGACATAGTAATGATGGAAACAGGAAATAGCAAGAAAAAATGAAGAAGATGTAAAGTCCAGATATGAGCTGGAAAGAGAAAGGTCAAATAAAGGTGAGAGGTGGTAGAAATTCTTTATAATTAAAAAAACGCAAGGAAAAAAATAAAATTAGTAGAAAGGGAGAAGAGGTTCTTGTTAGGAAGATGACAAGTACTCAAAAGAACCAAACTCAACAGGACGCTGTAGAAAAATCTGAACTCCTATACTTGTCATGAAGTCTCTGCCCCTGCCTACAGAATGTCCATGAGAAGCAAATTTATGTACTTGGTTTCTGTCTACTGCAGGACATATCCTGTTTGTTTTGTCCCTTTGCATGCAAACTTACAGAAAGACAAACAAAAGTAAAATCCTTCTTTGACTTTACACAGTTTAGTTGCATATCTTTCAACCCATCTTCTCTTGAAGGGCTTCTAATGGCCTAATATTTCCTTTGTTAATCCAGCTCTTGGGTGTTCTACTGGCTACAAAGCTGAGCGAGTTGTGCTGGTTATACATAAACTAGGGGAGAAATGTTGTCTAAAGTCTGACAATTGCCCAAGTTTAAAACTGTTAAATCATTCCACCTTGAACTAATAAAAAATTCTGTTTCAGCTGTACCTCTCTTTCTTTACAGCATGGATATAATTATACAAACTGGGCACTCCATTCATTGTTCTAGCTTTTTAGCATTTGTTTGGTCATGTTTTTCTCCCCCAGTTATTAGAAGAGATATTTCTTTTTGCCCTGAACCAAAGGGCCCTGAAATAGTTAGAAATATCTTACAAATTTTCAGAAAGTCCTCATAAGCCAGTATTTTCGTATGTTTGCTAAGTTTGTTTCATTTCTTTGGATTTTTTCACCATCTTAATTCGGAAGTTTGAGAGTTTTTTCTGTCTTCAAAGGAATGTCAGTATTTAAAAAATCAAAGAAATAAGGATCTTATTAGCTTCATTACTTCTTATTGACTTGGTAAGTCAACTGTGCTTTAATGCAAAATATGCCACCCAAATTAATGACTGCAATCAGGCATTCACTTTACATTAAATCTACAAGGAAATTCTGTGCAACTTACAGTAGCTCAGTGGAAAAGTCCTTTCCCAATGGCACAAAAATCTGAAGTGTCAGAAATTGCTGGATCAGTCCCACTGGAAATAGGAAAAAAAATTAAATATATGTGCTATGTGCATGCAGATGCATGTTTCACTATAAGGCATTTCAGTTTTGTAACATACCGCTATGTTCCTGCAACACTACTTCCCAAGGTTCACACAGCATATGAACACAAGAAAAACTTGAAGAAAACCAATTCAAACTGCAATAAAAATGTTGTTTTTAAAGTCCCATCTGTGGATCTGGTGGAAATCTCATGAAAACAAAAGGAACCTTGGTGGTTTTTTTTTTTTTTTTTTTTTAACTTACAATTCTTGTGTTCCAAGAGCATCTAGACAACAAATATCCCATAAGAATTACAAAATGAAGTATCAAGATTATCTTATAGTCATATGAAACTTGCACTCCTGTTTGTGACAATGTACACCTTGTTAAACAACTTCAAAAAACCCTTGGGTAAGAATGCAATCAGATCACGACAACACTGCTCAGTGGAGGCTTCTGATTTTTAGAACAATAGCAAAGGAGCTTAACTGAGGAAACAAACGAAAAAAATCAGGTAGCTCCCTATCAAGGGAAAACAGTACAAAGCTGTCGGAATTGAACCATATGTTGTTTTCTTAGTTATTCCATCAGGGAGGGTACAGGCTGCTCTTCACTGACTTAACAAGACTCAACATCAGCACTGGCTCCTCTTCTAAACAATGGCAATTCAGAACTTTCTCCTTTTGTGGGTCAAGTGACACTTCAAAGCTTCAAATTACATTTGTATATACAACATCTTTTATTTTGGAAGAGTATTCAAAGTTATAGTACAACTGGGAGACTGCATACTTGACATAAATTAAATACTTGAGGTACATATGCCTCAAGAAAGGAAGAGACCAAGAGGGAGGGAAACAGGATGGTAACAGATGAAAACCTGACTGCAGTGTTGCAGCACTAGCTAAACTAAATTTAAACCCAAACTATTTATAGCAGTGATAATTCACAATATTAATTCTCAATCCTCATTTTAATATTTAGTAAGAGTTCACAATTTTTAAATTTCTTTTGTTTACTGTAATTTGCTATAACAATTTGTTGTAACACTGAAAAAATAGACGTCTCAAAAATATACATGACTAATATGTTAATGAAGATAATAACAAATTGCATTAATAAAAATCAGATAAATCTTCAAGGCCTTACTGCATGAACCACCCATAAAATTAATTATTTCTTTTTTTAAATTTCATTTGTTTGACAAAACTTGCATGTGTTGCATACCCTGCACGAGAATTATACTAGAAGATTCCCATTTCATTTGTTTAAAATCATCATCTCAATTTTTCTTCAACAGCAAGCAGTTAATTCTGAACCAGCTTAATTCATTACTACAAGCCTTATAAGGTACAACACCCTGCTGTGGATTTTAAGGCATGTGGTGATTACTGTATGTCCCAGAAAGCAGACTGCTTGGATTCTGGTATATGCTGGTGCAATAGACAACCTGGGAAAACACTCCATACTACCCATAAAAGACTGATTACATAAATACAGCTGAAAATTGGGTATAACATCCTTGCAGTGCTAGTGCTTATCTGATACACAAAAGTAAAAACAATTTGAAAAGTAAAATGAGAATGGACACAGGAACCTATTTTACATTCTGTAATGCTAGGAGAATTATTGACTTCAGTAAATGCTGAATGGAGTTAGAAGTTATTTATCAGACATTGGTCTGTAGCAGGATCAGGTACTGAAGTGAACCTGGCGGCATCAAGACAACAGGTATCAATAAGGAGCTTCCCTACAGCACTTATTTTAATATGGCATTTCTATACCTTTTATTTAAGTGACTTGCTCAAAAGTTAATGAAAAAACCCCTTTTCTAATGCTGAATTACCCCTGAACTAAGGGACAATACTATAAGTTATACATTCCAATGCAAGACTGATGTAACAATCAGAACAACATCACAAACATTTAATTCTTTGGTACTTACAAGTTTTTCTAGTTTTCTTTGGTAGCTGCATTTTGTTGACTTGACTGCTTCCTTCAAGTACAAAAACAAAGCCTTTTAGTTCTTTGTCATATTCCTACAAAAAGGAACAACAAACATGAGCATCCTGAGAGAATTCTATTCCTGACAACCAACCATGATACAAACATGCAAAGCTATTTTTAAAATAAATTAGAAATGGAAGATGGCACTGCAAGTATGAGAGTAGTTTAAATTTGCTAGCAGTAATATAACCCATAGAAAGTCCTTTACTTGCATGTTTTATGAACAAATAATGCTGACAAACAGGACTCACAACTCAATGAGCAAAGCTAAATTCATTAGTTATCAGAACAGCAAAATAACTTTCTAAATATTTAAACTATAAAATTACACTGTGACCAACCTAGTCTGCAAGCAGGCATAAAGAACTAATTTAAGTAGTCATTTAGTCTGTCATAATGACAGAACTGCAAGTGACAACTCCACTGTCAGGTCAAAGCCCTCATTACCTTCTAATTTTAAGCTTCATTCACATTTTTCTGGTTTATACTCTAGGTTTCATAAGTTTCTTTAAAAACTTACTTTCCATATAGCTGATGGATTGCCAAAAATCTTCCATTTTGCTCCTGGATTCTTGCCTTGAGCACTGAATATTTCAACAAACTGGCCACCCTAGGGTAAAATGGTTTAAGGATACATCATCCAACCAAGTGTTCAGTACTAAATTATCAATGATCATGATGAGGACGTAAGAAACTCTCCCCACGTCATGCTGTTACCACAGTCCTGATCCCTCCAAGAGCAGAATACCAATGACAGCTTCTACACTACTGTAATAGAGCAATTCATGCCATCAATAATTGGCTTTATTAGAGGACCAAAAGTGAAGGAATAACGTGGAATATTTCAAATTATTTTATTTATAATGTCATTCTCTAAACAGGAAAATTGTTGCAAATATTCTAAAACCATGCAGGAGATTATTAATTTATATTTGGATATAATTTATTTCTACAACTCACCAAGTCAAGTAAATTTTTAAAAATTTTAATAATTTTTAATAATCTGCTGCAGTTCGGAAGTTTAGTCTGACTTCCTATGGAAATGAAGTTTACACCCTTTGTCTACATATGTGAATGGTTCTGTCTACATAGGTGAGTATTTCAAACACATTTCCCAGTAACTTTCTTACTAGCTACCAAATTCCAACCTGATTTGACCAAACAAAAGATCACTATCTTTTGTGGACCAAGTTTAGTGGCCTGGTGGTAGATCTGTTGCAATCAGTATCACCATAAAAAGGCAAGGGCTGTACTCATGCTGCAGCCTTCATGAGGCATCAGAGAATTAATATTGGAAAAAAGATTATTATGAATGCCATTGTCAGGTGAAAACTCCTGACACAGAGGATGTGCCCTATGAGACATCAAGGAATCTAACCACAAGCTCTTGGGAGGTTGGCTTTATCACCTCTGCTTAGGGAATTATTTGCTTCAACATTTTTCCCATTTGATGTCACATTTTTTTGGTGACATCCGATATACTCAGCCTACAGTTTGCTAAGCATTTTTCAGCAGCCTGGTTGACCTAATCAATCATTACAACTCTGCCACTCCCTTCTCATTTCTACTTGCCTGCACTCCCCAATTCTCTTTATGCTCAGCTGCCCAAGCAATTGTACACAAGTCAAAAAGAGCAAGAGGGGCAAACACTCTTGCCAGCAAAAGAAATGCTCTTCAGATTAATTTTTCAGACATCAACCCTACATTGGGTATGAATTAGGTATTTTCCTCTGCCCATGGACACCTGGCAGTTCCAGCCACATGGCTGATCTCACTGCCTGGACTTACCAAGTTTTAAGGAGATTCAAAATGGCATTCCATAAACGGCACTTAAAATAATTTTTGAACTTATAATGGGTATTTTTAAAAAAAAAAACAACCCCAAAATGATATACTATCAGTTTCTAAGTTACCTGATTTATGTTTAACAAGTGGCTTTTTTTTTTTTTTCCATCTGTGCAAATACATTTTGTTAATAACACAGCCCTTGAGTAGGCCCTGCTTTGAGGTTAAACCGAACAGGACACAGAAAAGTATCAGACATGACATGAGAAAATGTCAAACAAACACTGAGGTGAGAAGCTGACAAAAGTCACTTAGTGCTGTAGGGGATGGCTGGATCTCATGGTGGGGGCATGGAGGAGTGAGGGGAAACCTGCCAAACTCCACAATCACCTGGAGGGGAGCATGGGACCATCTTCTGGGGAGCACAGTCCTGCAAAGCCACCAGCACCTGGGCATCAGAAATACCATGCCAAGCTGAGACAGCCTAGGCAGCAGCATCAGAAATACCAATTTTTGGTACAGAAGTAGGACATCTGGGACCAGTAGGGAAAAGTAATTAGGGCTGGGGTGTTCTCTTGGCATGGGACTAGCCCAGAGAAAGGGAGGCAAAGTGGTGAAAAGGAAGGCCAAGAAACAGAATATGGGATAATAAGGTTTACAAATGATATGATTAGTATTGTCACAACATTATGCTCGACCAAGAGAATAAACCAGTCCCTTTTTCTGCCTATACCTTAAGAGTTGGGACTGCTTCCATGACCAGCTGGAAGCAGATGGAATGCCTTCTCTGGCCTACAAGGGCAAAGACAGAAAGCCATTGGCAAAACCACATTGGTGCCCATTCTAGAGCTGACAGCATGAGCAGCTACCCACTATTTAATAGCATTTCTATGAAAATACCGAATAATGAAATGTTTCTGTAGCTGAACTTTTTGCCTCCCAGAATAAGCTATTTTAATTGAGTTTTCTCAGAGGTGAAATGAAAATGGGTAAAAAATAAAATTATTTCTGTTTTACCTGATAATGATTTTTGAACATTTTTCCAGGTTTCACAGGTAAAAAATAATTTTAGCTTCTCAATCAGTAAAGACAGTTACAAATCATGCTGCAAAACAAACAAACAAATAACTTTATATAGGACTTGATGTGAAAAAAATCCTAAAATGAAACTCCAACCATATCTTAAAAGATGTCAATACTATTATGAAGTACTTTTCTGAATATAAGGGTATATCAACTGCATCAGAGTGCTAACACAAAAGAACTAAGACCAAAATAACAGTAATATTAACACTGTCTTGTTCTCTTCATGCATCAAATACTCAGGGTTGCCTCTCCTTATATTCCAAGTAAAGCTAGTAATGTTATGTCAGTCCTTATTTTTATCAGTAAGATTCTCTCATTCTTTAAAAATGCTTTAAAATCATCTTTAATACACATTTTTTTACTATTCTTTATTATCAAGTGCCAACTGGAAAGCATTAGACTCCACTAAAGAGGAGCTTAACATTTCATATAGAAAAAGACAAACATGTGGAACAGCTGCAATAGAGACCTCTCAATCTATAGATATTTGGCAGAGACTTCTGAGACAAGTTATCTTCCTTCACATTCAGCATTCTTCTTTGAGGATGGATTAGTGTTAAGACTCAAACCAAGCACTTCAGTTATTTGAGGGCTGCTAAAGTCGCTGTGAATTAGGAGATGTCTGCAGTCGAGAATCAGAACAGTCAAAAGTGAAGAGACTGATACAGGAAGACTCCCACGTCCCTCTTTGATCGTGCTGAGTGTCTGCAGGCTCAGCTGAAGTCAACAGAAAGTGAAGAGACCCTGAACATAAAAGGTAGTTGTCAGTCTCCAAAGACAGAATCAGTCACAAGAGACAACACGCACCTTCACTGAAAACTGAAAGTGCTCCTCAGCTCACAGAAAAATCCTTTCACAGGACTGTGTCTCATTTAGTTTGATATGCCTTGTTCCTGTTCATTGCTTCAGTTCAGGCACAGATGACTTAAGAATTAATTTTTTTTTAAATTACTTGTATTTTTTTGAGACGGAAACCAGTTTCTTAACAGACAGAAATAACATACTGACTAGGAGACTGTAAGTATAGCTTCTATAATGAATGGCTTAGCTTTCACAACCAGAAAGTGACAAACGTTAAAGAAAATTTATAAAAATATATATGATTGCAAATTCTAAGGAAAATGATATTTAGCAACCACAGTACTTGTAACAGGCCTATCAAAACCCATAATTAGTATTTTGATTGTATTAAAGTAATAGTCACTGCACATCTCACGCCAGTTGCATTACTCTGCATTTTAGACCATTTCTATACAATTTTTTCCCCGTGTTTACCTGGCATAATCTGGTTGGTTTTTTTTAATTACTATATTAATAGTTATGTTGAATATTCATTTATGAAGTAGACATTTTAGAAATACCTTTTAAAGAATGCACTTCTAAAGCAAGTGCATTATTTCTTCCTTCTCTCTATATATTCTCTTTACAGAGCAATTATTTCTGAAACCACTGTTCACTTTTCTGTCTGCAGCCCTATCTTTGCTATTATCTAAAGCCTTTAAGCAAGCCAGAACTACTCAAAATTGCATGATTTGTGTCTTAGTGAAAAGCAGTGGCATGATGAAACTAATCTCAGAGTGACCTACAGTTTTTATTCCCTTTGCCGGAGCAAAATGTGAAGGACCTGTACTGAAATACAGGCAGATCCAAGCCCTCCCTATTTAAATGAGTGTATCACTAACACACATAGTGAGGCACTTGTCATTCTGGAACTAAGGATTTCACCATCACCCAGCTTTTATTTATTATTAATTTTAAGTGAAGGAGATACAAAGGAATACACTGCTTTTTGCTTGGGGCAAAGCACTTGCTCTTCTTTTTTGATTTAAAAGTCAGTTCCGTATTTGCCAAGCATCATCCACCCAGCACAGCCCTCACAGATTTTGAAGTTCTGTTATGCCTTATTACACCTGAGGAAGAAATATTAGGACTAAATAAACGTGAGGAAGCCTGACCTAAGAGTCACTGTATAAAAAATTTTACCAGAGACTGAAAAGAGTAACTCATCTCTTTCAGGGAATAATACTAATATTCTGGTGAAAAGCCTGCTAAGTAGAATTACATTTTATATTTTGGAACAAACATTTAGTGTGTAGTATGTAGAGGCCAAATTTCATCTTCGTTACCACACCATCTTTCAGAAGGGAACAGCTAAAGCCACTTAGCAAGGTGGACAGCTACAGCATTTGCAGACACTGCTGTAGTCAGATTTACACTTGAGACAGAACTAATACTTCCTTTTCTTTACCATTTTCTTATACAGTACAATGACTTCCATAAGAAGCAGTCCACTACTGGCAAATCCCACAGCGTTTTGAAGGAAGATGCAAACAGCTCTGGGAGCCATCTTGATATATTAACTTGGGTTCAACATGGTGCTGACACGCTTTGCCTCTCAGCAGTGCTTATTAGCTTTGCCTTGACATCACTCATTTATCTCCACACTATATTGCGTGGAAATAGTTGAGCTTAGTTGGCTCTGAGCACAGAAAGAACATACATGCACTCGTAAAACACCATGAAGGCACACACCCGTATCATGCAAAAACCTTGTGCCATTAATTAATCCTTAAGTTCAAGTAAAGGAAACATATGTCTGAACTGAAAAGCTCTCATAAAATATGATGTGGTTAAGACAGAAAAGATGATAAAATAATTAAAGACTTTCATACTGTATCACAATACTGACAGATGTATATAGAGAGGGTGTATATATATGTATATATGGAGAGATAACATCTTGGAAGTATGTGATAGAAAGGAGAAGTACAAAACCTGTGGGATGATGAACACTTACTAAGGGACTAGAAAGCTTGTACCATTACTAGAAATCTTCAAATTTCAAATTGTCAAATAAAGTTCACTCTTACAATATGGCTTAAAATTTGTCACCATTGCAGCTGTGTTTTAAACTGATATACATATGGGCAAGCCAGGTTATTTGCTAACTTGCAGAACATATTTTTATACAGATTCAGAAAACTGATGACTGTTGTAAATATCAAATTCATAACCAGATGGCTCTTCCTAACTTCAGTGAAAGGTAAACTAGACCCAAAGTTTGTAAGCATTTGTGTTTGGACAACTTATTTATACTACAAAGCTGATTACTGTAAACACTTCAGTGAAGTGTCAGTTTGTTTTTCACAAAGGCAAAAAATACTGCAAGTGACACGGCAACACAGTTTTGTTCATATAACTTCTAAATTTCCATTAAGATACTAAAAGACTAGAAATTACCTTTGGTATTAAGATTGATAGATACAAAAACCATTAAGTGAATGATGTATTTGTCATGTAATTACTGAGATAATATTAAAAGATGCTTTCACTATGCATCAAGCACTATTGTCTTTAATTATAGTAACCTATGCTTAAAAACAAAAGAGAGAATGGTCTGGAAATTTGGTAGTTGCAGTATTTTCCCCCTTTTCCCAGTCTCTCCAGAAATTCTAAAAATCAAGACCGCTTAAAATCCATGACTATTTTAGAAAAATTAAGAGCAACTTGAAATGCAAGGCCTCAATTTTTTTGTGAAGATGTCAAATAAATAGATATTTTATGATATCTTTATAGAATGCCATAAACTAGTAGTTCTCTCATTTTTCAGGCACAGACCTAACTTATTTTTTTACTGCCCTGAACCATGTACTTTAGTACGTCTGTCCAACTTGAAATACAGGCTTAAAGTGTCAGTCAATGACAAACAATCAAGAATGTAATTTATAAAGTTAAGTGACAATGAAGGATATTTATCTTTGAAGAACAGATTCCTATCAGGATTTACCTTGTGATGTGTTGATTTGTGCATTTACTTTGATCGTTAGTTTCACAGTGTTTCCTACATTGAAAATAAAGTAGCAGCAGTCCAAAATGCCCCCTATTCCTTCCACTCATACAAACCACTTAGGACTCTGCAGAAATACCTTTGTCCTACGGCAGATTCTTATGCATATTTCAATTTGTATGTTTCACATTCAAGTATTTCAATAATATTTGGTGTTTATGTAGCCTCCTGATTCCAACATTTGGTCCCTAGAAAGTTAAAAGCAAAAGGGTATTTCACAAACAGAAAATGCAAACAGACCTTCATCCTTCCTTAAACTAATTAATATTATGAACTGTTCTAATTCCAGGAGAGACAAGGATGGACAGGCTCACACAGACCTAAACCCCTTCATAGTCATGGCTAGACCCTTGACTTAAAAGTGACTCTTCACATAAGTATATAAATACATGTTTCTGATCAATATCCCAGCACTGAAAAAGCTGTGTTTATTTAAATTTCTACATTCCAAAGTCAAAACCGTGAAGCAAAATAAAGTGAATTTGCACTTTCTACTAATTTGCATTGAAAAATGACAGGAAATACACTACTTTTGGCAGGGCACACAGGCTCAGACCCAAGACTGTTAATACATATAACTCACCATCACGGGCCCAAAGCCAGCGCTGATTTATGGCGGCTGGGACACGCCAGGGAGAGCAGTTCATCACTGATGAAGGGTTTTAGTATCTCCCGGACAAATGAATCCCACATATTGAATATTTAAAGCTGAGCTTGTAACACAGCTATATATTTTCTCAAAACACAAGTTAGCATAATAAATGGGCAGGGAGACCATTAATAAGCTATAGCGAGAGCGCCGGCGCTCCTACGCGAGAAGCGGCGCAGCCTTTAAACACAACTTGGGGGGGGGGGAACTAAATAAAA
>JAWWEU010000023.1:8814527-8833703 GCA_035583155.1 Acropternis orthonyx | reverse complement strand
CCCCCCCCCCCCCCCCCCCCCCCCCCCCCCCCCCCCCCCCCCACCAAATAAAATAAGAGGCTTTTTCACTTTTTTAAGAATCCGGTCGCGAAACGCTGTGGGCACAACACCCACGACCTGCGGACCCGCGGCAACAACACCGGAGTGAGGGCCGGTTGTGGGGAACAGGGGCCGGGGTCGGGGTCGGGAATAGGGACCTGGGACCACTCGGGCCGGGGCGCTGCGGCCCCGCCGGGTCTCACCTGGGCGAGGGCAGCGGGCCGGTTGAAGATGGCTGCGGGGCCAGGCGGGGCGGGGCGGGGCGGTCACTCACGGCCGGTACCGGCTCGGGTTCCACCGGCGGCGGCACCTCCGGGGCTGCCTTGCCTTGCCTTGCCTTGCCTTGCCCTGCCCCGCCCCGCCCCGAGGCTGAGGGCCGGCCGTGTGGATGTGCCGCCCCCCCTGCCCCGAGTGCCTCGAGTGCCGACACTCCGGACTCGTGAAATGCGTTTGCCGTTTGCTCTTTGAAGGCTTAATTCTGCAAGGTGTGCTTTTTTTTTTTTTTTTTTTTTTTGTCGTTCTTCAGAAAGGTGAAGGGTGGGCTGGAGCAGCCTCATCAAAGCACTGGGTTTTTTAAGGAATTGGAATGGCCTCGCGGGTCTGGCGTTCTCCTCTAAGAGAGGGAAATGAGAAGGACAGCCCCATTAGTTTAACACCACTGATAGGAGCAAGCAAACACCTCCCCGATGGCTTCAAAAACCTCCGGGAAGAAGCTTGTGGGGAACCAATTTGATCCTGGGTTTTATATAATGAGGTATTAGTCAAAGGAGATCTTCCCTTGAAGTGAACTGCTTTTCTGATCACAGCATTTCTTCATGAAACTTTGTAGCCTTTTCACAGAAAAGTAATGGAATTCCATTTTCTTCCTGGAAGTGTGTCTTAATGTTTCTACAAAGAGCAATTATTAAGAAACCTTGTAACCCATCACAAGCGCGGATGAAACACATGAACTGAAAGGGCTGGGCCACCGACGGGACCTGCTGTGCTCAGCCCGGCATCACACTGCTCGCCTTCCTTGCTTTTCCTCCTGAAAGGGACTCTCCTGGTTTTGCCAAGGGAGGGAAGGAGTTAAATTAATTATAAGACGTATTTAGCTTTCTGATTTTACCTTGGGATTTTCAAAGAAATCACATCCAGTGTAGTTTTATCATACACTGGATTACACTGATTAGAGTTCTTGGGTACTGGAGATAAGGAAAACAATAACACTAAAACAGAGCTACAGGTTATTAAATAAAAGCAGTTAATAGAACAAGGACAAAAGAGAGACGATGATAGCAAGAGAAAAGTTAAAAAGCTATTGTGGAATTCCTAGCCAACAGAAACTACATAGTTCATATGATATGGTTTAACCTGAAGTCATCATGAAATTCATTACATCCAACACTGTATCTGAAAAGCCTGAGCCTTTTTTGACAGGAATTATGCTATGGCCTGAGCAGCTTAGAAATTCCAGTTAAAAACTGAAACTCAGGCTGAAGAACCTAAAGTTATGAAGGTACATGAAGCATCCAGCTGTGAGTGTAATGTATGTAAGCAGCTACCTGCCTGCTCAGGGCAAAGCTGGGCTGCCCAAGTCCCCTTTACCAGCTGCCACAGGAAACTGGATTTAGACATACACTGAGGAGAATTTCCCCCCCCGTTACTTCCAGTGTTATGGAAAAGAAATATCGTATATTAAAAATTGCAGGTAATACATTACTAGCAAGGACCTTTGCATCCTTAAATTTGTTCCATCCATAGCCTGAGCACATTGTCCTTCCAAGGTCTGTTTGGGAATGATGGCAATGTGGAAAACACTGTAAAAATAATAATGAGACAACCAAGATTTTATATATATATATATATATATAAAAAACAATTATAACAATATAACAAACATCTTGATTGTCTCATTATTATTTTTACAGTGTTTTCCACATTGCCATTTTGTTATAATGACTTCTTTAAGATTGCATCTGTATGTTGGCTGCTGTTGGTACCTGAACTGCTGGGTTATGCACTTTTCTTTGGCCAAATATTTGAGGCTGCTGCACAGTGAGTATTCAGCAAGTGCTTGGGTAATAATTTGGGAAAATCTGTGAGAACTCACATACATTTATCTTCACCCCTTACATGTTACAACATGTTTCAGCAAAGAGATTTTTACTGTGTCTTGGACTAGGAAAATGGAACATATGGACATCCCTTCTTCTTGTAAATGCTCTAGGCATAAGGTGTGGCTAGGTCTTCTGTCTTAAATTAAAATACTGAGAAGTCAGTAGCATCATGCTGGGAACTGAATTGATTTAATTTAGGAGAGTATTCAATGTGCACTAGATATCTGATGTGTGATATTAGACCCAGCCATTTTTAAAGGACCCCCACTGACATAGCTTGGGTTTGTATCCATAGGAGTACTTCTGTAATTTCCTTCATCCTTTCCTGACTTTGCCTTATTTCATAACATTGCTCACACTTGGAGTAGCCTGCCGCATGATATATGGCAAGTGGCCTCCCTTCCCTCTGTGAAAAGCTCCATTTCAGCTCTAATGACCAATTGCCAGTCTGTTCTGTGCCATATTGTTCTGAACCAGTTTGGTTTGTGCTTTTTCAGACTGACAGTTCACGTAGTCTGCAGGTCTCATCTTTCTAGTTCACACTGTATTTTGTAAAATGCCATGTCATGTCTTGAGATCTGTATAAATTATAAATACTAGTTAAGCTAAAAAAGAAGACACCCAGGCATCCTATGAAATGTTCTGTAGTCCTTGCAATTCCTGACGTGCAGAGAAGGGAGACATGATGTACGTTGCTGCCTGCTTAGCCTTCACTTGGTAACAGCTGCCATGGAGCTGAGGCATACTTGCCCCAGTGCCCAGCCAATCTCCATATCCTTTGCACATTCCTCCTCAGCCAGTGACCTTCCTAAGTTTGTTTGCCAAGATTTTGTCACGCAGAGTAATTTAACTGTGTGGTCACCATTGTATCCACTGCTGTTTGTGGATGTCTGAAGAATTTCCAGCAGAATGCTTCCTCCTTCAGCCATGCAAACAAACTCTGAATTTTGTCTCATTTTTATTTGTACCTCAGTATTCTGATATAAATACTGTTACAATAAATAAAATAGTGGGATTAACTAATTATCCTGACTGTCTCTTAGATATTTTAGAACAGAATAATTTCTGTGAGAGATGCATATAATTTGTTCAGGAGCTTAAGGCTTTTCTTTTAGGTGGATGGAATAACACCTTTGATTCAGAAAACACAGCAATTTGGAGAAAGCAGTTCTTGGGTAAATATGTTAAAACTGAGAATAAGTTCACAACCTATTTTTCCTAAGCGTCATCAACAGAGATTCTGTAAGAATCCTTATTTGAGGATTGTGGATAGTTATGATGACCAAACGCAGTTGGGCCAATTTCTGTGGTGTGTACCTTCCAAGATTAGACTTTCACCAACTTTCCTCTCACTAATATGCAGTCCTGATGAAAGAAGACTCCAGAGAAGGCCATGGTCAAAGGGAATGCTAAGGGGATGGACACAGCTGCAGCAGGGATGAGAAAGCTGTGGAGGCATTCCTTCTGCATCTGTCTATTCTTTACACCACACTGGACAGTGGAGAGCTGAGGGCAAAGACAACCCTCTATCACCAGACTAATTCTGTTCACAAAGCATGAAAAAAATCATAATCTTTCTGTAAAATAAATGTATTGCACCACTCCAGAAAGCATTGAGTCCTCAGAGAGTAATACTCAAAACTGGAAAATTGGCTGCTTATGTTTTGCCAGGCTTCCTAGGAATCCACCCATGTGACCAGTTTGCCACATTTCAGTTCAGAGCAGGCATTTAAACCCTTAAAATCATAGAACTGTATTTATTGAGGATGCCTACATAGTTAGCCAGCATTCAAGGACGTAGAGAGACAACCAGAAACAGAATTAAAGAGAGTATTAATTTAGAGTATTAATTTGTTCCTCTTTTTATTTATTTAATTTTTTTTGCTTTGTTTGGTTTAATTTGGGGCAACTGGTATCTGTTTACAGATAAAATAAATGTGGTAACATCTGAAGAAAGGCAGTAAATTTCTTTAACTGAAAGACCCATCAGCCTGATGCAGTATGTGTGCTAATGCCCTTTGTTCCTTCAGGGTACTTCACTGAAGCTATGTAATAACAAGGAAAGTGTACAGGAAAAGTGAAAACCTGCCATGGTTTTCTACAGTATGGAAGCAACCTGTGCTTAAGTTTGGCAAGGTATGTTAAAGTGAAAAATGTTCCCTTTGCACCTGCTATTGTGCTTTACAGAAGTTATAGTCTTCAAACATCCCAAATTATACCAATCTATTGGTTGTTTCATTTCAGTTTTGCAGTGTAGAAGGAGATTTTGTCTAATGTCTTTTAAAGTTTGTTCATGCTTCTTTGATTCAGAGAATTTTTGAAGAGGATTAAAGAAAAACAGTCTCTGGATGACTGGTGGGAACTTTAAATAGCATAACCACTCTCCTCTGTCCGGTAAATCCATTAAATGATAAACTATTGATTTTTATAACACAATTAAGGTGCCAATGATTTCTTAAGAAATCATTCTACATTTTCTGTATTATGCACTCAGCACATTATCTATTGTAAATCGGATGATAGTGTTCTCAGTCTGGAACAAAACCATCTTCATGCTGTTCTCAGAATGAAGCCACCTCCACACTAGTCTCAGTGCTGCAGAGGGTTTTGCCTCTGAAATGAACTGATGGTCTTCATCAGTTTGATTGTATTGTGTGTATATATATATATATATATAAAAAAAATGTAACCACTGTAATTTACTACTATTGGGACATTCTTAAGGCAGATAGTTTATTGTGCCTAAAAAGTTTTAGTAACTTGCACAGACAAGAATAAAAATTGAAATTTCTCAAGCCGCCCCATGATTCAGGGTTAAAATGGATGGGTATCTGGACTCACAGAGGAATTCCTCATCTCTCAGTTTGTACAATGAAGGAGAATGCCATGGAGTATTTCCTTTGAAGCAGCATGAAATATTAGAAAGCAAGATATTGGTTGCGATGGGTCAAAACAGACTCTTCTATTCTGACATTTCCTGTGTTCTTTTGTGCTGAGACAGGATAAACAGTCTTTATTTGTTCTGATAACTGTGTGGGTTTTTTTCCCTTTTCTTTCCACTTTTGATTTTATTTTTACTGACAAGATAGAAAGAGAAGTCAATATATAGTTTGATGTTGCTCATCCAACTTGTCAGATTTTTGTTTAGTGTTTTGATACTGTTTTTTCATTCAATTATTGTTCACATTGTTAGGGTTTAAGGTTTCTCACAGTATGCACTGCATATAAATGCCTCTGTTGTGATATCTTTTAACTTAATCTTTTTAAATTAATGTTGTTTTTTTTTTTCAGAAATACAAGTACTTTCAAATAAAACTCTTTGCACATATGGAATGCAAATAGACCTACAAACACAAACACAGATTTTGAGAAACAAAGAGCATCTGCAGTTTTCAACGATTTCCTTTGGACTGAGGCAGTGGATACCATGCAGCACTTTCCATTTTGGCTCTTTTGAAATTGTTCTGTGAACAAAAGTCTTCACAAAGACAGATTTCATGCAGATTTGTGCTCTGAATTCTTCCTGTCTAAGGACCTCAACTTCTCTGTCTCTTGTGATTCCCTTAAAACAAAAACCCCGCTTGTCTTTCCTTTTTCTTCTATAATATTTTCACATTTCTACATCTCTTGTCACTTATCCTTGACCAGTTTCTATTTTCCTAAACCTCTTCTTTCTGCAATGCATAGCTCCCAGATGTCCAAAGTCCTCTATGTACTTTTTCTGCTCAGCAGCCAGAAAAGAAAGTACGTGCTCTGTTGTGTCCAACAGTAGCTGTGCTGAGTGGACAGCCAGCGAGTGTGTGTCAGCCCAGCTGCTGCCAAAGGAAATGAATAGTGACTTAATTTCTTCCCACCTTTCACTAATGGCAGCATCAATAACAGCTGTTCTCCACCCTGCTGCTGATTTTCATAAAACTTTCAGGAGCTTAATATCTTAGGATATTCCATAAGAAATAAGGCTAAAAAATGTCACCAATTTTGAGAGTCCTTGACCTGATGTTTTACATTTGTATGTAATACAGTTCATTCTGGAAGTTGACTGCCTTTTGTTCCTATCTTTGATTTGAAATATAAATCAATACTTACTGTGTTATAACCAAGTAGTTGATTGTCCAAAACCCCAACACTGATAAGGTTAAAGCTGTGTTCTTTCAGATACAGTCAGCTCTATTTTCTGTTGAAAGCAGAGTGAAAAGGACAGGGCCCATTTCATAGTTAATTTCTTACTAGATTTCTTTTAAACAAGTTAAAACAAATGTTTCTATATATTTCTGAGTGGGAGCTGAAAAATTATTTTGTCACGAAAGGAGCATGAACAAACCTAAACCTACCAAAATGAATGTGACATGTCTGCATGCTTGTAGAGACTTTGTAGTAGGCAGTGTGACATAAATACATTGCTCCCTTCCTAAGCACGAATTCCGTATGACTTTAACTGCTTCTTCTTAAAGGACAAAAACATTATAACTTGAATTACTCTAAATTTCATTTTAAATTAAAGAACTAAGGGCTGGGGTTTCCTGTGCAGTAGCAGTCACCCTCACTGAAGACAGTTTGTAGAGAGGTACATTTATTTGGTTCTCAAAGGTTCGCATTGCTAAGGTGAAAGCGCATGATGCTTTTGTGTGCACTGAGGATTTGAGCTTTTGCAGAACTCTGCTAATATAGTTTGTTTGATTTCATCATTAGGTCTTAGTGATAAAGCCAAACATGAAGTAACTGTAGAAAAATAGGCTCTAGGGAATTACTAAAACAGGAGAAGTTGTCCGGTCTCCTCAACCTGTGTTGTGTTACCCCTGGCTTGTGTAGAAGTTTGGGATACACACCAGAGTGATTTTAGAGATGGAACCTCTTTTCAGGTCAGGGGGCTGTGTCACAGAGCAGAAGAATTTGAGATCACTGTATACAGTACATTTTATTATCACCTCCTTCCTCCATATTTCCAAGTTTTTCCTAAGAAGATTTAGCCCAGAGACCTAGGACAAATCGAACGCATAGTGCAGGAGTCCTGCACACCAGTGCCATCATGGTGATGTGAAACTCTGTGTTTATTGGCTCAGTTCTTTGTGATTGTCATTATGAACCAGGGAAAAGAGGTCACATTTTCACCTTGTCCCTTCCCTGACTGAACTTTCTCTTCTTTTTGGAGCCTAATGCTAAAGATGTAGCTTTCTACCACAGGCTTCTACAGAATATGCTGCACCTTGATATGAAACGAATCTAAAGTCAGGGAAGATGGGCAGTTTCTATGCCCCCGGCTAGCTGCTGACTCAGATCCAAGAGATGATGGAATTTGGTTTAGCCCAGCAGTGGCAAACATTGGCACTGATGTCACATTTGCCACTAATAGAAGCTTGGATTATGACCAATGAAGGTGAACTGTGTTGGATAAAATATACAGCATCTGGCACTTTTGCAAACAATCTTTCAGCAACTTGTCCTTTTGGCCACTGCTCAGCACTGATCTGATGGAATACATTGAGGATAAATCCATGGGGACATCATTGATAAGATAACTCATTTTCTATATAGCAAAATGCAATTGGGCTCCTCTATCTGGATTGTAGTTGTGTATGTGATTTGGCATTTCCTAGGGAAATTAGGTATAATGTTCATCAGAAAGAAAGTTGCAGAGCAAGTAAAGAGTGAGTGAAGGTCTGAGAACTACCAGAGACACTAGAAAATTGTAGCTGAAGGTGTAGGTTACAGTACAATTTTTAAGGACTGGTCTTCTGACTAATTTTTATTTTTTGGCTTTGTTTTGTATTTTTGTTCATATCATCATCCCAAAAAGGAGATGTGTATGTGTGACATATACAGATGAAAGAACTCTGAATGGGAGCAGTCTGTCAGTTAGGAAGAACTGGATGAACTTAGGGCTTGGAGTAGTGAAATCAGATGAAATTCACTGCTGAGTGTTGCAAGGTCATGCATTTGGAGACTAATAAGTTGCAAGCTCGTGTATGGGAAATGACTGAGGAAGCAGAAGAAGTGCTGAAGCTAAAGAGCAGTGTTGGCAAAAGGACAAATGAGTATAAAGCAATTAAGAATTAAAATTAAATTTGGAAACTAGAAGGACATTTTTAGTTGTTGATGAAGTAAAATTCTGGAACAGCTTTCCCATGAGAGGTGTGGGGGCAAAACTGATTCTAGTGCCTTCTACTACAAAACTATGTAAAGGGGTTATTATGACATGGTGGCTTGAATCATGAACAGGCTAAACTCCAAGAGGTTCTGTCTCTTTCCTCAGGAGTAAATTTGTATATGAATTCCCTTTCTTGTGTATTTGTCTCTTCTTTTCTTGGGAATAAGACCCAAGACCCAAGCCACAAAGATGATCAGAAGGCTGGAGCACCTTTCCTATAAAGACAGGCTGAAGAGATTGGGGTTATTCAGCTTGAGGAAGAGATGGCTCTGGGAAGACCTCATTGTGCATTTTCAGTACTTAAAGGGAACTTGTTAAAAGGAGGGAAAGCAACTTTTTACACAGGCAGATAGTGATAAAACAAGGGACAGTGGTTTTAAGCTAAACTAGGGGAGATTTAGATTAGATGTTAGGAAGAAGTTCTTTACTCAGAGGGTGGTGAGACACTAGAATAGGTTGCCCAGAGAAATTGTGGATACTCCATCCTCAGAAGTGTTCAAGACCAGGCTGATATAGGGGAAGATGGCAGGAGGGTTGTAACTAGATGATTTTTCAGGTCCCTTCCAACCCAAACCATTCTATGATTCTGTAATACCAGTCCTGCTTATTCATTAAACCTTACCCGTAGCTTCTACCGTTAATTATTAAATATTAGTAAAAACAGCTAAAGAACTTTTTTTGCAAAGGCATCCCACCACATGCAGTGATAAGTTTGTGGGACATCTGTTTGCACTGAGGAGAATTTGGATATATGAGAGTAATTGATTAATGGATTCATAGTGTTTCTTGTAGTTGTGCCACCACTGCAAAATGAGAGTGAAGGAACAAAAAATGCTTTGCATCTGTCAAGGCCAGCATGCCAATGTGGGGAGATCACAGCAGGGAGAACAGGACTAGCCAGTACAAAATGCTTCTTAGCTCTCATATCTTTTTAAAAGATTCTTTTTATGTTTCAATCCCATGCAAAGAGCCAGACCCTCATTTCTGGCTGTGTGTGAAGGTGACATAAAGGTCGTCTTTTGTGCCACGAGTACCCTGGAGCCATCCAGCTTCTGCTGCAATTCCTAGTGAAAGCTCATCTTCTATCATTTCTCTGCCAGTGTCTGTAGAGGCTCTGCTGACAGCTTGGGATGCAGCACACTTGGGGTGCTTTGGAAATGTCCTGCTTCTTACCAGTGACCGGCTAATGGGCTTTAGGGCTGCTTGAAGCCATTAGAATAGTGAATGGCAGCTGGCGAGCAAAGCAGGATGAGGCTCAACAGGGAAGAAAGGTTTTTCTGGACAGAGCTGTAGATGACTGAGAGGGGAATAAGGCCTCTGCCTCCTGTGGCTTCTATGCAAGGTGCTGCAAATCCTGTCAGCATTTTCCCCTAAGGATGAGTAGGAATGCTTTGGGGAAATACTCTGAGGGTCAGTCAATAAAGTCAATTGCTTTTCAGGCCATATCTTGAATGGTTATGTGGTGCCATTGGCACTGAGCTGAAATGTGAAAGATATCTGTAAAGAGATACAGAAATATGAGGCATTTTGCACTGGCTTTTCCTGGTTTTCCTGCCGCGTTCTCTATACACTGGCACTCCAGCCATGGCAGATGCAAGGAATTTTTGTTCCCTCAGTTTCAGTCTGTGGCTGTGATATCCAGTACATCAGACACTGAGCACCTATTACACACACTCTTTTAAATCCATTCAGTTATTTTTCCCAGTAAATATGTTGTACAGATTCTGGCTTGTTTGCCACTCTAGGTCTGATTGTTTCTGGATACAGCCTTTCCAGATCCTATTCTATTCTCCAAGAGCTAGTGCCACAATTAAATTCACTGTAACTAGCTGTCTTAGAGAGTCTGAAACAACTAATTTGCTTCCCATTCATACATGATAATGATTTTGTTGGCTGTTCTTAAAAAATGGAAAAAGAATCATCTTGTTTTCTAAGTATTATTTGAGTATTTGAATTCTACCTTGCACAGGTGACAGGTAGATGCAGTGAAAATTCTGTACTTTAAAAAAATCACATATAGTCCACCTTTATAGGATTATTGACATCATTTGTTTTGCAGATGTATGCTGATGATTTACAGATGCCTCAGTTTTCATGGCTGCTACATCTGACTGGGTATCAGTCCATGAATTATACATTTGATGTAGTGGTGATGTATTAATTTCACACTAGAATCTGTAAAGTTATTAAATACACAGATAAAGCATAATTTCTCACACTTCTGGAAATGAACATTAATTCTTTTCACCTCAGAAAGAATCTGAAAGGTCGTGTTGCATTTCATAAGAAGAAATATAAATCTGGCACCTATTTTGAAGATGTAGTCCATTAATATACCAGTAAAGTTTTACAACTTTTTAAATGATTTTATATTAATATAGAACTCTGCAATGTGACGATTTTCTCTACAGAAACATGGATGTATTTACTTAAGGAAACCATATCCCAGAGCTCTTCAGCACTTCACATCATCCCTTTAGACTGGGTTCTTCCAAGTGAAAATAATTGCATAACTGTAAATTCTGATATTTTATCATTTGTCTCAAGTTGAGGATGAACTGCAACTCATCTTTTTTTGATGAGAAGTTTTATGAGAAGGATGCATTTACATAAATATACCATTGCCATTTCACTACACCCCACTAGGTTTTTCCTTTTCTCAGACAACGAACTGAGGTGACAAAAGTGATGTACCTAGTAAACCGCATCTCATGATAACACATGATGAATTTTGACACTTGATTCATTCCTTATAAGCCACTCATCACGTAGTTTGAGTGTATGGCTGAGTGCTGGTCAAATGGCTTCCCCAGTGCTCTGCATCTTTAAATCCTCGAGATTTTCATTTCCATTTTCAGGCAGTTTTGCTCTCCTGTGTAATAAGTAGCACTGCATCGCCCTGTTTAGCTAGTATGGCTAATCAACTATTAACAAGGGTGATTTTAATTTATTTTGGTAAGTAAAAGCTTTGAGTTTGATTTATATTAATTTTTTGGGACATAAAATTCCCAATGTATGCTCTCCGAACAGCTCCCAGGAGTCTATGAATCCCCACCTTAATTGCAAATCTTAAAATATTATTCATTTCAGTACAAATTGAAAGTATCCCAGTGTTCAGAAAGGACATGTTTGTTTGCTATTTATCACTTTCTAGTTTCAACAAGCCCGTTAGGGATCAGAACAGCAGAGATACCTTGTGATTTAAGTGATCAGTGACCCTCTGTGAATATTCAGTAAAGGATTCCTGAAGTGGGCAGTTTGCAATGATCAAGAAAAAAGATTGATTTTTTTTTTTTTTTTTTTTTTTTTTTTTTTTTTTTTTGTAAGCTGGTGACTATATTAATCAGGATTGGTTTTTCAAAGAGAAAAGTTCACGCTCATGGCCAAAATTATTTGCAAAATTATCTCACTTGCAAACAGGTGAATTCATCTCTGTCCTTACTGGTTGTGATACTCCGTTGCAGAAAGCATCCATCATATCTTTGCTACAGCTGGCAGTGTGTGCTCTTTGAATGGTAGACCAAGCCCATTAGACCTTTATACTTTTTCTTTGGCTAATTTACCCAGCAAATTTCATTATCAAATATACATTGCAGTAATACCTCCTAGAAACTATTACCTCCTTGTCGCTTGTTGACACATTTATAAGTACATAAAGACCTTTCAGTAAGTCAGAATCTTTTCAGGGAAATGGAATTTACTTAATGTGATGGTTATAGAAGCATGGAGATAGAGAGCTCCATGTATTAATCAGTCCATCGCTGCTGTTCCTTTGAAAATAATTAATCTGTCAGATGAATATTTTCTACTCATGTAATCAAATGCTCCTTTCTTTTTTTTCTTTTTCTTTTTTTTCCCCCCCTGAGGTATCTGTCCCTAATATAAACACAGATATCATTTTCTACAGTACTTGACAAGGAAATCTTCATTCTTATTATGTACTTGTGGTATAACTCATATTAGATATTTGCACTTGCTTTTTGGCTTAAGGAAATCACACTTCTTAAACTTCCTTTCTCTCAGCAATAGCTTTAATATAAAGGGCTGTTCTACCTCCATCTCTCAAAGAGATGTTGTGGTTTACGCAGAAAACTATTTCAAATACATAACAACTCTCTTGGCCCTGTCAATTTTAGTGTAATAGCATGTATCTTTGCCCACCAGTAAAGCTGTCCCTATGGATTTCTGGAAGCACCAGTGGTGATTCTATAGTTAGGGTGTGCGCTTGTGTTTAAATGGAGAATTCAGCCTTTACCTTACACAGAAAATGCAGTAAATCTTCAAGTGTGATAATTTATCTGGATAACCATTAAAATAAATCCATCATTATTTTAGGACTTAACATGAAATGAAAATGGATTTTGAATAAAATTTAGTGCCTAGTTTGAGATTTATTTTTTTGGCAGACAAAATACTCTGAACTTCTCAAGCTGCATAAACTCAGTGAATTTTTACTTCTGATACATTTGAATTTTTGTTTAGAATAAATGATGTTTTTCCACATTATTTCTTGTACTTGTTGAAACTTAAAGATGTCGAGGATATTATTCTGTAATTCTATAAAGAAACTCCATCTTTCCTTATGGCTGCTGACTTACTGCTCTTGCTGGTATTAAAGTAGAAGGTGGCTCTGAGCTGATGTTTTGGAGAAGGAAGGGTCTACATGAAGTGTGGTAATTGGCAGGACAGGTGAAGAAGGCATGGTTGTCCCTTAAATATGCGGGGAGAAAGTCCAGATCAAAGTAGTTTGTAATTTTTAGACGTGTAGTGTGGAGACTGGTGTGCAGCTTCTCCAGAGAAGATGGGTGCATCTGACAAAGAACTCAACAATCTGTTAATTGAGTAGGTATTAACTACAGGACAGGACAGAACAGATATTTCTTCTCATGTTTTGATGTTTCTAATGACACAGAGATGCAGTGATCTGCTGAAGGTCTCTGTCACACTAATGAAAACATCCACTAGTCCCAATCAGAAAAGCTGGGGGCTGAATGACGACACACAGGTATATTGGTAGGTTAAGGAAATGAAACTTCTGTCTGCTGTTAAGGATTTCTATTTTCACTTGGAGGGATTTAAGAATGGGATATTTTGTAAACCATTCTCTACATATTTGTTTAAGCTTCCGTAAATAAAAAGCCACTTATATGAAATGAAAGAAAAAGAAAGTAAATTTTTTTTACATCAAGAAATTTTCTCTGATGGTATACTTTTAGAACACCTATGACCTATAGCAGATTTGATATTCAAAGGTATTGTGAACATATGTAATACTGGCATTAATTATTCTATCACTATTCTGTGTAAAATAAATGTTAGGGTTCTCATTTAATTTATATGAATAACACTAATTTTACTAGCATTAAATGTATATATTAAAATGATTCATGAGTCCATGTTGGGATGAGTAGGTTTTTGTTGGATTAAGTTAAAAAGGGCTATAGAATTAATTTCATTGGAGTCAGGTCATGGCACTGTCATCATAAAGCTGCTTAAGAAAACTAATTGCTGGGTGACACATAGGTGAAGTTATGAACAGTTCTGAGGAAAATAGTGTCCTGGAAATCTCACTGAAGGTCCAAAGTATTTACAGAAGACAAGCAGTGTGAAAGGACAATGCCTGTGAAGGTGGGCAAAGCCTTGCTCATATTTTAGGCTGATGAGTTATGTGTGCATGAATGCAGTGTCCCAGCTCAGGAATGCTGCTGCACACAGTGCACATGCAGCTCTCTGTGGGCCTTCCACTCTTCTGTGCTGAAAGCATGTCCCTCTGGGTGGTTCTTGCCTCAACACATCTTGACTTTGATACATGACAGCTGTTTTATGTAGCTAAAAATCTGCTTCTGGAGATCTTTTATTCCACTTGCTTGGCTTGCCAGCCTGTTTTCCCTTCCTGAGTATTGAAGGAGATTTTTAGCTATTGAGGGGAAGAGGAGGGAGTCTGACATAACTGGCAGCTTTGCTGACTGTGTATTACAGTAATGGTAATCACGTATATCTGTGCCAGCCTTCCCTGGCATTGGCTCTGTTTGGTCACCACATTCTCATGGCTGTTGGTTGGCACTTAGCCAAACACAACTTTGAGCAATTATAAAAATGAAGAATGCAAATGTTCTGTATAATTGAGGATCAAGTCTTTTTTCCATGGCTATCAATGGGAAATTTCCTACTGAAAGGAATCTAGATGATTCCTGTACTCTGGAAACATTGAGCTTTAATGGGAAGTGTTTTTATAAATTCTGGATTTTTTTTCTATTAAATTCTAGTTGTGCAAAATAGATATTTTTGCCTCACGTAGTCCAAAGAACTGTGAGGATGTGGAGAAATATTCCAAAACACACTTTCCACCCACTTTCATTTGCCACTACTAGGGCTTTGTAATTGGTTGCAATTTTTCACTTTAACTCAATGTGCTTTTATCTATATTTAAAAAAATCTTGAAGCGAATACATAAATTAATCAGATCCTGTAATCCACTTGTATACAATTGCTAAGTTCAGTGAAGGCTCTGTGGCAAAACTGAATCACATTCTGCAGCATTCAATTCTGCATTAGATATTAGGAATTCCAGAATGTTTTACTCCTTTAAGTTGTCCTCTTAGCGGGGTGTGTTTTCCATTCTCACTCCTTTTTGCTGTCACCAAAGCATGCACATCGCTGGTCCCATATTTAAAAATAGTGACTGGCATAAAATGTGTAAAGGATTTTTTCTGTCAGTCATTATTTTTGAAGATTGGGTTGCCTGCAATGGTTTGCAGAAGAACTTTATGGTTTGTCTCCTAGAATTCCGCTCTTTGAACAATCCAGCATAGAATCTCCTTTTCCTCTAGATATGTGATCATTTGCAGATTGCTTTATGAGAAATCATCCTGCCTGCTCCATTGTCTCCCAGTCGATCCTCAGGATGTTCCAAACCTTTCTCTCTGAAAGATGGAAAGCTGAACTGAGTACAAGGAGGTCTGGCAGGAAGTCATAGTATGTCTTGTTGGGACAGGGCAATTCTCATAGCAAAAATTTTGCATGTTGGATAATTGACACATTGTACAGCTGCAGAGCTGTGGGGTCTGCCTGGCTGTCATGGAGAGGAAGAGCAGAGCAGCTGACACTTCTAGAGCTTTATTCAAACTGTCCACATGTGCTGACAGGTAACAGTGACATGTGCTTTTTAGCTGTCAAAACTCAAGCTCAGCCCTACAATCATGATGCCAGAAAAACATGTATTATACATTCAGATTCTGAATACCAATTCTATGATCCAGTGCAACGAATGTGAGGTGGAGATCAATAAGAGTTTGACTTTTGTTTACTATCATTTCTCAGGAGAAAATGATTTATTTAAATGTCAGAAACTCAAATTCTGCTTCCATAGATAATTTACACATGTCTTTAGAGATGAAAAATGGAACCAAACTACAAGTCCTCTTTGCTCTACTGGAAATTGATGAAATAAAATGACAAAATAAACCTCATCACCAGCATAGAAATTATTAATAACTGGTTAGGCCAGGAGCAGAGATGTGATTGGATGGCAAAGAATTAAAATTTTGTTCTCAGACCCCAGAGTTAACATTAATTCATTAGGGTTGCATATTTTCACTGAAATTTGGGAGTTCTAGCTCTGCTAAAGGTTTAAGTAGTTTTTTACTCATTACTACTGTAATTTTAATATACTTTCATTAATTGAATTGCTAAATGCAATGGTACTAATTCCTCATGACACCTGTTCTGCAGAAACTGAAATTAAAGTTAACATCAGAAAAGTGTGAGTAGGTTTAATTCTTATTAAAGTGCCAGCATAGCAATAGGGATGGATGGGGATGTAATAAGGGGATGTAAAGCTGAAAATAAAGGGCAGTAACACAAGATGATATTTTTAGCTGCTGTGAGGAAGAAAATGGTTCTGGCCGAAGACTTACAAAAAGAACATCAAGTAAAACTACCAATAAGGGGCACTTACTCCAGGATTTTGAGTGTATTTGCTGTAATTTTTTGTGCAAACAGGCTTCCTCCTTCCCTGCTAAAGATGGTTTATTAAAGAGGTAGTAAGGCATTCACCTGTCTTCATTATTCAGTGTTTTTGTGAGTATGGAACCAACATGTTGCAAGAAACCAGATCTTAGTCTTACCATTGCATTCAGAAAAGTATCTGAATATTCATTGAGCTGGAGTAGAATTTCTCCAGCTGATAAATTTGGCTTTAAGACAACATTACAACTTACAATGTGGTAGGCAAAACAGATCTGTACACCTTCAGTCGAGTGGAAAACTTGTTCTGGATGTAACAGACTTTCAGAACTGGCACAGTTGTTCAAAACTCTCACAAGAAAAGTGAACAGTCACTCAGGCAGATGTTTAGGGTTGTATGTAGGAATGGTGAAAAAGAGGATTGCTGTGACAAGTACTGAGCATCAGTTCTCCACCAGTTAAGCATTGTGTTAACTGATAGTTATGATAGTAACTGATAGTTATTTTCAAAAGCAAATCCTGATATTCACGGTACGGTTTAAGGTACGTTGGTCAGTTCTGCCATATAAAATAATACAAATAGAATAGGGCCTGAATGATACAACCTTGGTTTTCCTTGGCTTTTACTGATAACTCAACCAAACCTCCTCAAAGGTGAGCCCAACACATTCCTACTGGTGGTTGTGCTTTTGCTAAATACTGAAAGTGTTGGGCCCTTTTGCCTTGGCAGTTTGGGATCAGTGCATTTTGCTCCCTGGTTATGATCAACATTGTCATGTTCTGGCTTGGTCAATAAACCCTCTGGATTCCATCATAAAACAAGCA
The DNA here is from genome assembly GCA_035583155.1 of Acropternis orthonyx. Lineage (NCBI taxonomy): Eukaryota > Metazoa > Chordata > Aves > Passeriformes > Rhinocryptidae > Acropternis > Acropternis orthonyx. Next base: position 8,816,630 of record JAWWEU010000023.1, on the reverse strand, counting down.
CATATGGTGCTTGTCAGCATTTCCCTGTCATTCATCATCCTTGGCTTTCCACCACTGTCCCTTCCTCTGACATGACTGGTTTGGAGCTCATTGTGAATCTCCCTGGAAGGCAGCTTGTCCGTGATGGAATTTGGGTGAGCCTGCACAACCTGACAAGTGCTCTGAGCAGAAGCTGAATTGCTGTATGATGGCCACTCATCCTGCTTTGGTGTTCCCCACATGGACAGTCAACAGTTTGCTTGCAATCCAGCACATGTCCTATACGATATACCACACCTTCTGGAGAGGGTTTCTGCTGAAGAGAGAGCAGCAATCAGCTCATACACAGTTTTTGACATTTGGTTTTTCCATTTTGTTTTTCCACGGTAACTTGGGCATCTGCTTAGCTGCTACAGTACAGCATCCAGGAGGCTCTTTGTGGAGTAGTTTTGTACTGTGTGGTGTTCAGGAATATGTTCAGTGCAGGCCGCGTGATGGCAGCTGCAGTGCCAGCTGCAGGTTGAGCTCTGGGTGGCAGGAGCCCAAGGAAAGGAGCCGGGAACTGGCACTAAGCTTTGCATAACAAAGGGAACAGGGACTTGTGGTGCCAGCTGGGTGACTGGACACTCACGCAGAGCAGGAGATGGTGACCTCAGACTTTCCTGAGCTTAGACTGTGAGGGTGTAAAACACCAGGGGTTTCTTTCTTTGGGGTCCCTCCTTGCAGGCACAAAGCTCGAGCTGTTATTTTGTTATTTCCCCAGGATTAAATTATTGTAAGGATTGTCTGAGACTCTGCTATGTGAAACCTTGTCTGACTGTGTGAGCATGGTGTTTGTAGCTGCAAAGGGGACCTTGGTCCCAGCTTAGGTGGTGGGAATGTGAGTGCCAGAGTGGCTCCTGGATGGTCAGACAGGAAAGTTTCCTTTATGGTTGTTGGCCATCTGTCAGTCAGAAGCATATATTGATTCAAGCCCTTCCAGTGCTCAGCAATCTACCTGCCAGTCTCTCATAGACAAAGCTGTAGATGCATGCAAGAGAACTTGAACTTAGTTCTTAACACATGGCTCTGATGATTTTCAATTTCATGCCTGATACACAGAGCAAAAAGCAAACTGTTTTGGCTGAAAATCACTTCTGTCTGCTCTCCATGCAAGGTCAAAGAATGTTGTTCGATCTCGTGTTCATTTACATCTCTCAGATTAAGAACATCAGAATTGGGGAATATGTAGGAAATTTCAGTTGCCATTGGGTCAGATTGTGATATGATTCCAGCAACAAACTAGTCCTGTTTGCCTCACATGTGCCCTCACATGCAATATAAAACCATGGTAGCCAGAAAAAGTGGACTTGAAACAAAACTCAAGTGGAGAGAAGATAAAGGAGGGTGTGTAAGATACAGAATGCAAGCAATCATTTTTTGCCATGAAAATATGTGCTGTGTTGACTACAGTTAAAGTAGTACATACACACATGCATACTGTGTATAGATGTGTATGCACATGAACATGTCTATATGTAGTAAAAGAAGGGGAAAGATAATGGGGAGCTTGCAAGTGAGTTAAATAGATGGATGCATCTATTTTAGCTTGGGTTTTAGGAAAGGACATAGCAAACATGTTAACAGGGAACTGGGAAAATCAAGATGGTGAGATACTGGAAAATATAGACAAGATCCTGTTGCCTTGATAAAAGTTTCCTTCTGTCCAGTGTTATTCTGACCCGTGTTACTTTGACCCTGCATATTAGGAAAAAAATGCCATTTTAGTTATTTTCTGGATAGTTTTCTGTTCTCTTCCCTCTTTGGAATTTGGCAGAAGGTGCATATACGTGAAACAGCCATCTGTGTCCCTGAAGACTGTCCATTTCAGTCCAAACTTTGGGTTCTGCAAAGCCAGCTTTTGCAATAATGTGTTCCTCAGCTCTTTTGCCATTAGTAGGTTAACCTTACACCAAGATCACAGAGCTGTTTTCCTCAGACATCTGAGTTTCACACACTGGTGCTACAGGGAAGTGGGACCTTCCCTGCTTCTGGAACTACTCTTTGCTCTGGGAAGCTGGTGGTGATGTAGTGGTGTTTGAATATTCGGGAATAGCAATAAATATTGGATGGGAGTTAAAAGTA
>JAWWEU010000023.1:8772218-8814427 GCA_035583155.1 Acropternis orthonyx | reverse complement strand
TCTGGGAAGCTGGTGGTGATGTAGTGGTGTTTGAATATTCGGGAATAGCAATAAATATTGGATGGGAGTTAAAAGTAGCAATACTGCTCAACTCTAAAACGTCCTTTTGATCTCATTGAGAAGTAACTATGGTAACTTTTTGCTACAGACTTTGTCTGGGTGATAAAGATGGACAACTCCTGGGCACCTCATTCCTTCCATTTTAGGGAGTCCAACGTAGAACCAGTGAATCATTAAAAAAATCACTGAGAGGGTGTTCTGGTTTTGCATCAGCAGCTGCCTTTCAGGCTGTACACACTCAAGCTTGTCACTCTAGATTCTAGAGCTATTACTGATTGATCCCTGTATTGTTTTTCCCTGTAGTTTTTGATTCACACTTTAGTTACAGAGAAGATTTCATTGAAGGCTGTTTATCTTGCTGAGGAGCTTTTATTAAAGGTTGTTTTTCTTGCCCCTTATAAAGGAAAGTCTTTTCAAAGACAGAATTGTTGGCACATATGAATTGTCTAATGCTGAACTGATAGATGAGCTGTCATCAGGGTACAAACCTGTACTGTCAGAACAAAGGTTGGCAAATTCAAATGGGAAATTAAGCACATTTTTTAACCTGCCCCAGTTCAACAAGATGTTATTGAGCTCCACACAGGAATCCACTGGTGAAAGTCTTTGGGCTACATTGGCAGAAGTCAAGAGCAGAGGATCCAGTGGTATCTGCTGAATCAATAAAGCTAAGCCAAACTGCCTCAGAAGAAACAGCAAACAGCTTTCCTCTGTAGATTAGGCATCAAAGCAGGGAAATGTAGCATTTGACAAGTGTGCTGTATATGGTAATTAAATTGCTTCCATGCTCATTTACAACTTTCTCCTTCCTCTTCTCAATTGCATTTTTCATCCTATATTTTCTCCCTTCTTTCTCTCCGCTCTTTTATCACTTTCTACTCCAAAGCCAACAAATTGTAGGTGAACTTTTGAACCACACATGGAGTTTGTTTATCTTTAATCAGCAATGCGCACTGTAGTACTCCACTACATGACAATTTTAGACATCCCAAAAATTACAATGTAAGAAAGGAATGAACAAGCTTTCGCATTAAAGCTGTTTAAAATACCACAGAAAAAGAAATTATGGCAACAAATCATAATTGACTCACTGGTGTCAGCCAAGGGCATGAGCTAGCAATTGCATCAAAGGAAGGTGGGCTGAGTTTGAGCTGCTGGCAGCAGTTCAGATGAATTTCAATTTGTGAGTGAGGTCCTCTCTTCCTGCAGGGAATGGGAATGGTTAGTTTCTTCTGGGTCCTTGGCTTCTACTGACCAAAATGCATTCAGTCTGCACAAGTGTGGACTAATGCAGGTACTCAAGCAGAAGGACCTTACTTACATTTTGCTATTTTCTGTTTGGACTTAGCAACAAGCCTGGGGTCTCTGCAGAGCATTCTGCTATGAGCTTTACACACTGTCAGTGCATGTTTTCTCCTGCTTGTTTCTATCCATTCTTCTCTTGTCTCATATAACAAACTAATCTGTAAGGTTTTCACAGTAGGTACTGTCTTTCTGTTCTGTCTTTCTAATGTCTAATATCCAGGCCTTATAAAGCCTAACTGTGAGTTATGTTATGATGGTAATTTTAATAATACTTCAGTTACTTTGACAGTGATGGACTGCGCCAGACTATTGATACCAAGTTAACCATATTTGCATCCTAAATATTTCAAACAGCAAGCTGCACCATAATGGCCTGAAATTTCCTCACCTGAAAATAATTTATCAACATTTAATGTACTTTTCAATGAACTGCTAGCAGAAAACTTCTTGTTTTGATTGTTAAACCAGAGGAGAATCTGGCTGATTGCTTTCTCATTGGAGTTTCCTATGATACTGGAGCAACAAAGGAAGTTCCTTTCAGCTATTACATGACCTCCAGGAAGAGTTTCAGAGAAATTATTCCTAAAGCTCATCTTTTATTATATATAATATCTTCAGGAGGAGAACTTTATACCCTTATAAGGTATGCTTTCAAGGTATATAAGGGGTGCATGTTTACGAAATCTCCACACAAGGTGAAGTTGCCCCTACATTGTTCTTTCAGCAGACACTGTCAATTACTCAGACACTTGAATGAAGCATCCAAAACAGAGGTAATGCAGCGTGTGTTTGGTTTTTGTCTGTACAGAACTTTCACTTAAATTATATATCAATATATCTACATATACATATATAAATTATATGTAATATATATGTTGACATTATATATCAACATAACAATTTATTGTTTTTGTTTTTCCAGATACAACAAGCGGCTCACATGATGGTCACTCCATTTAAGAGAACAAACAGAAGAGGATTTTTTTGTCACTCATGTGGCTGCAGACTCACGTGGTACAGTGGATGTGGAATTCCTGCCATCAGCTGTGGCTGTGCACTATCAATATGCACAGCGGAAACACCAGCACTTACCAGCAGCTCCACAAGAACTGCTGCAAAGTTGTGATTCAGCAAAGTCATGTAGGTACCTAACTCTGACACAGGAACAGATCTGTAGGAGTCATTAGGTTTGAGACATAGTTGGTGGGTGTAAGTGCTTTCTAAAGGAACTATTCTTGGTGTGGAAGAACAGGAGTCTTATAATTTGGCTCATAGCCAGGACCCAGAGACCAGGGAGCCAGAAGGGTTTGCCTCCAACATCTGTTTCCAGTGTGTCTATCTAACACTCAATTTATCAACCCTTCATATTGTCAAGTAAAAAAAATGCATAAAATAATTGGATTATATATTAAGACTCAAGAGAGGGTTGCTTATTGACCTTCTTCTACTCCAGTGAACTTAGCTGTGAAAAATTGGGTAAGAAGCAGGGCCTTGCTGAAAGCGAGATATTACATCTGAGCAGTGCACTCTTGGATAGGCAGAAATTACTGAGTAAGTAACAAAATGTGAAGAAATAAGATCCAAATTGAAGTGTGGAAATTGTGGACTGTAAAAGTGATTGCTTTTATAAATACTTTAAAATGCATATTTGCTCTCTGAGTTTCACTGTAAATTGTAATGAAGTGCCTCTAGGTTCAGATGTGAATAGGGCCAAATCTCGCAGTTGTTATGTGGGAAAAAAAACCCTCTGAAAAAAACAATATATCAACTGAAAATAACTGTGTTTTACTTTCCAAAAGATAGCAGGATTGGTTCTGAATATCACAGCGTTCTCCTGTCCGTTTCTTGTGCTAAGCATTTGCTATAACCTTTCGGACCTTCCTTGTCATTCATGCTTGATATAAAATAAAGCTACACAAAAATAGTGGATTTTAAAAATCTCATACATTCTGTCTGTAATTATCCTGGTGGCATGGTGTGACCTGCTGATTCAATTCTTATTGAGATGAATATGAGCTGTTAGTAGACCAAGGTTCAGTGAATACATTAAATCTTGAGGCCTCAATCAATTACCCGTTTCCTCATGGCAGTGTCTAGGATGTCTGGAAAATAAGAAGTATCAGAGGTGATTAGAAAATACCTCCTTGGATGTAAAATGTCTCTGAAAGGTTGAATATCAATTTTGGATGCACTTTTCTTGGTTACTTACTAAGTTTGACTTCTGTTTTTTCCTATTACAAGAGAAAGCAGAGTGTTGCAGGGATTATCTCCCAGTGTCAGTGTGCCAAGGAGGGCCTGGCTAAGACGTGACACTCCAATACAGCTTCCTTTGGCACCTGCACCATGTTACTAACACACAGAAGCCTTGTCCAAATAGGAGCAGAACACCTTTTTTCCCTTTCAGAATCCACTTTGCAAGTAGGGTCCAGGACGACGGTGAGGAAGCTGTGGCTTCCCAGCAAACAGCTTAAGAAGAGAAAGACAGAAAAGGAAGAATAATCACTTTGGTCTAAATTTAAAAGTCAATGCTTTAACCTTCCCACAGAACTCATCAAGTTGCTCTTGTGCTATTCCCTCTCTCAGGTGTCTGACCCAATGGTAGAAAGGATTTTCTTAATATGTAAATGTTTCCACCATGTACACTCCAGTGACCATCATGATTGATGCTATTAGGGAGCAGAGGGGCACACAGTAGCCCATGAATGGCAGTGTTCTCCTCGTCTTGTTTCAGTCATTTGGCTCTTTTTAATCACATCCACTTTTTCCTGTGTAGTTTTCTGTATGTGTATAGTACATTCTCACTCACACCCACTTTGCCTTCTTTCCTGGTGGGAGCTGTTCCACTAATGATACAATCTGGGAATACTGTAGAGAGGCAAGGGGTGAAATTTGCCTCATCTGATGAGCCTGTTAAACGTTAAATGTTCCATTTCATTAAATCTGTATGGCTGCACTGGAAGAGCAAAGGACTATTCCCATACCCAGGAACCCACTCACCTCCTAGTAAGGTCCTTAGTAGGCATATACTGGGAAATTTTTATTACTAATGTGGATGCCGGACTGCAAAGTCACATGGAGGCAGACAAATTTGGACTGAGAGCTGTGGGATTTGTTTGTGAGAGTTTGTGTGTTTTGTTAACTAGAGTGAGTGATTATATGTAATTTTTTTGGCAATTCACTAATTCTTTCATGTTAGAACAAGTACTAGGTTCATCTTATTTTGTGATCTCACTAAACCTGGCAGATTTTTATGTCTTGTAGGTATTTTTAAGCCACGGAAGTCTATTGTTATATTATGAAGACCATAGTATTTTAACAGGACAAGTGTCTTGGCTGGGATCACTTGGCAAAATTGGGAACAGAACTTGCCTTCTGACTTTCAGCATGATGCTCCATCCATCACTACCTCTGAAAGACTGGTGAGCTGGATAGATGAGACTAGAATTTGTGCTCTTCAGGCCTATACCTCAGTGCACCTTCTCCTAATCTAATGGGAATTTTGACAAACTGTCAAATAATTATCTGCTTTTACAGGAAAAAAAAATTATGCAAGAAAATAGGAGAAGCTACTCTAATACACAGTGTTTTCATTAGAAATATATACATTTTGAAAGTGACTTCTTGTTCAGTTTTCAGTGTGTAATTTACAAAGATACAACTAAACTGCCTTTCCTCTGGAAGACATTTTATCTGGCTGTACTATGCTAATATGATAAGTCATATGCTGTACATCTCTTCTCCTTCTATTCCTCTCTATAAATTATTCAAAACTGTTATAGCTAAAACAGTGAGTAGATGATTTTACTTCTGTCTTCTGAAATGCTAGAAAGGATTTGGTTTGAAATGAAAGAGGTGACATCCTTGTGAGGTACTGGGAAAGCAGGAATCAATTGTGCCTGGCAGGCTTGCTCCTGGAGAAAGAGAAAAATTGGTTAAGAATATGTTTTTGAGTTAAAAATATTAACAGACTTAATATAAAATATTTTAACCTACATAGCTTGGTCTTTAGAACTTCCTATTAGATATAAAAATAAGCATATCAAAGTTTATGGAACCATTTCCTGAGATAACTTTATCTCAACTCCTTTACCCAAGCTGCTGTTAATTTGGCTTTGTTGGAGAAATTTAACTCCTTGCAAAAACCCAAAGATTTAGATCTTTTCACCTGAAAACACTTGATTTAATCTTCTGTAACACAAGCTATCAAGTAATTAATGACTCTTTTTACATAAAAATAAACAATCCTCTGAAATCACCTTCTGTAATTCCCTCAGATCCACAGGTTTTGTCACTTAACCTGACCGAACTGCACCTCCCAGGAGCACCTGGGCTGAAGGGCCGATATAAACCGAATGCCCTCAGGTGGTTTGTGTCCCTCAGAGGGGCAGGGGCTGTTCGTGCTTCGGGATGAAATTTGAAGCTGTTGGTATCGGGCTGCTTTGTGTGACCTCGTACCTTCACGGGGTGCGACACAGGGTTAAGGTAGGTTTGTTCTCTTATTTGTGTTTTCTTCCAAACGAACTTTACCATCTTTTATGAGGAAAAACAATCATTTTTTTCTACATTTGTGTACTTTGCAACCCCTACGCAGACCCTGCTTTCTGGCGTTCTTTGCCTGCTGGAAGAGAACAGCTCTACAGAAATATGAGCTGGTTTGTTTTGATTCAGTTGTGTGGTCTGGACTGCAAAACATGTAATTTTTTTGTTCTATTGTTCTTGAGGAAGCATAGTAACTGTAGAATGCTTCTGTGATTTCTGTTTTGTCCCTAGGGCATAAGCTTTGTCCTTAATGAGGAGTTTTGTGCTCTTAATGTGATCCATGATGGTGTGGGCAGTGTTACTATTCCCACCTCCTACTTTAAATATCATGTGTATAACATTTTCTAGATAAATTTTAAAAATCTGAGGAAAGTCAGCTCTCCATGTGGGCAATCCTGCCTGGAAGGCACTGAGTGCAACAGAAGTATCGTACACTTGTAACATGGTTGGTGTTAAACTGATAGTATAAACTTAGAATAATTCAAAACTGCACCCCTGCAGTCTTGGGATATGTGCTATGTGTTTAATTTGCATCTAGGCTCTCTTATTACTGCTTTGCTAAATTGTTTTAATTTGGTTTACTTTCAGGTTTTTCAGGTGTGTGGTTACCGTGTAGTTTGTTCTTTCACCAAAGTATAGAGTTTCCTCTACCTGTACTGGCATCAATGGCAGCAAGCTTCTGGGGTTGCCTGGCTGACAAGTTTAGAAAATAATGCCTGTAATAGTGTATTGTTATGCTCTAGTAACACCCAATTACGTCTATATTAGGCCAGAGCCCTGCTGTGGTAGGTACTGAAATGCAAAGGAACTGGTTCAAAAGGTAATTAGGAATAGGAGAGAGGAGGGAAGAGCTGGTTGTGGGCAGATAGGGAGCACCTGAGACTGTCCTAATTAGTGTGAGAGACAGCTGTCAGACTGTGGCAGCAGCCTGCTCAGAGAGCTTTATGTGCATCACAGAGAAGGGAGGGTGGATTGCTCACTGGGAATTTCTCTGAGCTTTGTGGGACTCTGAGGCAGAAAATAAAAAATACTCTGAGGTGATGGAAGCCAGCAGTGTTGGCTGTGTAGGTATGAGTAACATTGTTAGAGGTACTGTGGGGGCTGGCTGGGACAGGCCCAGTGGGAGAGACAGTGTCCCGTCCCTGGAAATGTTCAAGGCCAGGTGGGATGGGACTTGGAGCAACCTGGGCTAGCAGGAGGTTTTCCTGCTCATGGCAGGGAGGTTGGAACTAGGTGATCTCCAAAATCCCTTCCAACCCAAACCATTTGATGATTCTTTGACAAGGTTTTGTGCTTTATGTAAAGTGGATTACAGGAAGTGGTGGTGATACAGTCAGAAATGAGATGGAGATGTTTTGTAGTGCTGATGTGAATGATTCTGAGTTGGCATTTGTCAAGCCAGCAAGGAGCAACCTATGAGCTTTAGAAAGAGTATTCAGTAAAATCCAGCAGTCTGTGATGCTGTAGGATGGTTGTTCTGACTAGTGATGGTCCTGGTCATAAAATCTCTGTTTGGATTCAGTACAGTCTGAGCTTCAGAGTTGCTTTGCTTTCATGTGAAACTATGTCACAACATGGGACACCTGGAGAATCATGTATAAGTGTAACTGTCAATTTATTTTTGTTCTTTCTCTCCAAAGTCTGGAAGTATTTGAATTCAAATCTTCTAGTCTTTGCCTTTGCCCCATCTTTGTATATGCTTATGCTGAACCAAAGTGCTGAAAACAGAAGTGCTGTTTCTAGCAAAAATTACAAGTTTTTACTAAGTTGTATCTGCAAGAAGTTGTTTCCTGTTATTTAGTTTAGTGCAAAGAAAGAAATTAATTCCATAGTGACACATAATTTGTCCTCATTAGCAGGAAACAGAATTTATATAGACTCAAAAGCTATTTGTTAGTCTAACGTACCAGCCTAAGATTTTAGCCACCACTGATTGTGCATTGTTGACTTGACAGCAGAAGTAACTGTAACTTAGACTTAATGAATGCTTTCATGCAGTGTGCACAGTCCTCCAAGAGTCCTTATTTCATACCAGTTAATGCTGTGCTGAACAGTTGAGTTTGATAAAGGCTGAAACAGTCAGAATTATGCTTTCATTTGAATTTTAATTTTTAAAGGGGGAAGGCAGATGGTATTGTTTTATAGAGAGAATAGCCCAGCATGTCCTGCCATACTAAGAGTCTCTTTGAGCCCATCTGATACTGGTCTCTGAGTTTTTTCCTCTGCTGGTTTCCTTAGCTTACATGTTGCCTTCAAATTGCATATATTAGTTTCCTATCAGAATAACTTGCAGGCATGGAAATCAGCCATGTCCTGTGAAGGTCACTGGAGTCTTGGTGATGGAAAATTCATTCCCAACTAGGCAGCTTCTGTATAGCACTGATGCTCTTCTTGATGCCAAAGCCTCAACTTTACAAATGGACGTGAGTTCAAAGGCAAATGCTAATTCAAAGGAGCAGCATGCCTTTGGAAGTACAGTCTCCTTGTCCAGTATCCAGGAACAAATTATATTTAAATCATTCTCACTGTAGGTTGAAAACTTGTCTGACCAAAAGTTAGTGTGTTCCTAAGGCTGCTGTCCAAATGCCCCTTGAACACTGACGGGGTTGGGGCATTGACCACTTCTCTTGGAAGCCTGTTCTGGTGTTTGACCATCCTCCAGATAAAGAAATGAGCATGCTCACAAGTAAAAGAGAACAGTCCACTAATTCCCTTTTTCTTTGGCAACTTCCCCATTTTTTCCGCACATGGCATCTGCCTGTAAAGTCCTTTGCTTCAGAGTCTGTAATGGATACAAGTCTGCCTTTTATCGATTTTTCCCTCCTGACTTCCTTTTGCCTTCATAGGAGGATGCCATCTGACTCTTCCCACCTTTGGTTTCCTGCTTCTAACATCTGTTTTAAAAGCTGTTGTAATCTCAATATAGATTTGCCTCAAAATACACAAAACTCTGCTCTTATAAATCTTTCCTGATGCTTCCACATACTTACCTTTCCCCAAAAGATCAGGTGGCAATATCTGTTATTTGGTCAGCTCAACCTTCTTAGAAGTTCAAAGCTTTTGATATTTTGATGGCTCAAATCAGTTTGAATGGTATGATTTAAATAAAAAAATAAAAAAAAGAAAGGAAAAGGTACTTTGTTTCATGTTTGCTTAATTCTGAGCAAGTAGACAGGAAAAAAAACCCAAAACCCTGTAAACAACACAACACGGAAACCTAGATCTGACTCAGAAGTGTTGGCTACCATAGCAAAACTGCATGGTTTCAAAAATCTCTTTCCTTGCAATACTACCAAAGGTGATAAAAAACCAGTTCTTTAAACTGAAGTCACATTCTAGAATTTATAATGAAGTGTTGATGGACAGTCAGCTGTGTTGTGGGAAGTGGACTGGGATCAGGCCAGTAGCACTGACAGTGAAAGTGGGTGAGTGAGGGAGATACAAGAAGACAAGGCTGGAGCTTAGAGAGTACCCTTCTGCCTCCAAGGCAAATTCATACGCTGCAGTGCACATTGCTGAAGGTGCTTGGTGATCTTAGAGTAGATGAGAGACTGATGGATACTGAAACAGTAGACAACTTGTTTTCCTTGCTGCTAGAAGACTTCCAGTGCTTTACTCTTCTTTGGTGAGGAGCTACAAGTCAGTGCATCTCATCTTGGGGCTCCTAATGGTGGGAATAGTTATGATAGACGGCCCCAAACCAAGGATCTGGACTGCACTTATCCCAGAAAATATACAAGGGCAGCTGAAGAGAGTGGAGTTCAAGCATTATACTGAGATTTATGTTCTTAACCCCAGTAGACCTGCTGAAACTCACAGAGAGTGGTGTACCAATTTTTGTACAGAAAGCAACACTCAGCATAAGAAAAAGCATTAGGTGTTGGGTTTTTTTTTTTTAAATTTTTATAAATGCCACTAAATATTGTGAGCATTATTGATGTGAAGGTTTTGCCCCTCAGGAATTTTTGTGAGTTGACTCCCTGTTGAAAACTGAGTAATATGGATGATGGCTGCATTGAAAGTGATGTGAGATTTATTTAAATGTACAATTTGTTCCTGAAACAGAAATGGTCTTGAAGTTAAATGTATCATGTCTCTCAGCATTTCCAATGTACACCTTGACTTCTGCTTCAACTGCTGACTCCTGAGAGAGACATTAATGTGGAGAGAGAGCCTCTTACACTTTGAAAGAGCTGTCTTTCTCTCTTTCCTGCTCTCCAGGAAGAAACTTCATTGGGAAATCTAACAAAGGCATAATCTGTTTCCAAATCAAAAACTATACCTATCCTGTAAAAAAGTGTTAAATTATGTCTAACAGTGCCACCTGCTGAATCCAGTCTAACACCTTTCTTCTCAAAGGGGATGTGAGTCTTAATGAAATGGAGTTGGTTTTGATTCAGGCACACACACCTTGGTTGTTTCTCATGCAGAACACAGGGTATAGCATGGCTTAAAATACTATGTTAAATATTAATCTTTGGAGCATAAGATTAGTTTGATTAAGTGTATCATAATACAAAAGCAAAATACAGCCCTTGGAAATTATACCAAAAATGAGTTTGTCTGCTGTTAAATCAGCCTGATGAATTTTTCACTGTTTTTAGTACTGAGATGTAAAAGACAAAAATCTGAATTGCACTTCTAGTAGTAACTTGTCTAGAAGGTGCCAATGTTCTCAAGTTGCAAACAAAGAGACTCCCTGCTGAATTTCTAAATTTAGAAATATTTGATTCTACCAAGAATGCTGTCAAATGAGTCTCAACTCTCACTGTCAAGTGACAGAGACAGGCATTTTGTGGAAGTGAGTGAACGCCTTCACTGCACTCAGCAGTTTGATACAGCAGCCCCCATCTGCCTAAGAGCACTTTACTTTTTTGATGCCATTATGAGCTGAATTCTGCTTACCTTATTTAATATGTCTCTAAATGTTCCTGTTCATTTTAATGGAATGCTGATGCAGGACAATGCTGTTGAGAGTCTATGTAGCTGAAATGAGGTCCTGCTCTGGAGAATCCTCCTATGTGATGTCAGATACTAGCAAATTTGAGTAACCTCAATGACACCACCTGCATTAGACTGTATATGAAGTCCTGCATCACTTACATGTTGTCAGGCTATTCTTTTCGCATCATATCACAAACAGAAAACCTTTCTCTTGTGTTTAAATACTGTATGTGCCCTTGCCTTAACCCTTTTCTACCTGATGCAGTGTTACCCTGAAGGGGCTGGTTTACTTGATGACCATCCTCTCTGCTACACGCACAGTCTGGCAAATGCCAAGACCGGTGTCCACTCTGGTCACAGATATAGTTCTGACATCTTTGGGAACTAAATCCAACATGTAAAACTGCAACATACTGTGTGCTTCTGACATTAGTTGGCAGGAAATGTTATGGCAAAGAGCTTGCTGTGAAGCTGTCAGAGTTGGGGAAAGTAGAACAGAATGTAGTGGACAGGACTCATGGGAGACATCCAGCAGTAAAATGCAGGATTCATGCCTCCCATTTTCCACATCCCTACATCCTTCTGAACAACAACAGCAAAAGACTCTGAGCACGTGGCAAATGTGACTTCGTTTAAATAGAAAACTAAATCTGCATATTTTGGGCATCAAATTCAGAAATGTGAGACCTTAAGGGACTATCATAGTTAAAATGCACCAGTATTTTTCTGCTTGCTGCCACTGGCACTGACATTAGGACTGTGAGTGTACAAATATAGAGATGCATTCTTGTGTTTCCATTTCCATTGTGAGCTCTGTGGTATTGGCCTCAGTGTTTCTAAGCAAGGAAAAAAGCGATGTTAACAGCCATGTAAATGATACTGGACACACGCTTAACCAAATGTGACAGCAAAGTAAAGCCAGTGACTTTGTTCCATCAAAAGATACAAATTTCCCATCCTCCAGCATAACATCCAAAGTGCCAGCGTTCTTGGAGCTGTTTTCACTCTGATGTTCTCTAACAGTCAATTTGTTTAAAGGGGGAAAAGGATGGCATTGCAAATGCAGCAAATAAAACCTAGCAATGCTGCAGCATGAAATTCTAGCAGATATACTCCTGCTGGAGTCAGACTTCCAAAAAACAGCCATTCACTCTGGCTCTGGATGGCAGCAGTGGCACAGAACAGAGAACCTGTTTTCTTCCATCAAGGAGTGCAGACAGAGATGGAAGCACTCTTGTATTTTGTCACCTGTGCTCAATACCTGTGTGCTGAAATATCTGATAAAAGCTTCAGAGGCATCTTAAGAACTGTGTACCATGAAACAGATACTGTTGACTTCAGCATGGGCTCAGCTCAAAACCCTAAATGAACACAAAGGATTTCTATATATTGGTTATAATAAATATGGTCTCTAGCAGCTCAGCATTCAGAACTGCAAGGAAGCCATAAGCTTCTGTGTGTTTAATAGTCACATTGGCACATTAAACTATTTTTTTTAAACCCAGACTGATTCCAGTGAGTTCCTCAGACAAATGTTTTGTCTAAATACCTCTCAGAAGGAGTTCTGGAATCTGTACTGAGCAGTAACTGTGTTAATCAAACTGCTGACAGCAATACAAGAATCATTGCTTATCTAAAAAATAGGACAACACAGTTTCTGTACGTTTTTTTCAGCCTGAGTGAGAATTGGAGAGCAGGACTGAGTAGTAGATTAGCATGACATCCTCCAGATTTAACTGTTAGGATAATTTTCTCAGGCTACATGAGGTTGTTAACCCTTGACAGCTTCTGCCTATTTGCTGTGAGTGAGGATGAATCATAGAATGCTTTGAGTTGGGAGGTGCCTTGAAGATCTTTTACTTCCAAGCCCCTGCCATGGGCAGGGGCACCTTCCACTAGATGAGTTTGCTCAAAGCCCCATCCAGCCTGGCCTTCAACACTGCCAAGGATGGGGCATCCACAGCTTCTCTGGGCAAGCTGGCCCAGTGCCCTGGAGAGAGCTGTAGGAGAAATGAGTGTTGAGAAGACCTTGGGTAGAGCCTGGGAAACTAAAGGCTGAGGCCCGGGTGCTCTTGTTTCTGAGATACTAATAAAATCATGCAATGGAAAGAAAGGTGAGCCTGGATGTTTGAGATCCATGACCTGAAGTAGTAGAGCTAAAGGAACTGTTTACAATGGTGAAACCTGTCCTTACCCTATAAGCAAAAGCATTTCATGTGTTGCTTGGTAATCTCCACTGGAAGCAGAAAGAGTAAATCATTCCTGTTTGATGAATTTGACATGTGTGTAGTGAAGAGTGAATGACTGGAATCCTTTGGTAGTGCTGGCATAACTCCAAATGCATAGGACTCAGTGGGAGAATAAAACCCCTTAAAAATTATTCCAAGTCTCTTTTCTAGGCATACTTTTCTTGGGAACACTTATGGAAGAAGCAAATGCTGTGCTTCTCAGGATAAAAAGTTGAATTTTTTCCCTTTTTGCCACTGAGTATTCCCTTCTTCTGGCTCTGCTCAATCATTAGGTGTTGGGTCTTAAATTAACCCTGTCTCCTGAGGGGAAAAATTCCATGTTCTGTACAGAGTAAAGGTCTTCTTTCTTTGATATATTTACTTTAAAAAGGGTTGAGGGAGAGACTTGCAACAGAATTGAAGTGCTTAAAATAGCCATGAACAGGATGTAGGTGATGTCAGTATGTAGCTTGTCTTAATAAAAGTGTAGAGCTAAGAGGGCTGAAGTGGCACAGGAAAAAGATGTTCTGGAGGTGATCGTGAGGGTGAGAGTCTGTTTTCAACCCTCAACAAATGGTGAGGTATTTGACCTCTAGCTTGACCTTGAGTACTTTGCAAAACGGGTATCAGGTTTGCAATTGGACAATATTTTATGCACTGGGTAGGTGTACTTGGTGAAAATGTAACTTATGGTGACAAAGGCTATTTGCAAAGCCATCAGTTTTCATTGAAAGAATTTTTTTTTGATGGGGAAAATGAAATGAAATTTTGGGTGATTGTGAATATTTCTTTTACAGTTAGCAAAATCTAATTCTTAAGCAAATTACCAAGAAAATAAGTGGGAAATTACTATTACCACAATGTAGAGAAAAATCCTCTATTCTGTCAAAAACAATCACTGCTCATTTTGAATTTTGTTTGGATTCATTGCATGAGAATAGGGGACAGAGGTCACAGCTGAGCCTGTGACACTCTGGGATGGAGTATGGAGCATGTGTGTACTGGAAAGACTGTTCCTTCCTGGAGGAACTCCTGATGATGCCAATGTGGGTCTTTTTCAGCTGTGCAGACCCAGAGTGAGAGGGGCAGAGTTACTGAACAGGCCAGACAAACTCTTCAGAGGAACAGCCAGGCATGTTGTTGGTGCCTTGGGATAGGGAGTGGGTTTGTTGACCCTAGAGCCTTTTCCTGCCCTTTTATGTGTGATTTTTAGGTTTTGGCTTCCAGGGCTCTCAGAACAGAGACTTAAGACTGAAAATTACTGGTTTTTTTGTGGTTTGTTGTTCTCTTTTATTTAGCAGTTTCTGGGATTTTCATAATTGTGAGGGAAGTTTTCTAAAGGCACCAGAAATGCTGCCTGGGAAATATTCTTGGCTTTTTTGCTCACAGACCATGATTTGCATTTGTTTGTTTTAGTAGCTATGGGGGTAACCCACAGCAGCCACGGGGATGTGCTGGTCATTCACCTT
This sequence comes from Acropternis orthonyx, assembly GCA_035583155.1. NCBI lineage: Eukaryota > Metazoa > Chordata > Aves > Passeriformes > Rhinocryptidae > Acropternis > Acropternis orthonyx. Next base: position 8,799,882 of record JAWWEU010000023.1, on the reverse strand, counting down.
TCTGATCTTCTGTCAAAGTGTATTTAGTAAGAACAGTGGGGTGTGTGAGGAGGACATTAGGAGTCTTCCAGCAGGTCAGTGTCAAAGGGGAGAGAGATCATTGCTAAAGTCCTCTATCATAGTCAGTGCAAAACAGAGGAAGAACAGCCTACCAAGAAACCGTTGTGTTAGATCTCAAGAGCTGAGCTCTGAGACTGAAAAATTCTCTTACTGAATTGATAAAATAGTAAATGAAAAGGGAAGCAAAATTTTATTGAAATTAACATGAAGTCCCTTTAATCATCAAACTTAATTCTCAGTAGGAAAGGACTCCAGAATTGATTTAAAATCTCAGTACAACCATCTTCTCTAATGTGAAACAGAGATTCAAGTAAATGAATGATTTGCTTAAAAAATTCTGACTAATCTTGAGAACATTAAAATTAATATAAATGTGTGATCTCAAGTTCTCTCCATTTTTGGATCCCATTTCAGTAAGTGCATATAATTTGGAATGGGACCGAAGCCGTTTTGTGTGTAAGTGTACAGGGAATGCTTTCCATACCTTGAATCAGAATGTTAAAGGGAGATCAGCTTTGCTGTTTTGTGTGAGGTATAGAAATATAATTCTGGATGAACTGGAATAGAAGCAAAATATACTATGAAGTGGAAAATGCAACAATTTTCTTGGAGATATGAGGTCAGTTCAACAGCTGTTTCCATGAGGAAAAAGCACATGTAAGGTCATAGGAGCTCCTGGCCAAGTGTGTTTGTTATAACACTTACATGTGGCTATGTCTGAAGTTCTATCAAGGAACTGTGCTATGAATTCTGGGACTGAATTCTATTGGGATAAGAGAGACCATCTCCATGTATTCTTGGCTTTGTGGAGGAATGTTTTCTGCCTTGCTCCCTCCAGTGAGGGGCTCTTTGGACATTTCATTCCTCCTTCTGGGAAATTTTGAGGGAGCTGTAATCTGAGTGCCATGTAGTACGCAAAGTTAAATTTATTTTTATTCTGCAGGAAAATGTGAGTTAACATCTCAGTTTAGAGATGACATGGTATTTCTTGCTGAACCTTGAGTTAAATTTGCTATGCATACTTAAGATACTATCATCATAGAGGTAAAGGTGCTATGAGGGCACTGTATCATCTTAAATATTAAGTAAATTTTATATAACAGAGATCATTGCCTTTCACTGATGTGTCTGCACTGTCAGCCCAGTGCTTTTATTAGACTGAAGTATTTAGCATTTAGAAAAAGCAGATGTGTGTCACAGGCAGAGAAGGAGGGGGATGTCTCCCACCTGTGCCTGCAGCACCCAGGAACATGTGGGTGCCTGAGGAAGAAAATTCTCTTCATGACATCCTACATATTACAGCTGATCCCTGACGCTTTAGGTCTGGAGGTGGAGAAATCTAAAGAACTCAAGTACATCGGCTCAACTGGGAGGAATATAAATTCTTCATTAACTCTGGGAGATGAGCAGCCCCTGAAATGAAAGGGCTGTTTACAATAACTCTTTAAATGTTGAGCTGGGTTCTGAGGAATGAGTTGCTCTTGCTTGCTGTCCCTTGAGGATAAAGGGCCTGCCCAGACACATTCACAGATTTGCTCCTTCTCTTCCCTTCAATTTCCAGGCTGAGTAGGGTGTTCAAACCCTGTTCTTTAATAAGACCTCTGGTGTTTTATGATACCAACAGTGGTGACCTCATTGCTTCCCTGGATGCTAGAGTTGTACTAGTTCTGCCATGACTTTTCCTCTCCTTGCCAGCCTTCTGAAACCAGAACTGCCATGGTACCTAGGAACTCATGTCATGCTGTGCAGATTTTCTGTAGCTGAGACTCTTGTGTATTCCTCTGCTTTGGGAGGTAGATGAGAAATGTGGTAAATAAAGCAGGAAGTGCTTCTTTTCACAGAATTAACTTTCTCTTTGTATTTGTACTTTGTAAAGAGCAGCATATCTATTAACATAAACTGTTGTCACCTGAAGTAAAAGCACTTAGTGAGGCTTGTAAGGGATTTTACACATCCTTCTGCAAGCCTGAGAATTGGACATCTGCTGGGATAAGGGTTAGAGACAGTGATACTAAACCCTGGGCAATCTTGCAGCACTTGGGGAAAGCTTCAAAGATTATGCTGGGGGCTTTGAAGTCCTGAGGTTGCTCAGGATTGGAGGAGTAAAGAGGGTATTTACAATTGTTATTGTCTCTTACCTGCCCAGGCTGAAGCTGTGGACAATTTCCATTGAAGAATGCAAGTGAGTGTCTGTCACTAACTTCTCAGTGGAATCATGCAGGTTGTGGTGAATGAATATGCCATACTTGAAAAAGATGCCAGGCTAACAATCTGTGAGGATAGGATGTCCTTCTTTGTAGCACAGACACAGCAGAGCTGTTGCAATGCCAGCTTCCCCATAATACCCAGTCACCAATTATATTGCTGCTAAACCAAGCTACAGTAAAATCTGTGTCACGCTTAAATTGCTGTAACAAAAATGTGCGGTCAACTGTATCAGAAACCTTTGCTAGATCAATAAATAAGGCTCCATAAATGTGGCCAATATCCAGAGAAATCATAGTATCATTCCCAATGCATACAGCTATACTGCAGTAGTTAGTCTGAGCATGGTCCTGCATCCAGAATGAACAGCAGTTGCTTAACTGGTGTATAAATCTGCTGTGAACACATGGCTATGTGGGTGACTCTTCAATGAAGAATGGTCAGGGTATATTTGACCTTTTGTGTAACTTTGTGAACCTGGAGGATAACTGCTCACCATGTAGCTTCTGTTTGAGTCTGAGGGTAGCATGTGTGCTTTCATGACTGATGAGATGCAGTGTAACTGTCACATATGAAGGATTCAGAAGCAGCAGCTGCCTTTGTTCATGTTACATCACCAACTCGCCCATGCCAGCCCAGCAAGGTTATCCCAGTATTGTTTGTCATTGGTTACTTCCTGGCCCACAAATTTCTTCCACTAATAATTAAGATGGTTTTGACTCACTTTTGTTGTAGAGATTGAAGAGGGGGACACTTGGAGTGATGGCATTTGTCTTCCCAAGTGTTTGTTACATCTGATGGGGCCCTGCACTCCTGGAGGTGGCTGAACACCTGCCTGTCCATGGGAAGCAGTGAATTAGTTCCTTGTTTAGCTTTGCTTGTGTGCACAGCTTTTGCTATTAAACTGTCTTTATCTCAATCCATGCTTTTACCCTTCGTATTCTCTCTCCAATCCCACTGGTGGGGGAGTGAGTGAGTGGCTGTGTGGTGTTTGGTTGCTGGCTGGGATTAAACCATGACAATTATGAACCCATAATGACTGGCACTCCGGCTGAATTGTTTATCAGACACATTTATAATCCTGTTTGCATGAGGTTTTTTCATTACTGGGTAACTTTTGAGGGAGGGAGAGTGGGGTGATTAATCATTATTTTAAAGAAATTAGAAGTGTTGTGTACCAGTTGCAACTCTGACTTTGAAAAATCAGTTACAAGTGGCAGGCTAAGATGGAGTCCTGCTGTAGGTAATGACAGTTTCAGATCTCCCATTGGTTTTGTGAAGTTTGGGCTGTGTTGAAGGGATCAGTATTTTTTGTATCTGTCAACTTGCAGCAGTTTATTCTCTTCCTGTCCTGGTACCTGTGCCTTGTTCAAATTCCATAGGCACTGGTCACAACTGCAGTTATAATGTCAATCTTTATCAAAGCCCATGATGTGTATACCTCAACCTAATACTTTTGCGGGCCTTAATGACATGTGCCATTTATTGAGCTGGGGATTCTGGAGTTCCCCCTCCTGCCTGTTGTATCCTTTTCAGGGTGTGCAAGTGTAAATTCCTGGTCACTGCATACCTGGTGTAAACCGCAGCTCCCTGGGCATAGTGAAACAACTAGGAATATAGGTAAGTTCCACAAAATATAAATTTGATGTTATGTGAATTTTACACCATTTGGTTTCTTAATCCTAACATATGTTTGGATCTGGGAAGAACAGCATCTCGCCTAGCATATTCTAGTTCTAGAGCATGGAGCAAAGGGCAGGCAGAGTCTGAGACTGGCTGCTGGAGCCAAGCTTGTACATGTGCTATTTAACCTTCAAATGAGTGGCAAGGACTGGGGTATGTGGTGACAGAAAATGGGTGAGTGGTAAATCCAGTAAATGGATTTAGTATCTATCTGGAAGATGTTTGTATGGGTGATTTAACACTACAGTTAGCCAAATTTGTACTGGCCAGGGGCTTGCCACTGAAGCAATTAATTGAATGAGATGGGCATGGTAATGTGGATCCTTGCTGTTCTTAGCTAGGGCTGTGTATGTACATGTGACAAATAAATTGCTGGTGACTGGCAGGGATTGTAGTAAAAGGTGGCATGCCCCCTAGTCAGAGACGGGCTTTGGAGGCAATTAATCAAATGAGTTGGGCAAAGATATGTGACACCTGTCGCAGATAGCACTGCAAATACACATGCAATTAATGATCTTGATGAAAGGAAGAAGAGATAATTTAAAGTAAGGTGTTCTCTACAGAGCCAGTAACTCTGAGTAGAAAATTTCTACCTTAGCTACAAAGGAGTCCCAGTGTTTTCAAAGCTTTGGCTTTGCATTTGCAGGTAATGCAGTGTATGCACATATGGGAAGGAAAGAGAATTTTTAGTGTCCTAAAATTCCCTTGGCTTCAAAGCTGTTTGTGCAAACAATGTGCATGCACATGTTCAAGTATTGTAACTCATTTAATATACAGATAGCAGAAATTCCCAAATATTGTAGATTGCTCTTATAAACATCTTTGCTATCAGGTACTAGATATTGTAATCTGAGTCTTCAAATGTTCTTTGCTCTGTTGATAGCAGGTGTAATTTTAGAGCTTTTTAGGCCATGACACCTTTTTACAATCTAAATGAATATTGATCTGACCATAGTCTTCACTCAATTTATGCTGGATTGCATCTTTGCATGGGAAGCATGAATTTCTAATGGTGATCTTGAAATTTAAAGAAAAGGCAGTCTTTTTCCCCACAGAGGTCTAGCTTATCAGCTGCTTTTTCTCTTGTGTCCTCTTCCTCCTTGTCCTTCTCCTGTGGACTTTTCTTTCCACCCTGAAAGTACTACTCCATCATAAGAATCTCCCTGAGTCACTACTGAGCTTAATCAAAGATTTCCCATGCAGACAGTTATCCATGATGGCTGATGAAGTGCTGAGTCTTGCCTAGGTACCCTAACACAAGGTCAGCACTTGGTTCTTTTAGGAGTCTCTTGTGAAGGTGACAATCCTCACACAACATTGGCAGTTTTGTGACATTTGTCTGCTTCTTTTCTATACTGGAGAACTAGTCTGTCCCTCTTGTATAACTTTGTTTTGTGGTAGATGCATTATAAAGCTGGTTTTGGTTCTACCCATTAAAATGAGATATTTGGGAATGTTGTCCTTAGGTTTCTCTTTTACTTTTATGTAGCATCACAGGCATTGCTCACAATAGGAATATCCCTGAAGCAAAGGTCCAAAGACTTTCTTAGCTGTTTTTTTGTAGCTGGAATTTTTCTGAATTCTGTGCTTTTCCCAAATATCCTTGCTGACTTGAAATGCACAAGAATTTGTACTTAACCTTTATTGACCCAAGTTTAACATGTCATCAATTATGTGAAGAAGCATTTAAGGTTTTTATCCAGACTTACCACGGCAACTTGTGGACCTTTTAAGATAGAGCAAAAGGATGATGTTAGCTCAAATGATTGGCAAACTGGTTGACAATCACAATGGAAGATGATCTTTAGTATGTACATTAACAGCTTGCTGTTTCAGAAAACTCCTTTTAGTTTGAGAAGCACTTTTGTTCTCTTTACAGTTTCATTCCACAGCAGAGAGAATACAAGAAAAGGAAGAGCAGGACCCTACAGATGACAGTCTGATCAGTTAATTTCAACAGCAACTGAAAAGGAATCTTTTTATCTCCTCATAAGCCTCTGTCCATTGCTTATAGGTTCCCAAAGAAAGGAAGGGAGCATGAGAGCATGGTACCCTGAGACCACCCCACCACTCCCACAAGGTCAAACACATTATCTGCTCTATTGCCACTTCTAGACTGTGGCTGTAGAGAAAAGATGAGCAGAGATCTGCTAACTTTTTCTCCCCGGCCTAAGCAAAACAAAAAAGCAGCAGTAGAAATGTTTTAAGGAGAAACAGGATGATGATACAGAGGTTCTCTTGCACAGAACCAAAACACCCTGTGTTTAACAGGTTTGCAGGCATAGAAATTATTTGTGGACTGGTTATCAATCCTTTCAGTAGTCTGCTGGAACCTGGAGATATGAGGTAGCTGCTTGAGTTAAAGAAGAATGAATGTATTGATGTCAAGTGATCTTTTATTTTTTTTACCTTGCTTTATTATTCATGTGCAATCAAAAGAAGATGACAACTGGATGTGAGTGAGAAGTTAACTCCAAAATTATCTGGCTGAAACACAAAGACTTAGTCAAGAGAGCAGGGTTGTCTTTTTCCACAGAGCAGCTTCAGACAAGATTCAGGTTGGGAATCACATTTCTTGTAGGTTTCTCACCAGACCTGCTCTGTATGTCTTTCAATATGCAAGTGTTAATTATCAGTTTAATTCCATTCATTACATCTCTATTGAAATTGGTCCAATATACTCTAATAACACTCAACCTGCTAATTGTTTCCCAGTGAAAATAGAGATGGGTCAGTGTGAACCTATAGGAGTTTGTTATTGATTACTTGGAAGCTAGACTGATGGTCTTTGCCTAGTTCTTAATGAATTAATCTGCATTAGTGATGAGGAAAAGTAGAAATAGTTTTGATTTTTAGTCTTGCTGAAGCTGGGGACATGTCTTAAATTTTGCAAATGGATAAATAAGAAGTCTCTAGCTCAGTAGAGTTCACCACAGGCTTCAGAATACTAATGTTGTTCTTCACTTTGCTTTTGTTTAGAATTGAGCCTGAGCCTACAAGAATATTGTTTTCTTTCATTTCTAACTCCAAAATTGCTCACTTTCAGTTTTGCAGTACAGGACAAATTAAAGCTGGAATTTGGGCTCCCCCCTTGTAAGTCATATTCAAGTTTGTTGTAAATTGATGTGACTACTGGTTGGTGGTGGGGCAGGATTTTTGTACCAACTTAATGTGTCCTGATAGAAAATATATTTTCTATCTTGTCTCACAATGGTAAGGCCTTTGGAGCTGGGAGTGATATTTGTTCTCTTTACATGGTACCTTGTACAAAGGGTTAACAATTTGATTGGCCTCTAAGTAGTATTATGCTCTCTGTGATATTTAATATTAAATTATTATGTCTAAGTCACTGGCTTGCAAGTTGCCTTTTTTTTTTAATTGCCTAGAGTTTTTGTGATGTTTTTCCAGGACTGATAAAGGCTTTGGCCAACTATGAACATATAGGCAGGAAGTTCAATTGTTTCCTTCACAGTGCTGTTGTGCCCTGTTTATTAATTGGGTCCTGCACAAAGTCAGATTGCAACACAAATCACTTTTCCCTCTGCTTTCCAAATTGAACCCATCTATTGCTAATCACTGACCTTAGGTCTAGTATTGAGCTCGTTTCCTGTCTCTGAATTGTCCCATCATTGCCATACTTATTAATCTTTATGTACTAGTGTTATATAATACATGGCAAAAAGCATTCCTGGAGCCAAATGCCTTGTATTTCTAGCTTCAGTCCCAACAGCTTTTCATTGTTGTGCTCACAAAAGCTTTGCTGAGCGTGACCTCCCCTTTAGAAATCCTCTTGGACTATTTGCTGTGCAGCCTGTCTCCATAGTCTTCTGTTCTTTGCCTTATCACTGAGCTTCGGATCTTTGCCTGTGCTACAGCTCTGTAGTTTTCTAGTTTGGCCCTTAATTCTGTTTTAAGCGTGGATGGGATGTAAGCTTTCCTCAAATACTTAGCCCTATTGAAAAATAATTGCAGTTTTCTCAGGCGGTGTACAAACCGGTGCTGTTAAGAATAGTGATGTTACAAAGGCTTTGAGCTACATAATGCTATGGATTTTTTTCAGAGAAGTTCTTTTCATGGAGGGTCCCACCCCAAGCTGAGTTTTCTACAGTTCAGTGTGAGAGAAGAGCTCAGTTCTGTGAAATTCAGAGGGATTTGAGCTACTGCTAGTTTTGAAAGAGAAGGTGCAAAAAAGGGGTGCAATAGAAGCCCTAAGCACATTTAAACCACTTTGACAGTGGTGTTTTTTTGTTTGGTTTTTTTTTAATCTCTTCTTGGTTTATGGTCCTTTGTGACTTCTCATAAACTGAATTCCTCTTTGACTGCTCTGACACTGTCCTCATATGACATGTTGCCCCACTAGTAGATGAATATTTATCTGTGCAGTTTTCCCTTCTTGCCTGCTGTTCATGAGCATAAAGGAATATGTTTTTACTCTAGCAGTACTAATTATGTCTCCTGACCGTAATTAATCCTCTGTTTTTAAAACCTCCAACCCTTCTCCAGGACAGTCCTGTCTCTGAGCAGAGTCGTATATTGGTGCTTCTTATGTTGTGACAGCTTTTAAATCCTTACACTCTGCAAACTTCCCTGAGCAATCTCTTGGCATCTTGGGAGGGGAAAAAAAACCCCCAAAACACAGAAACCATTTGTATGCCCTTGCACACTTGGCACGTGATTTGTTGCTTCAAGTCTCCTGAATATTTGATGTTCCTAGAGCTGAAAACCAAGAAAAAGCGGTACTTTGGGCCTTCTGTGGAAAGCTGGTGTAGGAACGAAGAACAGGACAATACTGAGAAAATACTTTCTTAAATTCCAGCCAAGTGTTAACTGTCTCTTGTATCGATTTGGTGCCTTTGGTGGTCCCTTTCCCTGCTGTGTTCTCTTGCTACTTGTCCTCTGAGAGGTGGAATTTATCACCTCACAGGCAGATGGGGCATTTGGCAGAAGCAGGATCCAGATGTAAAGCTTTGGAAAGCTCCCAATAGCAGCATCTGGGCTTGGCTTTGGCTTACTGCCTGAATTCTTTGTGAACTCTGAACAGCTGGCCATGGAACTGCCTCTGGGGTTATCTCGGGGGTGGCTGCTACAGATCTGGCTGTGAAATCACATTCTCCTGACATACCTCTCCACTCAGAGGAAATGTACCCACACGTTTACATGCAGAAATCTTTTTGTAGCTCAAACTTCAAATGTACTGTATAAAATATGAGCATGTATCTTTTTGTACCCACAAGACAACTAATGTGGTAACTGCATGAGGAATAAGCTCGTGTATGTGTGTGGATTCATGTCAGTGCATTTCTGTGTGTATGAATGTGGTTAATTGTTAGCAACTTCTGTACTGCTCTGACTACTTTGACTCCAAGTCAATGGGCATATGCCAGCAGAATATTTGGCGAAATATCTTTTCATCTCATGTAGCGGTAGAATACTGTAGGTTTTGGGCGTGTTGCCTTCTGTCCATTTTACTTAAAACACAGCCTTGCGCAGTTGAATTGTGTTGCCTTCATTATGTGAAGTTTAGCTCAGTGCACAGGTTTGATAAAGACTAATTTTTCAGGCTTAAATGACTCCTAATTCAGTGTCAGAACCTCTTTGCAGTGGAGATATTCACTACTAGATAGATTGATTTTAGTGCAGTCAAAAGAAAACAAATATGTATGGAGTCAGTATTTTATAATGTTCACCACAGCTGCTTGTATCATGAATGGGAAATTGTCTGTTGTCTATTTATGGTACATCATTGATTAGCATACATTTGAAATATTGGGCAGGAAATACACATAAATCATCTATTCATATATATTTCAAATATTTGCCCCTATGTGTGGGTATTGTGGAATATATTGCTCTATAATTAAATGGTCAGACTTGTGAATTTTGGTGTGTCAGGGTACAAAAGATATATTTTTTGGCGTATATGTTTTTCTTTTATAAAATTGTCATAAACTATTATTTGGTCTGACTTCCATTGGAGTGACTGCTTATTACTATGTAAGGAAGAAAGACAAAGAGTTGAATTTGACTACTTCAATGCATATCTTTGGGTGTACCTATGCTGCTTTATACATACTTACAAAGAAAACTAGAAAAATGTGGCAAGTGTTTGGGGTGAAAAGTCTTTGAAAATGGTAGAATCTTTACAACTGATTTATGCTAAATCATTGTTAGGTGTTTTTTATCAGTATCTTTACGGAAAGGTTGCTTGAATCAAGACTGGGTGAGTCTTACAAGGTGAACTGGTCCATCTGTCTCACTCTACTCATAACCCACCAAGAATTTAGTATTTTTTGTTTTCCTTTATGCTAAATTGAAATACACAAATGATAAAGGAAAGATAAGAAATTTTGCTTTTTTGGCATGTTTTTCTTATTTCCTTAGAGCAAATTTTGAATGCGAGAGTGGGAGACAGTTTAATTTCTTGAGGCCATTTCTGCAAAAGCACATGCCTGTGTTTTAGTGCTGCTTGGATAAGTGCTGTCCACTGAGATGTTCTGTCTTTGACGTCAGAGGAGTAAGTCTGTACAGTTGCTTGTAGTGCAGGTTCCCTGCCATCATCTCCTTTTGACAGCTCAGCTGTTAGCAGAGAATTTTTGCAACTGGGGGAACACATCTGTTCTTCCCTCTCCTTTTAACATTGAAGATGTTCTCACCAGCACTCAGTTATCTGGGGGAGTTTGGTGCTTACAGAGGCATCAGACAGCACTGAAGTCATACTTTGTGCATGACCTCTGCCAGTCAGGTCAGGTTAGCAATTGCTGCATTACACACAGCAAGCATTGATTCTCCTGTTGTGACTTTTCCTTCTTTGTAATTACTGAGATCCATCTCTTTCCATTACCTAGTATTAAAAGTGCAGTATGCATGGAAAGGAAAGGTATTTATATCATGTGAAACAGAGATGAGGGGGGAATAATAAAGGAGAACAGTGTTTTTCTCTATTTCAGAGTATTTTTCAGTGATTTTTATATGCCTTTAAGTATAAAAAAAATAGGATTTACTTTTTTAATTTTAAAACTGGGAGGTGGTGGGGAAAGACAGGATGATATAGAGCATATTACTTCCCATGGTTTAGTTTAGGGTCATACTATGTTCACTGCTCTCAAGTCTCTATGACATGATTTACTCCCACAGAACTTGTGACCCTGAAAGGGTGATTGCTGCACTGATCTACCTAAATCTGCAACTGGTTGATATAGTTTAGGGCAGGTGCTGAATAGTAAGTCCTGCTGTTGTGCTAATCACCAATAACTTCCTGAAATCAGCTGGGAGTTGGGAAAATAGGTTTAAAAAATTAAGGCCAGTAGTCTTATATTCATATCTAAATATTCTTAGCTTATCAGATATAAAGGTCTGAGAAGTACAGAGCAGAAATCACTTACATAGGTTTAAAAGCAAAAGTACTATCTGGACCTGCTTGCTTCTCACTCTGTTACAGGAAAGGTGGCTTTTCTGGCACTCTCTTGTGATATTTTTCTGGAGACAATTGTACAAGCTGTAGCAAACCCCTCTGCTTCTTAAGCTCAAGCAGTGAATCTGTTAGAGAGCATGATGTGTGAGCTGCTGTTTGAAAGACCTGTGACTACAATGGAGTTAAGCTAAAAACTGTAATTTTAATATTATAATGCCATTTAGTCCTTCACTTGCAATCTGCCTTTTAAGAGCAGTTTTAGGTCACTGATTCGTTCTTAAATTACAATTTCAGAACAACAATGGAGTTTTGCACAAAACCCTCTTGAATGAGAAAAGATCTGTCTGTTCAGTTTCCTGGGTGCAGCAGGAACATATGATTGGGGTTTTTTTCTCCTTTTATTAACACCTTTGTAATAATGTCTTCTTTCTCTCATAGAGTGCAGTAGTGCATTTATAAGGAACTTTTCCCTTTAACAGCCATTGTGGTTTTGGCAGTACTCTGAATAATAGAAATTCACTTTTCCAGTGTCCCAAATGACAAGGAAAACTGTTTCATCAGCAATATATCTTCAAAATTGCATTTAGCAAATAAGTGTGGTGGATCTTAAATACAAATAAGGCCCATCCCTTGGATCTTCTTTTAACTGCAAACCTTCAAAGAAATTATATTTTTACTCCTAGCAAATTACCTAGGAGAAAAAAATGACAAGAGTAATCTATTTTTTTCACAGCTGGTCGGTTGGCCAGAGTTTCTCATCAAGGAGTACATGCTGTTTGCTCCCCAGATGGACAGGCTGGATGAGTAACAAATCCATAGAGCCTGGGACACAAGGTAGAAATTATACTGCCTGTGCTTTTAATCTTGCACAGCTCTGTTCATTGGTAATTGCAGGTGGCCGATATCCAAATGAGACTCTATTGGGACGATATCCTATATCTTGTCAGAATGAGTCCCATTAAGGCCTCCACTGAAATTAGGCCAAAATCTTGAAATAATTATGGGAAACTTATTTTTAAGAAGTTGAAGCCATTAATGGTGACAATTACACATTTAAGCACCATCAGCTGTAACTGCAATTTTAGCAACTTCTGCTTGGACTGTTTTGCCTGTCTGGCTCAGGACTACAAGAGGTACTGAGCAAAAAATGCATGAAAATGTGACTTTGATCACTGTGTGTCTTTTGTTCTGGGACCTCTGGATAGTGCTGTAGCAACAGTGTTTGAACAGTGTCTGGTGAATTCGCTGAGGCTTCGACAAGCAATGCTGCCTGTACACTACCACACAGATATTTGGGTCGCATCTTGCTTGTGCTTTAATTTGAAACATGTTTGTTGCTGTCCTTATTCTGCCCAGGGATACCCCTACTTTATCAATCAGAAGGTGTGAAGATTTAGGAGCCTTTATTGTTGAAGTCTTAGAAAATTTGAAACACAGTGATTCTGTGCATTAGCCCTGAACCATTTCCTTGGAGACACCAACCTTTCCCTCTCCTCTTACAGTCTAGATGCTGAAGAATTGCATTTTCTTCTTCCTGTGCTTTTGAGATGCCATACCAGAGCAGAAACATCTCAAAGGTACACTGAAATGCTAGTGGGCATATTTAAAAGTGATATATCTAATTTCTAAAGAAAGCCTTGAGGCAAAATGCTTCTCTTACTCTGATGTAATTCTGCTGACTCCTAAATCATTATACTTTTAAACTAAGCATGTAAACATCAGACTCCAGACTCATTAGTGTAAGATGTGGAGGGCTGCTGTCAGGGATGCCATGGTAACAAGATCTCTGCTTCTCCCATAATTTCATGGGAGCTGTAGTGTTGGAGCAGAGCAGTATCCAGTCCTGTCTGGTGCACATCTCCTCCAGGGAAGGTGCTGGGAGAGGTCTGGTCTTTCAGCCTGGCTCAGAGTGCCTATTGAAAGCAGATCTACTCTGTCTTGCTCCTTCTTTTTAAATCTCACATCTGCAAATCAAGCTGGTGTGTAAACTTGGTGCTGTCTGCATTGATTAGAAGTGAGGTGCTTGTAGTAGTAAGAGACAAAACCTCCTCAGACCTCTTTGTCTCTGCCTTCCCTGCTGGCTGGTCTGGCCATGGTGTATATATGGGAGAGGATGTGCAGACATGGGTAGGAAAAGGTCAGATTTGGAAAAAAAAAATGTAATCAAATTGATTTCTTTAGTTTTTAGGTCTTCTACTGAATACAGCAAGGCCTCCCTGTTTTACTTGGTGCCTGGAAGTCTCCTGGTATGGATACCCACTGATCTGGTGCAATACACTTGAGACACAAATAGGACCAGAAGGAAACTCTGCACTGCCCTTTATTTCCCCTCATAATAAGAAAAGCTGAATTTCTGCTGTGCTGTTACTTCAGGATCCCAGGTGCACTCCTGTGCTCTTTATAGTGATCTTAGAGAATTAAGCAAGGTAAAGTGGATACAGCCCTTTTTCTGTGTAAATAGCAGTCCATTGGCAGTGTTCCTTGGTGATATATCTCAATGTGTATTTTGATAGAGCAGTTACATAGTACAGGAGTCCTGGGCCATAAGACTGCAATCTGTCTTAGAACCGTTTTGCTGGTAGTTCCACAGCAGATGAGTGTGTGGGCTGATTTCTTGTAAGCCCTGTAGACTACTTTATCTTCAGCAACCTCCTCAAATCTCAAGGTAATTTAGATAAAGCATTTGTGCCCTTGCTCAGCTTCATGGTCAATATTTAACTGCTTTGCTGTAATAAAGATACCTTGCTAACAAGCACATGCACTGCACTGTCTGCTTGAGTGCACGTTTGTTGGTAATTTTTCTCCTCCATAAGAAAGTAACATAAGATTGTATACAAACAACAGGATCAGCAAGCAGTATGTTTGTATGAATGTGGACGGAGAGGCTAAACCTGAACAAGCTAGAGATGAGAAAATACAGTATAATTCTTGTGTAGCTGAAAAAATGGTGAAAGGGGGTGTTATTTTGTGGGGGTTAGGGTTGTGTAGTTTTTTTCTCCCTCCCCACCCCTCTTACTGTAGAGCCCAAAACTTAGTATTTCTTGGATTCCAAGGCTGGAAGGGGTTCTACTTCATCTTCTGCATGGAATTGCCTAGGAAGGTCCTTCTTTCAGAAGCAATTTTCTGTGCATCTGTTGTACCTGTTTTAGGTATTTTTGCTGTATGTGTATATGAAAGTGAGTTGGAGTGTCAAGTCTATCACTTAGAGCATCTAACCTCCATGTCTAAGAAAAATGTCTGTCCAAGAACAAATCAGTGCTGCTGTAGCTAATATTTTGATGTCTTTCATAACACATGGAGCAACACCCCTTCGCATTCTCATGGTTGTTTTGGGTCTGCTTTGGCGGGAGAAAAGTCTTCCTAAACAAGTAATGTTGCTGAAATAACATACTCTGCACCACACACAACTTCTGTATAATTAAACTTGTTGTTAATCTTTAACTTATTTTTCTTGGGTTTATGCTTGCTCTGTCCTGGCTTTGGCAGCAGCAATAGTAAATGCTGTTAGTCCTCCAGAGTCTAAGAATGACAAGACCAGCTGGAATTCTGGTATGCCAGGTGACTCTCTTGTACTGTTGGTTTATCAGAAGGAAACTGAGAGGCAAGAGCAACAATTCAAGCTCCTTTATGCTCTAAGCTGGAGATGACAAGAAGCCAAATAAAGTTTCCTAAAGGGTCAGGGTTGTTACTGACCCTGGTGAGCTCAGAGTAAAACATGTTCCAAAATAGGTAGACTGCTGTTTTCACTGTCATTCTGCTGAGCAGAGGCAAGGCTCAGCTGAAGCATGGAGAACTGTTTGATGAACACTACAGCAGCTCAGTGTTCCCTATGGCTGCACATGAATGGCTTTTGAAGTCTGACTTTCTGCCTGCCATTAAAAAACCAAAACATCTGCATCTGGCCTTTCTCTTCTTTCAGGCCAGCTTTGAGCAGGGGTTTGTCATGGTTGTCCCAGCAGCCCTAAATGCAGTGCTACCCAGTACTCAGCTCCTAAAGGAAACTTTTCAAGATAAACAGGTTTCAGAGCACTTGTGCTTTGAACAGGATGTGACTCATGGGTATGTGGCACCTACCACACAGACATCCTGATGAGCCTACAGCATATCAGCATTTTCCCCTTGTTCCGAACCACACACCAGCAAGTGCCCAGAGGGATTTCTTCTTCCTTCGGGTCAATTCTTTTGTCATCCTGGGCTGCAGTAATCAGGTCAGACCAGACTGAACTTACTTCATTTAAGTGAGAGAGAGGAACATTTACTGTGTTTTTTTCAGTGTTATTTTAGTTGATTTAATTAGCCTTTCTTGTTTTTAGCTCATGCAGGAAGCATTCTTTTTCTTACCCAGTTAGCCAGAAACATCATGGTCAGTTTTATGGGCTTGCTACAAAAAAAATCATCTTGGCAAGAGTCTTGCATATTCTATGACAGCAGCGTCTGTGGCACTTCTGTCTGGCTACAAATGCCAAGGCAGCCGACTGTCTCTCAAGAGAATTAGGGTCAGACACTGCCCCCTTCATACTGGTGAGGAAATAGGGTTTTCAGTGTGAATATATTTGGGCTGAGATACAAAGCAGGGAAACAAGCTGTTTGTGTATTGGTTGTAGCATACTCCAAAAGTGTGAGAAAAGTAATTGCAGCTTAATTCATGGGGATATTGGTACATTTGTAGGGGATAGTGAATAGCAGAGAATAGGCACTGCTGTGTAATCAGCCACAGTAGAAGCCAACTGTATGTAAAGACTCAAGCAAAATGTGATGGAATCTATAGCTGTATCTTGGAATCTATGGCAAAACTGTGACCTGATCCAAAATTCAATGCCAAACTTCTTTTGGATTCAAGAAAGTTCAATAGTACTTACAAAAGGCTGGCCTTCAGTTTTCAATGAAAAGTGCAGCATGAGGAATTAGAAAGCTGATAAGATGAATCATGAAGTTCAACATTTAGGTAGCACTTTGGCTGTAGTGAAAATGTTTTAAATCTGTGCATGTGTACACATGGAAATATACCTGGGACTCATCTCCAAGACAGGAGAGTGCCAGTAATTGCAACTTAATTATGTAAATGCTGTTATTCGTGGGGCAATGGTGCATTTTATAATCAGCAAATCTCCTTTGCTCTCCTAAGCCAGTTTTAGCAAGAAAGGGGTGTTGCTTCAGCTGTCAAAAAGCTGTAGGGAGAACAATTTCAGGACATGTTGAGATTCCTTAAACACAATGCTTTTCTTTGCAGCTCGGTTTCTCCTGAGCTTAAATTTATACTTTTCTTTCAAGAGCTTGCGCTTCCTTGAAGGCTTGTTCCACCTGAGGAGAGATGTCACTGTCTTACTTAGTGTCAGCTTTGATTCAAAAGGTAATACTGCATGGATCCAGAAATCTGTGGCCTTTCCCACCAGCTGGTCATCTATCATTTCATTACAGTAAGGTTACCAAATTGATGTGTCCTGCCTAATTCTTCTAAAGCAGCTGTAGAGCAATCCAGTATCTCACTAGGCAACTGTGCACACTGTCTCAATTGATAATACTCTGTGATACTATTAGCAGATGGCAGAACACGACCTACCTGTGAAATCTGACCCACAGCAATCTTCTAACAGTGCCTGTTTTCTCGGGGAATGTCTTGAGACATACTTTTATCTTTCTGTCCAGCATTGCAACTGTTTTTAAATTTTCATAGAAATAAAGGAAGGTATTGCGCTGCTGGTATTCAGCCTTCTAACTGCTAGTGACTATCTAAGAAATGAAGATATGCTTTGAATATTAATTCTTACCATTTCTTCAAATGAAGCTGTAATGAAATTTGATATATAATTTTTTAAGTAGCGGCACAGGAGCTATTTTAGATTTAACAACTGCAGTATCTTTGCTTCTTATATTTTTCATTAATCTTGATGTGGTTAATTAGTTGCTGTTCCTCAGTGGAAATGTTTGACTAGAGTAGAACGAGACTAATGAAATCTCTTGGGTTGCTACTGCTGAAAAAGACTAACTGCTAGAAGGACATCAAGTCTGGCTAAATACAATGTTTGTTCATAGGTTAGCTCTATATGGCAATGCTTGCATGTGCAAAAAAAAATAAAGATGGTTGAAGGTAAAAGTACAGAGTAAAATACTTTTGTGAATTTCTGGTGTCCCATTGCACAGGAAGTGGTTCTTTAATTGTGAGCCTTAGTTTGCAGGGCAGGTATGGGGAACCTCTGTGCAGACTGGCAGCCTGTGCATAAAAAAGGCTAATGGGACAAATTAATCTGTTTTGAAAGTCCAGCCTGCAGGTTAGAAAATATCAGCAAACCAAGACCAGAGTGTGTTCAATGCTTACTCTAGGATAGGCAAAAAAGAGGTTACAGTTTTGAAATTAAAAGCAAGAAAGATAGAACTATGTCTGGGACATCAGCACATAGCTCAGTAGAGTCTGAGCTCTGAGGGAAAAAATCTGTTACTAGCAGTGAGATGACCCATATCTGCAGTGGGATTTGGACTAGGTCCTACGTTTCCTTACTTCAGCCAGAGAACACTTAAAATCTTTAACTTGCTCATTCAGAAGTTTGCATCTGTGGCTTCCTTCATGTTTAGCCAGGAGTATGGCAGTTACCATGACATAGTATAAGGGCTTACACTGAATATGGGCTTATGTGAGATCAGATAATATTTCTCTGTTCATTGTTTGGAAGCAAGAAATAGCATTTATCTTCCACAGCATTTGGCATTAGTGGTCACTATTACAGAACTCCTTCCATGCTGTGATAACAGTATAACAGATAGTATCAGCTGTATGTCTTCAGAAGAATAGGAAATAATGAGCCAGATTCACTTCTGTTCTGGTTCCATTGAAGTTGGAGAAATTACATCAGCAGGAAGTTTGGCCTCCTGCATGTTAATTGAGCTCTTTTCAGTTGAGTGCTTTGTCTTACTTTAATTTTTAAATTATAGCCATAAATTGTGCCTAACAATGCTATATCAAGACCTGCGCTACTGCCAAGCACAGCCTTTCAGACTCAGCTCTTGCTGCAGCAGTGCTGTTCGTAAGGCACCCCTGGATTTGTTTTTGAATGAAATACACTGTTTGCAACCGGCACAGTTACCTGTAACTCTGGTGTGTACCACATTTCAGTGCCTGACAGGACTTGTACCTGTTAAATTAAGAGTAATGTGGCAGGAGAATGGGAAGCATATGTCCGCCTAAGGAGGCCCAGGACTTGTCACAGTGTGAGAACTACATGTCCTCAGGCAGGTTTCTTCAAGTGAGATTCATTGCCCCAAGGGACCTGGCAAACAGATGCAAGGAGACTTTGATTTGGATTGTTTTCTCCGGAGATGGCTGCCAACCTGGCTGATCTGTCTATCTTACTCTGTTTTGCTTTTCTCACATGCAAGAAAAACAGCTGGGAAGGAAAAAGGGAGGTGGCATTGCTTGAGGCTCACAGGTAGGGAGCAGCTGGCCATGAGTAGTTGGCAGTAATGGGGGAAAAGTGGCTTCCTGAATTAGATGTGAACTTTGGTAACTGATGTTCAACCCCATGCTATGAAATACTCCACAGTTCTTGGACTAAAAAGCCTTTTTTGTATGTGTGTGAAAAGTGTCTGTTTATTTAATTTATCTGGCTTTAGTTTTACCTGACTTTGTCTACTCAATCTTACATTATTGTATTCTGTTTGTAAGTGATCTATTTTCTACTAGGTTGCTCACTGTTTTTACTGCATGTACAGCCTGAATGCTTAAACAGATGATATCACAGCAATTGTTTCATAGGTCTGTAATAATTCATGAGCATTGCCTACAGAGCAGTTTTGGATGGTCTTCAGGGGTAAACACATTAAAGACAGGTACTTGTAAACTCTTTTACAACATATTAGCATAATAATATCCTGTAAAATAAGCATCTTCATAATCTAAGAACATCTGATGTTGGTCCATTAACTGCTTTCATCTTTGGCTTAAATTGCCAATGGTCTCCATATCTGGGCATCATTATTATTATAGCCAAGGAATTTCCTGCTGTTTCATAGGAGTGACCAAGTTCAAATAATGTACCACGGGTTTACATGCGTTTCCTTTAAAAATATGTTATGCCCCATGTGAAGGGGAAATCCCTTTAAGAGAAGTTGCTGTCTGCCAAAACCTAATAAAATTATGTCTTAAACCCTTTAATTTTGTCATTAGCAATAGTTATTTCCTCTTATACCAAGTAATTAGGTAGTACATGAGAAAAATACAATTTTTCCTTCATTTATTTATCGAACTATCAAGGGTAACATTTGGAAATGGTATTATGACACACATCTGTGTCTGTTCAAATTAGGAAGGTTCTAATGATACCTTAAGAGGTAGAAAAGCGATTGCTTAACTAAACTGAGAGAATGCCTACAAATGAATGCATTATGTTTATACAAGGTTTGTTTAATCTGTAGATTGTTGCATAATTAGTTACATTATGCAGACAAAAATTAGATATCCTTTTTTCCAACTCCTTGTCAGTATACTCTCATGAACTTACAAAGGGCTCTCACTAACTGCTCTTCATTAAATATCATAATTACTCTTTGATAAGTAATGCCCAGCTCTGGCAATGTGCAAAATTACTGTTCTGAGAGATTCTGAAAGCTTAAAATGTGCCTGTGTTAAAAAGTGAAAACAAAGTACTCACTTAGAATAGAAAGTTATTAAGACTTCACTTTTCTTTCCGTAGTTTAAAGTACTGTGCATAAACCATGTTATGGATAACATGGAGGGAACAGTCTGATAGTTCCTAACCTCTTTACTTTTTTTCTTGATACAATCTTACCTTGTTTGCTTTATTATATGGAAATAGGGAAAAGTACATGTTTCCAAAGCTGTAAGTTGTGGAATGTTTAGGATATTAACCATCAGAAGAAACTCATTTAAAGCCATTGAAAAGTCAGTTTCACACAGTGCTGGCTGAGCCCATGGGGGCTTCCTGGGTTTTAGATGCCATGCTGCAGGTTGGGTACTTGACCAGGATTTTGGCAATGAAAACCAAACTGTTGTAAGCATGTGGAACCATGCTTTGGCTTTCCAAACTGCCTCCGTCTCAAAAACGTCAGGGATGTGTTAGGAGTTTGTTTGAAGGATTTTTTTTGATACCTGTGTGCACTTTTTGCAAAAATGTTCAATCTCAACATCAAAGAGCAAAACCATCCCAACAATTTGTGATGAGAGAGTCCAGGAAATGTGATTGCTGGGCAGAGAGCTGACCTGTTGAAATGGCTGCTCACAAGCAGCTGGTGCTTTTCAAGTATGTTGATGACAGTGAATGTGTGGTCTCTTGGCAATGTAGACACTGCCTTTAAGTAAGTGCATTTGAGAATAGATTAGTTTGCAAGCACTTGAATTGATTTAATGTGTGTTTACTCTTCAGATATTCACTGTGGCTGTTTACCTCTGCAAGATAAATATTTCAAATTGCATTTGAACCTCACATTAACATTTATGTTTGTGTCATTATAGTTTCCTTTTGTGAATGAGATTTACCTATCAGTCTTAAAGCTGTAATAAGAAGGAGTCTATTTTTGTAATTTTCAGCTTCTCAAGATAATCTGCCATAGGGTTGAATTAATTTTGTGGCATGTTTACTGCTCATTCATCATCAGAGTCACAGCAATGAAGCAGTCATCAGGGTAGAAAAGCATTGGTATTTTGTGAGCAGTGCCAGAATGACAGGTCTTGCAATGGAAATCCACATACAGCACAGTGCAGCCACCTATTCCTGGGCAGTGAACACGTATCAGGGGAAAAACCTGTCTGTGGGGCCAATAGCATGACAGCTGAACAAGAAACTGGATACAGGCATTTATTTCATTCTGGAGCTTGTCACTAGAAGGCAAAAGGGCTCATGTTATGCCCATAGTTTTTGGAGTCCAGTAACTCATTTGTTAGGAGCAGGGTGCAACTTTCTCCCTGTTTCCTCCATGGCTGCCCAAGTAGTGGCTTTATCATGGCTCTGACATGTGCCAGGTTTGTATCAGTGACTGTGGAGTGAAGGGCGTTCCTCTGCCATCTCTGTGCTTGCTGAGGTACAAAATATGCTAAAGAAGGAATTATCCTCCAGTTGCTGGGTTTTTTCCTACTTTGAATTGTGTTCAGAAGTCCATCTGACAGGAGCTGGGTCACTGCAGAGTTGCATTTTTCCCAGGTTCTCTCTTACCAAAGAAATGTGAAATTCCCTTGTGTGCAAACTCGATCTTCCTTTCTCTATTCTATAAAGACTGATATGAGTTCAAATTTGGTTGGAGTTTGGAGTTTATGGAAAAATGCTTAAGTATAAATCTGATTTTCTCTACTTTGTGGAGAGTTGTTGCAAATGTTTCAGAGCTTTTCTACTGCATAGGCAGTAAACAGCATTATTGTGAAAACTTTCAATTCTGCAGTTCACATACTGCTAACTTGTATGAAGTAGCATGGTTATGTAATGCCGTGTATTTCATTGATGGGAGTTGGGTGCTTACAGAAATATTGTACCAAAAGTAAAATAAAAAGGTATGCAGTCAAGGCCCTTCTGGTTTTGTAAAGGATAAAGGCTTTCATCTTTCTTCCTAACTTCCCATTTAGCAATGGAAAATAAGTTAATGCATAACTGCAAAAACCTTCCCTGCCCTGCTCCCCCCACCCTGCCCCAAGAGTTAATAATGTAATTTTTCAGCTGAAAAAATCTGAGTATATGAGGAAGCAGATTCGAGCTAGAACACATTACATCATAGTCAGTGTTCTGGTCTGGCTGGAAATCAGTGTAGGATGTAGTCAACTTCCAGTTATTCCTTATTTGGATTTATATGCCTTGATATGTAAACTAAGTCATATTCTATGTTTTCTGCAGCACAGAACACATCTCTGGTATCTTGTAAAGGACAGTGAACAATGACAGCAGAGATTTCTGTGCAAAGCACTTTTATGTTGAGCTTTGTATCATCTGTGTGATACGATCTGAATATGCTGTTGTGCCTCTTCACAACGTGGATCAAACACTGTATCTTGAGTAAGGACAGATACTTTTTGCTGCTTCTTGGGAGATAGGAGGAGATGTTTTAAGGCTGGACTTCTGGCATCAGAGAGATCAGTTGTATAACAGGTTTTATTTTTTAACTCTTTTTTTCAAAAGCCCATGGAAGTTATATACCTTGATCAGAAAGCTGCTTGCCACCCACATCTTTTAGGTAGGAGATAAGCCCTCATTTTGCTGTATGTTTCTTATTCTGTAAAAGGAATAAGATAATATGTTCAGAACACTAGAGCAAGATACACTTAGAAGTGATACTGCTTGGACTGAGTAATATGATCTTGTTTGATCTTTATTTTGGAGTGTGAAGTGAAGCTTTTTGGTGTGGCTGCCTTTTCCAGCACCGACTGAAGGGCAGAACAGTCATTCTTCCCCATGCTGCTGCTTGTGTGGGAGAAGACACGTGCACAAGGAGGAACATGTCAATGTAGTTGGAATTGGTAGAATGAGGCTGTGTGGCTGTCAGAAGTATAGACATTGTCCTGCCAGTGTACAGACGTTTCAGGTGACAGTTTCCCTCCATTGACATTAGTAAGAAAGGAATCTGAAGTTGGTCCATTAAATCTATGCATATAAATCTTAATGACTGACATAAAGATATCATTCTGGAAAGCATCTGCAACCAGGCAACAGTTAAATCCAGGATGAGAGCAGTGACATGATTAAAGTTAAGCATGTGCTTTTGCTATTACTGTGAACAAAGCCAGAGCTGAATGCTGCTACACTGCTTTCCTGGCTTTGAGCTTGAGTAAATAAACAGCAGATGAAGTGTCAGCCACAATTCCACTTCTGGGTTTTTAGTGGATCATTAAATCCTACTTGTCCATGCTGTACTGCTTTATAGATACTATTGTACTGATAGGATGGTAAGGAAGGAAAATAAGAGCTGTGAAGGGAGTTATCTCATAACTGGTTTGCCTACTAGCTCGGGGTGATGCTTCAGTGTAGATTATTTGATATTTTGCTGATATTTGGAGACTAACTGGTAAAGTTTTGCAACCACAGAACTGTCCAGGAGAACTCATGTCATCCACAGGTAAGGATTAAGCCTAGTCAGATCAAAATCAATTGTAGTGGTTAGAAGTGCAGCAAATATTACTATATCCATAGCATTTGCACAGTAATGGATGTTGTGGTTCACAAATTCTCAGTTATTCTTGCAAAACTAAGAAGTCAGTAAGAAATGCCAATGTCTTGCAGTGAATAAGCACTGGATTTTAATTTTCTACTGAGAATATTCATTAAAGCTTTTGGAAGCCTAGTACTTTGTAAAACAATATTTTTCTTATTTTTCTCCCCAGATTATAATGTTTTGGCTGTTTCTAAAATATGTTCAGAAGAGGTTACTATGTCTGGACTCAACTGTATTTATATTCTTTGCTCAACTGTCTTGCAGCAAAATGCACATAAAAGTAAATTTTAGAATAATACTATAATATTCATGGGGTTGCTGTAGGAGCTTTGAATAATACAAGCTGTGTACGCTCTCGTTACACAAGTACAGAAATTTCATGCAGAATATAGAATTAACTTTGAATATTGATTTTTCACTACAAAGACCTGTAATGTAATAATATGGTTGACCATTGTGAAAATGAATATAAAATCTAGTCCAATTATTCAGATATACAGCAGTGAAGGATCTGGTTAAAGGGCTAAGGGAACAAATGGTAAAGTTTATCTTGGAGTGTACCAATATAACATTAAAGAAGATATCTGTGTCAAATGGAGAAAGGCACTGACAAGTAAAATATTTTCATGGTAGTGTGTATTTGAAAAGAATGCCAAATTAGATTGTGTTCTGACTCCACTGGTAATACATTTTATACTTTCTAGACCTTTGATTCCCAGCTGATACACTATGTTCAGTGAGATGATCTCAGTACTGACCTTTCAACAAACACAATTCTGCTAGAATTCACATTTTATGCAATACAAACATGCATTTATTGCTACTAATTCCTAAAACAGTGTATAGCAAATACGAAAAAGATGAACTGTATTCTGGGAAAGATGAGAGGAATCACACAGACAAGGTTGGGAGATGTTATTGCTTTATATCGTGAGATTTATTGTACAGTTCTCAACACAGTGTATGTTAAACAAAATTAGTATTAGAGAATCAGTGGTGGCAGAAAAATGTGGCATAATTATGAACTGCAAATGGTAGCGCAGTCATTTGTTACTTACACATTTAAGTCATTAATAATGAAAGTCATACACTGGGATGTGGGCGCTGAAAGTACTTTAAGAAATTATAGAACATAATTACATCGTCTCTCCTTTTGGGTATTTTTTTCCTGCCTGACTTGAACATTTTATTCGTTTTAGTTCTTTACAGACCCTAAATATTAGTAGTGCTTTGGTCTTTAGCCAACTCTTGTGAAGTACAGTGGTTCAGATCCTCCACTGGTGACAACTGGTACAATTCCATGGATTTTCAGCACCTTTCTCATCCAACAGGACTAGGTTGCTTTGCATCCACTGAGTAGCTGCCAGGATATAAGACTTGCCATTGAACCGGGCCTGGAAAAAATATTCAACTTGGTGGGTTTTGTCATTTCTATGAAGTAGAAGTGACTGTATGGGGAAATGCTAAAACTCTGGGGAGGACACCACAGGGCAAGGGTTTGTCATTTTGCATTTTCATTCCTGAGCTGGAGATAGCAGGAGGGAGCCCAGAGGGCTGCCTGGGGGAAGGTGTCCCTTGATGTGAGCCAACATGACAGGCTGGGGTTACTCAGGCATACTCTGTTTCCTGTCCTGGCTGTAGTTGGATCATGTCCTTACAGGGCAGGTAACAGCCTTCCATACTGGCACAGGCAGCTCTGCTTTTCTTAGCCAGACCACCATCCAGCATGAGAGGGGTTTTCAACTCTTATTTAAATGTAGAATGGGAAAGGGACTATTGTGCATAGGGGAGACTGGGTGAATGGGGGGATGTGTAAATGCAGTGACTGCCAGCTGTGAAAGGGGGTGACCTGTGAGAGCAGTGCTGCAGTGCTGCTCAGTGCATTATTCAGGAGGCAGAACTGATAAACAAATGTTCTGGTACTGTATATGGCAGTGGAATTTAGATGTAAAAAGGGAGTGAGATGAATATAAAACCACGTTGTGCTAAACAGTATGAAAGCATATTAGAAGGTCCAAAAACACTTGGATGAGATAAGAGATTACATAAAACCAATAGATGTGTTTGTTGCTGAGTTGATGTGTAGCCCTGCAGGGCAGTTACTGCAGGGCCAGTTTGGCATGGGCAATGTGTGAAGTGGGGGGAAACTGCTGACCTGCTTGAACAAATGCTCTCTTTGGGGGTCACTGGAGGTTCACGATCACTTGTCTGAAGGGGAATGTCCTTACCTTAGCGAAGCCAGTGGCAAAACTCTCATTTTTGTAGATGTGTCTCTAGATGACAACCAGAGAAAAGAACTTCAGGCATCAGTTCTCTGCTGGAGTCACAAGTTCATTTGTGCTGTTCTGCTGAAGATCATCTGCCCCTGATATTTTCTTCCTCTACCTGGCATGCCCTTATAGTCTACAGCCTGCTAAAGAGAAGCTGCTTGAGGTGCTGTGCAAAGTTCAGCCAGTTTTGGGCTGATCATGTGGAGCGTAAGAACACAAGATGTCTTGATTTTTGGCTGAGTATTCCTAGCACTCTGTTCCATCCTGCTCATGCCCAGTTGCACAGCTGAAATGTGGCCTTAAGAGGAATGCAGACAGGCACATTTGCTGTGTGAGAAAAGTAACACTAAGACCTAAATTGTTTTCATACATTTAAATTTTCAAATCAAGAATTGTTCACAGCAACAACTTAAAACTCAATTTCTTGTGGCTCTTCTCTTTGGTTCTGTGAACTTTTCAGTCTGAACAGCTTTGTCCAGTGTGCAAAGCAATTGCCTTATCTTGAGATCTGTTTTAAGCAAGGTTTATTTTGTACCAATTTAACATTTCCTTAGTGATTAGTTGACACAATTTTATTAACTTACATTGACTGGATTTTAAATGCAAATTGAACACTTTAGCAAAATTACCAAGCAACCAATTTCTAGCAGAATTAGGCCAGATAAATGAGAAAACTAAATTGATGAGAAGTTCATCACCTGCAAAATAATAAATTAACGGGGTATCAAAATCCACTTTTATTGTTGTATAATAATTAGATAACAGTTTATTGTTCAGGTAAAACCATTAGCTCATTCCAAAGTGCTTCTGTACATTCTCCAGTACAGTAAATGAATTGCTAGCCTATGGAACTGTGGACAGCAGATGAATCTGTCAGAATATAAACTTGTGATAGAAAGTTAATCTGTGCACAGACAGATTATTTACTGTTTCACTGCTGTCAGTTTTGAAACAGGTTAATTTTCTAGGAGCTCCCAAGTAGAACAGTGTCCAGAATCTTCAAATCTTTAAACTGACCTTGGAAACTAGTACAAATCCTACATGTCTAAGTCTTAGTCCTGTGTTCATGTCCCTGTTTAAATAAACAGACAGATTATTGTCCAAGTATAGAGGTCACTTGAAACTACAGGTCCCTTGTGACTGTGAGGATTGGAACTAATATAGACCATCACAGGGCATAATTAGACATTAAAGGCTAATTTAACTATGTCGAGGTTAATCTACGTTAACCATTGTGGTGTTAGGGGAATACTCAGTAGAATGGGGGGATACTTAACATTTTTCAGGTAACCTGAATGCTGAAAAGTAAAAATAAAGTTTAATTGGTAGGTAGGCTTAAGGAAGAACACTAATTGTACTGTGAAATACATACTGTATGATGTGGTCCCTCTGTGGAGATAAAGCAATACAGGTATTGACCCAGAGGCTGCAGACAAACAGAGGAAGTGGTGCTCTTACTGTAACAATTTTAAAGTAAGATCTTGGGTATATCTCAAAAAAGACTTAAATGTGCACTGAAGAAAAAAATCTTTTACCTTTGAGACAAAGATAGAGCAGAATGCTTTGAAGTAGTATTAAAATGAATAAATAAAAAAATTCTAAATTCCAGTATGGCTGGAAATTATTTTTACTGCTCAGGATAATCATCTGATGAACTGTATAGGCTGAGGATTAGCACAGTGATGGGGCATACTGTGTATGTGTACATATATATATAAAACATGTAAATGCAGATTTTTTTTTTTCCACATGTTGCTAGAATGACAGATCTTTAGAATTGTGGAATTACTCTGGAAAGCCAAAATATCCAAGACTTTTTGAAAGTACCTGATCTGAGAACTTTTTGATGCCTGATACTTGAATCCATCAGACTGGGGGGGGGGGGGGGGGGGGG
>JAWWEU010000023.1:8735806-8766103 GCA_035583155.1 Acropternis orthonyx | reverse complement strand
GATGTTTGGAGTCTTAGTGTTTCCCCGAAAATCAAAAGATCTGTTTTCTGTTTGATGAATGACTTTAATAGTTTTAATGATCTCATATAATTTATTTGATTGTATTGTTCACTTTTATTAGAAAATCAGTCTAGCAGCGTTTCAAGTTGTATCACCTTTGCATGTCAGAACTGGACTCTGATCTCAACTTGCCATCTTAAAACTTATATTACTTTTTTACCATTTTATATTAACGGTTAAATTTAACAAATGCTGAAGTTACTTATTTTTTTTTTAGGATTGAGACCCGTTTCTAACTGAGACTTGGCATGAATTTGTTTTCAAAAAGCAGTGTAAGGAATTATTTTTTCTAGAGTAAAGTTTGTTGGGAGTAACAGTTTAGAAATTGTGCAGTTTACTAATTTGATTTATGCTTTGAAAATTCCCATGAATACTGCAATTAATACTGTTTAATACTCTTAGGTTCTGCTGCAGTTTGTGTTTTATGCCCCTTTGAAGTCTGTTTGTAGAAATATCTTACATAATAAGTTATATTTAAGTCCAGGCATTGCAAGGTTAGGTGATATTAAGGTTAGGTGATTTATAAAAACATGCTTAATGGTTGCCTAATTTTACCAAATAGATAATTTTATTTATAGAGACTATCAAAAAAAATGACTTAAAATATGAATCTAGTCCTCTGTGAAGCCTGGAAACTAAATTGGCTACTCACATGTGCATACAAGCTTCCACAGATACTTGCAGCAAATTTCAGGTAAAATGCCACACACATATTTCTGCCTGGGCCAAATTATTCTGCTTCTGGAAAATATTAAGAAAGTCACTAACTTTGCATCTTTGTGCTTGTTTTTACATCTGTGTGGATTTGGCAGGGTAGCACATTATTTACTCTTAAGAAACACAGGAACGTCTCTCATACTTATCTTTACAGAAATACATGAGGCTGCATTTTTTTTTTTTTTTTTGGCACTGCTGATAGCAGAAAATCTCTCTTTTTCTGTTAATGATACAAAATCGACCTTGCTATGGTATTCCCTACAGAAAACAGTGCATTAAAAATAATGGTGCTTAAACTTGGATGTGTTCAAGAGTGTCACGATGTGAAGGGGGAGTCCAGTATTCTGAAACAGTAAAGCATTTGCAATGCTGAAAACACACATGCTGTGTAAGGGCACATAGTTTTCCTGATCTCAGTTAAACCACTTATGTGTAGTCTCTAATTTTCACTTATAAAGCTGTGTTTAAGGCTGGGTTGAGTGAGCTTGTCACTGAGTCCACCATTGGCAAGACTGGTCATTATAAAAATATTAGAACCAACCTTGATTTGCCAGGATCCCAAATGAAGAGGAATCAAGGAGAATTTGAGTAGTGGCCTTTTTCCCTTCTCCTGAAGGAGACATTATCAACTCATTAGCTACAAGCCTGCACAGAGGCCCCAACTGTGACTCTTAAAGCAAGAAATACATTTCTTGTGGTTAAGATTGACTTTCAGCATGCCAGCTGTCCCTCTTTTGGAAGGATTGGCCTTATTTTTCAAGTAGAACATGTGCCATCTTGATTACCCAAACTCTTAATTCAATGCTGTTTTATGCTTTGTCTCCTCAAAATATCCCTTATATCCAGCTTTGATTGGTGGGTAGATGTACCAGTACTGATCAGCTTAATTACCAGTGTGAGGCAGCGCAATGCAGACATGAGGTAGCAGCACACCTTTCCCAGCATTCTGAGGTAATTAACCAAAAAATATTTCCCTGCCACCTGTCTAGCCTTGGAGAAAATCCAGTTTTCTTTTCAAGCTATGAGAAGGGGGGATCAGAGCAGACTTTGGGTAGTAGGATGGTTATCCTTGTGTTTTTTGTCCTTCCCAGAGTCATCTGCAGTGGTGAGTATGGAGGCTGGGGCTGCTACCCCCCATTGCTCCCAAATCCCAGTACAGTGTCTGCAGAAAGATCTGTGAAGAATGAAGGTGAGCCATAGAGGAAACCATAAACTGTGATCTTCCAGGGTTTGTGAAGACTGGAATGCTGAATATACCTTTGGATACATCAAGAACAAACATCAACAAAGTTGGGATTTACTTTGGCCTGGCTAGAATTCTTAATTTTCTCTCAAAAAGCCTAAACTCAATCCAGCAGCAATTAAAAGGCTAAATTTTCTGTGTGTTCAGTGCTTAGAGGAAATGTGCTGTAATTCTTACCATGCCTGGGTGAAAACACATATAGTCTAGTTTCATTCATTATCTACAGCAAATTAAATATGAAATCTCTCACTCATCAGTCCTTGCATTGATATAGCATTCAAAACCAAAAGCAAGAGTATAAAACATCACAAAAATAACATGGATAAAACAGTGTTGCTTTTGATCTTATTTTAAAATAATTTTGTTTCTTATATTATACTGAAAAGGCATATCAAAAATTAAAAAGTGGTGATAGCAATTCTGGAATATCTTCTGAGTTTTGATGGCTTTCCACATACATAGATTGTAAACCATGCAAGCTAATGGATGTATTCATCCATCCATGAAGAAGACATCTATGGTTCAAGCATCCCAGCTGATCTAAGATATTTTTCTAAGACATTATGATTTCAAATGGTCTTTAACTGGTTTTGAGTCAATGAAGATTGTACAAAACAAATAACTTTGCCATTATACTAAAGTCTATTCCCATGTCATGTTTCCAGAAAACAAGTCATGTTTGAGACAAGTTCAATTATCTGTGGTTAGATTTTTTTATGCTGGAATAGTTATTCTGCCATGGCTCAGGAATAGCTAATGGAATTTCATTCAAGCCTCGTTTAAAAAACAAAACCCACACTTTTTGGCAGGATACAAGTGGGAAGAGATTTAGTCCACAAGATATATTTTATCCTGGCATGTAGGAGAACAGTTGGTGGAAAACGGTTTCCCCTGTAGCCCCTTAGAAACTTTAACTATCTGCCAATGATTGCTGTGAATGTGGTGCATGACATGTCATGAGAAATCACATAAATAAAAAGCGAAAAACATCCAGTTCAGGCCTGCCTCTATGGGAGGGTTGGGAAGAAATATATGAGCAGGAGGAGAGACAAGTTTTATAGTCAAAACTTCTAGGAATATAAGTTTTGTACTCTGGGGTATTGAGACCTTCGGCAGTAGTTGTCTTTGAATTGCATTTATTACTTTTTCTGCCCTGAGCTGTGGATAATTGAAGAATATTAAAAGGGAAGTTTATTGTTAGTGCTTAGGTGTTTATGGGCACATTGTTTAGAATTGTACTAGCTGTAACCATGACACTGTGATACAAACAGAACTTCCAAAATCTGAAATTTAAAATTGTTGAAAAAAATTTTTGAAGTATGCATAGACTATGAAAATTTATATGGAATTTAAGCTGTATTTAAATGTCTACAGTTTACCACTTTATTGACTTTATCTGATTATATGTGAATTAGTGACTCTTGCCTGTGTTTCTTTAATGCTTTTTAGTCAGTTGACATTTCTGAGGAATTCTGGAAGTGCAAAAAAAGTTAGTAAAAAGATCTCACTTCGACTCACGCCATTTAATTGCTTTCTGATAAACTTGCTCTTCAGTGGCCTGTGACTGTAACAGAGGTCAGAATTACAAAGCTCTATGTTGGGACCCCAGACCCTGGGCATTTAATTAGAAAGCTCTGAATTTTGGAAGCAGCATCACTGATTTAGCCTGTTTTAGCACAAGTCCACATAATGAAACAGCGCTCAAGCCAGCAGTGTTTGCAGCAGGGACCAGGATTCTTGCAGGGGTGTGGCAGCTGGCCCGCGGTGTCCTGGTGTAGCTGTGGCCAGCGGGGCTTTGAGGTCTCTTGGCTGCTTTGAATGAAATTGTGTGCAGGTTTTGTGTAGCTTCATCTTGCCATATTAGGCACCCAAAGGCTTCATTTAAAGGCCTCGGTGGGTGAGCTGGAGGTCATCAAAGCTCTCCTGTGCTGTGCAAAGGACCTGTAAGAACTACCAGGTGATGGTGCTGTGAGGACCAAGATAGCTACTTAAAAGGAGGGGAAAAAAGGCAATCAGGTGTGAGGTTGAACTTGTGCAAGAAGGAAGAAGTCTTCTGCAAAGTTTGTATTTTCTGAGGAGACGTGTTGGGAAGCTCTGGGGAGTGGGAGCTGCCTGCCTCAGATGGGTGGCAGGCTGGGGATGCCCACGAAGCCAAGTACCAGGCTGAGCCAGTGGTCAGGGCTGGGCATCCCTTGGCAGTGCGGGGCTGGAGGGTGCCTGGGCCGGGAGCAGCTCAGTGCCATTGAGGTGTCCTGGTGCTGTAGGGCCTGGCAGCTCTCCAGGTGACCCACAGCTCCGGCATCTCCCGGCAAACCACGACTGCTCCGTAGCTGTTTCTCCTCACAGCAAGGGTGAGGAGCAGGCCTTTTCTCGAGTAAGATGTTTACGTATCTCTGACCTACTCCTTTGTGTTGTTTTCTTGTTTGTTTTATTTCAGTAATAGGATCTGCCTTTAAATCCACTGCAGATTGTTGTGATGAAATAAACAGCTCCTGGAGTTTCTCTGTGGCGACTGAGGCATTCACGCCTTCAGGTGGAGCACCAGGCATGGTGGTTTGGGCTTCAGAAGCAAATTACTTAGACTAATAGCAAGGCTTGGGTTGGAAGCGACCTTAAAGATCACCTGCTTCCAGCTCCCAGCTTTTCCAGACTGTCTGCATTGCCTGTGGCAGTGGAGCTGAGGGATCCCCTCACACCTCAGAGGGGTTTTACTGCTCTGATTTCGCTCCCCTCACACAATGACACACTTGAATTTCTTTACTTGCAGGCCACTGACTTCTGTGTGTCGTGCTGGAAAAGTTGTTGAGGAATAACTTTGAGAAATCCTCAGAAGTAAGAAGGCACTTTGTAATGGTCTCAGTTCTTCTGTCATATTTGTTTAAATATGCTACTTGAATTACTATCCATTTTTAGGTAAAATGACCACTGAGATCATTAATCACTATAAAAGCATTAATTAAATAAATATCTGATTTGCTGATTTTTCTTGTTCACTACTCTACAAGCATGTGGATTAGATGAAAAAAAAAAAAGAAAAAAAAAGAGAGAATTATTCCTGTGTTATTTTAATCCCTTTTATTCTTCTGTTAAATTGTTTATCTGGCCCTTGTCCTGTGTCTAACTCTGAGGTGTGTAATCCTGTGATATTGAAAAAATAATCTCAGCAATTTTTAGTTAAGTTTTTGTCATGCCCCAAAATGACTCTTCTGGATATATTTTCTGATCTAGATTCAAGTTACAAGCATGAACTTCTGGTTTAGATAAGGAATAGTCACTATGGGGTTTTCTTTAGAATACCATTTTTTTTTTTGTTCTGTTTCATAACTGTGTTGGAGAATTTACATCTGGTATTCGGTGTCTTCCTTTCAGTGTCTGGAATAAAAAAACCCTGAAACTTATATTTATTCAAGATCCTGATGCAAATACACTGAAGGGAAGTTAGCTTTTTTCCCCCATGGGAATTTATACTTTAATTCTTTGACTTGTTCTTTCAGAGTGAGAAAAAGAGATCTTAGTGTTATATAATGAAATAATTCATGGTACACTTAATGTGATGTAGGAAAACAGTAACATGATATGCTGAATTTAAATAGCTGAAACTGATCAAGAGGGACATCAGCATTAAATGCTCTATAGGATTGGCATAACAAATACAAGATGGCCACTGCATTTCAGTTGAATACTGTCATCTGCTGATACATTCCGGGCAAATTTGTTGATAGACTAAACATTTTGATAGTCCTTCCGTTATTTCTTTGAGCCATCAGCTTTTAATTTTCTCTTTCTAGTTAATATACTTGTGTATAATTTAAACAGAAAACTGTTCTGTTTCATCATAAAAGATTTGTCTGTTACTTTTGGTGTGTAAATCAAGTGGACAGCAAAACATTCTTGAACTTGTTTTTTGAGGCATTTGTTGACAACAACAGGAAAAGAGATCACAGAGACCGCCAATAAGTGTGGACATCAATTATTTTTTAATTGTATAGGAGTACAGTACACTAATTAAAACTAGTATATCTTGCAATGCCAAAGGCAAAATTAATTATTAATTTTTATTAATATTCAGAAGTAGCACAAGGAATACATTAAAAAAGATTTTGTGGCTGTGACTGAGATCTTGTTTTGCTTTCTATTTTAGTAAAAATAGTATGTTAGCTAAATTTGAGTAGTTAAATGCGCACTGAAGAGATTATATGCATTGAACAAGAATGTTCTCTTTAGACTAGTTATACAGTGACAGAATGTAAGAGGCAGGAAAAATTCTTTAAAAATTCTGGGACTTCGGTTTAGCTCGTTTACTGACAAGTGTAAATACACACGTTATCCTGCTGTTGTTACTGTGGATACTATAATTATTGAATTGGGTATTTCAGTTATGATATCTCATATTCAGTAGAATAATCTGCCTTCAACTTCTCCTAGAGTCCAACTCAGCAAATTCGATCTGTCCTGCATCGACTTGACAAACCTGATGTGCTTCTGGACAAAGTCACTCCTCTTCAGTGAGCAAGTTATTTATTTATTTATTTCCCCCACAGGTTAGACTTCAGTGTGCTGTACACAACTCATTGGGAAACTGCCAACCTCTTTGCAGAAGTCTACCAGAAAGGAAGTTTTTTTGAATAATAAAAAAGATGTCTTTCATCACTATTATTGACAAAACAATAAGCTTTTAATGCACCTGTTCAGCAGGGGAAGTTATAGAATGCAAAAATTTAATTTCTGGAATTCACAAAAATTTTGTGAAAAAGCTTCTGAAGGCATTTGTGCTTAAGTTTACTGAAGTGAGTATGGGAATAGGTGGCTGTTGTTAAACCAGCTAGTGGTTTGCAAAAGGACAGCTCCTGTCTGGTGTTGTTTTGAAAAGTTACCCTGTACTGTAATGAGAGTGGTGTACTAGAAACCTTATTGCAGTAGTTGCACACTGTTGTGAATTTTTTCTAAACTAATGAGATTGATCATTTAAGATTAGACAGGCAAAATTTTAGTTGATTGGGGGTTTTTTTGTTTGGTTGGAGTATTTTACTGAACCTTGAAAGGTTTCCCTGTCTCTGATCCTTACACAGAAACATTATGAGTTCTCCATCTCACCAGTTACTGTTAATTATAACCTTTCTGTAGTCATTCATGCACTCCATAGAAATACAGGCATAAATGGCTGCATTTTAGTATTTATTTAACAAAAATCTAAGATAAATATCTCACATATTCATATGTACTTTAGCAGTTTAGAGCAGTACTTGAAAGTTTAGCTTTCACTTCACTTGAGCATCTTGCTCTTCTATTATAGCAATACATGAAATAGGATTTTGTCTTAGAAACTGGGTTGTGCATGTTTGATTGTTGCAAATACTCAGATATTTCCTTTCATTTTGTTATAGCAAAGCAAGGTACCAAAAAGCTTAGTTTCCAATGTTTTATTTGCTTGTTCCATGTAAGTGTAGATGCTGTTCTCGTTTTCTTCTAAAGCCAGCTGGTTACGTTACAGAAGTCAAATTGTGCCCTCCCCTTGAGTTGTAATTTTGTTAGCAAAAGTAAGGGTGGTGATAATCAGCTTCAGTTTACCATCAGACCTGTATTGCCCATGGATTCTTACCTCTTCAGTGCTCTGCCCAAGGCCTGGAAAATATTTCTAATTCCCATATCTCTGTGTTTTTGTGTGCATGCATGCATGCCATAGAGTAGGGAAGAGGAGGAGCCACTAATTCACTTTGCTGTTACCCAGAGGAATCAGCATATGTGGGAAGACTAGGCTCTTGAAGGCAAGCACTGTTCTTCATTCTACTTTGAAGTACTTGCCTTACCAACTTGTCAGTAAAAACTGACAAAGTGCAACTCACTTCTAAAAAGATAAATAAAAACTTTTCAGAAGTTGCCTATCACTATTCTGGAAAAATAGCTCTCAGAGATTCTCTTGGTAATTCTTCTGCTTCCTGTCCTGAATATACTGCTTTCTCAAGTGAGTGCTGTGGTTGTCCAGGAAAACCAGAGAACACCTTATGGACTAACATCAAAGGGAGGCACTTGACAAAGACAAGCAATTTAGATGCTCAGTTCTGGAAATGTATTGACTGAAGATGAAAGCTCTTTAGGGAAGAGACTTTGTCTTCTATTTATATAGAATCTTGCATAATTTAACAAATGTTGGGGACACTATTAATCTCATCCAACTTTAGATGTCTACAGTGTAGCTGTCAATCTTAAGAGAAGATCAATTGCACTCTAAAAGTGTCTGTTTCTCTCCACTGACTATAAAGAGAGCCCTCACAAGTAGCTCAGGTGCAGATGGCTTCATCTATATTTGGGCTCCTGCTCGAAAATACTACCTAACGTGGCAAAATAAGAGTAGTTGATATTTTAAAAAATCCTTAGGAATGTATCTCATCCTTAAAGCAGCTTGGAAAATTAATGGCAGCTGCTGGTTTTGGTTAATATTACATTCTGCAGCGGAATGCCAGGGGTTGGTACCATATCCACAACAGCACCAATCCACCC
Organism: Acropternis orthonyx; assembly: GCA_035583155.1. Taxonomy (NCBI): domain Eukaryota; kingdom Metazoa; phylum Chordata; class Aves; order Passeriformes; family Rhinocryptidae; genus Acropternis; species Acropternis orthonyx. The sequence continues at coordinate 8,757,585 of JAWWEU010000023.1, read as the reverse complement.
CTAGCTTCCTGAAACATTAGTTCAGGATATAAATATGAAGTCATTTGCTTGCTCAGTGCAAAAGAATAAAGCTGAACACCTGAGTTGTCAATACCATAATAGTTCAATGGGAAATGCTATCCAACTGAAAAGGCAAAACAGTGTAATTAAAATCCTTATGGCAATGACAGCAAAAAACAATCTATACTGCTGTTGCTGAATCCCCTGGATCAGCTGATACCCTTTTTGGACATCTCAGAAACTGTTTCCTGGTATTTTTCTGAGTGGAAATGCTGTTTTGAAATATGAAAGAACATCATGTTCTTCTAAAGCAGCACCAGCAGTGTCTTATTAGTGACAAGTCACTGTGTTTAAAAGTTGGCCATGAAGAGTCTATATACACAGTGAATCAGCCATCTGTCCAGACTCAGAGTAAGAGTGTTCTAGCCAGCATATATGGACTCATATTGCTGTTTCATACACTGGGCATAAAATTCATGGCTCCAACTGACCTCTATTAAAATGAGTCTATTCAGGATAAATATATGACAAGCTATTTCTGAAGCTGCTTTAATTGCTATGTGGGAAAGTAATACAAGAACATCCGGAAAAGCATCATATGGTAAATATATGGACTTGTGCTTAGATGAATTATTATAATCTCAGTATACATTGAGCAGTATTCCAGGCAGCTGGTTTTGTCTTGCTCACCTCCAAAGGAAATTGTAGGAAAGAGATAAAAATGCATGTGCAAGAAACGGGATGAAATTATTGATCTATCAGGCTAAAGAGATTTAGTATCAGTTGGCATGGAGTACATGGATGCTAGAATAACCAAGTCTAGATTCAGACTTAGAAAATATGTATCGCACCATTTCCCCTGCAAGCTGTGTTGTGAAAGGCTGGAGGACTAAATACTTTGTTCTTAAACCTTTAAATTTAAATTATGTGTATCTGAGAAAAATTAACAATTAATATCACATAGTACTAGATATCTCTAGTATGTACCTATGCCACCCATATTTTTCATTCTTGTGTTTTTAATTATTTTAATTATTTCTGCCATGAACAGCTTTTCAATTGAATAAATATTCTTCATTTCTATAGAATGCCTTTTATGAGGGTATGACTAGAAAGTTAAAATAGGCTTACTATTCCAATTCTCCCAAGATCATCAAACCATTAAACCAGCTCTAAAACAAACCCTGTTTGTTCCAAGAAATAAAGTCAGTATGTTTAGGTTTTGAGCAATTCTAATACTGGCTGTCTTGAACAGTTCTGTAGAGTCTCTCCATCCTCGTGTACAGGCTGTCCTTTCCAACTCCTACTGGATTTTGTTCATCTAAGATGTATTTATCATGCCATCCAAGTGGGATGATCTCTTGACAACTGATTAATGTGAGGATAAGTATCAGCTCTGGTTGGATGGGATTTTCTTCAGAAATGCTATTTGCTCAGAGAAAAACTGGAAAATAAAAGGAAGATGTTCTCGAGGACTTAAGATCAAATCTGCCTTTGGTACAGATGTGACTGCGTAAGTTTTTATCCCTCCTCTCTGCATTAAGTTGCTTTCAGATTCCTTATACCAAATGGTGCTGGCAGTCATTCCTATCTGCAGTATGAGGGAGTATCACTGTGTTTTAACTATTTATAAAAGTCGAGTTTAAAAAAAAAAGAAATCTGTCTCACACTCATGGACAACCTTCTCACGAACTACTTGATTCTTCCTGACTCTAAAATGAAATTTAACTTTTTTAAATGTGTCATAAAAACACTGTTTTAGCAAACCCTTCATCTAGATGTATTAGTTCATGCATAACTTCTTGTTTTATTAAAAAAATAAAATTATTTTTGACTACTTTATATTCCTGTTTAAATGCAGATACAAAAAAAGAAAAAAAAAAAAACACCAAAAAATAACTAAGGCAAGAGGGATTGTTTCCATTCTTTGCAGCTTCTGTACAGCTATGTACAAGCAGTTACGCTGAAGGAACTCAGGGATTAGTTAAGGGCACAGTCAGAGAGAAGGATGAAGAAAAGAACAGGCTTGACTCTCAGGTTGTGCCTGTGTAGCTGGCATGCACTTCTACATACATAAAATGAACACATTCACTTGGGAGTCACAAAAAAACCCCCACCCTGAGTCAAATGGCATTTTGCAGCTTTTACTTCAGAGCAGAAATGCCACTTTAATTGAAAGCAACTAGTGAAATAAATGCTGTATTTTCAAGAGACATCATGGAGTGCAAAGGTTGTGAACAAAGCAGTAACAGCTACAATGAGCCACCAGAAGTAATAGCGAAAACTGTCTTCTATAGCATATGCACAGTTCAGGCCTTTCCTTCACACCTCAGAATGCAACAAGAATATCCATCAAACTCAATCTGTTGCTCTACCAGTGGAGATGTATTTCAAATGAGAGAGTGCAGACAGTTACCTGGGAAGATCATCTCTTCTGTAAACAACTGAGATCTGTGGGTAGCTCTGATGTAAACTCCTTCTTTTCTCTGGAGCTGCTCACCAACCAGTGAGAGCTACAAGCAGGGAGCCTCTGTGTTGTAATACTGGTGAGCCCTTCCTTTTAAAATATCTATGAATTTGGATAACCAGCTTCTAAATTTATAATCACTGTATGCCTCACTAATTTACATTACTGAAAACTGAGCTGTCCAGGAAAGCCAGATGATGTCTGAGTTTGCATTATGGATGTACCAAGTATTTTTGTCCTTGATTTTCCTCTTTTGCATTTGAACCATGGTGAACAGCTCCTACCTATGAATGTGAATGCCAAGAAGCTTAGCTCAGCAAGTGATCTATCTGCAATGCATGTTCCATACTGTTCATTTTACTTATAGTAACTCAGACCACAGTATGTCCGTGCAGGAAATATCACATCATGGTTAAGTCTGAGTTTCTTGCACCCCTGCAGGCTTGTCTGTCTTCTTTATTGACCTCTACAGCAAATATTGAAAGACAATGCTTGAGAATTTCTCAACTTTATTTCAGATCCTCCTTGACCTGTGATTTTCTGGGTGTGGACAGAATGCATCAGCTGATCTTTCAGAGAAAAAAGTCAAGGTATTTTTAGAATGGTGTCTTAAATACTTTCTGATGTAAATATAATTTTATATATAGTAGAGATCTTTAAAAATTTCTTAATTGCTTTGACTTCTGATAATATGCAAACTCGTTGTCACTAGAAATGGCATATGCTATATTTTGAGTAGAAAAATGTGTCTCCTATCTTTGCACATGTTTTTGTGCTGATAATCATGGGCTTTTTATCTTAGCTTTTTCTTATGTAAGACTACTTCTTTAAGACTGGTTTGATTGGTTTTTATGAATAATTTTTGGACATTACTAGTAGATTTTTTTCATCACATGAAAAGTTGAGGAATTTGAATTTTTTCAGGTTTTTTTAATTAATTGAATGATTAGTTAATTTCTAAGTGAGACTTTACACTACTACCTTGAATTCTAAAACTGGTACACTGAACTTCCATGGAAGTAAATTTGTACTGTGTCAAACTTTGCAAGCACATAAATCATTTTAGACTATGTTCTCTCATCCTCATCTTAATCAAGAGTAAATTCCCTTTCATAATCTGCAGTCTACAATAGTAAACTAAAAAGCAGATAGTTAGAATAATTAGAATTCTAGTGGGCAAACAAACGAACTCAACCTCATTATTGTTTGCATGTGAAGTAGAGCTCTCAACTCATCATTTACTTAAAAGTCTTCAGATTTAAACAGAACATCACAATGTTTTCATAAGCAACAGGACAAATGAAGTCTGACCTCCCAGGCATGTGTCCTTCATCTTCTCTATTCACCACACCATGGCTGGGCAAGAGCTGGCAATGCTGTGAGTAGATGGGAGCTGACTGGCCAGCTGTCTCCTGCTAAATGGAAGGAAGTATTTTATCTGCCTTTTTGCACATAGTAGAGATGCTATATAGGTCTTTCTTCATAGTGTTAATTTTCATGAAATCTGTACGGATATAATTACCTCTAATTATGCTGTGTCACATAGGGCAATGAATCCAAAAGTGATTAGGGAGAAAGGGAAGGCTGGGCAGTTAACATAGGCTATAATTTCATTCAGTTTTCATCTTCAGAATTACTACTTTCTTGCTTCTCATTTTACCTCTGTTTTTCTTGCAACACTCTACCAAATTTCCAGCTATGTTTCTCTTTTTAATGGTCTCTGTTTTCCGTGTATCATTTTCAGTGCTTTTTGTGTTCAGAAGACCCCATCCCTGATTTGGGTTCTTGATCCTCCTGATCCTCAAGCTCTATGGCCCTAAACCCCCACTGCTGTATTAGCAAGAAATAAAATACTAAATTCCTGTTTTCCTAAGCTTTTCATCCCTCTGCCCTTAATATTTTTGAAATAATTTATCCCCATCTTTGCTGTCATTCTTTTTTCCTCTGAACAGTTTCCTACCTAGCACTACTCTCATAGGCACTGCTCTGGCCATACAGGTTGGAATATACCACTGCTGAAAAAGCACTCCTATTGCAAGGCACAGTCACACAACAGGAATTTATGTTCTCCCTGGCCGTTCTGATCCAAACTTCCTGTGTTTATTGTGCTGCAAATGCAGCTTTTGGTCCAGGAAGGGGAGATATGAAGCATAAGATGAGGCATTTCTCTGCACACTTGACAAATGTCAGGGCTTGACTAGAGAATGGTTTACTGGTGCTTTCCATCCTTCTCTCATCCTGAGGTTACTCTGATACCACGGTTACTTTCACTGGTTGCCTGTCCCCATTTTCACTGATAAGAGGACTGTGACTGAGAAGTGTTCTTTCTTTTATCAAATACTGTTGACTTGAACTGAGGTGCTCTGATGTCCCTCTTCCCAGGAGCAGTTGGGTGGCCTTGCTCTTCAGCTTTCAGAGAGAAAGGGAATCGTGGAGCCATGGACTTTGAGAAAGGTGGTCTAAACCACAGAAATGCTTGACCTAAATGTACAAACTTCTTATTGTCGAGTATAAACAAACTGTGTTGTCCTTGCAGTGAGAATGTGCTGATGATCATGTAGTCCTAAATCTAATGACATTCCAAGGACTGCCTGTCCCATTAGGAGAATTAAAAAACCCCAGAACAAACAGCAGGAAACATTTACATAAAATCCAGCACATATTAGTCAAAATGTATTCAGAATACATAAAGAGAGCCCACTTTCCTGGAGTCAGAATACAGTAGTGAAAATGCACTGTGAGATACTGTTTTCATACATTCCCTTTGTTTGTAGCAGCCAGCTCAGGCTGGGTACAGGCTTGTCATAGAGACAGCCCCCCCTCCCTGAGGTGGGGGCATCTGGAAGGCTTCAGGTCTGCTCAGATTTAATACATCCATTGACCCTCTTACAGCTATCATTTGGTGCAAAATACTTCAAGACAAGGAATGTAAACACAGACTGTTCTGGTCATGTTCTGTTTCAAAGTACCTGAGAAACACAGGCTGCTCCTGTAGGATCTACTTGTATCTGTGGAAAAAGATGTAGACAAAATGGGAACCCTTGTTCATATCTGGATGGAGAATCTTACCTCTGGGTTGGTAAATGCAGTTGTAAAATCTACAGAAGAATATGGATTATGTCTTTTCCTACAAGATTCAAGGAAAAATTAAATGAAAAATGAAAGTGAAAAGTCTTTTGGCCATTAGTGATCTGTGGCACCTTTTGCAGGTCCAGCATCCAGCAGCTCCTCAGCTTAGTCAGGGATGCCTGCTGTTCACAACAGCACTGTTTTTCTGCTGTGACTGTCCAGTCCTGGCAATGCTGACATTAAAAAAGCAGGTTAAAACATGGAAATAATTGAGTATTCACTGTGTTCAGCAGATTGCATCAGGTGTGTTCAACCAGGAAGGTTCAGCCACAAGATGGGAGCAAGAACCATTTAGTGACTTGATGGAGGGTTTGTTGTGTTCTCTTCCCAGTATCTGGAAACATGCTGCCACAGGTTCTTTCTCTCCTCCAATTCCTAATGGTAGCAGATGGGCAGGGTCAGATGTTCCTCTTGGGGCACACAATCTCTTGATGCCTTCTGGCATTCCCAGTGCTTGGGCTACACAGACACTGCAGAGAAAATATGCTAATGCTGTTATTCCTTGCTGAACTGGAGGGCATGTCCTGTTGCTTGGCAGTTCCCTGTGTCAACCACAACTCTCTGAGTAACCAGTGCAATGACTGTGAATGCCAGTGCATTACTGCAAATAAATTCTGCATCAAGGCCTTTGTGGTAAGACTGAGGGCACAAATAACACAATCACAGAATATTCAAATGAGTGTCTGTGCTCAGTTTTAATATCTCACCATGCCCTCTTTATCCCCCTGTGCAACTGAGGTGTCTTATCCTTCACTGGTGTGCTCTTTCCACACTTTTAGATCATCCTAAAGCCAGGAATGAGCAGGTCGGCAGGCCATGTTTTTGTCATGCCAGATGGAGCACCACAGGTAGGATTTACATGGGATCCAGAAGTCACTCTATAGTTGTAGCTGACATTAGGCCTTTGAAGTCCTACAAAACTGGGTGGTCTGTCTGCTAGAAAACTAAGAAAGGGAGTCTAAAGTGATGTTGAGTTTCTGTCCTTATGTTTCAGTTGATATGACTGCTCCCTGCCAGCAAATCTCCCTGGATGGATATGAGGGAAGAAATACCTACAGCTCTCTGAGCTGCAAAGGGTCCCTCTTGTTCCCTCCTAATAAGTTGCTAGAACGCCTGTTCTGGTGTCTTAGGTCACTATGAAAAAAGCTCAGATCCACCTGTTGTCCTTTTATAAATATTTTTTTAAAGCAAAAAGGAATGGCACTGGGTGGGGCATCCAGATGTATCAGAGAATGTTACAGACCAAACCTTGTTTCCTTGTAAACCCAGGGTGATTTTGGACATGGGGCTCCCCAGGCAGTGTTTCAGACGGCATGTAAGGATTCGTAGGCTGTCCTGAGACTTCCCATTGATCCTTCTAGCTTTTGTCATGCTTCAGACCTCCATGGATTTTTTTCCTTTAGTGTGTTAGGACAATGTAGATGCAAAGCTATTTACAGTTTCCAGGAAGAGCAGGGAGGAAGTAACTATCTAAATTGAGGGGATACTGCAGTAGCTGAAAGTAAACCACTTTAAGTGATAGTGAGGAAGGGAATGATTCTCCTAGCACTGTGAGCAGAAAAAAAAGGATCTCCGATTTGACGATTAGTGACAAATTTGTGTGAGTTGGCAATTCTTTGAAAATGAAATTTATTAAACTTGAAATAAAGTGTTCACCCCTGAATGAACATCTCCTTTTGTGAAGTTGCAAGGTTTTGCTCATGGGCTTTCTTACTGCTATTCTCTTGTTTGAATGAATGTGCCCTTAAGGCCAAAATCCATATTGCTGAGTTATTATGAAATACAGACTTTGTCTCCACGTGCTTCTCCGCTTAACATTGCTCAACAAATGACACCTGTGTGGTAATTTTGAAGAGTAAGACTGAGGAAAGAGAGAAAGAGGAGAGAGCTATAGCTGTTGGGCTGCAGTTGTCACCTCGTGAAGGAGCTGTGGTGCAAGCAGTGTTTTGTGTGTCCCAGCACTGGTGTGTGTAACATGACGTGTTTTTTGTTCATGCCGTTATCTAAGTTGATATGGATCTTACTTACAGTCTTAGGGATTGTATGTACTTAAACATGTTGCCAACAGATTTTACGTGTGTTTTTAAAATCTGTTAAGGAGAAATGTGATTAGGAAAAAGAAAATTTTCTCACATGGTGAATTTTTTAATCCTAAAGGTTAAGTTCAAGCTTTCTCAGCATATTGATGCGAGGAATTTCCCATTAATTAAATAAAATGAGTCATATTCTACCATTGATTTTTTTATATATTTCTTGGTGTTTGATTTTAATTAATGGGAGTTCTGTACATAGAGGATTCAAGAAAAGGTCCAGTGTTTAGAATCAGAACTATAAAGTAAAACAAGAATATGGTACTGTGGTGTGCTAATTGCAGTAACGATTGCCATCAGAGCCTCCTACACTGTCTGTGCTCAGGCAAGATTGCCATATGTCACAGGAAGCCTTGCTTGAGCAAGGACAGTCAAGCCCAGAGTTGACTCACTCTTATTAAAATGAAATACAGCTTTTAATGTTGTTAGAGAGCATTGAAAAATTTGAAGGTAGAATGAAGTAAGGTGTGTTTACCTCCAAATTCAACCTTTATTTTATTCAATGGGTTTGGCATTTTCGTGGAGGACTGCAAACATCAGAAATGTTTCAAAGGAAGCTCCTGCTCAAGGGCTTGATGCACTAAGCTTTGCTGCTTGCTGACTACAGAGGCAGGTAAGCAGTGTTTAAACCAACATCTGCAGCCCTTGATCAAAAGCAGGGCTGTACTGTGCTACATGTAATTTCAATGTTACATGAGGCAGTGTCCTCTCCAAAGATCGTACTGTCTAAAATAGTGTAAGTGCTGAGTGTTTGTCTATGTGTGGAGGCTTTTCCATGAGACAGAGCTGTGCAGTATGGTTCTTTTCATAACACAATGAACTTCGCTGCTCACAGAAAGCTTCTTCAGAGCTCAGGAGTCAGGAAAGAAAAATTAGATTGGCAAGGTAAAGAGCAGACAAAGCCAACATACAGTGCTTAAAATGAAAGGAAGTTCAGAGCTGCTGCTTTGGTTATTTCATTGTATTCTTCCTACCCCACTCTGCAGTTCTTTATCTGGGTATATAGACCAGTTGACCTTAACAGAAAACAAGAATGACATGTTTCATGGGGTCAAGAGGTCATGGAGACCAAAACCAGAGATGCCATCTCCCATAGAACCGTGCTTCTCCTAGAACGACTCCTTGGCTGGCTCATGGTGTGTGCAAGGAACAAGCTCCACTCAGCCAGCCTGTGGGGCTACTCATTTAACTCACTCTGACCTTCTGTCTTGAAAGGGATGAGGTTTTCTGGGCTGTATCTGCCACAGTGCCTGCCTTTTATTCCCCTCCCTTCCCCCTCCCCAGCTTTAACAGTTTGTCTTGCAGGATCGAGTCCTAGTTGAATAATTATGCTTTCCAGAATTAAACAGATAAATTTGCCTTGAAGAGATAATGTTAACATTGTCTACAGCACCAAGTTCTGTATAAATGGAGAGGCATCAAAACTAATGTTTTTTCTAAACATTAGTTCCCATGACTGTAATTTTTTAATAATTTTTTCAAAGGAGACTGTACATTCAGCTGAAAGTCAGCAGCTTCCCTTTTCAAAGCTTGCTTCCCTCTGCCTCTCCATAGCTGTGGATACAGTTTATTCCATCCTGTGTCAGAGCACACTGTCCATATCTTTGTATTGCTTCTCAGTGTATTTGGGAATAACTTCCACAGCAAACACATCCCACTGTATCAGGGAATCTTAGGGGTATGATTTGTTCTGGTATGGCACTGTACAATATAGTCACCACAAAAGGGAGAAACAACAATTAAAATTGATGTTACTCATTTAAATATAAATGATTATATTAAGATTTACTTTGAAAATGTAATATGACTGATAAGCAGTGATTATTTTAAATAACTTTTGAAGCTAAGAGCAATGGACAGTCTGTGTGTGTGTGTGTGTGTGTGTGTTTGCATATGTGTGCAGGGGTCTTTTGTAATGGTTGGAGGTTGCTTAGATGACACCCCAAATCAGGGAGCATTGTTTTTCAAACTAATTTTTGTTGTCATCCAGTTTATTCTTTTTCTCATGCTATGTGTCCCTTGTATCAATTTAGGCTAAAATACTGCAAAAACAAAAAAGGTAATGGCACTTTCCACAGTATTTCAAAAGGTTTTTAAGTGGAAAAAGGTATTTAGTATTTTTAATAAGCATCTTCAATACTATTGAGTTGGTTTCTTTGTTCATATCACAAGATTAATTATGCTGTCAAGTACTTTCAAGGCCTGCTTAACAAAGATTCAGTGATATAATGGTTTGCTTCGCATTGCCTTTTTTCTGCATAGCAATCACAATCAGCATTAGACAATTTAAAACCCTTTCACAAGCCGGAAGTTCTGAAGAGCCTTTTAATCAACAAAAGTAATTTTGCAAACAACTAGATACAGCGTTTTTCATATTAACTAACTTGTGTTAAACTCTGCTATGTGCTTGAATCTGTGGTTCTGGTAATGGATTATTCAGATTTGCAAGAGACTAAAAGTGGGGAACACAATTAGCACAATATGCAGTTTGCACCCTATGAAAATTGTAATCTCATACCATTCTCTAGCTCAATATAAACATAATATTAGTACTTCACTGCACTGTCATATATTTTAATTTTCTCTTAATATGTTGTCCTTGCATAATCACTTAATTTTTTTTTTTTTAAATGCCTGGAAATGTAATTCTTGTTGTTTGAAGAAAGGCCACTATTTTTATAGGACAGGTTAGAAGTCAAATCATAATACACTGTAAGATTCTGAAATTCAAGTTACAATAGGAAAATCTGTTTAGAAACATTTGCCTTCTAAAATCATCTAGCTCAGGAATGCTTTATCCAGTAATTTTATTGCCATATAGCATTACAAGAAATCCCACATGATTTAAAAAACGTTATTTTTTTTTTTGTCAAGCACATTTATAAATGAAACTAACCTGTTAATCACACCTTTAAAACACTCTTTTTTTTTTTTTTTTTTTTTTCCCCCCCTGAGTGGACTGCTGCTGCTTTAAACTAATGAAGATTGTTCTACGAAAATTGTATTTTCTTACAAGACTGTCCCTAGTTTATCTAAGTAGCAGGACTGGAGAAAACACTCAATTTTGCTGATGATAATATGGGCTATAGTTTCTTAGGCATACACCAAATTTACTGTAGTTTCTGATGCTAACAATTTTTTTTTAAATACAAATCACTGCACATGAAGAGATTAGATTGTAAATCTGTTTTTTCATAACTTATAAATACATTATGTTAAAAGCACTTCCTGCAGGGCTGTCACTTGTAAATCAGATGGAAAAGAGGGGTCAGAACTGAGCAGCAAAAATGTAAACATGCAAAACCAGATTATTTTCCTGGCTGAAATTGCTTATTAAAAATACTTGGAGACATGGGGGAATAAGTGGGCTCTAACTCCTTGATTCACAGTTGTTTGGGTTTAAATGAGTGGAAACAGAGACATTTAAACTCAGATTGTTGCCATGAAATGTGGCTTTATACTGGAAGAATTAGGACAGTGTTTTGACTAGAGGATGGGATGGTTTTCCTCACAGTATTTATGTTTTCTAACATTATTAATATGCTGCATGAATTAGCTGCTGTTTGGCATGGCATGAGAACTGCTGCTGTGTCTCCTGGGATTGGTAATTGTGGTGCTGTGACTGGGTGCACAGTGACGGATATGAAATTCTGGGACTGTGAAGTCCTTCTGATTGCTGCAGTTCGCAAAAGGTTTTGTGGATGAAAATATATGGGTAAGTTCTGGCTGCTGACAACTGGTTGCCCAAGTCCTCTGGCAACAGGTCTAGCAGGGAAGTGTCCCAGGAAAATGCTGACGAGCAGAGTGGCAGAGGAGGAGTGGTGGTTCACTGGGGTGCAACACTATGGAGTTTGACTCATTTCATATGTGTCCTGTTCACGTGACCAGAAGGTTTGGAAGGAACTGGGTGGTATTTTGGTGAAAAGTGTGTACATTAAGAAATGAGATTTTGGTAGTGTGAAGCACAGAACTAAAAAACTTAGGCTGAGTTTTGGCATAACTCAGACTAAGACAGGGACAGAAATTTAGGGTCCATTGAAACCTTTTTTCATATGTGGCTGAAACCCTCTCTCCTCCTCCTGCAGGCACTGCCAAGCTCTCTGTGGGGTCTCAGACCTGTGATGTGGCAGCAGCCTCACCCCAGTGCAGCCTGCCCATGTACCCTTCCCCACATTATTCCAATGAAATGCTTCTCTTTGTGGAGTCTCAGATACACTGCATCAAGAAAAACTTTCCAACATTTTGTTTCAAAGAAGCATTTTTCATGGAATAGTGTGACCTGAATTTCAAGGTTAAACACAAAAAAAGAATAAATTAAATAACCCATACAGTGAAGCCAAGATTATTTTCTTTTGGTCAAATGAAATGTTCCGGATCAATCCAAAATGAGTTTTGCAGAAATCCCCCAACAAGTATTTCAGCTTGAGCAAGACAAGTCCCATCTCCTTAAAGTGTTTTTCATTGATCACTTCCACACAGACAGCACAAGGTGAAAGTCAGGATTGGGGTCAAGAGGTGGACCTTGCAGTTCGAGGAAGGAAGGAAACAAACAGGTTAGCCTCATTCACTGAAAGGAGCTGATTTCTATAGCTGCTATTTAAGAACAGACTTTGCTTTTTGCAAAAAATCCCAAACAAAATAAAAAAAACCCCTGTGCACAGTGCAGGGCGTAGGGGGAGAATCTTTGAAATCTCAGAGCAATAACAGGTTTCTTTCCATTCTGAAATGAAATTAACTGAGGCAAAACATTAGATTAGATTAATATGCTGTACTCTGGGCAAATATAATCGCACAGACTTTGTGTTTACATGCTTTTTAGACTGTGTGATATATATACCTGTAACAATTTGACATACAGCTGACAGTAAATGATAGACATTATAACACACTAAAGATGAAGAGATATTTAATTCACACTGAGTGTAAACTCCAGCAAACCTTCAGTATTGCTTACCACTCAAGTTTGTGTAATACAGTACAACTTGCATAGCTTGAAAACCATGAAAATGCAAATGAGAAAGGTTTGTGCTTCTGCCTTTGCTTCTAGAAGAGAGTAAAAGAAAACAGTTTGCCTGGAGTGCTCATCTTTCCTAACTTCTGGGAAATTATTCAAGAGGATGTTTTTGAAGTAATATATCTTGGGTTTGCTGTGGATTGCAGGCCATTGCAAGCATTTCATCCATGCACAGGAGCTTTTGAAATGCTAGTTCCTTTTAGTGACTTGAGCTAGAGCACCCCAAATAGCACTTAAATTCCAGTGCTGTTGGAAAGGCTGTGATATGAATCTCAGGACTGAGTTATGCTTGTGTATTTTGGGTTTGGTATGCAATTTGATAATTGTCCTTACAGATCATCCAGATTAGGGGCTTTTCCAGCAGGGATGCACTGAACCCCTGCTCCTCCATTGGTATCAGTCCTGGTCCCTAAGTACTCAGTTATGTGACTCTCTGCTCATGTAAGAGAGTCACTCTGGAAGTGATTTTTACGAAGTGAGGAAAAATCATCAGCTGAAGACACCAAACCTGACTATCTCATAAACAAAGCTGGTGATAAAACACAAAACGGAGCCTGGGTTGAGACTGAAAGAGGCTGTGCAATGGCAGCTGTGATTTCTTCAGAGCAAAGAGAGAGCTGGTACATGCTATATGACGTAGCTGAAGAAGCTGATTTCTGGTGATTCTGTGTTCATGGATTCTTGAAGTTTAATTTGGACTAAACCACAGTAGAATTTGGTTCACTTTGAATTGCACAGAAGAGTTTGTATCTTCAACTTTACAGACTTTTCCATATTTTCTACTACAGTGTGCCCTGTCTGATGAACACATACCTATGAAATATTTTTGAATCAGAAGAATTTTATTTATTCCGTCAGTTTTCCCAAACTGAATGGCAAAGACAAGACATTTCAGAATGGTGATTTGGAGATATTCAATGCCTGTTTGTAGATATGCACGTTTCCTCTTCATGACTTTCACTTCTTGAGTTTCATCTGCCATTCTGTCACCCCACTGTTTTATGTGCAAGTTGTCTCATAGATAATTTAGCTTCTGAGTATCTGGATCAGTGAAATCTCTTGGTTGAGGATTCACATCAGTTTTCCTGTCACCTGTGAATGTGGCGAGCAGATCCCATGGGACATATGTTTCCTCCCTGTGCTGGGTTTGCTGCCTCTGACCCCATTAGTTGGCTCAGGAATACCATCTTGTCTTATCCCAGGACACCTGAAGCTCTTTAAGAGCTTTTTGTGGGGAACATGACCCCAGGCTTTTCTGAAGTGGAAGTGCAGTATTTCACCCAGGTCATTCCTCCAGTTTATTTGTGAGGCAAGATATGTTTCAACAATAGCCATGTTGGTTTGTTCTCCCACTATTGTATTTGTCTGTTAATTCTTTTCTTTATTGTAGTTTTAGCCAACCAAGCACAGTCAGATTTAATAGATGTAGCTGTTTCCATCTTCTGCAAAGCCTGTTAAAAATTGCTGTCATTTTTTTCATTTCTTCCTGTCTTTAATGCTGAGCTGAACATAAGCAAATGGGTACCGGCCACAGTAAGTACTGGAGCAATTTCATATCCAGTACTGTGCTGGTAACTTGTTGCTAGTAATTTTATTCATTTATTCTGAAACTTCTACTGACATTTCAGTTTGACACAATTTCTCAGGCATATTTCCTGTGCAGAAGAGGAAAAAAACCCCACCACCTGACAAAACCCCACAAAAACCCACTCTGATATTTGAACATCCTTAATCTCTTCCATCAAGAAAGCTGTTGTAAAGAATGCAGTTATGGCTGGAATTTTTTCCTCACTCTATTTTTATTTTTGCAATGGTTTTGTCTTCCTTCAATCTTTCTTTAATATGTCAATTCCTTATCAGCCCTGCAGATGCTTTGATAGGATTCCTTTTTGAGTTGTGGATTGAAAAAGCTTTTGCTATTTGGTCTTTGTATCTTTAGCATGTTGATTTGTTTTTGTTCTGTTGGGTGGGTTTTTTTTGCCTACTTAAACTTCCTATTTGATGTGTCTGAGTTGAACTTTTAAACAGGGAACTCTTACTGGTCCTTTCCTTGTGGTTTTTTTTTTTTTATTTTTTTATTTTCCCTTCTGTTTGACTACATCAACCCTTGTTTGATATTTTTGAAAGAATCAGTAGCAAATGTTTCTTCTGAACATCTCTGGTTTACTACATAGTTCCCATGCCACCTGTAAATCTCTTACCTTTTTATCTGCGATTTCTTAGTTTCCAAGTAATAATCATTTTTAGGCAGCTCTTGTTTTTAGAGTTAAGCATTACTGTCGATCTAATCTTTCTCATTGTGTCACTCAGTTACGTTGTAAAGAATGTTGCTGCTTTTCTTCCTATCCACGTTTTTCACTTCAGCTCATGGGAATTTTCTAGAATAAATGCTTTAATCTCAAGAATTTTCTCAACTAGATTTTGGCTGTTTGTGCTCTCTGACCTTGCACATGGAACAAGCAGCTCTTCTGGGACGTCCAGCCCTGTCTGCTTGGAGGTTCAGTTTTGCTTCCTGGACTTCCCTCCTGCCCCTCTTGGTCATGCTGATAGCCCAGCTTGCCATCACTACAAACTCTTCTTCCAGAGTCTGCTGATGTTCCCATGTCCAACTGTATTACTATTTATTTCTGATGCATGGACATGTAATGTATAGTGTGCTTATTTACCTTTTACCTAAGAGGAGGGAATGTTTGAAATATGTCTTGGAGAGGAGAGCCAAAGGTGCACTAACTGGTTCTTGTGTGGAGAAATCTGGGAGGTGTTAGGAATAGTGTTTTCTTTAGAATTCTGTTTAAAAGCACACAAAGCTAGGGCTTTTATCTAAGAAAAGGAAAGAAAGCTCCTCTTTTCCTGAGCAACTCTACTTGTAAATGAAAAGAGCTTACCCTAATCCCTGCAGCAAACGGTGATGAAAACCAAGAAATCCAACAAGAAAAGGCCTTTTTCTGCTGCAGCACAAGAATCCTCAGGCCAGTTAATTATTCCTTTCTTCAGCAGCTTAAATTATAGAATCTCTTGAATATTCTTGACCTGTAGTGGGAGAATATGACTACTCATCCTAAGTATTACATTTCCTTATGGAATGCTCCATCCTCTGACAGCAAAAGGGTCATTGTAAGAGACTTAATAGTGCCTGAAGGCTTAATAACCTCTGAGGAGAAAAACAGCTTGAAGACAATGATGGTTAAAAGCCAGAGCATTTGCTTTGACGTATTACACCAGACAAGACTGGACTATGGCTGTTATTGAATTACTGCTATATAGGAAGTAGCAATGAATTGATCTTCTGAATTTATTTTTCAAAAAATGTTTTCATTTCAGAGTGTGTTTTCTTTCCTGTTTGGTACGAAGAGAAACTTTCTTGGAAGTGTAAGTTAAAATATTGTTTTAGAAATTGAGGGGATGTTGGAATATTTATTTCTGTTGTGATATTGTCAGTAATAGATCATACTGGGGCATGCATAATATTGTCTTACAAAATATCCCACTCCTTTTAATTAGGAAGGTTTAATTTCTCTGTGAGATATCAGAACTGATTTAATTTTGGAAAACAAAATCGTAAGTCTGTCCATAAATGCCTGATCAATGTGAATGGTTCTCTCAAGGAAATGCTTTGTTTTTGAGGTAGATATGTGTTCTAATGCTTGTGACGCTTTTCTCTGCACACTTCATAAACTCTGGTAGTGACTAGTTTGAGTGATGACTTTTGAACAGTGTTTTGGATTGTGAAGCCAAAAATGTGGTACTTTCTGTAGCTTTTCCTCTTTTTTTTTGGATAGTGGTTGTGAAAGCCTTGGGATTGTCTCAGATTGTATTCCCAACCTCGTAAGTCAGTTCTAGCAGTCTTGGTCTCTCACAAGTTACACTAACTTGACTCCAGGACAGAAATCAATCTAAATGCAAATCTGATTTCTTTAAGCTGTGTTTCCCTCATTAATTTCCTTCCTTCTCTTGCTCTTGCACAGACACCTGCTCATTTGCACACATGTAGACAACAGCCTAGTACATACAGCTAAAGTATAAGCCAATCAATCTATGTGTCTGGAGTAAAATAGAAAGATTGTTTATTTCCATACCTAATTACTCCTTATTAAAGTAGCAACAGAACTTTTGACAGAACAAATTATTTTCTTACATAAGTAATAAGAGGAAGTGACAGGCAGGCAAAGGGAATGAATGGCAACACAGCACAGTAACAAACTCTTGAGTGGAAAGGATAGGTAGGTTTTGTGGATTTTTTTTCTACAGATATATAGGTGATACTGCCAATGCTCAAAAGATAGAAAAGGGATATAATATAAGACCCTTTTTAAGCAAGAAAAGTCTTCCATGTCATGATGATAATACCAGGGGGAAATCGTGCAAACCAAAATGAACAGAACAATCAGTTAATACCCACTCTAGGCTGGTAGATCCTGGGAAGCAAAGGGACAATAAAGTCTTGGTTAATGGCACTGAGAGGCTCCAAGTTGAACAGGATCAAAGGCACAGTATATATATATATTCCCAGTAGTAGGAAGTCCTCCTGTAAAGAGCCAATGATCTCCCTGGATGGACGGGGCTGAAGCAGAGTGGCTGAAGGCAGAGAAATACCTTCTCTGCTCAACAGCTGTGACCTGAGGGGAGAGAGGCTCTGTGCCTTTACCAAAAGGAGCTGAGCAATGCCTTCCAGTATGTTAAGACCGTGCTTGCTGAGCCATTTTCCACCTCTGACACCAGAGATCTAGTGATGCCAACCCATTTTCAAAGTAAGAAAATGACTAACCAAACCCTGCAGAAATTGCAACTAGATCAGGGCTTGAAAGAATGAACAAATTTTCCCTTCCTTTTCTAAGAACCAAGAGGACTGAAAATGTCAGTTTTGCCAAGCTGATTTAAGAGAAATCTTGAATTCTTTGTCTGACAAATAAGAAGCAAACTGAGATAAAGTCAGAGAGCAGGTAGGGAATGCATAACAGAGTGCATTACAGAAATTCAGGAACAAACAGTGATTTACTGAGGGCTGTTATAACAAAGTGACTTAGTAATTCATAAATTCACAGTAAGCTTGCTTTTGTATCTTCTCTGTTATTGCCAGTCCTAAGGACTGATAATGCACAGTACAAGTAATCTCCAGTCCTTTCAGTCTCTGTCACCTGAGTCACACAGTTCCCTCTTTTATGCTCGTGCTTCACTTTTCCCCTTCTGCAGACACTTGCTGACTGTTCCTGCATTTCTCTCCACTGGCTGAGGCACTGAGATAAGCACAGGAGAACCATGGAAGACCTGTAAGCTGCCATTGCAGCTTGGTGCAGCCCCAGCCACACTTCCCTCACCCTGTAGTAGTGGCTGAGGGCAGCAGTATGCACACAGCTTGGGGATAGGCACGTTTGCCCTCTGGACCACCATACTGGAAGGGAAGTGCTGCAAAGACAAAGCCTTTCCTTTGATTTTTACATCTTAGGCCTTGCTAGCACCCCTGAGCCACAAAGTCCAGTGAGGTACTTCCTTAGGTGTTTCACATGAGAAATCAATTTTTTAAAGCAGACCAATTACAGGAATGTTTACAGCATTTTTCCGCTGCAGCTAACATTAAACATTTAACAGCTCTCCTTGTGAACCAGACTGGAATCCAGTCCTACAGCATGCTGAGAGGGGTCACTGACACATGCCAAAATGGTCCTTTAGGAATCAGCGTAGAGCAAGCAGTGGGGAATGCAACTGGCTGGAAGCCTTGCTGGGAGCTGCAGCCTTCTGAGCAAGGGGGCCTTGGCATATCACAGGCAGGACTCCTTGGGGATGCACAAGAATTGGGCAGTGTGGAGTGCACCTGAATGTCTTGCTGCTGCCAGGATTGAGAAAATTCATCATCTCTGCCTGCAGACCCAAGAACCATGTTCTGACTTCCTTGTACTCTCTGCCGGGCATGACCTGTGGAGAAAGGCATGTGAAATTGCTTAGCCCTGCTAGCAGCCTGCCATCTTGTGAACTGTCTTTGTGCACTCCTGTTATGTGACTATGATATGCTGAGGATTTATGAATCTTTATGTGTGGGAGAAACTTCTGGTCATGACAGAGTGGCTGCAACATAAGGCTTAAAAGCAAAGTGATGTGCTGTATTATCTTATGGAAAGAGGAGCAATGCTGGTGTTGGTGTGAATAGCTGGAACTGGATGGAAGCTGTACCTGTCCAGCACCTCTGAGACCTTAGACCTTTCTTGGGTAAAATTTAGCACCTGAGTGCTGAGCTTGCCACAAAGGGAATGAATTTGGGCCAAAGGAGTGAAAGTCACATCTGCTTTGCTGTCCCTGGTGTCACCACGAGTCTGCAGGCTAATTTATCTTTAAGCTTGTTAACCAGCTTGGAGAATACTCACAGTGCAATGTACTGACGCAGAGCCAAGGAGAAGGGGAGATGGGTAGGTGCTGTGTTCTGTTAGCCTCTGCTTGGCTCTGGGCTGCTGCAGCTCCACAGGGATACCTGGCTGGCAGCAGGCTGAGGGACTAGGGGTGAGCTGGTGCCAGTGATGCTGGGACAAAGATCTGAGTTAGAGCTCTATGTGCAAAGTGTTATGCTGCTCTGGTCTCACACTGACACTGCAATAATTGTTACAATTATAAATCATCCCTTTTATAACACCATGCTGATTATTTACACTGTGCCAAGACAAGTCTTTCTCTTAAATTCTCATGCTGTTTTTGAATAAGATGAATCTTTCCTGCTGTTTGCCTGAGATGACAAAAGCAAACACATCATCACCTTTAATTCAGAACAGACAGGTTTAGTCATAGTTGAGTTTTACAGCAGTGCAATTTTATAAATGTTCATCCAGTAGGATTTGTACCTGCTGAAATGGAAAAATGCCTATTTGATGTGTAGATTAAGGCTTGGGAGCAAGGAGCACAGAAATGTGAAGCACAAGCTGTTCCATGGGAAAAGAACAAGAAAGAAGAAGAATTATCCTGCTTTAACCTAATGTTGTTAATCTATATTGCCCATTATAATCTCCAGTGTCCTGCTTAGTGAAGTATGCAATCTGTAGTGCTGGTTCCTGCACAAGCAGTGTATCTAATATAAAGGACTGGCTCAACATCCATCATAATAATTACTGTGTCATAATTTTCTGCCCTTCCTACCTCTGCTGTGAAGAGATAGAAGAGGCTTTTTACGTGTTTGTGAAGTTTTGCTAAAAATTTCTCCCCCCCCCTTTTTTTTTCCCCTTTAAATATGGAAATCTGTATTTTGGCTCTATTTATTTTGTGGGCTTGATCTGACATAATGAAATATACTTTATTGGGGGACATAGAAACTTAATTTGAAACCTGAGAACATGCCTATTTAATATCTGAATTTGCTCTGCTGCCCTGAATGGGAGGAATAGGGCATATTAGGAGTTTCGTTTGAAAAACACTCACAAAAAATACTTAGTTCAATGACCCACCCATTCAAAGACTGCTTGACTCAAAAGTCATACATGAAGCAGTTACATACAATCCTTGCAGTTCAGAGGGGTTAAAACTTAACCTCTGCTTAAGTCTTTTGTGTTGAAGGAGGTATAAGCAATGAGCATTCCCTGATCTGTGAGATGGCACCGTTCAAAGCTGTTTTTTTGGGCCAAACTCATGCATATGTGCTTGCACCACCTTCTTGGCTTGATATTTCAGTTTTTGTTGTTAATTCTCATAGCTGTGGAATACATCTTGAAAGTGTGACGTGCATGAAACCAGCCTAATCAACATGCACAAAACTGAGCTGCACATCCCAACCTCAGCCTGCCCTGTGCAGGAAGGATTGTGCAGCAGTCTCTGCCGAGCACATCCATTGCACCCAGGCGAGGTGTGTCCATCTAGGCAGCAGAACGGTAGGGCTGTCCCTGTTCCTGCAGGAGTAACTGATGCCAGGGGTCTCTGCCTTGGACCCTCAGTGCCTTGGTGCTTTGTTGTTGGTGTGTTTTCCTACAGTATCAGCCCCATGCATGTTTGTAATATCACTGATAAGTGATACTTTGCCCTGGTTTCTTTGTTGTTTTGGGGCTGTCATCACAATTAATGAGTGTTGTTACAGGAAAGACACTACAGACTACGAAACAATGATTTGTGTCTGTATTTGGGATGCCTTGTGAAGCCCAAAACAGTTGGTGGGACCTGAACCAGGACACAGGGAAGTACATTCAAAGACCCTGAACTGTATCAGAATTGAGTGATACCTTTCGGAGATTAAGAAGGATTGCATTTTCACTTTAGTAGTTGAGTAAGGGAAGTCCATGTAATGGATTTTATTACAGAAAAATATAATTTGATCACTGAGAAGCAATAAAGATTTCTTGGTAACTGTACTGCAGTAAGTGCTACTGAAGAAAATACAAAGTCTCAGTTCCACAAAGGGATCCACTTGACAGCAAATGTAATTGGGATCAAGACCTGAACTGCCCTGATTCTATACGCTCTAGTTGTGTGGCTGGTTTTTTAAATACATTTTGGGTTTATTTTTAATTATAGAAATATTTTCTGCCTGTAGGTGTTTTTAAAATTGAATCTTTTTGATGTGTGAGTGCAGAAAAAACCCAAATAATTGCTTTGGACTCTGCCTAGGAAAGAGAGCTAACATGATCAGCTGTCAAAAGAAAACAAAATAGTGGAGAGTGATGTAAGCACCAGATCTTTCCATTAAGTCTGTGCAGCTTACTGATAACGTATTTGGTTTTAAGAACTGGCATCTTGTTGTGCACTTTTTTTCATACACTGTTGTACATAAAAACTTTGGAAACAAATGCCTGTGTGCCCACCTTTAAACATGTGAGTTGTCCTACTAAAGGCTGAGTAGAGCCAGAGCAGAGTTGTGATTTTTCTACCACAGAGGAAAATTCAGCAGCTTCTGTAGCAAATGTTGAGCTCAGCTGTAGCTGTCATTAAGACTAAATTTTTGCACATCTGAATATTGAAAACCTTTTAAACTCACCTAATATTATTCTATTACTGGAACAAATGTAACAGTAAATTGGAAAAAAAAATAGGAACCTTCTAAAAAATAGGAACCTTCTAAAAAATATGCCTTCCTCATCCATTTTCAGCTTCAGTATTATGTAAAGATGACAGTTAT
>JAWWEU010000023.1:8476819-8735706 GCA_035583155.1 Acropternis orthonyx | reverse complement strand
AAAAAATAGGAACCTTCTAAAAAATATGCCTTCCTCATCCATTTTCAGCTTCAGTATTATGTAAAGATGACAGTTATCAGCTATGTAGAAGAGCAGCTATATTAAATGTTAAATAACCTTTAATGGCACCAAATATTTAATCATAAAAATTAAATTGACAGTGGTGTGGTTCACCTAGTATCCCCTCGAAAGCCTGACAGCATCATTTCTCATATATATTGATAAGTACAAGACATCCATAAAATCGTAGGGTCTGTAGCTGCCTATTTATGAGAGGCTATCTAAAACTCATTCATTGCAGGTAATATCAGTAAGTCAATTCAGCTTAGTCTGATAGCTCATAACTTTTCAGACTGTTGTATTTACTGAGCCATAGACTATCCTTTTTTCAAGTGTACTTGAGAAAATGACTTGTACTGTAAGACTATTTCTTCTCAAAGTATAATCAAGTGCTTTAAAATGAACTCCAAACCTGCAAATTCAAAACAGTATTAGACCTAGGTAATAATGTAAAAAATATTGCTTTAATAATGCTTTGAAAGTTGCACAGAGTATTGGCAGTATTTTTCTGACTGTAGCAACCCACCCAGAAAATCGTCAGTGGGAGTTTGGTGCCAGGCTTAGGCATGTTTCACAGGGTGTCAGAAATCCCTGTAAAAGAGTTAATACAGCTTCATTTATAAATGGAAGAAATTCCCAGAATTGTGACCGACGTGACTGTGGGTGGAGAATCAGCATTGCAGGGAGGACAGACCGCACTGTTTGGTGGATGGGATAATACCTGGCCAAATTCAGACCCCCAAAGCTGTGGGAGCAAGTCTGTCAGCTTTCATGGTGTTGACTGCGTGCATCGGTTGCTAAAGTAAAGTAAAATGTTAATTGCTTTTTTAGACCAGTCCCTTACTGTGGGAAACTTTTATTTCATGTCTGGTGTTCTGACAGCAATAGAAATTCACAAGTAAAACTGTCCTGTAAATGTTCTGGTGGTGCCTTATTTAGACTGGCTTGGACAGATTGTTTCTATTTGCAATTAGGCAATGGGATCAAAAGCCTGTAGAAAAACTCCTATTGACTTTAATGATCTTATCCCTGATCCTCAGCGAAATGTATAGAATTTGCTGATAAACAGAATTGACAGGCCACTTGTAAATATTACCTATTATTAAAGTGAGTCAAAGTTGCAACTGCCCAGAACTGAAGCTTGAAACTGAGACAGTATTTGGGCAATGATGCTTCCAGCTGGGAGACCTTCCCTTTGCCTTCCTGTATTGGTTTTTTTTTTTTTTCCCCTTGTTTACCTGCTTTTTCTGGTACTGGGTGGGATTGCAGCTAAAACTAGAGAGAGAGGCTTTATTTCCCTTTCTGTTAGCAGTGGTCTGAGTTTGCTCAGCAAAGCTCTTCTGTCCATAATTCACGTGCTGAATTGTTGTTTTGGAGGACTTCAGGGTGGAGAATTGTGTTACCAAGATGTTTCATCATTTTTAAATTTCTCTTTCACTGCTTTCTAGCTTGTGATGTTTAGACAGAATTGGCTTTTGGTACTGAAAACATTTCCCCTGGAGCTGCAAAGGAGAAACCGCCTGCCCTTATTCATGGGCAGGGAGAGGGGATGCCTTCAGCTCCAGGGGGCCAGACTGTCTATTTTGGGCTGTGTGAGTGACCAGCAGAACCTGTAACACTGGTGTCTCTGACAACTGAAGGGCTGCAAAGTTCCCTGCCACCCAGGACTGAGAGCTGGGACTGGGGACAAAAGTGGTTTCCAAACATGGGGAAAGAGAGAGAGAGAGGTGAAGAAGGATGTCAGAGGGAATTCTTGTGAGGATTCTGCCCAGAGCGGGATGGGTGTGAAATCTGGGAGAGGGGTACTAATCTGTCCAGGAAATTTTAAGTAACTCAAAGGTGAGAGCAACAAGCAGAAGCTGGAGCAGTGCTTTTAGCCATGAAATCACAGTGCAACAGTCTCTGTCAGAGATGTATTGGACTGCACAGCAATGATTCTTTCTCTTGCAAAAAGGAGAGGATTTGGAGTGCAGATGGGTTTTCAGTTTCTCCTGTTTCTGACACAGAAGTACTGGCAGTAGAAAACTTCCTGTCTGAGAACAAAGGTATTTACAGCAGCACATCAACCTTAGCTGGCTCGGCCATGTCTGGAGCCATAGCCTTGCCCACCATGCAGAACCAGCATCTGAGAGATGAGCAGGAGCAGTAGTTGACCTGCAAGAGGGGCAGGTCAGTGATGGATGCTCAGATGTAAGGCCTCTGTCAACCTGGTAAGTTTCAGGACTGGATGGTGTCATCATCTGCCTCATGCCATAAAATTCTAGCAGAAGCAATTGCCACCCCTACAAATGGGGGGGGTGGGGTGGGAAGAGGAGGAGATGTCCTGGACTTAGTTAGGGGAAGACAGAAGGTTAAAGTAAGACAAATACATTAGATTTGAAAGGCCAGAAGTGCACAGGGGCTGTGACAGCCTGGACCAGAGGAGATACAAGATATTCTGTACCTGGTTCCTCACTGGAAGTGGTCAGAGCGAAATATCAGGTTTTCTGCTGGGGAAGTTCAATATGAATTGGCTTCAAGTTGGGTGAATTTGACAAAGACATTCTATTTTTTATGGTGATCACACCATGGGCCATCATAGGGTCACAGAGATGGAGTTGGAGGCCCCATAAATGTCCCTTTACTCAGACAGGTTATGGCTCCTGTGACTGCCTGAGGGACTTGCTGCTGTGTGTTATGGGAGCCCACAGGCATCATCTGTGCTGTGGAGTCCAAGAGAGGAAGGGCATGCCTACATTTGGTACATGTTTTGTCTAAGTTTTGTATAAAATTGCACATTCTGAAATTTTTCACAGTACCACTGCCTTCATTTTGAGTTAGAGTGGTGGCATAACATAGCTGCATGAAGTAACTGTGTAATGAACTTGAGTTCTCCTATCATTGTTCTTCATGATCCCAAAATACTTTGCTGAAGAGAAAGGCTGAAGAGAAATGCTCCCCATTTTGTAGATGTAGAAATGATGGCAAAGAGAGATGAATCGATTTAACCTGCAGATAAATTGATTTAGCGAGACTGAGCTAAAAATGGTCACAGTCCAATCAGCTCTGCAAACTTGAAAGCACAATACACCAGGCGAGCAAGAGCCAGGTCTTTGCCTAACACATCCACCAAGTACATTGAGGTGTTTGCCTTTCTCTGGGGCAGAGATGTCACTTGCTGACCGTGTTGTGTCTCTCATAGCTCTGCCCTGAGTCTGAGGCAGCTTTTACCAGATATTGCTGTACAGCAGCCTCCCCTCCTCAGTTTGATAGTTCTTGTGCTTTGCACACAGGCTTTATCTTTCAAAGCAAGCTGTCATTTGAGTTGCAGGGCCCTCTGTGCCATGTGGCTGGTGAGTGGCCAGCTTTCTGACAGCAGTGTGGAGCTCAGCCAGGGCACACTACTAATGTGTGCAAAGTGTTTGGGGATCTCTCCTTGCCACAGGAGTTGAGATCTTGTTTATGTCCTCTGAAAGGCAGTAGCTGTGGCAGCACCAACATGCTTAGTCAGGGTCATCTCAGGCAGACCTGTGCCATCCAGATTGTCACACTGAGACCTGAGTTCATCTCCATGTACAGAACAACCTTCTTCTGTTAATAGGTCAGTGGAAGTGAGAGACACTTGGATTCAAAATTACCAAATTTAGGAAAAAATATTGTTATTGGCAACTGCAGATGTGTTAGAATGAGAATGGGTAGCAGGAATGTGCTCGATTCAGTGAGGGCTTCTGCAGGGAGAGGATGTTGGAGCTCTTGCTCACAGCTCATGGTCTGACAGGTTAGTGTAACACAAATATGTTATGTTTTGGATAAACCTCAAACTCTGGGAAATCCAAGTATCTACAACAGTGTTGTGCATGGGATAAAGTATTTCCACATCATGGGACCAACCTTTTTAATTAAGTCCTTCTGCATAGTTAACCTTGGTGCTGTTACTGCTTCTGCAGCATCCATGTTCCAAGCAGTAATAGGATTTATTGTTTTCTAAACTGGTAGCACATCTTTTAACATATGCGGTATGCAGGAGGCAGGCAATAAATAACTAAAAGAAGCCTATGGAGCAGTGGCTCCCGCTGAGGATTTTACTGAGCACATAGAGAAATTGATTCTGTTAAACTTCGCTTGCTGGAGTGGAAAGTTAAAGATGAGGGGAAAAAACGCTAAGAAATAGAGTAGTGCACAGGACTGTCATCTTCATTTTAGGATTCTCTCTATAAAATATGCACATCAGAGGCTTGGAAAGGCTTCCTAAGGAAAAGGAGTTTTGGTAAAATGTCTCAGGGGCAGAGGAAACTGCAGCATTTGACATGCTGTTTAAAGATGCTGAGGGAAATGCTTTAAAAAAGAATTGCTGTCTGTTCCAGATCCTGGTTCAGGGTCCACGTGCAGTCTTTTCTCAGTTAGCCCTTCTGATGGAATCAGCAGGATGCCAAATGGAAAATGAAATGTCTGCAGGCTGTGAAATTTGGCCCTTGCTAGACTGAGACACTGATCTGGAGACTGGCAGTGTTTGGGCAGATGGTTGTCCCCACAGACATCTCATCTTCAGCAGAGCCCTGGCAGTCTCTGGGAAAATCCCATGACTTTTCACACAGGAGAATGAGTGTGAGGACCAGAAAGGTCCTTAATGGCCTGAAAATCAATTAATCAAAGAACTAATCTTTCAGTTGCTTCTTTCTGAGGGCGCTCCCTTTTCCTTTCCTAATGAGAGTTGCTATAAACAGGCTCTTATCCAATACGCAGTTCATGCTGATGCTTTCCATGTGCCCCTTGTTGCTCTAAAGGGAGACCTCTGCCAGGTATGAGCTTTGATGCATGGAGTGAGTGCCAGAATCATGGCTGGACAATTGCAGGTCTATTTTAAATATGTATACCAAATTAATCTCAACATGAGCCATTTTAAATAGACAGAACTATGTTGTTTAGTTTTGCTTACTGTGTTTCTAAAGTGGGTAGTAACAGCATTTTTCATGGCTATCATGTGCTCATGTAGCTGCCAGAAGGGCTTTTCTACTAAAATGAAGTGGAGTGAAAGGGAAGAACTCCTGCTGCAAATGTGCCCATAATTTGTTGTGCTCAAATGGCTGATTCCCTTGATTTCCTGGACCCTGTTCCCAGTTCTGGGATGGAAGGAGCACCCTGTAAATGGCTCCTCCCTGAGGTATTGGCTTGCAGTTCCTGTGCCTAATTTGTAGCTTCTCAGATGAGGGACAAAAACAATGATCTGGTGAATTGGCTACTCAAGCTCTAATCTAGTTCATCCCTCCATTGCTAACTTTGCTGGTTGCCCTGGATCAGTCCATGTCCTTGCAAATGTGTCCCTGCAGCTCGTTGCAGATAAACCTGTGCCCTCTGCATGCTGACTGGCTGCTCGTGAGATGGCTCCCAGACAGGAACTGGAATGGTGCTGTGCCAAGGAGAAGGCATGGCCCAAGCACAGAAGTGTGTTCCTGACTTCCAGGCACAAACAGATCCATATCCAGGCAGTACAGGCAGAGAGAGGAGCCTCTGTCTGCCTGCACCTATCCATGTAGGCTGTACCCTTAATCTCCCTGTGCCTCAGTTCTGTCAAAGGGGTCTAATAGCCCACTGCATCATGGAGGTAGTATGGGATAAAAACCTATTAATCATTGCACAGTGCTGAGACAGATGGGTTTCATTCCCAGAAGTACATAGATAGACCATGATCATCTAAAGCTAACATTAACACCTTGGTTTCTGTGATTTACATAAGCTAGTCCCTGAAACCACAGTTGGATGGTGCTATAGAAGAGTTTCTGGGCTATTAAATGTTTAATTTGGCAGATACAATTCAGTCATGAAATTATCTGTTCTCCTGAAGTGACAAAAGTGGAGGGTTTGCATTGCTTGGTGTGTAATACAAGAACAGGAAAGGTTACTGTTAAAATTAAATGGGGGTCCCTGAATGGAGAGGTGTCTAGGAGGTTTCCTAAAGGCAGAAAGGCTTGGTTGCCTTAATCTGTGATCTGTCTAATGTCTAGGAAAATCCTCCCCTTACTACAGAACTTACTGGAAATTGCGTTTCACATTGTGAAGGAAGAGATTTATCTTGGAAAGGTATTAAAAGCTTCTGTTCCACAGTTGTCATCTGGGAAGATACAGTATTGATTGACCCCACAGTTCTGTTTGATAGGTTGCATTGGTGACTACAGTATTGATTTGTTTCGTATGCCGTGTTTGCTCTGTGTACAGCTCTCTTGCAGCAAGAATTAGTCTGACTTGCCACATGCTGCATGTTTTTCAGGAGAGGAATCAGGCAGAATTCATTTTTCACCAGTCTCACAGAGTAATTAACTGAAAGGAGGCTGGTGAGAATTCCTGAATTACCCAGGGAACACAGCAGTCAGAGTTTTTTCAGGCATGTATAAATAAAGAAATTTGCATTCTCCAAATATATAAAGCAAATATTGTATTTGAAGGGAAGTATGTAATTTGAAAAAGCGCAGAAATATAATAACATCTGCAAGTAGTTTCAAAGACTGGCTGCCACAACTAATGCAGGAGGGAAATCTGCAGAGCAGCTGCTGAGCTGCCCCTTGGAACACTGGCGAGGGAAGAAGAAGAGGCTGACTGTAACTTTCCATATCAATTTACACCCTGCCCTGATATTTGCAAATGGCTTGCCTTGTCTTCATATACCTTTATCTTTGCTATTGCCTTGGGCCTGAAGAGCTGATGTTCAATGCAGGGATGTGCAAAGGAGTTGGTCTGAAAGGAGAAGTTCTTTTCAAGCAGTACAATAAATTCGAGTTGCACTTTGAATGCAGAATCGAAATGAAGGTTCCACTGCTGGAAGGTGAGGGCCAGATAGTTGGTTGCAAGGCTGGAGCACCTCTCCCATGGAGACAGTCTGAGAGAGTTGGGGTTGTTCACCATTGAGAAGAGAAGACTTCCAGTATCTAAAGAGGCTCCAAGAAAGCTGGAGAGGTACTTTTTGCACAGGCATTTAGTGATAGGACAAAGGATAACAGATTTAAACTGAAAGAGGGTGGATTTAGATTAGATATTAGGAAGAAATTGTTTATTGTGAAAGTGGTGATGAGGCACTAGAACAGATTGGCCAATACAGCTGTGGATGTCCCATCCCTGGAAGTGTTCAAGGCCAGGTTGGATGGAGCTTTGAGCAAGCTTGTCTAGTGGAAGTTTCCCTGCCTTATGATAAAGGGGATTTGGAACTAGATGATCTTTAAAAGTCCCTTCCAACCTAACCCAATCTATGACTTTATGATGATCCCATTAAGATCCTGAACATTGCCTGATGGTCACATGAGTTGTTTCTCTAATGGCCACTTATTTCCCTAAATGGCAAACCTGCTACCCATGATGGGAGAGGGGCACGTGTCACTAGATAATGTACGTCACAGGCTTCCGCAGAAGAAAAGTTTTGCACATGAATTTTAAACTCACGCACTTAGTCATCCCATCTGGTATGATACTAATTAAAAAAGTGAGACATTTCTAGCCCTACATGTGTAATTTGGGAAGAAATAAATGTAGGCAGAATGTGAGACAGTGTCGCATGGTGTTGCTGTTGCACTGAACCAAATTTTCACTGGTACTGGATACCATAATTAATTGCTATGCTAATTGTTATACTCCAGAGCACATCGAGAGTCCTTGGGTTTTTTCCCACTAGTGGAACTAAAGAAAGGTGAAAATGACTTATCCTCATTTGCTGGACTTTTTTCTGCATGGAAAAATTTAGAAACACAAAGCAATGAGAACCTCAGAGGTGAAAGTCACACTTTGAATAATGTAACATAGAAAAAAGGTAAAGAAAGTAGTAAAAGGAAGCACTGAAAGTGTATATGTGTGCATGTTTGTATGTAGGCATAATCTGGGGAGCAGGAAGGCATTAAGATTGCCTTCAGTTTTAAATATTCTTTACTTTTAAAGCACTTTCTCCCCTTTAACAGCTGACAAGATGAATGGTATAGGACAATAATTCAGTTGCTAATTTGCATCACAAGTATTTCTGTGGGGAAAATCCCTAAATTCAAACAATTGTACACTTTGCACAGGGATTAGTCTTGAACACAACACATAATTTATAATTATCAATGCATTGCAATGCAATTTTTTTGTCTTCATTGTTCAAAATATGCTTTCTGTGAGGTTTTTAAAGGAGTCATAATATAAATTCATAATGAAGATTGTTAACATCGATAAAGGGCCACTTACCTCTCTGTTCTGCTAATTCCAGTTAGAAGCAGATTGGGATTAAAGAGTCCCCTAATGTTGAAGGCGTTGCCAGAGGGTCATGAGTAATTTGCTGCTGTGTGTCAGATGGATCTGTACATGCTGGGAAATGGAACTCATTAGTGGTGTCTAGTTCTTCCTTTTGAAATATCTATTTTTTAAAATATAACAAATATTTGACATTTTGCTGAAAAAGTAAAACTGAAAATAGATATCTGAAATCTGCAAGTGTTTGTCTGAAAAGACTGAGTGTTCTCAGATCAGCTGGGGAAAAAAACCCCCAAAAACTGAGTTGTGATTGGAGACCTTAGAAAAATAAAGATGAAAACATTAAAGAAGCAGGAACCATCTGTGAGAATTTTAATGGTAAAACACCCTACTTCTTTCTAAAAAAATATCTACCAAGCTTCTTGTTGAATGGTACTGAAA
Source organism: Acropternis orthonyx (assembly GCA_035583155.1). Taxonomy (NCBI): domain Eukaryota; kingdom Metazoa; phylum Chordata; class Aves; order Passeriformes; family Rhinocryptidae; genus Acropternis; species Acropternis orthonyx. Next base: position 8,727,018 of record JAWWEU010000023.1, on the reverse strand, counting down.
TGCAGTGTGGCACTGGGCAGTACCTGAGAGAAGCAGCATTGTTTCATTGTGGGGAGCTCAGCATTTGAGTGGGGTCTGTCCTGCTGCCCAGTGGGGATATGGATGTAGGTCATGTCCATTCTTCAGTAGCGTTTCTGTACTTTCCAGTGGCCATAAAAGAATCCTAGTCCTTAAGATACAGATGTTCACAGTGCAATAGGTGTCTGTCTTCCTACACAGATTGTTTTCCTGTAGAGAGCTTGTATAGAACAGGGGAAAGGGCTTGTAATTTTTACATAAACCTATTTTCCTCAGCATGTCCTTTGGGGCCCTCAGTGCATGTCTCCTCTGCTCGCAGTATTATTGACCATCTATGCAGTTACGTGCTCAATCACCCAGCTGCCAGGACAAATGCCCAATTTATGGACAGACACAGGTATTGCATCTCACTATCCATGACAATATGCTTCATAAGAGAGAGCTTTTATTGTTCTGAGAAAGGAACTGCATTTTAATGAAGGTCACCCCTATGAAAGGTGAAACTGCTCTGTGGCATCTCTCCAACCCAGAAATCAATTCATATTGCTGCTTCCCAGGGCAACTGCAACTTTGGCTTGAAATTTATTCTCCAAATCTTTCAATCAAGTTTTCCTGATCATTGTCATACGTGGATATCTTTGGTGTCATAGCTGTATGATCATTAAATTGGGGAAAAACTGCTACTGCACATATGTTGACAACCAATTTATTCATTGCAAAGTAGTAAAGCATTGAGTACCCATTCCATGTCAGTTGGAGGGCACTGTGCTATATTTGTTGCCATCATCATTATAAAGGTTACAAATGATCTACCTGGAGCTCAGCATATATCTTCTAGGATGAAGTGTCAACACAAAGATAATAGGGGTGAATTTAGAGTACAGCTTTAGGTATGCTTGCCGCTTTGCACTGTAAGTCAATAGATGTTGGTTGGAAACTGCAAAAAGAAAGTAGTGGGAGAGAAGTCTGTTTCAGTAATCTCTCTGAGCACTTTTGTTTGGAGACCGATTGTTTACCCTGCCCAATGCTGCCAGCAACTAAGTACAGTAAAAGTGATCTTTTTTTTTTAAGAACTCTTTTTTTTTTTTTGTCCAAGTCTTCTTTTTTGTTGTTGTCATGAGGAAGTACATGGAAGGAACAATCAGGAGACCAGATGGCATTTTGAATAGTGGGTCTATTCACATGTTTTCAGATCTCTAATTGGTCATTGGTTTTAAATGTTAATATGCTTCACTAGTAAATCATTGCTAGTCTCTCTTTTTGATATTTGAAAAGAATTATGAAAGAATTAGATATATTACTAAGAACGGTACCAAAAAAATCAGCATTCAAGCAATGGTGCTGAGTAGTGGCAATGAACTCCAGCAAATTTGAATAGGGTGACTGTCATTCAAACTGATTAACAAGTGACAGGCTGAAAAGAAATGCAGGGATGTATTTTGTGTTGTTATAAACTGGCAAAAGTGGAATTACTTGGGTGAAACTTTGCTGATTAACACCACCAGGGAATGCAGTTTGATGTCTGTCATATATCCTTGCTTCATATGGCATTGCTTGCTTGGAGGAGAATGCATCAGGGGTCTTCTGGAAGAGAATGCATCTGCAACACAGCAGAAGGGAACTTAAATGGGTTTAGGTCAAAAGGAATAGATCTGAACTTTGAAAGGACGTGTGTGGTATTAGACTGTGGATGAAATGTTGTGATTTTTTTTTTTTTGCTCACTTAACATGCTGAATTCAGTAGGAAGGCATAGTGAGAAGGCAAGTCAGGATACATTCCTAAGAAGTGCTCCCTTGGTACATTATCTGATGATGGGTTACGTGGTGGCAGCCATCTGGTTCATCCTCATTTAAAGTGTTACGGGTGCTGGAGGAGGAGATGGTGCCACAGAGCAGGGCACTGGCCTTGCTGAGATATGATATTTCTGCTGCAGAGAAAGTGGTAGACATGAAGCTTTGCTCCCCTGGAAAGATAAAACTGAGGAAGCAAAAGGAAGCCAATCAAAGGATGACAAGGGAAATTAAGCTGACGTTACTGAGGAAAATTGCTTGAAGTTGCTGTTTCTTTCTAGGAATACTATCTTGGGGAACTTTTTGGTGAAATGCTGTCCCTGTACCAGGACATGACACAGATTCTCTCTTACAATATCTTTTTATTTCAACTGGAAGTCTCCTGTAAAGAAACATTTGGTGATGTTTCTGCCTTACAGACATTACAAGACAAAAAAGAAGGAATTAAAGGAAATGAGATAAAGAAGGTCTTGGAAAAGGGACAGATATAGGTGCTATATCAGGGTACAGAGTGGAGTAGGGTCAGCCCTGGTGACTCTGTGAGGGGCTTTTTGACCACGTGATGACTTCTGGACTGCATGTGGTACTTAGTGCTATGGCTTAGTTGACACGATGGTGTTTGATCAGAGGTTGGACTCAATAATCTTGGAGATCTTTTCCAACAGTAATGATTCTAGGGTTCTGAGCCAAATAAAATACAAAACATCCAGTTGGTAACTCTATATTTAAAGTAGATACCCATGCCCACATTTGAATATGGTGAAAAATACCTGCAGTACCCCTGAGAAGGATGGTGGGTGCTGAAATTGCACTAAACAGAGCAGTTCAATGGAATGACATTAACACAGCACTGAGGAGGTGCAACAGATCCAGGGTTAAGTTACAGTTTACAGCTGAGGAAAAGTGAGGGAGAGGAAGACCAGGCAGGAGTTTGTCAAAATTACCTTGCTGGGGCTCAGTCTTTGAGTTTGGTCTGCATGTTCATCACTGAGACCACTGACTGCTGGCTATTTCAGGCACATTGGAGTAGCAAGATCCTCAGTGATCTTTAGAGAAGTTTTGACGTTTGGTGAGAGTACAAGAGGATAATGCTTGGGATGGACTTTCTTGAAGGGGTGTAAGTGGTGGGTATGTAGTAAAGGGGAGATGGCCAGCTAGGAGGTGCTGCCTGCACAGCAAGGCAAGTAAGCTTTGTAAGTACTTTTCAGCCTCTTCAGCAAGAAATCCTTGTTTTGTGCTGGCCACAGCAATCTCCAGTCAGTCACTACCAAGGTGTGTGGAGCACTTTGGTGTCTGGGTTGAACATTTCTACAGTTTAAATGTTACTGTATATGTGAGTCAATAATATAGTACCCTAAAGAAGCAGAAAGATGTCATATACTCTTGCTAAAGCAGCTTGTTCAGAGACATTTGGATCCACAGGGGTTCTTTGCACTTTTCATGATGCAGTTGACAAAATAAGATCAAGCTATACTAAGAAACAGCATCAACTCTGAAAAAAAAAAAAAATCATCACTATATGTGAAACACAGATGGTACTTTTGGTACTTGGTATTATAGCTGTTTTTAAGTTTATTGGAGAAAAATATGGATTTTTAAATCTTACACCTGCACGCTGAGAGGAAGCATATGTAGAGACTCACTGAATCCCTTGGTGTATTCTGAGTGGATCGTTACACACTTGGAGATGGAGTTTTCTGTTCTCCCTCACCATGAGCAGCATTTAATTCTGCAATGGTTCAGCTGAAGTCACAGATAGGAACAGAGGAAGATGAAAAGGACATATGGTTTCTGTCCTATGTGTTAGTGGTCTGGCTGCAAAGATGAAAAGCACATACAGTTTTTTTTCTTTCATGTACCCTGTGTGTATGCTTGTGCATGCATGGCCACACCTGCACCCAAATGTGTGTGACTATTTCATAGCTTTTTGTACAGAGGTGTCAGCAGGGTAAACAGAGCAGCTTACAGAGATTAGATCAGAAAGACTCCTAAGAACGGCTTCTTTGCAAGAGTAACAGATCAAAGCTCACTGGATTTTTAAATACAACTTGATGCAAATATCAGGGAGTTACTGTCCCATCACTGCCTCTGTGCCTTTTGTTGGTATTTTCCATGCTTTTGAGCCTGACTGGTACCTTAGCTTGTTTTCTGCAATCATGGCATGTATGTTTTCCTTTGATGTTTCTAGGGAACTTGTGCCCCCAATTCGCTGCTGGTCCTCTCAGACACTTTTGGAATTATAATGTTGCCTTTTTTTTTTTTTAAATTCCCCCTCATCCTTTTAGGTATATTTCTTTGCTTGTTTCTGTTTCTTCCCAAATTGTGTGATTTTTTGGAACATCCTTAAGTTTCATAGAAGGGAAGCTCATAGTTGCACTCCATGCCCCAAAAATCCAATCTTCTTAGGCATGTCCACACTTTTTGCATGTAGAGAGGGATGTACTTTTGCACTGTAATTTAGATGTGAAATATCTGTTGGTCCAAGTGGGTGGATCGGTGTGTACATGTAACTTTATTGGGGTACTCTGTTATCGTTTTCTACTCTTATCAAACTTCCTCTAGAATGCTTGGATAGCTAAGCTAGCTTGAAGCTGGGTTCAGCTCTCTGATTCCAGCACAAGCTTCTTAGGACTCTCTCTGCCTTTGCTCCCAGCTGGAAAATAAGGTCACTTCTCTAACTCATAAGTGTGCCAGAAGAAGAAACTTGCTGAAACTTGTGGCCTTGTGCTGGGAGAGCCCCGTGAATAGAGTCCTACGGACAGGTTGTTCCCTGGAGTCCTGTCTGCATGGAAACTTCCTCCTTGCTCCTTGATTTTTCTTGCTCCCATCTTGCCAGAGCCTGTGAAGAAAATGATTCTGTCTCATGGCTCCTCCTCATCCTTGCTTGTAATGTGAAAGATGCTTTTTGGAAACTTGATTTTATCTACATAAAAAAAAAAAATTCTTATTCTGGCTGTCACCAACAAGATAACGCAAGAAAATGGAAGAACTTTCTTCCACCATTAAGTTCTTTCTCCTTGTGGAATGTGCAGTTTTCAGTTTCCCTTTTCAAGGATTCAGTGGGAGGCCAAAGAAACACCCCCCCACCCCCCCCGCCCAATTTTTACCTATTTTGTGAGCTTTTAGATGTCTTTTTGACACCAGGAGCTAAAGGGCAGAAATATCAAAGAGTAGCTCTTCCCCCATGCTAGAATGTCACATTCTTTCCTCCTTGGGCTGTGCGATCTGCAGGCAGGGTGTTTGCATAGCGAGTGCCATGTCAAGTCAAGGTTAAAACAGGATTATTTATTCCTTTTTTCAACTCAGGATCAAAGTACAGTGCACATTGTATGGAAATCACATTTGAAACAGATGAGTTCAATTACCTTCTCGAATAATTGTCAGAAACATGCAGCTGCTTTTGAGGTGGAGGGTATTACTTTACAATAAAACCTGACCTTGGACATACTCACATGGCCCTCTGATTTCAATGCACAGCTCTTCAGGCAGAATGTAAATCCTGCTGAGGGTCAAATCCAAGCTGCTGAGTAGCAGCACCAGTCAGTCAGGGGACAGATACTGCCAACTAATCAGACATCCTGCCAGTGGGATCTCGGATAAAGGACTTGTGCCAAACATGCCTGAGCGTAGCTTGCTTCTGTTTTTTGGCTTGTATGTGCTGGCCACAATATATCCTGAGGGTATGGCAGTCCAACTCTGTTTATTCCCAAAACCAAGCTCTTTGTTAGGGCAGTTAATGTTTTCAAAGCATTGGGTGTCCATGTGAGAAACCTGCTGGAGCTGCCTGTGGGCTTTGACTGTGCTGCTGGCATTGAGGGGAGCAGAGCTGGGACCCCTGTTAGCACAACTGCAGAGGCATCACTGTTGCCTCTGGGTTTATATCTCAGTTCCAGAATTGCACTTCTCTATTTGTTCCTGCCAAGGACAACTTTTAAACTTCCCTGATACCAGTTCCAAGTGGGTGGAGAGGTGGCAAAAGAAGCTGCTTTGATTTAAGTGAGTGAGGGGGCAGTGCTACTCTGTCTGCCTGATTATTTATCTCCCTAGTTACACACAGCACTTGCTTTCTCTGGAGTGATTCAAGCATATCATAACCTCTTGCTTTAGCTCTTTTATCATGCTAGTTTGCTGCTACAGTTTAGTCTGAAATCTGTCTTGGCCTCTGCAGAGCAGAGGATGTCATCTCATTTTATTGCACTTCAATGTGCCTCCCCCATGTTTTTTTAAGTTTCCCGTTTATCATGGGGAAGGTTCTGAGAACTGCCTTGGATGCTTTTGGGCTGGGCAGAATAGGCTCTGTCAGTAGTAAAAGTCTCCCTCCAACATCATGTAGAGATAAATGGGTGTGAGGACAGGTGCTCAGCAAGGCTTGATGCATCCTGAAGTATCAAGTGTCTCACTGTGCTCAGGGATTCTCAGAGAGGTTTTAAGCAAAATATCCATTGATTTCAGCATGGACAGCAGCAGACTCATGTTTTTCCTCCAGTCTCCTGCTGTTCTATGGATGCATTCACAAATACAAATGCTAGAAGTGATGTATGTGAGATCTGAGCTTAGACTCTGGGTCAGTGGAAATCCCAAAGTCAGTCGCAACCTGAAATTTGCATTTTTACGGTGAAGCTCATTTACTTCTTTCCTCCTCAGATTACATTCCTGTACCTGGTACCTCTTGTTACTCACCAGCATTTTTTGCTATATGTAGGAGGTTGCCTCACCACCTCCTCTGAGTAAATTTGAAATTGCCTGAAGGAATGGGGCATGGAGTATCTCTTGGAGCGCTCTTTTGGAGATGGTGCCTAATCACACTGTATGAATTACAAAGTGAAAGAAAGAACATGTGGGTTAGGCTATGGTTGAGTTGGGTTGGCTGTGCATAGGAGGGCTCTGCAGAGGGACCTGGGTGGGCTGGATAGGTAGGCTAAATCCAATGGTATGACCTTTAACAAGACCAAGTGCTGGGTCCTGCACTTTGGCCACAACAACCTCCTGCAGCACTACAGGATGGGGATAGAGTGGATGGAGAGTGGCCAGGCAGAAAAAGACTTGGTGGTGCTGATCAGCAAGAAGCTGAACATGAGCCAGCAGTGTGCCCAGGTGGGCAAGAAGGCCAGTGGCATCCTGGCCTGTATCAGGAATAGTATAGTTAGCAGGATCAGGGAAGTGATGCTTTCCCTGTACTTGGCACTGGTGGGGCCACACCTTGAGTACTGGGCCCCTCAATTTAGGAGGGATTTTGAGGTGCTGAAGTGTGTCCAAAGAAGGGCAATGAGGCTGGTGAAGGGATGGAGCACAAGTCATATGAGGAGTGGCTGAGGAGGCTGAGCCTAGAGAAGAGGAGGCTCAGGGGAGATCTTTTCATTCTCTACAACCACTTGAAAGGAGGTTGTAGCCAGGTGGGAGTTGTTTCTTCTCTGAGGCATCCAGCAGTAGGACAAGAGGACACAGTCTTAAGCTGTGCCAGGGGAGTTTTAGGTTAGACATTAGGAAGAAATTCTTTACAGAGTGATCAGACAGGGGAATGGGCCACCCAGGAAGGTGGTTGCTTCACCATCCCTGGAGGTATTTAAGGTATTTAAGAAGAGACTGGATGGGGCACTTAGTGCCATGCTCTAGTAGACAAGGTGGTGTTGGGTCATGGGTTGGACTTGATGATCTCAGAGGTCTTTTCTAACCTAGCTGATTCTGTGAGTTTTTGGGAATAAGTCAATGACAAAGATGGGAGGATCACCTAATAGTGTAGTCCTTCATGTGTGTCCCATGAATTTGTGTGTGTTGCACATTAGTTGATGTATATTAATGATACAGAGATGGACACAGTGTGTACTTTTCATATTGCTAGATGTCTCTGCTGCTTGTTCCTTCTCACTCTCTTCTCCTCCTCCAGCATGGTTTCCCTCCAATGCAATAGCAGTCCTTCACAAACTTCTCCAGTGTGGGTCCTTTCCACAGGCTGCAGTTCTTCAAGAACTGCTGCAGCACAGGGCCTTTTCATGGGATAAAACTGCCCTAGAGTGGGCCCCTAATGGGCCACACGTCCTGCCAGAAGACCTGCTTCTGTGTGGGCTCCTTTTATGGGATGCAGTTCCTGCCAGGAGCCTGCTCCACTGTGGGTTCTTCACGGGCCACAAGGTGGATATATACTCTGCTGTGATCCTCCATGGGCTGCTGGGGTACAAGCTGCTTTACCACAGTCTTCTCCATGGGCTGCAGGACAATCTCTGCTCTGGCACCTGTAGCATCTCCTCCAACTCCTTCCAATCAGGGTCATTTTTCTCACATTTTCCCACTCCTTTCTCAGCTGCTGTTACACAGCATTTTTTACCCTTTCTTAAATAAGTTAGCACAGAGGTGCTACCAGCATTCCTGGCAGGCTCAGGTTTGGGCAGAGGTGAGTCCATCTCGGAGCTGGCTGCAGCTGATTCTGTCCAGTATGGGCACACTTCCTGATCTCTTCTTAGCAAAACTACCCATGCAGCCCCTGGCTACCAAAGCCTTGCCACCCAAAGCCAGTACACAAGATTAGATAATTATAGAATAGTGTCATTTTGGATTTGCCAAGGACATTTTGTTTTTTTTGCTGGAGCGTGTCCAACCAGCAGGAGTTTTTGTTGTATTTGTGTGTGTGTGTGAAGGGGAATGGCCAGCAGAGAGGTGGTAAGTGGTGCCCACAGGGTGTGGTAGTTCCTCACAGAGACAATGTACCCAGAGCTGGGGTTTTACTACAGCTCCCAAGCTGAGGGCTGAGATGTTTTTCCCCTGTTTGTGCATCTCAAACTTTAGGGAGAAGAATTGATTTAATTTCATCTCATCTGATTCTGATTAATGAAAAGTCATTTCTGCTAGTTCTGGGTAGAAAAAATAATCTTTGACTGTTTTGTAACTTTGCAGATATATGTAGGTGTGTGGCAGGAAGTTCTATAATTCTAGAAATTATGACAAGGCATCCATAAAGATGAAGCTGAAACCCTATGCAGCAGCACTGTAGCTTAAAGGAGTGTTATTTAATACCTATTAATGGAACTGCTGAAGCATAAATACTCTCATCTCAGCCAGATTTTGTTAACTCCTTTGTCCTGGCAGTTTTGGAGTGGGATGGTAGATGATTCACCACTGTCTGGCAGGATGCGTTTCCCTCTGTTCAGTACAAGAGTTGGTGTCACAGGGGTGTGAGCCAGGCTGGTAGGCAGGAGGAGGAATTGCAGGAGCACATTGGCAGGCAGCAGCCTTTTACAGGCTGAGTCCTGGTGTCCCAAGGGCCACAGAGAAACAGCACTTGCAGCTATGATTGCAACGAATCTTCCCAGAATGGTTTTTGTTCATCACATATAATAGGGAGGGACTTGTGGCTTCCTATGAGGTATGCTGGGGACGTGGACGCTGCAGTCCCTGCCTTGGTATTGCTACTCCCTTTGGCAGAGGGAACCAGAGCAGGGTCACCCCGATGCATATACAGAGGCTAAATTTGTTCTGATTAATGGCCAGCCTTTAACAGAGCACTCCTGCACTCTTCAAGAAGACTCTGGAGAGAGTGTTACCACCAAGGGGGAATCTGGCACAGCTCAGATCAGGACTGCTTTGTGGGGTTCCTGAATTTTCTCAGGTATTTTGAAGAGCATAGAGCTAACAACCCAATAGCTCAGCTGTCTCAATTAAGTCTCTCTGAAGTCCTTTTCTTTTTATTATAGTTCCGTTTTGTTTACTCATGGGTTCAAATATTCTCAGTACAGCTCCTGCACATTATGGGACTGGCATATAAATAATTACTATTTAAAAGGAAGAACAACGCATGTTGGATAACTTGTATGCAAATTTTTGAGTAGTTATGGGACCCAAGGATAGCTTTTCATGTCATCCTTTGAAGCACAGGATTAAAAGAAATATATAAGTTGAATTTCCTAGACAATAACATGATTCCAGAAGTTAAGGCTTAAGAAAGAACAGTTGTTAACATGAAATCGATAACAAATGAGAGTGAGCAATTTTATAATCCATTTGCTTCTGGGTCATGCCTACAAAAGAAATGTAGTCAAATTGTTCTGGGGACTGATTTAATTAAAATTGGTACAATCTCCCTGGGTGGACTCTAAGATAGGTTAGGTTTGCATTGTGCTGTGAAATGTAACTCTTAGCGTGTGTAGACAGGCCACAGATTGCTAATTATAATAAATGACGAAGCTGCACCAGATCAGGTTTCTGCAGTGCAGAATCTAAGCACAAGCTCATAAGGCATGCACCAAAATCTGTGCTGTGTCCTCTGCTGCCAAACCAGGAATTTGAATGAAAGAGTCACACTTCAATGATCTTTAAGAAACACTGAAATAAAAACAGTGACAAAGAGCAGCTAAAATATGTTCATCATGGAGCTGGGGCTTGTTGTAGGACCAGATCTTCAGCTTTGCCAGTGGCAGCTCAGCAGACTTTTCACATCATGCTGAAGCCAAATAGGAACTTTGTTTATCTCTGTCTGTTCATTCAGGCTTTTAATTAGTTACCAGCTCTCCCCATGGTGAGGAGCTGGTGCCTGGTGTTATTGAGGTCCTTATTAGAGCGTTCACGTTTACGTACATGCATTCTTTTAATATTGGATTTCAAGCAGTCACAAGCCATAGTAAGGAATTAAATGTCACGTAAAGAAGAAACATGACCATTGATCCAGAATGTGCTGCCCCACCACTCTATCCTGACTGGGAATTGACTATTATCTCAACTACGGAGCCTGGATTTTAAGTTGAAGTTTCACAGGCTCTTGCTTATGGATCTGGAGGTCCCCAGAGTGGCCTTTCCAAAATGAACTGGTGTTTGCCTTTTCCAGCCTCCTTACGCAGAATTACAGGGTACAGCACACACACACTTAAGCTGCAGACATGTTACTCCAGTTCTTGCACTGCTCCTGTCATCGGAGTGCTACAAAATTTTCCTGGGTGGGAATATGCACTGCTTGACTACTTTTAAGGAACTGGGCTCTGTGTTTGAACCCCAGATAAGTGAGGACATGTCCTGTTATACTGTAAAACAAGCATTTAGCAAAACCTCAATACACAAAGCACTCGGCAACTTCTTACCTGCTCCCTCACTGAAGCAGTGCTGCAGCTGGGTCTGCCATCATTCCACACCCATGTCAGAGGAGAGCATAGGACCAAAAAAGTCACACATCTAAAATTCATCTTGACATAATCAAGGAATGTATTTTTAACTGTAGACTTGAGGCAAAGATAAGGAACAAGCAAGACACAATCTATTTCCCCCTTTAAACTTGTCCCACACAAGGGAGTAGATCTTCCCATGATGTAAATCAGCACAGCTCTGCTGACTGGAGATAGCAGTTGTAATTTATCCTGCCTGAAGGCCTGCACAGAAGGTGCTTGAAGTTTCTTGCAATTCATTGGAGACTTTTGACATTGAGAGCAGGCGTTTGGCTGCACTGTCCTCTGGAGCGAGTGGCAGCACAGGCAACTTATAATTACGAACACTTGATAAATCTTCAGAAAAACCAAGGAGCTTGATAAGATGTTTGAGTTGGTAATGACTGATTTCACTTCTTGTAAGAAAGCCCTGTTTCTGTGATTTTGATCTCAGCACAAAGGTCCCACGCAGCAACACTGGAAGAGGTTCTGGGGTTTCAGCTAAGCATTCAGATTTTTCAAGGATCATCTTTGCCTTGTGGAGATCAGTGGGTTCCTTTCCAGCGAGCCCAAAAGTCTGGGTGAAACAAAAGGAACCTATTTTAAGCCATTTTTTGTGAGAACAATACCTCTCCACAGCACATGACACCTTATGCAGCTGGTAAATACCATTCCCTATCAGCTACCTAATCTTTTTTTTATTGGTGTTAGGCCACCTACACCTGACCACCAAATTTCCACTCTGTTTGCCTCTGCTGACATTTATGTAACAAAGAGCTTCTAACTGTTCATTTATCAGCACAAGAAAGTTGAGCACAGGAGGAGACAAATATGATGGGCACCATACAGCAGCACTCAGAGCTCTGCTGCTACCTGTATATCCAGCCTCTGTAATAGTTATGTTGAGCTATTGCTCAGAAAAACTGCTGCTAGGTGCTTGGAATGATTTAACTCTCTTGTTCTTGGGACAAAAATGGTTGCTGTTACATACTAACTCTTTTCTCTGCTGGATGTCTTGTTACTGTTAAGGATTTTGTAATACTGTGATATAAAGGAAACACAGGACTTTGGGCATGTTTTCTTTGTCAGGCATATTTAGGGATCACTTGTGTTTTCTTATAATTGGTAAGCAGTGAGCACAGGAATGGAGCTGTTAGTCCCTTCTTTCTCATCTTTCTATCGCCAGTCCATGGGTAGGGACTTCTGGAGCAGAAGAACAGAAGGTCCTGCCTGCAAAGTTCAGGATGAGAGTAATGCTTTCTGGACATGCCCTGTTCTTCCTTCTGCTCTCCAGAGTCCAGATTTCCCTGGCAGCTGTGTACATGCACAGCTTACTGGTTGGTTGCACCACTGGAAAGGGCATTTGACAGTGGTCTTCAATTAATCTGCTGATGGGCCTGTGTGAAGTCTTGCAGTAACAGTCGCACAGAGCCTTGTCCTCCTGCATATCTGGGAGTCAAATTAGGAAAAAGTACAGTGGTGTTTTCTCATTTGATGTCGGGTGGCACTGGAATGTGGCTTTTGGTTGGAGTTTCTGCCAGCTTCAAGTAGCTAAAGGATTTAAAGTAGTTGAACAAAGCCTGCTTTTCCCTGGGGACAGTACTGCCTGAGAGTCCTCTGACAGTGAAGAATTTAGCCTTGATTTAAATATCTAAAGAAACATGAGGTCTTTCTGAGTTTATAAATCTGGAAAGTGGTCAACAGGATTACTGTATCTTTTTCACTTGTGATGGAGAGCAAGGGTTTGTAATGATACATCCATGCCTGGTTAGAGCTGATGTTTATTAAAGATGAATACAATTTTGCTAAGAGGTTGTTAGAGCAAAATGCTTAAGGAAAAAAATTTTACTGCAAACAATAACAAGGTCCCTGAACTGTCCTGAACTGTGCATTTGAGATTCTCAAGTACTGTCAAATCATCTGTGTAAGACTGAACTGCTGACATTTGTTTGATTACAATATATTTAGGAAATGGAGCAACATTCCTAATTGCTTGTGTATGCTCGCATTATGTCTCTTATATAATATCTTTATTCAATTAGAATAAATTTTCATTAATATGGTGAGAAAATTATTTATTTTGCAACCATTGGACAAAGAGATTACACTGTGCTTATAGCTTATATAGGATTTTGAAGTACTTGCTGCTCACCTTTTCTTGTTGAGGAAAAGCCATCTTTCTGGGAAGAAGAGCCCTGCAGAAACTCCCTGAAATTGTGGTTCAGCTAAGATAATGCATTTCAGGAAGATCAAGACTTCTCTAAGTAAACTTACCCAGGCACTGATGTTTGAAGATTGTGTTAGGATTTCCTGTATTGTTTTCAGAGTGTTTTTCTGGTTATCCACGATTAAAAATTTAGCAGACTTGCCTAGCTGCAGTTTAGGGAAGTATGAACTTTTTCAGAAGCTTTTTTTAGAAGCTGAGGTATACTAAAAACTCTGCCTAGTTTCTCTGTGCTCCTGAAGTTGAGTATGAAAGAGCAGAAAGCCTTCCTGGTTTTGGACTTTTTGGAGAATGCCATTTTCCTAAGGGTGTGGCAGTTCCTCAGGTATGGGAAGCAAAGTGAGACAGGTTTAGATGAAGTAATTTCAGCATCATTGATTACTCTGCAAACCCCATGCTATTGGAAATGCAAGCACACAGGAAAGATGGGGAATGGGATGTGGATTCTGCTGATGAGTGAGTGGCAGAGTGTGGTTGTGCCTCTGTAGGAATCAAAGATCAGAACAAGCAGTGAAAGCTAATCCATAAGATGATTCATGCAATAAGAACTTACCAGGATGATGAAGTATGTGAGGTCTGTGTGGTCTGTTGCAATTAATGCACTACGAACAAGCACAGCAGATTACGGGTGTTGTATTCACGCCGTGCTGTGTGGTACAAGCGTGTCAGAGCTACTGACAATGCAGAGAACTCAGCAATAGTCAATAACCTCCAATTGTTTGGCCCTGAGCATTAGCACTTTGTGAGACAGAATAGCCTTCTCAATAAATAAATGATTTCAAAAACAGGCATCCTAGAACTAAGAGATTTATTCTTCAGGGTCATGTGGTTGTTACATGTCTGGATAGTTTGTCAGGTGGTGGGCACTGGCATTTTACATACCTGTACCACCCTTCACACTCCCTACTGGGAAGTCATGCAGGTTTTAACAAATTCTCAATCAGGCTGGAAGGAACAAACCCAAGGCCATTCCAGGCAGACCTCTGAGATACTATAATTTGAAATTGCAGCTCAGAGCTAGAAAAGGGCAAAGAGTTTTGCAGTAAAATACCAATTCTCCAGAGAATTCTAAAAGCAGGATTTGGAAACTGCTGCAGCTAAGAGGATTTTGTTTTCAAACAGTAATAAAGTACTTGCACTAACCATGTAACTTTTGTGAAGAAAATCTGTTTCTGGAAGCTGCTGCAGTTGTCTTTGAATGAGTTACTGTCCCTTAGCAAGCTTTAGGGTGGTGTTCAGATCCTTCCTTGCAAGGCTTGAGGGATGAAAACAACTGTTTTAAGGATTGCACTGCAATCATCTTTATGAGACCTGGCACTGGGGAACAGGAGAGCAGTGACAGCGACTGTTTTCTGGGTCCAGAACTGTTGTCCTTGTTTCCTGTAATTTCCAACATAATGAGGATCTTAGTGTCAGGTAAGTTTTAAAAAGAGATGCTCTCTTAAAAACAAATAGTCACTGCCAGCAGGGTTGCAAGCTGGGACTACTAAAAGATGATCTGATGACGATAGTTAACTGCAAATGGGATGTGGATTTCACTCTAATAGTTTATCAACATGAGCTTTCTGAAAAGCTCTTAAGTGCTCTGCCAAATCCAGATTCCAAAGCAAGGGAAGTAATACAAGTCCAGTATTGTTAATGCCAGTGTTTTCTAGTTAATTATGTTACCTGGAAAAAAAAAAAAATCACAAAGAGTTGTTCAAGCCTTACTTTGCGTCTCTTTATTCAGATGCTCCTTTGTTACAAATGTATTTTCCTCCTCAAACACCTCGACTTCTCATAACAGACTCTCTAGGATATATTGCTCTTTTGATACATCCAGAAGATACTTCTGCTGTTTAAAGAAATACATAATTTAAAAAATATATATGTGTGCCTAGGTTAGCATTTCCTGAAAGAAAAGAAAAGTGTATAAGGAAAACAATTACTTATGTTGCTCAAGCAATTATTTTGTCTGCCTTCTATTTTATTTTGAACTCCCATTTAAGCAACCCTCTAAGTCTTCTAGCAGTGATATCTACTCTTTGGTCAAAATGTTTCCCTGCTGCCTAGTTAAAATAAGGAGAAAAGAAGCCTCGTATTCCATATGTTTATTGAGGGGATTTTTTGTGTGTGCAGTTCACATAAAACTGCATCCATTTGGTTCAGGAGCCACAGTGCAATTCCATTAACTAAGCAGCACTCTACCTTTTGTGTGTGCTGTTATCCTTAAAGCCCATTCCTGTTGTTGTGGATCCCATAAAAATAGAAGTTTTGCAGGTGATTTAGTTTATTTAATTTCCATTTCTGTTCTATTTTCTTTGTTTGTAGCCCAAATAACTTTTTAGAAAATATTTGATAGAGTCATTTTCATTTTTTCCATTTAAGATAAAACCTTGTACTGAAAGTAAAATGCATTTATTTGGTCAAAAATTTCACTTATATAAAATGGGAAGTTGATTTTATTGTTTTTTTTCTACTCTACTTCACACCTTTGGCTGAGATACTATTTTCTGTAAAATGTGAAGAATACACATGGTAGTATGTGCCACTTCTGTACAGCACCAAGGGCTCTCTGTGCATATGGGGTGTATAAAGGTCTTGATTCAGCATGAAATTGTGTATTCTTCCAAACCAAAGTCAAACTATGACCTAGCTTAAAACATCCTAAGGCAGGAGCACAGTTTTCCTAGGGGTCTCAGATTCAGCAGTTCTTGTAAAGGCAGTGGCCACTGCTCCTGACTGAGCTGCAGTTAATTGTGGTGCTGTGTTGTTGCTTCACAAGGCATCCCTGAGGAACTCCTCCATAACTTGGGCTATCTAGAAATTGTATATGCAAGGTAAAGCCTTCCTCCTCAGCAGATCACCCCTGCAAGAGGCTCTGCAGGACTGTTGAGGTTTAACAAATGGGACTGAGTTCTCCACTTGAATTCCATGCCTCGACCAGAGACTCCAGAATAAGGCAAACTTATTTTCCTTCTGGTTTACAAAAAGCCTGTCGGTGGCAATGCTGTTTATTTCCTAATGTATTGACAAACATGGTCTTGTGGCTTCCACATAGTCTCCTGCCATCTGCCCACAGTCCTCTGGCATCTCTGTGATGGCCCAGGCCATCCTTTCTTCTTGTGCTTTCCACAGCACTTTGTGTGGTGAAGTCTCTGGCCACGGAAAAGCAAGAGTCCTATAAATGGTAGTGATAAGCTACCTCACTGAGCCTGTCTGTTTGTGCCTTTGTGTCATAAAGCTTGTGGGGGTTTTTTTTAGGGGCAAGGAGGAAACTAGAGGGGAAAAAAGGCGAGATAAAAAAGAAAATACCCCAGGAATATTTTACTGCTCTGAAGTGTAGTCTGGGAATCTGCCTGAAATGTGAGAATACATGTGTGGACGCATGCAGCAGAAAGACATATAAATGAGACTCTTTAGTGTGATGAGAGCAGCTTACCAGCACTTGCGCATTGCACATACACTTGGGTTTTTTGACCGAAACTGGAAATGGGTGGCTGCATTTCCCGCTCCAAGTTAAACAGATTGCTGGGCTCGTGCTTCACTGCTGGCCTGGGAAGGTCATCAGAGACTTTCTTCACCCTTTCCATACGCTGCTGTATTACTCACTCTGGCATGGTGGAGAGACTGCCCTTTTTTAGAAATGCATCACTGGACGTTTGCTAAGGCATATTGCCAGATTTAATAATTGATGGGCAGGAGAAGATCCTGTGTCCCTGTCTTTTGACCTCAAGGAACATTGAAATATAGCACATAACAATGCACACATGACCCTTTGGAGGTTATTTTTTGATGCAATTTTCCATTCTCTCTCCTTCTTTCCCTCCCCCTCTTCCTCTTCTAACCTTTTCCATTTCCCATTTTTTCTGTTCAGCCTATTTGTGCATCTCTTCACCTGGCTTTTAGAACATATAACCTGAGTTTTAGGATATATTCCTATTTCCAGGTACAAAATTAAGATATTGCTAAGTGTCATCATAGATAATAATACAGTAGATCCCTTTGTCTGAAATGTGCTTTTAGGTATTACCTTGGTCAGTAATTTAATTGAATTGGATACTGACAACACACTGACATTGTTAAGGTTAATGACCCAATGATTTACAAGACAAGGCACATTTACTGGCAAATGGATTTTAGTAATTGTTCTACTGAACAATGAGAATAACAACTTGTACATTGATCCACAAAGTCCTACAACAAAGCCTCTGTTCTTACTTTGCCAGTGCCCCTGTCCGTAAATTCAGTGTTGCTCAGAGAATGTTTTCTTGGTCCTGCTATATTCTAACTGCATTGAACTGAATTTCAAATTATTTCTTTTAACGTGATCCACAGTTTTCACTGTCTGTGTGGAGCAGTGCTAGGCATGAAGGTGGTAAGAAAGAGTGAAGGAAGATTGGAGAATGTGGCCTGTCCAGGCAGATTTTTGTCTTGGTTGGATTGATCTAAGGGTTTCTTCAGTCAGTGGTTGTATCTCTTTGACACATGTTTAATGTCTGTTTCCATAGATTTGGATTGTTCTATTTTCTCTGCCAAAATGCTACGGGAAGCCATGTCAAATGGGGTAGGAGAATTCTTGTTTAGTCAGGGCTATTATCCATTTTAAATAACTGTAATCTTATACAATACAAAGAATCTGTTTTCCTTGAATTGATGGCATTGCTGTTGCTTAGTTTGTTGGAAATACTTTCTGTTAATTCTTTATCAGTTAAATCGTAGATAATCTATTCTTTACACTTTTTCTTTTTTATTGACATTTTGGTTTCTTGCTTTGAAGCCCATAACCAATTCTTTAATTTTGCTTAAATATTTTAAATATTGTGACAAGAGCAACTTTATTGGAGCTGGAATTTTGTGAATGTTCAAGATCAACTGGAAAAGCTCATGAGAAGTCTTCAGCTAAAGCCTTTAAATTCCTGGATATCAATTGTCTGTATCGCTAGTTAAAGATGCTGATTGTAAGAGATGGTGTTTAACATCCTTATGAATTAATTAATACTGGAAAATGCAGTATTCAATCAGCATTGATCTGTTGTAAGGCTACATCACTGGCAATAGCTGAAACACAGAAGAGTGTATTGAACATAATTGTCTTTCTTACAGTATTATTGACAATGTTATAATTTCCATAGTGGTAATGGACCAGTAGGTGTTGGTTAGATACTCCTTGTTTCAACACTCTTTATAAACTTCATTTTATTGTCCTTAGCTTTATTGACCATTGATTTCTTCAGTTGTCCTTTTGCTTCCCTTATTAATTTTGTGTCATCCTGGGTTCTAGCGTATTGCTGCCAACTTTCTCTCTCTTGCATTTGATATTTACTGGCATTGCCCTCCTTTAGAACCACTTTCACTCCCCATCATGTTACGATGAGATTGTCTGTTCAAGGTATTATTGTAATTATCAGCCATGTGTTCTTCATTATACCGCATGTGATACACCCAAGTAAGACTGCAAGGCTTCTGACCCTCAGCACAATATTCAATAGTGTTTAGGTCTTGGGCCTCTCTTGGGTCTTAGCAATGTTTTTAAATAAATACCTCTGGTTTTAACATCAAAAGTAAAAAGAGAAAATGAAAAAGAAAAAATATTTTTAAAATTATTCTGTGATAAAATGCCATTAAGTATGAACTAAATGGGAATAACTGAATTCTTTTAGTCTAAAGAACAATGTCATCCAGTACAATGACAGTGGTGGTACGTTGGTGAGGTTTTGGCAGGCACATAAGCTCTCTGTAATTTCAGACAGATCATGGAGACACAGATACTCAAGGGAGTGGGACAGAGGCCACAGGGAAAATGCATTCTCTCCCTTGTCAAGCTGATACTTTTGGATTTAGTCCTTAGTAAAATAAAGAAAAAGTAGGAAAGAACAAGCTGTAGATATTAAGAGAGTAACAGAGTTATGAATAAGGACTTTGGCGTTTTAAAAAAAACAGTCATAGAGACTTCAGTGAAGACTTTGAAAAAAATTAAGACTCTGAAACTGTGTTTACAAACTGGAAAAGGAAAAGAAATGAGACAAAAACAAGCTTAGGAAGAGAATAAACAGTGCAAAGAGTAGCTGGAAGGATATATTAACCTGTGTGTCAAGTGTTTGGCTTACTTTGCAATAAGAGGCTGTGCTGTATGTAAAACCCTTACGGATTTCCTCATTTTCTGTGGCACAGGCTTTTGCAGGGGAAATATTTGATGAAGCCACCCGTAACTTTTCTGATTGCATTTTAAACATTTATGTTGCTAGCCTCTATATGTAATAAACCTGAGAGTTTAAATGGAGCATGGCTTATTAAATCGTATCCTTTCTGTCAGTCTCATCAGTGGAGGGGTACTGATAATACTGACAATGAATGGGACCAAACCAGCCTTGCATTCTCTTTGGTGCTTAACTCCAGTCCTTCTGCCGTGATGGATGGTTATTTAGGATCTCCTGTCTCCAGTTATTTTCATATGGCACTAATGGTCATTAGTTTTCACTCTTATTTTTCCAATTAAATATTCTTACTGAAAACCACGGATTAAAGGCTTTATCCAGAGGTGCAAAGAATAAGCTGTATGTATGATCATTGTTATAATTACTTGCCCAAACTATTATAAAAGGATGTGTTATCATCTGAACATTAGATTGAAGGATATGGTGAGTGTACTAAAAAGTGTAGTTGTAATTTAAATTAAAACAATTGGGGAGAAAATTACAAATGCTATAAACATAAGTAAACAATAGAAGTATGTAATTTCATATAAATTTTCATAACATGGGTATTTTTAAAACTTTATGGAACATAGGAATAAGTTTACAGATGCTTTTCAATTCAAAGCCTTCATATTAGTTATCAGATCACAGAATCAGAGGGAAATGAAAACTTGACAAAGTGTTAAAGGAAAAAAGAGTTTACAGCAATAACTTAAAAGAGCAATCTAATCAAAGATACTAATTTACTTCCAGCTGGGTTATTTACATTTTCAGATTTCAGGATATTCTAATGTAGGATTAGGCACAGCATAAAAGGTAAAGTAAATTCAATTTGGTCCTAAGTCCAGACTGTGAACAATCCTCTGTTCTGCAGTGGTCCATCCTGCAGAAAAGCCATCCCTTTTCTTCCTCTGAATTTTTGCATGAAATTTTTATCCATGTGTTGTGAGGATTTGATACAAAAACATACATAATGCCATGTTTTTTCCTCAAACTATATTCATATTCCTTTTAGGTTGGGAAACAGTTTGTTGCTTTTCTCCTCCCTGGAGTGCTGATTTTGGAGAACACCATGGCAGGTGGGATGTGGCAGGTACGGGGCATTTGGATTTACATTTCTTTTAAGCAGTTTTTACAAACTGTCAGGAAGGACTAAGTGACAAGACCTCACCACTGTCTGACCAGAGCTGAATCAGGAGCTAATGGCTAATTTAGGGAAGTAGAATATTGATGTAGAAGGCAACTGCAGGCAATAGCATCAGAGCAGCAGGTGGCTTAAGGAAGCTGCGGATGGAGAACAAATCCCCAAGTCTGGTCAGCAGAGACTTCGGAGAGGGTGATTTCAGAGGAGTTTGTATTTGGTTTGGATCAGGAGAGGAAGGAGCTAGAGGAAAAAGATAAGGTCAAGTCTGAGAGAGCACCGAGGCAGTCTCTGAAGGAGAAAGCAGAAAGGTTAGAGAGCAGCATTATTGTTGACTCTGCTTAGCAGGAGGTCTTGTGCCCATGGGATAAGCAAGGCAGAGGCTCTGTAGGAAGGGTGGAATGTGAGGAAGGAAATGGTGTTGACATCTTTTGCCTTTCTACTGCATAGCAATTGGTGAACAAAAGCAGGGGACCTGCATGCAGTGCATGGGCTGAAGTTTTACTGTTGGAGGTTTGTTGAGCAGAGGGATGTTGCTGTTAGTGCAGCTATGTGTGTTGGTAGGAAACAGGCTAGAGAAAGGATGCAGAGGCAGCTATAACCAGTTCTGTGGACAAAATAATATCCAGTGACCAGTTATTATTCCTGAGCATTCAAGAGTGCAGGAGCAGGCCTGGATTTTGTGCAAGTCTTACAAAACCTGAGAGCAACGGGAGGGTTGCTGCTGTTGTTTCTGAAGTCTGATGAGTTCTCCCTTCAGAGACACAAGTCAGTTTGATTCTTCTTGCTTGTGAACTTTCTCTCTTTGTCCCAATAATCAGTTCACTGTTTCCATTGCTGTTTTCCCGGTCCTGTTGGCAAGCAGTGCAAATCAAGAGATCTGCACTAGGTCGATTTTGAATTAGTGAGTTTGACAAATGTTTTCATTTGAGAAGGCATGCTGCCTCACTGGGCTTGATTTAACACGAAAACATTGGAGTGACAATGCTGGATTTAACTTTAGTTATCAACATTTTCAGCCTACATTGGTCTAAGTAATTGTCCTGTTTATACTCTGACAGGTTAAAATAATGTATTCTAGAATGAGAGTGCTTCTGCAGAAGATGAAAAGCAGCCCAGGAGGGTTATCAACTGTTACTATCTGTGACAAGCAGTGTGAGCTGGATGTATGGATAAATTGCTATTGCTCCAGAGGTTATTCCTATTATCAGGAGACATATAAGAACCCCTAACAAGGCATTAATACAGTACAGCTTCTAAAAAAGCTCATCTGTTCTACCCAAGCTCTGAACTAATAGCACATTCCAGTGTTTTCTTGATGCTGCACTGACAGGTGCTGATAGACTTTTAAATAAAACAAAAAGCTGAATAGGCTCTTAGAAAGAGTCAGGCAACTGTGAGGATTTAAAAGCTAATATTTAAGAAAATAAATAAATAAATAAACATATTTATTGGAGATCTAAACACTGTGAATTATGCTTCTGGATTCCTCTTTACACAGACTCAAATAATGCTGTGCAGATGGGATCTTGGCAAAGGAGGTAATTTCTAATAAAGCTTTCTGTCCAGAGAAAATATTTTTTTTTAGTTTTTTTTTTTAATTTTAATCCTCAGTAAGTGTTCTTGGAGTCAAAAAGAGAGACTGTTTAAACATGAATTGTTAAGTTTCTTTTCCATCTGGAAGGTGGTACTGAATTACTGAGAAATGGAGCTCAGTAGAACTTAAATGAAGGAATGGAGCACCTGCCGTGGGCTCAGTGCAAGTGGGTTTCCACTGACTTTGGACTATTCATGCCATTCTGTGGGTTACTTAACTTCTGTCAAGGCAGTTTCCTGGGAGATTTTTAAGAGGGGTTGGCTCACTCATAGGTTAGTTCATCTATAAAAGAAATAGCATAAAAATGTCTTTAGCCACAGAAACATGATTCTCTGGAGTCATGCAGAGGAATCGTAATTGCATGTGCAGAAAAGATGGGAAATTTCTGCATTATTTTCTAGGAGAAGCTGTGTGGAACTTTATTTACCTTACTTGTGCTTGTTTCCCAACATCACAGGGATCCTTTCCAGCAGTGCTCAAGGAAACAAACATTTTCCATACCAGATGTAATGATGGAAGTTAAATATTGATGGGCTAATTTCAAATGGGAGTTGTGTGATAACAGGAGGACTAAAGCTGAAGGAAAGATTGCTGCAGGCTGCTCAATTCTTCCAGAGGGAGCTGGGTTTGAGAACTGAAACGCTCTGTGGAGTGGAAGGAGGGCAGTGCTGTATGAATGGCTGAAACACAAGCTGGGAACTTTGTGAAGTCTTATGATGGGCACACAATAATTGGAGGTTTGAGAAGGAAAGGTGTGAGGGGATTATGTAAATATGAAAACAACTGCAGCTCCTAAGCAAAATGGAAAATGATCCTAAAATGTGGGAAAGTACTGAATAACCACGTGAGTAGAAAGTGTGGAACTGCCCCTTTTGGGAGCAGTGCTGTAGTTCTAGCCAGTTATCTCACCAGTCCCGAAATGTAAAAAAAATTTCCACATCAGCTCATGTGCTCAGGCCCCAGAAGCGAAAACTTAGTTTGATTATTGCTTGAGTTCTACTTTGCAGTAATTAGGATACAAAGCTCTTCCTCTAAACTGAGTGCCTTTCTGATACCCTTTACAACAAAGGAACCTTATTCAGGTAAGTGTATGATTATTTATCTTTGTAAATGGCCTGGCTGTAGTTGAAGTCCTGGGCAGACAGAGGGCTTGGACAGAAGCAGAGCTGATGCACCTGGTTCCCAGTGCATGAGATAGTCCTAAACTGCAGAGAAAGAAAAATGGTAAATGGTAAAAATAACATCAGTAGCCATCAAAATTTCTTTCCTTTGTGTTTTTTTTCCTCTCTCTCTTTTTTTTTTTTTTTTTTTTTTTAATTAAAACTTGAAATAAAAATGTAGAAGAGAGTAAAATCCTTGCTTTGGCAAGGATGGATCACTTCTGGCCAGTTGCTCAGCAGCTTTCTCTCATCTGGGAAGCTGAGCAGCTCCCAGCCCAGCATGTGCTTTGGTGAAAGAACACCTGGAAAGCTGAGAGTGCCAGGGATTTGAACCTGTGTTCATTAAGAATGAGGCCTTTCCATTGACAGTAATGTGCTCAGGCCAGGGGGGTTACAGGGGAACCTTCCTCATCAAATTAGACCATAATGCTGGAGAGGTCAACCTGCAAAGACCACGATGAAAGAGAAACACCACACCAAGACTTGCTTGCACACTGAACTGGGAGCTGGTAGAGGTGAGATTTGTTTACCAAGGCTTACAAACAATGTGTTAATTTTATTTCTGCATTTTTAGTAAGTGGCTTGGATTGTGACATTTTGCAATGCAAGGCTTGGTCTTTTTTGTTACATGCTGCCAAGTAGGCCTATTTAAGTATGTTTTCTGGTGAACACAAAAATCTCAGGTCAGGCATCAGGATCAGTGTTGATTTTAAATGGCTGTCATGGGGAACCTTGTATTTAAAATGGGGAAGGAGTGTGAATAGGTCAGCTGCACCCTGCATCCTCCTTGGAAGCTGCCGGTTGTTAGCCTAGTGTTTATTCATGAGGAGACCAGCATTTCTAGGAGGAACCGGCTATAAATATTTAGCACTGTCAGTGGAGAAGGAAAATATTGTTGAAACAACGTCTTCATTTGTCAGAGGAAAAATAGGGACTAATTTTTTTGAGAGAGATCACAGTTAACTGCTCCCTGTGAACTGTTTCTCTAAAGATTTTGGACAGATGGATGCTCATGCAGCAAGAGGATTGAATGCCAATTGAGAGGAACATGCATCCATTTATAAAGCCAGAGAAATCATTCTGTCAGGTAGGATATAGGTACACAAATTAAGCAGGTATCAAAATTACATCTCCTCTTCAACAGCAACTGCCTCTCAAGAATAGACTATGGACAGGAATAGCTAAAGATCTCAGCAGGCTGTAATTTAACTCTGACAGCACAACTATAGTAGTAGTCACCTGCTAATAATAATGACAGGCAGATTTGCCCTACTGCCCTTCAAATTCCCTTCTGTCCTGTCACTGGAAGATTTCAGCCTGCAATTCCTCTGTGCAGAAACCTCCCTCAGAACCGCTGAACCATCCACGAGAAGATACGAGGCTGTGGGGCTCTGCCATGTGGGAAGGGGTTCTTGGCCCACAATAAATTACCTTATTTCAAAGTAAATGCCAAGATGGACCTTTCTGTGTGAATTCTGCAATTACCAAAAGAAATTCTCTGCTGTAAGGATGCCTGATCTTTAGATAGCACAGGCTCCTCTGTGCAAGTCTGGGTCCTGGTGGCTAAATCTGGGTGCTCCCATAGTTTGTGTGGGATCCAGCTGCCCATGGCAGCAGCTCTGCAAGCCACAGTCTCACGCAGAGAAGAGCATAGAGCATAAGTAGGTAAGACAGATGAAGGTAGGTAGGGAAGGGAAGCAGTGATGAACACAGGGTCACTTGGTTTGGGGCAAATCCAGGGAATGCTGCTCTTTGGTCCCAGCCTGACACCCTCCTTGCTGTGCCATGCGAAGTTCACCCAGGGGTGTCACAGCGTAGCCCTGAGCTACAGAGTCTCCTGCTTTGCTCTGAGGATTTCTGCCACCCTCTATAATCAAAAAAGTGTTATTTCCAAAGGAAATGGAACTGGACTTAAACACATAATGAATGAAAAACATTCCTCAAAATATTTTGAAGTCAACAGTTTGATATTGAGTAATAACAAAAATTGTGATCATAAGCATTTGCTTTCTTTCAAAATTCTCAGTTTCACATTGGAAGATGAAAAGCCTCTGCTCAAAAACCATTTTGTACTTAGTATTCTTAGCCACAGTTTTTGGCTTTTGACATTTGGAAGTAAAGTTGAAAGTTGCTGATAAAAATTTAAGTTATTACCCTCTAACTTTTGACAGCATTTTCCATAGACCTTACTATGCCCGAACTATTTTCTACTCAGCCCATTCTTTAAAATTCAGTTGCTTTTGCTTTTTCCTCATAAACATGTATGAGTCTGTGTCTGGCCTTTGGTAAAATAAAAATAAGGCCTATTCCCAGCTTAAATCTTCCTAACATCCAAATTTCTTGCTAAGCTTCTACTGCTGCTGAATTTAATCTACTGTGAATTATCAGAGTTCAGCTCCTAGTATAAAGTAGGTTTGACCTCTGGCTGTGCAGTTTTCTTTATTATCATTTCCATGTGTTTCTTCATGGCCATTTTATTGTCCAAAAATTCTTGATGGCTTCTTCAGGATCTCTCACCTTATAAGCAGTGTTTTCTGGCAATTGAAAGGTCTGAACAGCTAATTACCTTGACATTAAAAAAAGAGAATAAAACAAGTTTCATTTTAATTCTTATTATTTTCCTCATTATGAATTTTTCTTCTTCCTGGAAAATACTAGAGCTGTAAACAGTTTCAGAAATGGGTTGGAAGTCTGTGTTCTTGCATTGTCCTTTCTCTAACCTCTGCTGAACTGCTGTTTTGTAACTTTCAACAAGTACAGTAAATGACAAATGATATCCCTCGAGGTTTATTCATTCCTGTTCTCATATACCATCATTTAACTTGATTGATTTCAGCACAGTCTCCAGCTCCTGGAAATGCTCCCCAACTGATTCCTTAAGGGAAACAGCCACCCTGTTGGATTTTTTTAGGGCCACAGTTCACAGGACAGGCCCCATCACCAGGGCTTCAGGCACAGTTTAAGTAGGCAATTGCCTAAGGTGATGACCTGCCCAGAAAACAAAACACCAACTAAGTGGTGGCTGTGAAACTTTATGATCAGTTGGGTTTCCTGTGCCTATCCCTGCCTTGTCCCTGCTTGGTGAGTGCAGATCTGCCTTTTGCAGCCCCTTTCTCAGCTGCCTTCTTACTCTGTCCCCTCTGTAGCAGAACCATCCCTTTGAGAATGATTTCTGGTAGTACAACTGTGGCAATGTAGAGAACAGGGAATAATAGGGCAAGAACTGGATTTTCTATGGCAAGGTGTAGAGTGGGGCTATTCGTATGGCAGTTTTCCATCAGGACCAAATTGCATCAGGCTTCCAGACCCATGGTGCCTACTGCACTCCTGTAGGAGATCTGCCCTTCTTACCATTCCCCCAATTCCTGAGAAGCAGCACAGGTCCTGCTGCAGCCCTTGGTTGCCCCCAGTGAGCTGGAACTGCCTCTGGTTTAAGACGATGGTGATAAACTTGCCTGCAGGATGCATAAAAAGGGTTGAGTTTGATAGCAACTCTTTTGTAGCTGCAATGTCCTGGACCATAATAGGAACATGTTTTATGGACACTGCTGATGTGGATTGTATGGCTATAGGATAGGAATGGTGCTTTTATAAGAGGGATGAGCCTGGACTTCCATCTTTTTATAGACTGATGTGCTACGGTGAAAAAAGCACTCGCATCTTCAATGGCCAAATAAGCAAATGTGATTTTTTTTAACTCAGCGCTATATGGTTCAGTAGACCCTCTGTGACTTCTTGTTCTGCCTCTCTTCAACCCCAGCATTTGCAGTATTTCTGCAGTCCTGCTGAGCCCCCTCAGGAGAGGATGTGGACAGAGCTGCTGGAGGGGTGATGTTTGCTCTGAAAGATACCATTATTTTCAAAATAAGCTTCTTTCTCAGATTTTAAGACTTCTAAATAATTATTCTCTTTCAGATGCATTCACACACACACCTGCACACCCTCTGCTCCCTTGTAGCGTTCCTGCTTGAATTTATTTTCTGTGAAAGAGAGAGAGACTTTTCAGGTCTAAGAACATTGCCTTAGAAATTGGTGCATTTGCAGTTAGGGCTAAAGAGATTATTGTGACCTTTCAGTTCCTCATTCCAGGGGGAAATTCTGTCCTTTACAGAGATGGAGGTGCTGTGGCTTGTGCCATTGCCGTGAGCCCACCATCTACCTCTGTAGGGAAGGCTTTACCTCTTGGGACCCATCCAGCCTAACCTTTGAAGCTTGGATTTGAGGTGAAGATCCTAGCGTGAGCTTGATGCCTGTATCCAGACAGCTTTCAGCCCCTACTCTCTTGGCAGTAGTCATGATTTCTGTGGTTCGCTGTGGGTCTGAGTGCAGGAAATCTACCACTAGCAGTGCCACAACCATGTTCCCACTCCCTGCTTTTCTGATGACAAATTCTTCTCTTTTGTCACTAAGAGGACAAGAATTTAAAAAACCAGAAGGTTTTTAAACCTAAAAAACTAGTAGATATCTCATCAGATGTGCAGGATGCAGTGAGGGCTTTTTATGCAACCTGCAAAACACATTGAAGATACTTTATTAAGCATCACCCCAATTATTACCTCTGAATGCAGGGATTGATGTGGGGACTGGTGGTGAGAGTTGACCAAGTGACCATCATTCACCATCTCTTATTCTGTATTTCTGATAGGCAGCAGGCTACTGGATAATGCAAGGACTTAAAGGAAAGACTGTTGGGATGTTCCAAAAGATTAAAAAAGCTGTGCAAATGAGTAATGCCCCTGTAGGCCCTGCTAAGAGCATGTCATATAAAATAAATAAAAAAATATTCTCATAATGTATAAAACTGTATTGGATTAATGTAAACTGTGATCATTGTTCCAAAGCTTGTTCTTTAAGAGATGTTCAGAGAGCAATTGAAAAAAATAACCAGTGCCTTAAAAAATTCGCTTACCCTGTTAGTAGACTAAGTCTGAATTCACAGCAGAGAATAGAAAAAGTTGGCAGTTTGCACTGGAAATAAGATTCAGTTTTTTAAACTATGAGTGTAATTAATAATTGAAACACCTTAAAGGAAGAAGTAGTAGATTTTCCACCAGTGAGGTGTTTAAATCAATAGGAGATGTCTCTTAAAGACTCACAAAGTGGACTTCCAGTCATTGTTCTGTTAGAGAGCAAAAAACATTAAGTAACTCTTTGGTCTTTGATCCTCTGTGAGGTCTATAAACATCTGCTTCCTCAACCTGCATAAATTTGCAGAACTCAGAAAACTTTTTGTAAAACAAAATATTGTAAAATATTATAGTTCTATGTTAACCCAAAGATTCCAGAGTTTAGAAAGCATTTTCTTTAGCTCTCTGCATCTTCCCTATTTATGTATATTTTCCCCTTACACAAAATTCTTTTTATAACTAAGCCTTTTATATTGCTCTTTTGTGCCCTTTCTGTACTGTAATCATTTCTTTATCATCATTCTCTTGTTATTATGTGGTGTTCCACTTCCTGTGTGTTTTTCTTTGATGTAAGTGTTAGCATTGTTTTAAGTCTTCCCTTTCTGCACTTGCCAGTGCTTTAGAGTAAGTATATAAAAAAGACAATAGACTGGACTTTCTCAAATAAAAAGTAGGATTCATTGTTAAATACTGAATGAATTGCAATTGCACTTAGATTTGCAAAGAACGACTGAGCTCACATGAACAGTTTAACTTGGTTTAACTTAGTCCCTCCTTCCTGAAATAGCCCCTTTCCTCTCAGGTGGCTGCAGCACTCTGCTCCATCAAAATTAGAGAGGGCATTACTTAGGTCAGTTTAGACAAGGCTGATGATGGCACACTGGCAGCAGGGCTTTGACTTTGCATTTCAGAATATACTCTGTGAAATGCATTCAGCAAAATATGATGATATCTGAAGCTTATTACTTGGAAAAGCCAATGAAGTGGTAAATTTGGCTTTACTTGATCCGTGAGTTGCAACCGGGTTAAACCCCTTCTTCCTGAGAAAGTTTGAGAGACTCAATTAGCCTGAATTTTCTGATCATTGAAGAGTTTGCAGGGGAAGCAACCCTCCCAGCAGGCTGCAGCTGTGGGGTGCTCACTGCCAGGACCCCACAGTCCTCAGTGTCTGGGATTGCTGTTTCCCTGCAGGTAGTCAGGGACTTTGATCACGTCCCTTGCCAGTCACACTGATGGTTAGCACCTATCCAGCTGTAGCTGACTTCACAGCCACAATTTATATTAAATAACCTGTATGGATCTAGATGTACTCCTTCCCCATTTGTCTCCCTGGAAATAGTCTCTCTGTTTTCTACACCAAATGGGAGCATTGAGCAGGGCAAGAGGGAATCACTGTTCCCTCTAGACTTGCTCTCAGTTCCTTCCTTGTTTAGAAGAAGATACCACCACACTACTCCACAGTTTTAGCCTTCTACTTAACAGTCCTGAGTACTCTAAACAGTGTATTCAATTTGCACAGGCCAGGCAGAGCTTTAACGCAAAACTAAGCCTGCAGTCAGAGAAGCCAACAAAGGAATATCGTTCAAAATATAGGGATTACTCAAAATATAGTTGAATTACTAGAGGAGAAATCAAACATCTCTGGAAGCCTGCTCACCACATATCTTTTTTTCGGTAGATTTGCCAGCTCAGAAAACTCTCCTGAGCTGCAGTTGTGACAGACAAACTGCCTGTCCTCAAGAGTGTCCTCCAAACTTCTGCTGTATCAGCTTCACACTAATTGCTTTACTGATGCCCACTTAGGCTAATGAATACTAAATATTGCAAAGCAGTCCTGCTGCACTTGGAACATTGGTTTGAAAAACTGTGCTTTGGAAACTGAATGCAGCACCCACCTGCCTTGCCTGCAGGAACAGAGCATCAGCTGTGCTCAGGAGGTGTCTAAGGCTTCTCGTGTCCTACTAAGGCATTGGAGAATTTGAGAGACCCTAAAAGATGGCTTGGAAACTAATGATATTGCCATTGGTAATGTAGCCTAGAAAAGGCAGTGCTGAGGATATGAAGAAAGTGGAGCACTCAGGGCACCCCCAAAGGGATCTGCACTGACCAGCATCTCTGTGACCAGTATGGCAATAAGGAAACAAATTGTCTGTGATGCTGAGCTCCACTTGATTAGCTAATTATCAGTTGTGTTTGGAACAGGGTGAAACACACCCTGCACACCTACAGCAAATATTTTATTGTGACAAACAGCCCTGCCTTCAGCTCCTGCTGGGTCAGGAGGGGATCTATTCAGACTACCATCCATTTAATTTAGTTGCTTAAAAGGGGACCTAAACTCTTCTAACAGCATGGGTCATCCCTATTCAAGCAGCACCTCTTTGACTTGCTAGTTCTTTTTTAACTCTCCCCCTGCAGGGCTTCCTTTTTCTTGGAGTCTTTTTTCCTAGTTTGCTTTTTCCAGGGCTTGCTTTTTATATGTGGGAGAGCAGCCTAGCAGATGCTGTTTTATAACTGGCTGTGGTCTCTGTCTCTTCTGCTGGTGAGTACTGCTGAGCTTCATTCTTACTGTTACAGAGAGTCAATGGAAGATTTGAGCAGTTTCTTTTGCTTGGAAAGCAGAGAATACCATGTTGCTTTTGCTAGCAGTAAGCACGCTTCAGTGTTCCTCTATAATCCCATCATCTTCTAGCAGCCTGTCTTCTGTGTAGAGAGGCTGCGTGTTCTTTACTGTAGTGGGTGACCTCAGACCTGTGTGCCTGCTTCTGGTAATGTGCCTTCCCTTTGCTTGCTTAGTGTGAATTACCTGGGAATAACTGGGCTGACAGTTCTTGGTGGTGAAAGTGCCTGTTGCTTCAGGACTTCTTTTGTAAACTCTGACAGCACCAGAGCTGCCCTGCAAATGATTCGACTGTTACTGAATTTCTTCCTGTAATTAAAATGTATGAATGTTCTGTGCATTGCATTGCTCTGGCCAGCAAAAACAACTACAGAAGTACGTTCTGGCTTTGTCTATCTCTCTCTGCATCCCTTCTTTCCATGCATTCATTCACAGAGAAGCTTCTGAAAGTTCTGGATGTTAGACTGGCAGCTTGGGTCATATATCCCAGCCAGCTGCTTCTTGCTCACCATACAGAGGTCACAGTAATTCTGAGCACTTTTGGACAGGCTAATCAATGAACACATGAGCCTGTATGGGAAACATTTTGCATTTAATTGATGGGAAGGTTCTGGCAATCATACTTGGCTCTAATTGTTATTTCTTTTCTAAGTAAATTTTCATTGTTTAAAAAATGATTTTTAATTCCAAGTTCCTGGAAATGTTTGTTTGCAGCCATTTCCCTCAAATAGTTATTGTCCCAGCAGCAATTGTTTCTTTTGATCAGTTACAGAAACTCGTAAATGTTGCTGAAAGTGAGGATTGGACACTGAAATACAGCAGGGCAGCATGGAGAGATAGCTGAGGCTAATGGAGGGTCCCAGTGTATGGTCACAGCTAAGGTACCAGAATGAGTCAAATTAGGTCTCCTTCTCTACTCTGTTTAAATACAACTTGCAATATTTTCCCACCTATTTTCAGGCATTATTAGCACTTGCTGTATAAAGTATTAAACAGGCACTCTCCATTTATCCACATTAATGATTCAGTGCAAACTCCTGCCTTCCCATTAATATCCACTAACCTCATTCAGTGATAAAACTTGATTTAGTCTCCAAATTACCTCAGCACAAAATTTCTTGGAGCAGCAATGCCTTATAGTTCAGGACTATGTGAGCTGTTGTGATAGCCAAATAACAACAGTGGCAGCATCTTTTTTTGAGACTAGGAGAAAAAAAAGAATCAATCCAGCACATAAAGAGAGACACAAATAAATTGCTAAACAGTATAATCCAATGATACCATGCATCTCAGAAATTACTGCCTCAAAAATCAATAAAAACTGAAGAGGGAAGAACTGTAGTTGTCTAGGTGCAGGTATATTGAAGGAGTTGCAGGTGAAGGTGCCAGCCAGCAGAGTGCCAGGCTCTGGGAATAGGAAGGGATATTGACTCTGCATAAAGGGGAACACCTTGCCAGTGCATAGTACAGCAAGGAAAAGGTGATACTATCTGCACTGGAGGGGGCTGTGGATAGAATGTGAGAGGGAATTAAGTTCTCTGGGATTTGAGGGGCTGCTGCACTACTGGTTTTGCGTTTTGATAGTATTCTTCCACTTGGAGGCAGAAGTGGGAATAGTGCAGGCTGCTCGGTGCTTGGGCTCTGGTCTGGGCTTTGCTTGGGTGGGAGGGTGAGGTTGAGTTTGGGACATTTACAACTACAGAAATCCATGTTGCTGTGCCCAGGCTCTGTTTGTAGTGTTATGGGTCCCTCACCTCCAGAGATACTCTGTTGGACACCCCTTCAATGTGCCTGTGCTGGAGTTTGCGTGGGTGCTGACTCTAGATGAAGTACAAGGTGCTGGAGGTTGCTGCTCTCTGGGTTTGTTTTGAAGAGCCTGACTTTCCTGTCTTGCACAACACACTGATTCAGCTCTTCAAGTTCAAGGACAAGTTTGAAGCTAATACGATGTGGATTTTGTTGCTTTTTCTCCCTTGATTGTTCTTCCCTTGACTTGCTTGTTAGCTGGTGGGTGCAGGTTTTGGTGCTGTGACTGCTGAGTGGTCAGCACTCAGGGACTCATCAGACTTCAGTTTTTGTTCTGCTTTTGCATTTTTTAAAAAACACCATTAAATTCTCAGTCTTCCTACTGAGCATGAGCAGACTCAAGCTGTGCTGCTTGCTAGCTCAGATATGTTTTTTACCCTGCATGCTCCTCTTATTGCTCTCTTTGGAGTGTCCTGGCAGCAGATCAAGCATGGCTTCTCCTTCTTGGTTTGCAGCAGCCTGCTGTCTCCAAAGGGTTGTGAGAACAGTAGGGCCCTTGCCTCACTCTGGTAGCCATTCCTCCATGTATTCTGTTAGAGCTGTATGCATTTTAAAGCAAACATGGAGAAAAAGAAGATGAGAAAAAGGCAAAAATAAACAGAGAAAGAAAGGCAAGGTAGACACCTGTCAGTCACTTGGCAAGGGAACAGCCAAATGATCCAGAGAGTGACTTGGACAGTCTGAGCCCAGTGATCCTGCTGAATTGAGTCTGCTGTCTCCCAAATGGCATAATTTAAAATCATTTGCTGTGGTTTTAGGCAAGAATTATTAAATGAATATTAATCAGTCATTAAATTCTCTGAAACTGCTTCTTCATTCTGGGCTGAATAAGGCCATTTAGCTGAGATGTATTCAGCATGTTAATGTCTCTCTGAGAGGTTTCCTTCCCCACCAGAGCCAGTGACTCGCTCAGCCCCAGTAATGGGGGCAGTCACTTGCACCAGCCAGTTGCCTCTGGGGCTGGACACTTGCTGTTTTCTCAATTCCTACACACAGTGAATGACTGCAGTTTGATAAAACATCAGCCCAGCCACAACTCCAAGTCTGTCCCTACCTCTTCAAAGGAGGTGGTAACCTGGTGGGGGTTGGTCTCTTACCCCAAGTAACAAGCAATGGGACAAGAGGAAATAGCCTCAAGTTGCACTGCGGTGGATTAGATTGAATATTAGGAAAAACTGCTTCTCAGAAAGGGTGATGAGGCACTGAAATGCTCTGCCCAGGGAAGTGATGGAACCTCCATTCCTGGAGGTATTTAAAAGACATGTAGTTGTGGCACCCAGGGACATGGGTTAGTGTTGGACTGGGCAGTGCTGGGTTAATGCTTGGACTCAATCCTAAAGGTGTTTTCCAACCTAAATGATTTTTTCATTCTGTGTCCTTGTACTCATCAAACCTGCCATGCCTGGTAAATGAGGTGGCTCAGTGTTTGCTGCTCCTATCAAGTACAAGAAATTCAAGGCCCCTGATGCTCCACTGGTGACTTTGATGCCGAAAAGAGGGCTTTAGGCTACAAAACAAGCTCCAGTGAAATGTGCAGATCTAGAAGAAACTATGGAAGAGCTTTGTAGGTACGCAGGACAATGTTAGCATTTGTCCCATTGCCCAGGTGTGACTAACATGGTGCCCTTGACAAATTGTTGCAGAAGTCACCCAGTGCTCACTGGTAATCTCAGAAGGTTTGTGTTGTTGGTATTGCTTGGGTTTTAGGATTTTTTTACTTGCTGTTTAATAATAAGCAGGAGTAGGAACAAGGATCAAAACTTTCTAGCGTATGACAAATGCATATGTGTGCATATGACTTTTATCTAAGGATAGAGTGGTGAGTTTTCATGAGCCTAATATTCCTGGAGAGGGTGTTTTGCATGGAGAGCCATTACCCTTGTAATTGTTCTGCAGATTATAAAAGGTAGAGTGCTTATAGTATTTTTAAGACTAAGGAGGTCTCTTTTATGTATGTTTCACTGAGGTTTTTTTTTCCCTTATCAGCTCTTGCTTTTAATGATACATAGAGAGAATAAACTAGAAGGAAACCACTAAGCCCATGCAGGAAAAAAAATTAACACGTTCCTTTGCTCTCGGGTCTAAAAAATAATGAATCATTAAATCTTGAAGTCACACTGACATTACTAAATGGCTTTGAAATCAGCTTGGACCTGAGAAGTTATAGAAAACCTGCCAAGTGACAAACGGATACTGATGGTGATGTAAGAAATTGGAAACATCTATTAAACAGATGCAGCTTTCCATTTCCTGAAAGTTATTGGTTGGAGCAGTGCAGTGCTTCCCCTGGCTCGCATGTGCTGCGAGGGGAAATGGCCACAGGCAAAACCTCCTTATCTGGAAACATCACAAACAGTAAAAGCACTATGGTTTCCACTGCTCCTGGTTTTTGCACATTTATTTTGTTGCAGCAGCAGAAGGGATCAGTTCAATATCAATTCACTTTCTGGGTGGGGAGAGGAATACAGATACTGGATTTGAGTTTGTGCTGAAGTTTGTGACAGTGCTAAGCTTACTTCAATTTGGACTAAGTGCTGTGTGGTACAGCTGGGGACACTGACTAATCCTGTGTTCAGTAAATGGGCAAAGCAGATGTCTGTTTAGATACTGTGCTTTCTAGGCAGGCACAAGGAAAGGGTTATTTTTAAAGTGATCTTTGCTCTTATCAAATTACTGAATGCTGGTATTTCTTACTTAGTGGCTGTGTTGAAGCTCAGCCTCTGATAGAGGGGTGTCTTATTCATCAGAGGGGTACTTCAAGCCAAGGGAGGACTGTCACATCCGTGTTTTTCATGCAGATGAGGTGGAGCCACTACCTGTCTTGAGTGTCCCCTTACTCTGGTGTGGTTCATAGCTGGTGTTTGGTGCTGTGCAGTGCCGTTGTGTGCACTTCTCTGTGTTCCTTCAGCTGTGGGAGTGCCTTATGGGCAGGTTTGAGGACAGCTGGCTTCAGTGCCTGCCAAACTGGCAACAGTTGGTTGTTCTGCACTGTGGTGTGGTTTCAAGACAAACAGCAGAAATCCTTCACGTGGGTGATGTGTTCATGTGAGATTCTGTGCTTCACTTAAGTCAGCAATGCAGAACCACACAAGGGCTGGAACTGTTGGAGGACAACTTCATTGCTGTGCTTTCCATGCTCAGTGCCATGGGATGGCCCTGCCAGGGTGTGAGCTCCTCCAGCGAGAGCATTAGATACCCTGCTCTGCTGGCTGCAGATATTATGGCATTCTCGTGGCAGCTGACAGCTATTCATTTGAGATGGTCTATTTTGACCTTCTCTTTTTGGAAACTGATTGCCAGTTTAGTTGTCCTTTTCTGCCCATTTGAGAGGGTAATGTGAGAAATGAGAACTGACAGTGCATTTTAAGTGCAAGCCCTGACAGATATTGGGTATCCACACATCTTTGTGGAACAGTTCCAACTTGGAGCAGAAAGAGGAGCACTGCTGTAATACTGACCTGGCTCTTGGGCTCTGCTTTTCAGAGGGAAATATACTGCACCAGAAAGTTAAGTCAGCAAAGCTTCTTATGACCCAAATTCTAAAGGGAAAACCTGAGGCAAATGATTGCTGGGAAAAGAGGTTCATCAAAGGCAAAGAAATACAATATTCTCTGTAAGAAAACCTATGTAAAATGTAATAGATGAAATATTTTGCTGATTCTGATCCCTGGGCAGTGGAGCATTAGCTGCCAGGCTCCAGATCATGCGTTCCTGTTGTGCTGAAAGAATGTTCCCTCGAGTAAAGCAATAAATGACCCTTTTTCAGAGAGTGCTGCCTGGCCACATCCTGCTGGATCCTGGAATCCAGGTACTGAGCTGTGTTAAAAGGCATTAAAAAGGCATGAAATACTCTCCTTCATGCTATTTTTCTGCACGTAACTACAGTGGCTATTGCGGAGATGCTGTGAGATACTGAATGTACCAAGAAGTGGGAAAGGGTACATATGTGTAACTTCTTTTTTCTTTTGGAACTTAAAATTGACTCCAATTGCAAAATGGACTTACAAGGAAAACATATGAGCAATAACCTCATAACTTATGAGCACAAGGTTGTAATATGGTTTTAGGAAACATCTTTTGCTGAAAGGTCTTTGCTGAAGGCTGCCAAAAGTTCTTTCCACTACTCTAGATATGATTTCATTTATTTTCTTCCCTGATCTCTCCTGGCTGCCAATCCAATAATTGATCACTGTTTTTTTTTCTTTTTCATTGTGCTGCTTTGGGCTGGGGTTGAGTTAATTTTCGTCATAGTAGCTGGTGTGGGGCTGTGCTTTGGATTTGTGCTGGGAACAGCGTGATGCTTCAGGGATGTTTTCATTATTTCTGGGCACTGCTTACACAGAGTCGAGGCCTTTTCTGCTCCTCACTCCATCCCACTAGGGAGGGAGCAAGTAGCTGTGCAGGGCTTAGTTACAGCTGGGGTTAAAACTTGAGGGTCACTAAGGCAATATCAGGCACGGCAGTGTCCTGCAAGTTGGTTGCATCCTATTTAACTAATTGAAGCGCCATGTGTTGTAATTGTCCGAATTGTTTAGTGCTCATCAGTAGACTCAGTTGATGGCATTTTTCCAGTCTGGTCCAGGCTTTGACTTCAGATTTCTTGTCTTGCCCCTTTTGTTGTGCTGGAGGACAGAAACAAGTGAATTACAGACTAGAAGATGAAGATATATTCACTTTTGAGGAAATTTGAAGACATTAAAATCCTTTTCATGAAAAAAACCCATGCTTTTGAAATGAAAGTCAAACATTTTCCTTTAGGAAAGCACGTGGCATTTTAACATCTCTGAAGTTTTTGTTTTTTGTTTTTTTTTTTTAATGAAATTATGTTTTTTGTGGAAATGGAACATTTCTTGTGTAAAACTGTTTCTCTTGATAATGCCACCCATTGTATTTGTGCAGTATGTATGACCAACCACTGTGTTTTCTGAGGGCAACCTCTTGAACTCCTTTATCACCTTTGGTTAAGCCTGCAGTAAGACACACAGGAGAGTGAAGGACAGAAGCATTTATCAGATTTCCCTTTATAACTTTGCAAGATTTATTGATTTCATACAAAAATAGGTTTTGATCATTATCTTTCTAAAGCAATTGAATTTGCTTTATTTCAGCTTGGGAATATGGTTTAAATTTACTTATCTTTCTGATATCATACACTGTATGTCTTCTGGTGCATGCTTTCAAGTTTTAAAGTTTGATTTATTGTAATTTATTACCTGGAAGGTGTTCTTAAATTACTGCTTCAATAATATAATCTACTAAAACCTCTGAAGTTTTATCACATCACACCTGTATTTGACAGCAAATTGATCTGACAGTATTATTACATGTTTTTGACAGGCTTATTTGAAATCCTTAAGTCCCAGTTCCCTCTTTGTTTCATTACCGTAACATCACTGGCATAGCCTTGTGATCAATTATCCACTTAGGAGGACCCAAACGCCTGCCAGTTAGGTTTCCAGAGAGGTATTCACTTCAGCATCTGTTAAATATGTTCATTTTTTCACTGCTTGAGAAAAGTTCTTCTGCCCCGTTCTTGCTGGTGAGTTGCACAGTGATGTCCTGACAGGCTTTTGCTGGGACTCACCCTCTGGGCAGGTCTGGTGGCAGTGGGAACCCTGCTAGGGGCACAGAGGTCTCTCTTGCCAGAATATTATTTTTCTTTATGGAAACTGCAGAAGGGGCAAGTTGCCCAGCACTGCTATGGCTTCTGGGGAAATCAGCACAGTTTTGCTTGCATTTAGTTCTGACTAGATTCAGGTTGGGAGATGGAGTTACCCCTCCCCTTGCAAACTGGGCATCATGGCATGGCTGATGTCCCTGGAGGAAGGAGCAGAACTTTGTGCCAGCTGGATCTCTCTGTCTCAGGACTGAGGAGCATCTCTGGCTCTCTGTTGGGGTGTCCTCATCATGTCATCTGCCTGGCCAGGCCAGGGCTTGGTCTCTCCCTGCCTATTGAGGTGGGGAGCTGCTCCCTGTCTGCCTTCTGCCCAGTGCTCACTGAGTTAGAAGCTTGGATTAAAACCTGAAGAATCTGGGATGTCTGTTGTGGTGAAAGCACACATGTGGCTTCAGATACAAGCTCTGCCCTGTTGTAGTCAGCACTTATACTAGGCTGAAGCACCTTGTGGAGTTGCTTCTCCATGTGGATTACACAGGCAGGACTTTGTTGGCAAAGATGTGCCTGTTGTTATTAATAATTCATTTATAGGGAATGAAAAATGTAAATTTTTCACAAATAGGTGTCCTACAAAAGGGATAATAAGCTATTTTATCACTGCTAGGTAGTCTCAGGGGCTATATAACTATTTTGATAGTTGAACTTTTCTCCTGATGTTTTTGCCTATGTCATTAATTTGCAGATAGCTTATGTGAAGGGTTATGCTCTTGTTCAAGATGCTCACATTGCTAGATCATTATTAGACACTTCTAATGTAATAAGAAGAAATCTTTCAGCCATAAAAGAAAAAAAAAAATCTTTCAAAATGAGTTTGCCTTCCAGAGAAAAACATGCTGTTGGCAACATATTTAATGTAACACCTAGAGAGTTTGATAATCATTGTGTGTCTGTGATATTAGCATTCACATTGCTTATGGCATTTGGATCAACAACAGGGAGACAACTATCTTTTCTAACTAAAAGTTTAAAACCATCAAGTTTTATTTAAAGCAGTGAAGTTGGGACCCTCTTGTTATGTTGCAGCATGCTATGAGTTGGGATTTTTGAGCTCCATGTTGGCCTTGTAGCTCCTGAAGCAGCATGTGTGACATTTTAGATTTTGAGTTACACTGCACAGGTGAGTATGGCAAATGCCCAGGCAGATTAACAAATGGAGGAGCAAAACCTCCAGAGGAGAAGTGTAACCACTGTATTCAGTAAAGAGGAGAAAGAACATGGGTTTTAAGAGAATGTGGATGCTTCTCTACTGATGCATTGTTAGCACTAAGCTCTGGCTCTTGGCTGTGAAGTCATATAGAGATAACTGAATCCAGGTAAACTTTGCTGTTTTGAATAAAATGAGGATTTGACCCAAGAAGCATGGCATGTTTTTTAGACAGCTCTGTTGTACTGAATTTGGTTAGGATAGTTTTCTTCACAGTAGCTGGTCAGGGTCTGTGTTTTGGATTTGTGCTGGAAACGGTGTTGATAACTCCGGGGTGGTTTTGTTACAGCAGGGCAGGACTTAAACAGGGTGGAGACCTTTGCTGCTTCTCGTGCCACCTCACCAGCGAGGAGGGTGAGGGTGCACAAAGAGTTGGGAAGGGACACAACTGGGGCAGCTGATCCCAACTGACCCAAGGGATATTCCAGGCTGCATGGAATCATGTTCAGCATATAGAACTGAGGGAAGAAGAAGTAAGGGATGTGGGGTTTGGAGTGATGGCGTTTGCCTTCGCTCATCATGGTTACACGTGATGGAGCACTGCTTTCCTGGGAATGGCTGAACACCTGCCTGTCCATGGGGAGCTGGTCATGAATGCCTTGTTCTGCTTTGCTTATGTGCAATATATTTGACCCATTAAATTGTTTTTATTTCAATACACAAGTTTTCCTACTACCCTTCTGATTTTCTTCCCCCATCCCACTGAGGAGTGAGTGAGTGAACAGCTGTGTGGGGCTGAGTTGCTGTCTAGGGTTAAACCACAATACCTCCTAGTGTGGAAGATGAAACACATTTTATTTCAGTTTGAAACCAAAATCTAGCTTCACAGCCTAAAGGATGCTCCCATCAGATTCCATTTGCCAGCAGAACCTGATTTATAGGTTAGTGTGAAGATAGTGGTGAGCACCATACACTTGACAACTTGGTATAATGACATGTGACTTCAGCTTCTGTTTCTCTTTAGAAGATGACTAATGAGTCTTTGTCTCATAGAAGACATTAAAATACAATTACATTATGTTAGATCAGCTCTCACAACTGCTGAATTGCAGAGTGGTAGGTAGTGGATTTTCTGCAGTGCATTCCAGTCAAACTCTTTCTGACGCAATTGTATGTGATAATTCACCATGTGGACAGAAATATATGCACTTTTGTATTTTATAAGGCAGATTTTTCTTATGTTTTTACAGGTTTTTCTAGCTCTGGTAAAGTCTTTAATGAAATTCCGACTGGTAGTTGACTCATTAAGCTTTCCCTCAATCTATCACTGTAAAACTGATTATCAAGATGTTGTCTTTTGGTGTTATCAATCTTGAGTGACTTTTTTGGAGATTGATGCACATCTGCTCTTATGACTGGCTCAGATGATATCTGCTATTTATCTTGATCTCCTTTTATTTAGTGTTTTAACTTAGAAGGTTATACTACCTTTTTTGATTGAATTTTAATGATGAGGTCTTGACTACAAGACAGACCTTCCACAGCTTTCAGACACATTTTACAAAATAGTGTCCTTGGGCTTTCCTTGCTGACACATTTCCAGATTGTCTTTTTCATACAGTCCCAGAGGGTGTTTGTTCCACTCTGTTTGTGCTTCTGCCCAGGTGGATGTGCTGCAGTAGTACAGTCAACTTTAAAGAAGATTTGGGATAGGGAAATATTCCACAGTATAAAACTATAATTTTTCCCGTTTCCCAGCTGCTGCTAATGGGTCTGCAAGGGACAAATTCAGGTGAAAAGGAAAGTAGAAGAATCAAGACACGATTCTATCAGCAATATAATTATAAATAGACCAACACGTCAGTGAAATGCCAGGTCAGTTGTGGCCAGTAAAGTTATGCTCTGGTTAAGTGCAGACAAAAGTGAGGAGGAAGAGAAATAAGGGAGAAAAAAGGCTTCAGAATGGTAGTGGTAGCAGTGTAAGAGGCCAGTGATGGGATAGTTTAGGGCACAACTGAAGTGAGACTGGTTGGGGGATGTTTTTGAGGATGGTCTCTGAAAACCTTTTGAAGGGCAGGGCAGCAAATCTTGGCATTAAGGGATGGAAGTGACTTGTCCCTCAGTGTATTCTTCACCCACTATATCTGACCTATTACATATCTCTTTCAAGTCCATTAATTTTTAGGACTTATACCTCTCTACCTTATGTATTTGAGAGGACTGTAATCCAGTCTCTGCATTACAGGACTTAAGGATAGCTTTTTAATTGAAATAATAAAAATTTAATTTTATCCTTTCTTTTTTCTTATTTTTTTTCTTCATTTCCCCCCCCCCCGCTGTACCTTGCAGTAAACCTACCAGCAGGTGTCTAGATGTTAACAGCATCTCAGGTAGCCTTTTTCAAGCATGCTGCTGTGGATCCCCATCCTGGAGTAAAGCTGCCGGTCTTTTCCAGGAGAGAAGAACTGATGCAATCCTGGACTTCATGCTGGTTGTCTTCCACAAGCCATCACTATTCCTGCTAGCATGGAGGCAGATAACTGCCTTCGGTGCAGGGGAGCTGTGTCTAGCATATACCAATCTCTGGAGGTGATATTTTTGTCTGCATCATTTAGTCTCTTGCTGTGGGTTCCTGTTCATCCCCAGGGAGTCAGAGCACTCTATCAAGGGCTTGGGAAGTGCTTACTGCTTGTTTGTGCTGCCGGACACCATGAGGGTTGAATCTTCTTAAATGGACCCTTCTGCATTTATTCAGGCCCGTGGCAGAGCTCTTACAGTGGACAGAAAATAAGGTGTGTTTAGGTCAGTATTTCACAAGCACTTAAAGTATGTACCCATATTTGCCCCCTGCCCCCCCAATGGACACCGATATATGTGCAGTCATTTATAGCATGCTTTCATGGTGCTGTATTTAGGGCTTCTGCCTGTTCCCAGCTGTACTTCAGTATCCAACAGAGATTGTAAATCAGATGCTGCATTTTAATGTAGTATAATAGATTTCTGGTGAAGAGCTTTCTTCTCTGTGCCTCCTCGGTGGAGTTATTTGCATTTTTCCACTGTGTCTGCACGTGCACCAGTAGTTCTGGAGATTAACCTTAATCCCTGATTGAAAGGAAAGCAAAGTGACATTAGCTTGTAAAATGGATTCTGTGAGAGATACATTTAATGATTTTCTTTTTTTTCCCTTCAGTAGTCAAAGGTAAACTGCTGCTAGCAATTTTATTGGACCCAGATTTCCTTTTTTTTTTATTCTTTTTTTTTTTTTTCTTCCCCCTTAAAAGCTTTACCATTCAAAGACATGAAGTTTAAGAGAGTTTTTGGATCTAATTCACAGGTGGTATGTAGTTCCCAAGTGCATCCTTTATGATAAGGAATCAGTGGTTTCTTTGACAGTATTTTCTCAATAAACAGGTTCAGTTGATTCTCTGTGGCTGCTGCCTGAGCTGGGCAACTACTTCTTGGAGATGAGGAAGAAGAAAATGTGTAATAGGGAAATTTGGTACTTAGTGACATCTGTATGTCCAGAGATAGTAAGTTTCTTGGAAAGCCTCATTTCTTGCCAGGTGGAAATTGTGCAGCTCTTGTGGGTGATTCATAAAGTTCTAATGTGCCTTTACCTCTCAAAACATGAATCATAGTATTTCTCCAACTTTTTTTTCTTTCAATTACCTTGTGGGTGGATGTACAGCATCTGTGCCCTCTGTTAGTCTCTCTCCTTGGGGATGACTTCATCAGGCCTCTGGGATAAACTCCAATTGTGCTGTAATATTTAATTCCATAACACCAAAACCAGTCTCTGTGTCACACAAACTGTCTTTTCTTGTCATCCCTTTGGGAGCCTGCCCTGTTCTCATGATGGTCATCTCTGCAGAGCGGCTGCAACACTAGTTCTCAGTGCCTGGTTTTGCAGTGCTGTGAGAGCAGGAGATAGATCGGGTGAGTGAAAGGAATCACTTGCCAAGCACAGACACACTCCAAAGCAGAGCCTCAATGGGCAGGCAGTCACTCTGCAACCTATCACAGAACACAGTTTACAGTGGAAGTTATTCTTTCATAACTCTGCTGAAGAAATAAAGCTCAAGGCAAGGTTTAATCTGTCAAATACTTACTGGAGGGCTACTAGTTCATGTGTATGTTATATCCTGGCATTGCTCAGCTACAGGGAAAAGGCATGGACTCAGGCAGAGGAGGGGAGGGAATGGTGTCCCCAGGGAGTATCTCCTTCTGCTCTGTCTAACCAAAGCACCAAAGTGGAGTGTTTGCAGGTTTTAATGTAAATGAAAGGCCCTACCAAAATGTCTTGGCAGCAGGATTATCACTGCCCAATCAGGAGCTCTTCCTCCTTGGAGTCCCGAGAGGCAGCTCAGCCATAAAGGTACTGGAGCAATTTGAGGAAAACTCTGGTTTTAGTTTCCTTATGATACTGACCCCATAGTACAAGTAAATGCTTTCAGTGTCTGGAGCCAGTAGGACCATGCTGTATTTCTGTAGCCAGTGCTGGTCTTTCTGGGATAGTCCAGTCCTGTTGTCAACAGTAGCTCAGACCACAGTATATACTGCTATAGCGGAATTATCCTCTTACACTTGCTCTGTTCTCCATATCTTGCATTTTCAGCTGTTTCAGCTACACAAAGTAGCTAAGTGTTTCTCCATGGCTTGCAACAATGTTTAGAACGTGAGGAAATTCCACCCTTAATTTTGCAGCCAGTCTGGCATCTGTATTTTATAATTTCCTCTTTTTATTGTTGCCTACTTCCAAATGTCATTGGAAACAGCCTTTAGTGCCTCTTTCCATAGCCCACCTTTATAAAGATCTCCCATAAAATTTTGTGTCAGTTCAAGGGGAGGAATGAGAGTGGCTTTTCCTTAGCCACGTGCTATAAACATTTGCCTTGTTATGTCCCTGCTGCAGTTCACCTCCTTGGCCAGCTTGTGCTTTCTTTGGCTTTCCAGTTACTTAAATGAATGTGGTTTGGGGACCTTGTGCTGCCCCATGCCGGTTAATGTCATGGTGAATTACACTGGCTACTTGTGTGCTACCAATGACAGCCTCTGACAGGCGTTCTGGAGGTGCTGTTTGTCAGATGCTGTGGGGATGTGTCTGGGAAAGGGCTGACACTTGACAGAACAGTTATCTCTGTCT
The DNA here is from genome assembly GCA_035583155.1 of Acropternis orthonyx. Classification (NCBI taxonomy): domain Eukaryota; kingdom Metazoa; phylum Chordata; class Aves; order Passeriformes; family Rhinocryptidae; genus Acropternis; species Acropternis orthonyx. Next base: position 8,682,492 of record JAWWEU010000023.1, on the reverse strand, counting down.
CTTCCTTCAGCACAAATGCTTTGGAGCTGCACAGCTCTCCACAGCAGACTGTGACAGTGCCAGCTCCTGCCTGCTTTTGGGGATGTCTTCACTACTGGGGTAAACATTCTTTCATAGCATTCCCTGTAAGGAGCTTCAGCTTTTTAGGGAAAAGCCTCATTTTTTAGGTTCTTTGAATGACGAGTACACTACTTTGGTTATATTACACCACTGTTTCCTTCCTGTATTCCATTCTTCCTTTCCTTTTTTTCTCCTTCGCCGTCCCCGCCCCCCCCCCCCGCCTTTTTTCTTCACTCTAGCTAAAGAGGTTCAGTGAGAAATTCATATCAATTGTTTAATAATGCTTACAAGCTGACAGCATTGGAAAGCTCCTCCCCCTCTACTCGCCCCAGTACTTTCACAAGCCCCACACCCAGTGCAGTGCTGCTTCTGTGATGCAGAGGAGGTGAGCCAATCTCCACGTGCAGTCTCAGCTTCTGCTCAGTGCAGCAAGTGTTATGGTTTACTAGACACCATTATATGCAAAGTAACTCCAAGTGCTCTGACTATCCCTAGACTTGCAGTTTCAAGAGCAGTCTTGAAAGTTCCTATGCAGTTCTGTTTGATCTTGAAGGAGAGAGATGAATGCTGTTCGTACAGGTTTACTTGCCCTAATGAATGGTTCATTGATCCATGCTGGAAATAGTCAGCCTTGTTGACTACAGGGAGCAGAGTGTATAGATGGGGAGCTGTGTTTCCTTTTCTCTGTAAGCCAAATGGCATTGATTGCTTTAGAACCAATACATTTTCATTAGGCTCATTTTATTTCTCAGATTTTCGTCATTCACAGTGTTTATGAAAGGAAGAAATTAATGGCCCTTGCTAAATAGTGCAGAGAAGAACTGGGAAAGCTTCCCAGAGCTTTGGTCTGACCCTTACTTTCCTGCGCTATATACTTGGGCTTTTGCATGGATTGTTCTAATAGCAAAGGCTGAGGACTAGTGTCACTCACAGAGCCTGATTACAGGGCTCCTGTGCTCCCTCACTGAGCCAACCCCCTGCTCCTGTATGGGCTGGAGATGGGGAAGGTCTTCAGAAGACAGAAGTACATGAATTGCCCCCTCTCCTTACAGGCACAGTGCAGACACTAATGATAAGCATCCTGAGGGCACAGGGATGCGTGTGCTGTTGACACAAGAAGTCTTGGAGGGGGTCTCAAGGCAGTGCTGCCCTTACCTTCTCTGATGCCACCTTCTGCAGCGCACAAAGCTGCAAGGCTCAAGATTAAAGGGTGCTACTTCTCCCAGCTAGACTGGAGAAGCTGCCTGGGTCCTGGCCTATCATGCATGAGGCTCTGGACTGTCCCTAGGGGCAGGAGACTCCCAAGTTGCAGAGAAGAGGGGCTGACCAGGGTTGGTGTATTCGATGCTTAATATGAAATCCTGCTGGTGTTGCAGGATACTCGTGGTTATGCCTGCCCAGTTCCTCTCTGACAGCCTGACTTTGGTCAGGGTCTTGTGAGGATTAAAAGTTGGGGAAAACCAAACAAGCCCAGAAAGATAATGCCAATATCCACGGGCTGGGAACAGGAGGTCCTGCTTGGCTGCTGCACGCTGTGCTCAGGTGTGGCTGCTGCAGAGTGTGCGAGTCCTCAACCCTACACCATGGCAATCCCTGCCTGCCTCAGTTTCTTTCCTGTTGCATTTCACCCACCACCAGTCAGCAGCAGTTCCCTCAGCAACCCATCCTCATCTCACCTCCTGCACCCAGCAGTCCCAGAGGGAATCCAGCACCTCATACAGCACCCAGCAAATGCAGCTGCTGCCATGGGGGGTGTGTGTGTGATGTCAGTGACCACTGCTTGGACCTATCCCCTCTCCCCTCTGGCTTTGCAGTAGAGCAGGGGCTTAAAACCAGAACACAAAACGAAGCTGTCAGAAAACTTGGTATTTGTGTTGTTTCCCTGAAGGCAGAGTGCCATAGTAGGCAGCTGGGCAGCAAGCAGTCACTTTGGAGAGCTGGATAGATGCTGTTTCTCTTAGACGGGGTCTTGATTTTATTATGTACTTCTTATTCTGCAGGTTTGCTAGTCTAGATATATTTACTACACAGTTTCTTGGCTAATTATTTCTAGCATGGCACTGATTGAGCTGTTAATAAAGTGTGAAGGTGCCTCGCAGGCACTTTTTGAGCCTTAAAGAAATGATCTACATCTAAATTGCAAATAGTAAAATTTCCTTACCCACCAATATTAAGGTGATAGCATCTCCACTATTGTAAAATTAATCAAACTTCTCTTGGTGACAGAAACGTTAATTTAAATTTTTCGTCACAATTACAGAGAGAGTTATTGCAGCCTCTGACTTGTAATTAATTTCTCTTTCTTTTCATCGCTGTGTTACAGCCCTTTGTAATAGTGATAAATGGAGTATCTACCTGACCTTTTTTTCCTTATATAGTATAAATTGCTTTTAGGTTTAAATAAAAATACTTCTGGTTAATCAGTGCTTTTTCATAAACAGAAGGATAGGAAAGAATAGCTTGGGGTTGTTTCAAATAGGTATCACTGCAGTTGAGATGATATGCAGCAAGGGACAAGAGTCAGGACTAGCAGGGGCCAAATACAACACTGTACACTGTTCCCATGTTATGTGTTGTCCCAATGGAATCACATGTGCAGGAAAGGGACAATTAGAAGAGATTTGCTGCTGCCAAGGAAGGCTTTGAAATAGGATTGGCAGAGGACAGTGATGCATCAACCGCTGGCAGGAGTGAGAACTGGGAGAGGTTGAGGCATAATTGTCACAAGAAAATTAATGGGTCAGTCAGTCAAATGTGTGTCACCATGAGGGATAAAAAGGAGGAACTTCAGGTCTTGTGTGTAATCAATGTTATAATTTAAATGCCATAGCAGAGGCTTGGTAGAAAATTGCCATGGCTACAGTCCTGATAGAAGAGCTTATAGCTAGTTCAGGGAGGACTTAGCCACGTGGGGAAAAGGCTGATGCTCAGACTGAAGTCATGGTATGTCTGCTGCAAGCATCCTGTATCCTGGTGTGGGACAGCAAGAAAGAGCAGTAGTGGTGGGCTCCTGAGCTTGCAGAGCCCTGGAGGGAAAACATCTCCTCTTTGCTCTCTGGACTACAGGAGAAAAGTATAGATTTCCAAATTTCTGCAGCTCTTAGGCCATTAGGGCAACCTAAATGTTCCCAACTTGGAGCATCTTGAGAAGAGGCTGGAGCAGTTTTCAGAGCCTTTTAGCAATTATTTTCAAGACATGAGTAGGTCTGGGGAGGTTCCAGAAAAAATGAAAGCAGTACCTACCTCTGAAAGAGAGAGAGAAAAGATCTGGGCAAGCCTGGACTGTTCTGTTTGAACTCACTGCTGGGACAAATGATCCAGTGATCTGTCCATATGCACTTGTAGCATCTCAGGTGACAAAGAACAGCCAGCACATCTGTCAGGGACACATCATGCAGCTCCACCTAGTTTCCCTCTATGACAGCATGACAAGGCAAAAGGAGGGGTGTCAAGCAGCTTGACTGTGGTGCAGCTTTTCATGACATCTTGTGTTTGTCTCCAAAGCAGTTGAAGGAAATGGAGTCTCTAAGACAGGTTGTGAGTCACTGGCAAATTGTATGCAGGGAGAGGTTATCAGTGCTTTGCTGTCAAACTGGAGAGGCCTTTAGGTGAGGTACCTTATGGTGCCTATCAGAGGCCTGAAACTGTTTACTTGTGACTTGGCAGGGCATGGGGGTGACATCAACCTGAGAAAGGTGGCATCACCTTGGAGACCAGCATTAGAATTCAGTGGAACTGTGGAAGATTGGAGAAATTATTGGAAAGCAGTTCAGATAAAAAGAAAGTTTAAAATATTTGTCTATACATACACCACACCTGGCTTTAAGTGTTCAGTAGCAGAGGCACAAGCTGACAGTGTTGGACTAAGGTGGGCAGAAAAGGGTGTGAAGGCTTATCAGAGATCAGGAGCTAAATGGATGAACAGTTATTCTTGTAGAAAAAACAAACCAACCTTCACTTGCAGACTGATAACCTGAGGTGTTGCATGGGCAAGGCGCAGGTGCCTTTTTCTTACCCATACTGGCAGGGCAGAGGTTTGAGCAGTGTCTTGTTTGGGAGGTGCTGTGGGGAAGATGAGGAGCTGGAGGGATGTGAAGGACAGCTGTAGGGAGCCTCACAGGGTGGGGGGGCATTTCTGTGTGGAAAGGATGTAGGAAATGGACTTGTTTAATTTGAGGTAATGGGAATCAGAGTGGGGTGAGATGGTAGCTTTGAAACTATTCAAATTATTGCAGCAAGAGAGAGTAAGTGAACTATTCCTAAATTGTGGCATGGCTTGGAAAAGGGAGGGGCTGACTGTTTAAATGATTTTGTTAAAGACTTACCCAGGGGTATGGTAAACTGTTTTAGTAAAGTCACTTGGGTATAATATGTCATAAGTGGCTGTGTGTCCAGCAGTTGATAGCATTAATCCCTAATTACAGGCTATTTTATCTGAATTACTTTATGACATTCAGTGATCTGTGTTACAGGGGAAGAACAGAATAAATTATGAGAATACTGCCTCAGGCTGTACAAACTCATAGATCAGTAAATATCGCATTTTGTGTGTATCTTTGATAAGCATCCCCCTTTTTTGATGCTTGTTTGAAATGTGTTTCCTTTATGGTTAAGTTTCCCACATGTAAAATTTGTGTGCCTGTGTTTGGGTTTCACCCAGACAAGTGTCTTGTTGGAGGTATTTGGACACCAACCAATTTTGCCAGGCAAACTACATTTTTCACTCAAATGTAGTTAATGACCCAAACAAAATGAAATGCTTGTTACAGGTTGATTTAAACAATGTGGTCTAATGACAATGTTCTCTCCTTTCTGCCCACTCTCAATTACAATTCCACTCTATTTCAACTAGGCAAAAAGGAAACGAGCTTTTTAAACAAGGCTCAGAAATGTGTCTGTTGGCTGTAGGGAAGAGGAGGGGGACCCATTTAGCCGGAGATTTTTACTTTGAAATTTCCTGACAAAAATTAATTAGAAAAATCATGTAATTACAATAAATGTATCTCATTGGTCTCCAGTGGCTTGTTTCTAAACACTGAAGGATTATTTAGGCATTCGTGACAGCAACAAAAAGTAACAAATAAATGTAATGGCTTCTTTTTATATGCAATAAAAATGACATAGGAGTAGCTGCATGTTTTACTAATTTTGCTACAGGATCTTAAAGAGGTGGGTATGGTTGTGCAGTTTTAATTTTTTGCCGTGGATGCAGAGGCTGGACTTGTACTTGCAAGAGCTGAGGTGCTGACTGGTGTTCCTGCTGGTGTTCCACCAGGTACTCCAGAAGATAGATACCCCAGTGCCCAGAAATGTGGCTATCTCCACTTGCTGTTGCTCAAACGGCATGTTCCTCCAATGAGATGGGAGATGTAAATATTCCTGAAAGGCTGGTAAATAACCCAAGGGGCTGTATGGAGCAGCCAATGCCAGCTCCATTGCCTGTGGTGGGACCAGCCTGAGTCCCCACCAGTAAGAGGTGGATGCTTCTTTCACTGCCTGGTGTTCTGCACTGACACAACGACTCTGTTCCTCTGGAATCTTTAAAGTGGCTTTCTGAGCATGTTATTGGGGTGCCTTAGGTTCTGCCATGGTACGGGTTTCTGTTCCCTCAAATCCAGGTAATGCCAAGACCCCTATTGAATCCTCTAAAGGAGGTATTGCTGTAGATGCTGCTGGCTATCATTCCCCTTCCCACTCGTAGTGCACCCAGGGCAGCATTTTGGGTGATGTAAGGCAATGCTGTGTGTACAGCTCACCCTGCCCTCCCTGGCCAGGCCCCACTGGTCTTGCCTCCACAGTGCTGAGAGCGCTTTGTGCTGAGCAGGGCTGGAAAATCAGTGATGTGAAGGCAGAGAGGTTTCACTGCAACTGAAGCTGAGCTCAGTGGCTCTTGTGGGACACAGTGGCTTGATTTTCATCATGCCTGTGATGAATTCTCTGTTGCTGTGTTAAAATGGGTAAGCCCTTCCTGGGACACTTCTACCCCAAAGCTCAGTGAGGCAGGAGGAGTGCACATGTGGAGCTGGCGAAGGACTGGGATTGACCTACCTCCACTGCTTCTCTCTGTGTGTTATGGGGCTTGTGCCTGCAGATACCTGAGAATTCTGATCTGGTTTAGCCGCATAAATGCCACTTATTTCTCTTTTACTGTGTTTCCAGAGTAAGTGAAGCTTGAAGGGAAATTCTCATTAATATACAAGTTGAATGAAACCAGTTATAGACATATACATAAGGTGAACCTGTGCACACTTACCAGCACCCCTTCCCCTTCTAAATTATGTTGCTTGCAGGGCAGAGGTCTCTCTAGTATGGATAAGTGTGTCCTGTTATACTTAACATCCATAGCATAGTCAGATAAGTATGTAACTTCATTTTGGCTTGAATTAATCAAGTCAATGGTTGAGCTTGGTGGAAACACTCTGGGTCTGGACATACCTCTTCTTTTTTTTTTTTTTTGTTTTCTGTAGGAAAAGAATCTATATAGCAAAGCTGGCCTGGCTTTGGGATGTTGGTCAGGTGAAGTGAATCCCACTCTGTGTTCAGATCTTAAAAGTTGTGCATAAGGAGCCATTGGTGGAGACCCATGAACACTGTAAATCTTTTTATTGCATATACCACCCATAAAGAGAAGTGATCTTCAAATGACATCATCAACACAAAGGGCACTAGGAGAAGTTCCAATTTATGACAAAATAAATCATCAAGTAGTCTAGTAATGGACATTGAACCTAGACAGTTTTGCAAAGTGAGTTCTCATATAAAATGGTATTGTGCATTGAAATGTGGGCTCCAAACCTGCTTAGCTAGTACCACTTAAGCTGTTTTAGTGAGACCATTTTGGATTTCCACAGTCGACCAATCTTCCCAAATTGCTCAGTGTCTAATGTAATCCCTGATGTATTTACCATACTTCATTGTATTTATAGAGGTGACTAGGCCATGAAGACATGGCTTATTTCCAGGGACAAGAAGTCCAGGTTCTTCAGTGCATTTCCTTCTTCTAAAAGCAATGCTACGGTGCTCCCAGAGTTTGCGGTGAACACATTTGTCTTTGCTCAGTGACGATGGTTGATCATTAGCAAAATGTATTTCGGTATTTATGGTTACAGGCATATTGACCTTAATGCTCCACACAGCAGTGATGGGATCACAGCCAGCCACCACAGGGGGAGGTGCAATGTTCCTGTGCACGGCATTTTCTGAGCAAATAAAATGCCTCCGGGGCATGGCAGCTGTGAAGGGCAGTATGTAAAAGGACTAAGTCCTTGGTTCAAGTATGATAAACTGGCTGCTACAGCCTGGTTTCTCTCCCTTCCACTGGCTCTTGTCCTCACTTAGTACCCAGGCACTGTTAAACCACGTGCTTATCTGGGGCTTTTATGTAGAGCTGCCCTGCAGTGAAGGGATTACACTAATCCGTACCAGGGTGAGGATGTGGCCCATAGACATGTCTACTGGTGATGCTGGCAGAAGTTGTGCTTGAGAGATGTTCTGCTCCAGCAAAGCAGTGTCCAGCTGTAGTTTTGTCCCTTCACTACCAGTGTATGTATATTTGCATTGCCTGTTGCTTTATTCTCAGAAGTGCCTAAAGTTAGGTTAAGTTTGCAAGACAAACGTACGTCCTGAAGCATAATTTATGTTTTGCTATAGGTTTAGTGTGATTCCTGGCAGCAAGAGGGTCTGATCAAAGCCAGGCAAAAGGCATGTTTTTCTGTTGTGTAACATGACAGTCTTGTGACATAATGAATTACACACAGCTGTTTTTTCTCTGGCTTAGGAGTTTTGTTTCGTTATTACTGTATCTGTGCAATTTCTTAATATTCTTGAGTCTGGACTCTGCTTACAGGCATATCAGATTATTCATATGCTAGAGTGAAATATGATGTGGAGAGAAACATAGAATGTCCTTTATTTGTGGGTAACTGCTTATATAATGGTGTATAAAGACTCAGGAGCTATTACTTAGCTGCAGTGTCTCTTCTACTTTCTCATTCATCACCAAGCTAATGTGTAGGAATTGTTTTCAAGTCTTCACTCCTAGCACTGCTTCTCTTCTCCACCTCACCTTCCTGAAGCTCCTTCTAAGCTAACAGCCTTTTATACAGTTGACAGTGGTAATTAAATAAAAGAGACTTCAAGGGGTGGCTGATGTGCCTTGTGTTATAGTGTTAACAATGCTGGGCCTTTGGGCTTGGAGGTACAGTCTCCTAGGGAATTTGTGGGATGTACTGCACTCCCATGGACTTCAGAAGAAATTGAGAAGGCATTTAGTGTAGGAAGGGGCTAGAGGGATTGCTTCTCATGGCCTGCACTGGGATGAAATGGAGGTTCTTGGAGAGGAAATCTCAGAGGACAGGAGTACCAGTACTCATTCCCCAAATGGGACACAAGAGTTAAGGGTATACAGGGGATGGATTTAAGATCTTAATCTATGCCTCTAATTAAGGCCTCAAATACCAGTTTTTTCACCTGTGAGGCTGGGTTACTTTTAAGTAGAATATTAGGCTTATGGAAAAAAGTCTGAGCTGAAAGTCTCACCTATAGTGAAATAGGTATGTATGATTATGTATATGTATGTTTAATGAAATACCTTGTCAGAAAGTGTAAGTTGGTCTGTTTTGTTAGTGTGTTAGTACTGACTGCTTCTGACCCTCTGTCTTCTTAATTAAGTCTTTGGGCGCTTCCACTGGTCAATCACATTCCCTGACTGTATGCCCAATTGTATGAATTGCTAATGCCCTTGTTATTTTATTGATGTAATTGCATCTTGCTTTACCTTAAGATTTTACTACATCTTCACCAAGAGTGGTGAGAAACTCCCTTTTGTGTTAGTGCTCTGTCTACTTCCAATGACATATATCTTGATATAATAAAATCCTGTGCGTTTACTACCAAATTCAATGTGCCTACAGGTTTGCATTTAAGTAATAGGGTATGCCCAGCTTGGCTGCATGTAAGTGAAGCACTTGACTGTTCTTGTTGTTATGAGCTCAGTCTGGGTTAGATTTCTCTGGAGAGCACCTTTGTGATTTAATAGCTGGTCTGAGTTCCATGAATTGCATCCAGGGAATTGTTCAAGATGGATGAGAACACAAATGGGTTACGGGCCAACTAAAGCCACCCTCTTGAGCATACTAGGTCAATTTTCTAATGGATCGAAGTGGGTGTGTTTTGGAAAACTACTGGCAAACACATATGTACACTCCCATGCTGCATCATGTAGATGAAGACAATTCCAAATTTTTATTTTTTTTCTGGCTTTTGGTACTGCATTTTCTCCGATTTTTTTGGTGTTTTTTTTTTTTTTTTTTTTTTTTTAAAATATGAATAACTTGCTGAATTAATGTGAGGGTTTTCTGTTTCCAGTACTGGATTTTTTTTTTTTGTTGTTGTTGTTGTCAGGTGATAGAGGGGTTTATTAATGAGTGTGATATAAAGTTAAAGTTGCTTACATTTGTGGCCAAAGCCTGCAGCCTCAAGTGTAAAGTTGTTTGTGAGAATGAGTGTGGGTGTTCAGCCAAGTACACTGCTCCTCTGTCCAGGTTTGTGTTATTGTGTGGACCCTTCACTTACCACCTGACATCAAAGAGAGAGGGTAAGCTATAAAAGGCTACCCAATCTCCGGCTACTTTGGTGTAAAGGGAAGATACCTCTTATAGTCTATTCCTCCTCAAGAAGCCAGTTATCAAAGGAAGTTGATGCAGTTGCTGGTGAACACTTCCCAGTCTTTTGGTGTAATACTTGGAATTGGGGCAATACAAAGGAAGTGACATATCAGGGGCACTTAGGTTTTAAATGAAGTCTGGGGATGGAAGAGTGTCCTGGGTTGATTTCTGTGCACCTCCAGGAGCACTGAGTGAAGCTGGATTATGCATTTGATATGCCTTGCTATTTTTTCCCCCTTATTATTTTGCACAACTAGTTTAGTTGACAGCCTACTGGTTTTGCTCCTTTGATCTCTGCTCAGTTTGACTGTATTTTCAATAACTACTTAGTATAAAAATAAAATGTGCAGGCCACATCAAATAAACTAATTAAAGATTAGAATGAAAAAGTGTCAAAATCCGAGACCTCGCTGAGGCAGATTAGTCCCTGCATATGAGACACGATCTAATAACTAATGGGTTGCTGTAGTAACGGGGGAATCGATACCCCTCAGCTGGTTGGGGAGCTGACAGTAATTTCTGCTGGGTCATAGATTCTGGAAAATGAAGTGCCTCCTACTGCAGCACAAGTAATCTCTGTGGACTTTTTGACAAGAGATCATCCTACAAAGTTTATATCAAAGAAAATATTAATCTCTCAGGTTTTCTTGTTTATCTCTGTAGGGGTTATCTGATATTGTTACAGCCACAGACAATTAAGCTTAGCCTCCTATGTGGACTCTCCATGGATTAGGTCTGGAAGCAAGCCTTTGGTTTTGCTTCCTAAGTGATGGTTTTGTAGGACATGCCAGTACCAGGATGTTGGACTGTGGGAAGGGGAACCTGAAAGAGTCCCATCTGCTATGCCAAATCACCTCCTCTTACTTAAGGAAACTCCTACTGAAGTCAAGAGAAGTTCACCTTGAGTAGAGAGGAGGAGATAGATACAATTGGGTACTTAAAAGAAAAAGGTGGCTTGTAACGAGCTGTAAATCCAGGCTGACTGTAGGCTGTGTGTGTTTGTGCCTCAGTACCCAGAATTTCCAAGACAATCATCATCCTTCCTTGGTTTCTCTGAAATGACTGCAAGCTCTCTGGGATGGGATCATTCTGACCTGTCTGAGCAGTATGTAGAGAAGTCTGCTGTGTACTCTGATTGCTGATGGGTGGCAAAATGGGACCTGACTATATCCTGGGACAGGCAGTACAGTTCTTCCTCTAGGACTGGGAGCTACCACTACCCTGTGCAGAAATTTGAGAAGGAAAGCAGCAAGTGGAGGGGACTCTGGCCGGTATTTACCAGATGCAGGCAGGGAGAGGAGAGGCCTGTGAAGCATAAGGAGTTAGCTAAAGAGCTACAGGGGGGATAATAAGGACTTCTTCCAAACATTTTAGGGGAATGGTAGTGATGGAGAGAAAGTAGGCCACTCCTTAATGAGGGGAGTGGTGGTGTTAATTACATTGGAAATTGCCTCAGATACTGAGCTCCTGAAATTCATCTTCAACAGAAAACCATCAGGAAAATAAGTTCAGGCAATTAGGAAATGGAGTGGAGAAACCGTGTAAAAATAGCGTGGATAATTAAGAGCAGATAAGGGACCATCTAAGAACTGGCCAACAGTGCAGAGAGGCTCCTGCCTTTGCGGAGCTCTCCTACACTGATCTCCCAGGCATGGGGCCACTTGCTGACAGGGAATGCAAAGGGCAGGTCCCCAGCCCCAGTGCTGCCTGTGATGGCTCAGCTCTGTGAGGGCTGCTGGGTGGCCAAGGGCATGTCTCATTCTTTCCTGCCATGCTCAGGGCAGTGCTGCTGACATCCCTGAGCTGCAAAATCCCTGGGAAATTGCATAGGGCAGATCTCAGCGTTGAGTGCAAGAGAGGGATTGGCACGGAGCAGTTTCAGCCACAGACCTGTGCGAGTGACAACCAGGGTCAGTGGGGAGCAAAATGCAGCTCTGAATCTTTTAGATGGGCTGTGTTGTGGAGAGGCACAGCTGTTTTCTACTCACTGCAGCCCTCCTGCTGTGGTATTGGCTGTGACAGTGCATGTCCTGCCCAGCACAGGGAAGGAATGGCAAGCTACTCTTTCAGCTTCTCCCCCATTTTATGGGACCGGTGTATGGTGGGGAAAAGCCCAGCATTAACTCTGATATTCAGTGACAGCTCTGCAGCTGCTGCTGGCATTTGTGCTGGTTAGTATATAATGTTGGTGAATAATAATACCTGACCTAGTAGAACAAGAACTCTTTTATCAAACACATTTAAAGAAAAATGACAGTCCATGTAGCATGTAATGGAATGGATGATAAATCACAAAATGGGGAAAAACAATTGTTACTCCTGCTGGTATGAGTTCCTGTTCAGAAGGTCCATAAGTTATGTTTTTTGATGACATAAATTTAATGAAATTCTCTGGAAATGCTGACCAGAAGTCAATATACAACTCAGTCCCAAGAAGTTTCCTAATATCTTTGTTTGTTTTAGGTAATAGATCTGTTCATGTGTATCTCTTCTATTAAGTACTGTGATAGGATGCTATAATGAAATTACAATATGGAATGGTAGCTCGACTAAAACAGCATTATCAGAAATGTCACCCCCTAACAAATTAGCAGTTGTGATGTTTGCCCTCTGGTTACAAAACCTTGTTCCTTTTGTCTGTTGCTATAACTTATAATAACAAAGGCTGTGATGTAAATGTCTGCGGGGTATGTTTCCAGTAGTGAAGTGTGAAACATGTTTCAGTGGGGATATGGGGGGAAAAAAACCAGACTTTTTTTAAAATTCAGGACAAAGGATTTTTTTGCCTTGGGCATTTCAGCTGCAGCTGATGTCAATATAGGGGAGATGGAACTGTTTTTCTGTTATTTTTTTCTTTCTTCCTTTTTTTTTTTTTTTTAAAAAAAGATACCCACATACGTGGTTATGTAATCCACAATCTTTAAAGTGGACAAACAAAACAAAAAAATTCCCCCCAGAAAAGTATTTACTAATTTCTCTGAAGACTGGTTTATGATGCAGAGGTTGCAGATTTCAAATGAGTGAGGTGCAGTTTGTATTCATAATTTCAGAGCCTGGGCATTGAGCAAGAAAATGGAATAATGTTTGGACATTTTTGTGTTGTTTTTTATTCTTAATCTGAGAATAGATATTCACAGGTGTTACCCCAAAGCCAGTGCAAAGACCTCCATTAAGTCCTATGTTTTTTCATTTAACAGGACATAGGAAGAACTGCAAAATTTAGAAGAAACTTAGAAAAAAAACAGCCCTCAAAGCCATGACCAATCCGAGCCCTGCACGTGTTGGAGCACGTCTAGGGGGACCTGCTGTCTCTGGCTCATCTAGGGAGGCAGATTTCTGAGAAGCTGCCCTCAAACCTCTGCTAGTGACAGCAGGACACTCAGTGTCTCACGGGAAAGCCCACCTGGCTCTCTTGCCCTTGCTGGGCTGCTTTGTGCAGGTGGGAGAAGATCTTGATGGAAACTTCTTCTCCCTGTCCTTTGCCAGTGACAGTGGTCCCCAAAGCAGTCAGTAAAGGGACACGAGCCAGCCTGGGTGTGCAGGGCTCTGGGCAGGGGCCTGTCTCCAGTGAGGCTGCAATGCCTGCAGGACATGAGAGGGGGTGAAATTTGGATACCCAAGAGTAGAGGGGAAAAAGACATGATGGGTTTGGTCGGCTTGATGAGCCATGATCAACATCTGTATGAGTTAGTGTGTATGGCTGTGCAAACCAGCTGTGTGACAAGGGTCTGGAGCTGGTCTTTTGTGCCAGGAGTTTTTGCTTTACCAAGCAAGCACATTCATGGTTAATAATCTTTGCAATCACCCTACCTGGGAATCAAAGAATGAGCTAAGTTGTGCTCCTGGAAGAGGTGCCTGTCTTTGTTTCAACAGAGGAGTCAGAACCAGTCTTCAGTCAGATATAACTAAGTGCTGGTTTTTATTTTTAAGATGCCACAGAGAAAACTTACAGAAGCTTAATCTATAATGGTGACACATCACTTATCCAAGCAACTGGGAAGTGCTTAAATACTGAAGCCTGTGGCTTAATTATTTACCTGTGGCTTAATTGGGTGTAATTTTACTGAAGAGTCTGTTTATTTTCCTATGGAGAGGCTCTAAGATGCCTGTAAATGAAAATGTTACTGGTCTCTACCTGTGTGCCCCTTGACTTCAGTAGCACAGAGCTCATTTAAACCTGCAGAAACCTGTAAAAAAACTACATTTTCTTTGGTGCAATCAGCCTGTGGTTTCCTGGGACTGTGTACTGGGAGGAGAGAAAACTCCTCCCATATTTCTGCACACATTGCTCTGCTTGAACCTGGCTCAGGAGTGCTCAGCAGAGCAAGGCAGCTCAGGAGCTATTGCTTATGCTGTGCTGGGAGAAGAGAGTCTGCCCAGGGGGGGAGAGAAAATGCTGGAAGCCCCGAGAGCTGTCTCTGGGGTGATCCCACAGCGACACCCTAGATGGGCTTAGGGAGGCTTGTGCTCTTCTCTTGTGTGATGGGACCTCACATGGTTTTCATCCTCTCTAAACTCCATGCTGGTAATTGTTTCTGTCCCAGACATGGGAAGGATAATTTTCACAGGATCAGATATTCAGAGTTATGCTCATATCAGTGTGTTTGTGGGTATTTGCTTTTTATATTCCAGGCACAAATCCCTGGTGAATAGAGTCAGGCCAGGGTCTGTACCCTGGCTAGTCATCCTTATTTAGATGACCCTTTTGACTTCAGGGTGTTATTCCTGCATACCTAAGAATAGTTTTCCTGTGTGAGAGGTTAGAGGATTGAATACCAAGGCTTTCCATTTGCATACCCTGGTTAGAGGCTAAACTGGTACTTGTATCGAAGTGTGAGGAAGATTTTTGTCCTACTGTTCTGCCAGTGTAAAGTGCAATGAAAAGATTTTTATCTTGAATACCTATTTAATTCAAACCAAATGTGCTTGGATACATTCTGACTAGGTTTTCACTTCAGAAAGCTAATTTTTCTTCTCTCCTTTTCCGCTCCTCCCTAGCACAGAGGCTCATACCAGGAACCTCCTTCTGAATATCTGTAGGCAATTTCCTTATACTACTTGGACCTCCAAGCTTCATCGGACTTCTACAACAACAGAAGCCTTATATCATTGGTTTTCACCCCAAAATGCTTAGTTTCTATTAACAACCTTACAAAAGGGCAGTGTATTACTACTTGGTGATCCCAATGATAAATGAAGCACATTATATGTGAAGTAAAGGCTCTATTTATCCCTGCTTTTTTTTTTTTTTTGAAGTCCCAGCAGGTTTAATGTGTGTAGCTCTCTATGACCTTCATAACAATCAAGACTAAACCTCAGTGCATTCTCACAAAGGTGGACAGCATTGCAGACATTTTTAAATTGAAATAACAATAACAGCAACAAGCTCTATTAGTAGTATTTGATAATGCAAAAAAAGTTAATGTTCACTGAAAGCCAGGTGCCAGCACTGTTTGATTGTTTACCAACACAGTCATAAAGAAACAGAGTTATTAAAGGATCTGAAATCACTCAGTAATTCAGCTGCTGACGTTGATGGATGGAACTTGGCTGTTCCTCTTTGCTAAAGCTGCTGACTGGATAAATGTTTTATTCATGAAGCCTAGGGCAGGAAGGGATGCCAAAGGTTTAAGAATATTTTAAGAAACTCTTTGAGATGTCAAGCAAGTTAGCAGGTGTTGTTAAGCAAAGGAGCTGAAGTACTACATTTAAACATAACTGACTCTCAACATATACAACAACAATACATCAAAAGCCAGGATGCGGTTCTTGTCTCAGGCAGTATATGGAATGATGAGTTGGGAATACAAGTCCTTTTATTTCCTGTACCTTTGTACCTTCAGCCATCTCACAGCCTTGTCTCTTTGAGCATTGTAATACCCAAAGGGAATTTTCACACATTACATGGTAAACTTAGGCTTAGAAACAAATAAATATTTAGATACTGAACCCTACAAGGTCACTCATTTATATCAAAGACAAAATAAATTACACGATGAAAATGTTTGTGGAAATCGCAGCCAGGAAAGAACAGTTTGGATCAGAGTAAGTGGATTCTGACTGAATGCTCAGGGGGAGAAGTTGTTCAAAATGGTAATTATTGAAAGAGGTTGTTACCAACCTACAGAATAATGAGGCATTTCCCTCTCTCCTCTTTACCCTGCACCTGCCTTTTCTTTGTCTGAGGGCCATGCCTGCCACCAACAAGCCTATAGCTCCTCACCTATTTGGTGGGGCTTTGCAGAAGTGAATTTAAGTGATTCTTTCAAATATCTTACTTTTGTTCTATGAGAATTCAGTTTTGCATCCTTTGTTGAATTTTTTTTTAAAATTTTATTTTAATGAAAAGATGTGTTTTGCATAAAGGATTTTAATGAAGAGATCCTTAGCCCCACAAACTCCAGCATGGACAAGTGTTTGAATATTTAATAATCAATATTAATAACTTCTTTTGAGTTTCTGCAGTCTCAAAAGAGCAGAACGGATGAGCTCTTGATGGAACTGAACTGTCAGTCTGAGCACTGTGACTTTAGAAAATAGCTCCTTTTCCAAGTCTAGCTGCATGAAATGTCCCTTCTTGCCAAGGGAGCAGCAAAGTATAGTTTAAATGTGTCTTATTATTACATCTCAAGAGTATAAAAACTGGGAAGGGTATTAAAAATGAATAATTAAAACTGGAGACTGATAGATAATGGCAAATAAAAAGCAGGTAAGTACTGTGCTCCCACTGCCCTTTTGATTTGCAGGGATTCGGTGCTAAAGATCAAAAGCATATTTCTCATAGGCCCCAGTTAAAACTCAAATCCAATAGACTGACAGCGAAAAATACTGTCAAAAAACACTCTGTCAAGTTGTATCAAAATAAGTCACTATATTACCTCTCTTTATCTGTCAAAGGCATTGATTATTTTCAATAGAGGAGCCCTCTGACAGTTGTTGAAACTGAAGAATCCTGTGTTGAAACGTTTTAGTTGACACATGTCACTATTTCTTAAACAGATAAGTCAAATATGTTATTTTTGACTCTCTTTGTAGGAGCAAGTGTGTTTATGTAGTATTTTATGAAAGATAAATAATGCAGAAGGAAAGGAACATCCATTAGCACTGCATTTTCTTGGTTGTTTGTATCAATGGGTGTTTGTTGCTTTTTTAAAAAATGTCCTTTACATAAAGTCATGTTTTCCTTCGGTGGTTGTGATACATTGCAGGGATTTGCTAAGATACCCTGAAGTAATTCAGATAATCAGTGAACCATACTGGTGCTATTCTTGATTGCAGCTGTCAGTTTACTGTTGACTACACTAAACTTCTGCTTTCCACCAGCCACACGTCCGTAGTAGTGATACAGACATTAATGTCCTGCCAAATGCCCACTTGTATTGCAGATGGACAAACCAAGAAGGGCAAAATAAGGACTGCACTGCATCCTGAACTTGCTGCCAGTTTTTGAAGTGAAACTGGGGCCAAACCTCTTCCCAAACTCTTTCCGTGACAGTTTTCAAGCAGTGGATTTAGACAACCCTGGTTTCTAGGTGTTGGCTTTGCAATCCTGCAGGGCATCTTAGGCAGAGAGGAAAGTCTGTGTTCTTCAGATCAACTCTGTGATATTTGGAAGTAGGGGCCTCTTTCCAGTTGAAACCTTAGGAAATGGACAGTGTTTCTAGTTCCTTGGGAGGAGACTGTCAAGTGGCAGAGTCATTGTGACTTGCTAACCCTGTTAAGGTAAGAACTGGCTCAAGCAGCAGCAGTAAGAGACAGGCTAATACCCTTGTAGACAGTCTTTATTATTCATTAGCACATATTGTGCTTCCTCGTAAATATAATTCAGGCTACACTTGTATCACATTAAGATAACAGTAAATCTTTCTGTAATTTGAAAGAAATACTGCTCCCAGCTGTTGTTGCAGAAGTGAACTAAACAAAATCCAAAGAGGTGCTAAAGGAACAACTATAAAACTCCAACTGCATTTGGCACACATCTCCTTTGGTGCTGTTTATCACAGAAGTGGTTGTGAGCAAGCTTCTATGTTTGTGAACATGATGACTGTGCTCCTGGCATCTCACACCTTGAGAATTACTCTGCCGAAATGAAACAAGCATCTAAATCCCTCAGGTACTTGAGAACTTTGCTGCTTTTGGGAGAGCTGGGTGCCTCAGTGACTGGTGAATTGGGCAATCAAGATCCTGGAGCAGATTGTCATGAGGGACACAACAGTTCAATAGTTTGCTGGTGAAAATGAGGTGCACAGGGGCTGAGAGCCTATACTTCAAAGACATCTGGGAGCCTAATTCTGTCTCCGTGTATCAGAAGTGGGGCCCTAAGCTCCTGTGATGACCTGGCCAATGCAGCATGGCTCTGTCTACACTGAATCAACCTGAATCAAGTCCAACATTTAAATGACTTCTCTGTTGCAAGCTTTCCCTGAGGCTGTAAGCTCTTGACATTTTGGTTTGCATTTGTACAGCATTTAGTGGGATAGGGTCCTTACCCATGTGGCTGCTCGGGAACTGTCAAGAAGAATTAATATTAATGGTGAAATAATAAAAATAAACATGTGTAAATAGGGATAGCAACAGGCTCAGAGTTCTGACAGACCTGGAAAGCTTTGATCTTGCATTGGTAAAGATCAGGATGTGCCGACTCCCCAGATGACAGGCTTGGATGGAGGAAAGAAAAAAGGGCTATAAACATCGTCTGTAAATTATGCCTTAATCATCCTCCTCGGACTCCCTCCCCCATTAGGTCTGGTGATTTACTAAGAGAGTGTGTCTAAGTACCAGCAAAAAAACAACTCAGAAATTAACCCCAGCAAACTCACAGTCTCGTGCCTAAACCCAGAAGTGTGCACTGTTGGTCATCCAAGTGGTAATGGCTCGGTGTAAAGCAGAGGAAAAATGTGCCATTAAAAGGGGAGTGAGCTGCTGAGTGGTGACATCAGTTAAAAGACACAAACTGGCACGGGCTTCTGACAGCACGTTACATTTGAAAGATAGAGAGTCAGAGAGAGGAAACAGGAAAACAAATGGGGTTGCTCTGTACATATATGGCCAAAAGGGAATTGCAGCATAAGCCAGAAATTACAGTGTGTGGATGGGGCCTTTGCAGTCTGGCCATGGCCAAAAGCCTCCTGGATAAAGGGAAAGTGCTGCAGAAGGTTTGGAGGAGAGTCTGTCCAGCAGGTGCTACCCATCGGTGGTGGGAATGAACTGAGGACGGGGAAGGAGCATGATTTACGGGGAAGTGGCAGACTGTGATTTTTGTCTAAGTGCAGATTTGGTTTCTGAGCAAATCAGATTTATGCTTCTTTCAGACAATTTTGCTAATAAGCCGATGGATGACTCAGAGCCTGCAGCAGATGAGATTCTTAAGCTGAGGTGGAAACTATTGCTTTTGTCCTAAAAAGAAAGTAGCTATTTTTCTTTTCTAGAAAACTGATCCCTGAAAAACAATGATTTTTCCTTCCCTGCAGAAACACAGCTTTTTCACATAATACCCAGCTGTGCTTCTGGACTGTTACCTAATACGCAGAAATTCTCATTAGAAATAAGTAACTCTTGACAACTTAGTATGTCATATGCTGGTGAAAATATTCTTTTAAAGTCAACTCCTGTAATTAATAATATCCCAGAAGCCATTGCCAAAAACCACAGCACTAAATGGTGATTTGTAGTGAGCTCTTCAGCTATCTGTGTGGCAAAATGCCTCCTGTCCATGGCTGTTGCCAAGAACTTGGAAGTATTTCTCTAGTAGGAACATAGCTATTCATCTATCTCCCTGTCTCTGGTCAGTGGCTTGATACTCAAGTGGAGACAAGTGGCATTCCTTGGGGGTCGGTATGGAGACCACTGCTGTTTAAGATTCATGCTGACCAAGGACAGAGGTATTGAGTGCACCCTCAGCAGGTTATCCAATGACACCAAGCTGTGTAGTGTGGTTGACACGCTGGAGGGAAGGGATGCCACCCAGAGAGACCTGGACAGATGTGAGAGGCAGGCCTGTGCAAACTTCATGAAGTTCAGCAAGGCCAAGTGCAAGGTCCTCCACCTGGGTCAGGGCAATTTCAAGCACAGGCATAGTCTGGGTGGAGAATGGATTTGACAGCAACCATGAGGAGAAGGACTTGGGGGTGTTCGTTGATGAGAAGTTCAACATGAGCTGGCAATGTGCACTTGCAGCCTAGAAAGCCAACCATCTCCTGGGGTGTGTCCACAGCAGTGTGGCCAGCATGTCGAGGGAGGTGATACTGCCCCTCCACTCTTGTAAGATCCCACCTGCAGTGCTGCATCCAGCTCTGGGGTCCTCAGCACAAGAAACACATGGACCTTTTGGAGTGAGTTTGGAGGAGGCCACAAAGGTGATCAGAGGGCTGGAACACCTCTCCTGTGAAGGCTGAGAGAGCTGGGGTTGTTCAGTCTGGAGAGGAGAAGGTTGTGGAGAGATCTTGTAGCATTTTCCAGCACTGAAAGGGGCTACAAGAGAGCTGGAAAGGGACTTTTTAGATGTGTAGTAGTAGGACAAGAGGGAATGTATTTAAACTGGTAAAGAGTAGGTTTGAATTAGTTATTAGGAAGAAATTCTTCTGTGTAATGGAGGTGAGGCCCTGGCACAGGTTGCCCAGAGAAGTTGTGGCTGCCCCATCCCTGGAAGTGTTAAAGACCAGGCTGGACAGGTGTTCCTGCCTATGGCAGGGAGTTTGTAACTAGTTGATTTTTGAGGTCCCTTCCAACCCAAATAATTCTATGATTCTATGAATAAATCCTTGGAAAAGGACATATATCTAGGCATGAAACTGCTGAAGATTCCCTTCACTTCTTTTCTTCCCCCAGTAGATGGCCAGAAACTTGATTCCCTCTAAAGTAATTCAACACTTTTATTTATTTTGTTTTTGGTGAGAAAAGCATCCACTCTGTAGGAAGTTTCCGAAGGAGGGCAGTGAACATGAATATATCATTATAAAAAGACATTTTGAATTCCAAAACCTTATGTGGTCTGAATTTCACTGAGAGGGGTATTTCTCTTCACAGGCTATAGAAGTGTGTGGTACATAGGGTGATGAAGCCTTTCCTGACATTGTTTTGTTTAAAATCCCTTTGAAGGCTGTCATGTTCACCTTTCTTGAAAATTGTGTTACAGTATCCGGCGGAGGTGGGTTTGTTTGGCTTGGTGACATGCATGTGAATGCACCCTGAGAAGCAACAGAGACCACTTCACTCCTTCCCTCTTGTAGACTTGTGATGCAGGTGCAGAAAGCTGAGGTTTGAGATTTGAAAATGCTTTAAAAATAAATTAGGCTTTTATTTATGTTATGATACATGCATTCTTTGAAAATCATATCTCTGTGGAGAGCTTCAGTTATTACATATACAGACATTTCCATGGTAGGCACCCCTTGAGCTTGTACTCAGTGTTTTATGATAATCTGAAAAAGACAGTAAGTAGTACATTGCTGAAATTTGATGCTCCAAAATGTAATCAAATCTAAACATGAGTAAGAATTTCCCTTGAATTTATCAAAGCTATATTAATCAAAATACTGATAGTAAAATGCAATGTGAGTAAAAGGAAGTTACTATTAATTGGATGGAACAGCTGATTGTATAATGGGATGAGCGTCAAAACAAAAAAGTATCTCAAAGAGCTTAATGGAAAACATCTGCTGAGGTCTGAGCGGTGATCAGGAAAACATAAATATGAAATGGCATGACATTAATTTGCTGAATAGAGGACAACACTGAAAATATGACAGTGTTGTTCTAGAGATGGTGATGTGGCCTCACCTAGAGAGGCATGTTTGGTTTGGTTACCCTAATTAAAAAATGATAGAGCAGGAAATAGAAGAGGTTCAATGAAGGGCAACAAACCTAATCAGAAGCATAGAAAATACTTTAGTGGGAAGATTTGCATGCAGCAGAAACTGCAAAGGTTAGGTCTGTTTATTTTAGGGAGAACAATACATGGGATGTGCCACTGAGAGACAGGCTGTGATGGATATAAGTGAAACACCAATGCCATGACTTTTTCCTCTCTTGGGTAAGAAAGAGAGGCATAAAATTAAATTTGAAGTCAATGCATTGAATAGCTTTAATATGAAACACTTTTAACCTAAGTTTTAATTAGCCTATGGGACTCATTGCCACAAGATAGGATATTGAGACTGGCAGATTGGCATCGTTTATATGATTAGCAATATCATCTGCAGTTAGGTGGGATGGAATTTCTTCCTTTGTTTTTCTGGCCATACACTAAACACAGCTTATCCCTCAGGCATACTGGTGTATAGTTCTCCATTATGGGATTTTACAGGGCCTTTTGAAGTAGCTGGCACAGGTTGGTCTCTAGGCCATTGCTTGACTCCAGCACTTTGAATTCTGTGTTAGTGACAAGGGTTGGGCAATAATTCCTGGATAAATAAGTGCAGAAGTTTGGATTGTTGTGATTTTCCCCCTACCCTGCCTTTATGGACTTCCCTGTGAGTTGACTGTGAGTATATCAGCTTGGAGGAGAGGTTTTGGCTCCCCGTGGAGGGTGTCCATTTGCCCATTCTGGACCAGTTTGTTTTACTTTTTTTGTCCGCTTAATAGCTCGCATCCCTTACAGTCTTTAATTATTGTAAATTTTGGACTTTTTCACTCCAAACCAGCTGCCATCAATAAACTGGTCCAGTAATTATTTCTCTGGCTTCTGAAAATGGCTCTCGTGAAGTTAGCAGCAGTAGGAACAGGTGGACTTCAGAATGCCTGTTTGATTTGGTAAACAGCATTAAAAAATTGGCACTTTGACTTAGTCCCTGTAACACACTAGTTCTACAGCTTTTGTTAATAACATGCTGCATGTTTTCCAATGTCACAGCATACGTTCTTTGCCACTGCAAGACATTCATTGCTTTTTCTTTTGAAAATGTAGAAAGTTAAAAAGATGTATGAAATACCCACAGGATGGAAATCCTTCCAAAATGTACAGTGGTGTTTGGTTGGGGAGAGCCCTCTGGGAAAGGGGGGGAGGGTACAGATGGATGGGCAAAGTCAGAGCAGGCTGAGCATGGGGTACAGCACCGGCACAGATGCTCTGCTCTGTGCAGTTCCTACTCCATGCCCAAAAACTGTGCTCTGAGACGCTTTATGCTTGTAGGGCAGTTTAGCCTAATATAGAGCTGGTAACTTGGCATGCAGGAGTCCTGCGGTCTGTTCCTGGCTCTGCTCAGACCTCCTGGTTGAGCTTAGGGAAGTCACTGCAGCAACCTCAGTTCTCTGCAAAATGGGGATTGTGAACCTCCAGTCCCATGTACGGGCTCTGTGAGCTGCTGGGAAACAGCATTCCTGAATGGGGGGTGAGATGTTACTGCCCCTCTTGAGGATGGGGCTGGGCGTGGGGCCAGGTCGGGGTGCAGCCTCAGCACTGTGAGCTGACAGCTTTCCTGCCCCTCACGGCGTCATAACGCAGCTTCAGTACCAAGTAATACATCTGGGTTTCTCTGTTCATCTCTTCTTGTAGTCTCGGGTCTTATCTCAGTTCTCTTTAACAGTGGCTGACGTTTGGAAGTGCTGTTTTCCATTGAGGCTCTCTGTCACTTGGTCCTGCAGGAAGGGCTTCTTGAGGCAGACAAGGGCTGAGATGAACCCATGGCTGATGAAACAGCCCTGACCCTTACACCTCCCCCAGGATAAATAGTGCTAAAAAACATCTAGGGGACTTCAGTTCCCTTGCTGTCCTCTCCACATTGCCTGGAGAGCAAACTTCATCCCTTTGGGAGACAAGACAGCAGCTGCTCCTCCTGAGAGCACTGTGCAAAATCCATTCTCTGCTGAGGTCACAAAGGAGCAAGTAAATAGATTCTTCCCTTATTCCTCCCCCTCCAGAAGTGGCTGGAAAGTGGTGACACTGGATTTCTTCCTCCTGCCACTGCTTAGCATAAGGGCACGTTTGTGAGGACCCTGTGCCATGACGGATAAGGAAGGGGGAGAGACAAACTGGTGGGGGGTTGATGGGGTTCTTCCTGCCCCGCAATTGAGAGATTTGCTTCTTCATGTTAGTAGCTCTTCCTAGCACAGCAATCTGGTGATTCTTCATCTTTAGGGCAAGCTGGGTGACAAAAGTGAGCTGATACCAGCTTTGTATGAACCCTGGTGGATTTTAAACAGAAGAGAACAGTGTCCACGGACACACTGACATCTAAGAAGCCTGTTGTTCTGCTCCCTGTGCTAGCAGTGCAGCTGTTAAAGCTCTGGAACATTTTTGGACAAAGAGTACAATGTTCCTGTGAGACTTTAAAAATGAATTAATAGAACATTGATTTAACTTACTGGCTTTTTGCAATGCCTTTGTTTCCAGGCAGTAAAAGTCTGCTTGCCAGTTGTCCAGCCAGAAGCCAGCATCTATAAAAACCTGCCCGAGGCAGTTTGTGGAGGGCCTTAGTTAATTAAGATATGCGTTATCATCTCTGGTTTGGGCTGCTTGTGAGAGAATGTAAAAAGCACAACTAGACAACTGTCTTTTCCTCCTGTTTTGAGACTCATTCTTGATCCCACTGTGATTGCCAGCAGCAGACAAGGAACAGAGCCAGAAGAGTGAAAATTAATAGTGGCAGCATCTGAAATCTCCATCCGTGAGCTTAAAAACGTGCCTGCTTTACATTGGGACTTTATTTGCAGGGGGGAGCAGCTTGTTCCATAGTCTGAGTACTGGAAAATTTAAAAATAGCGTGTAAAGACCCCTGCTGCCATTCTGCACAAGGCTTCTGACAGCACATGGACTTCTTTGTGTTCAAAAGGGGTATGTCCTGTTGTCTGTGTAACTGTGTCTATTCAGGCATATACATTTTACAAAGCGGCTGTGTTCTTAATAGTCAAGGGTAAAATGATATCCTGAGGAATTTCTCCTCAAATGTTAGAAGCGCTTAGTTCTTGACATACAGTTTTAGTGAATGAGAAAGCAGCAGTTCTCTGTCCTCAGTCTCCATCTCCCCCTTTGCTACCTTTTTTTCTTGCACAGGAGCTCTGCTTCCCTCCCCCTGGCTGATTTGCAGTGGAGCATGAGCCATCCTTGTCCTTCCCACAGGGACTTTCCCTGCCTGCATACCTTTCCTGCTGCCTGCTCAAAAGCACAGAGTGCCTGGGAAAGCCCTGAGGTGCAAGTTTTACATTCTTCATAAATGTTGGAAAAGTAACTGCGAACTGCCTGGCCTGGGAACACTGCAAGCTCCAGGCTTCAGCTCCTTAAGTGTACTCTTTGAGGATGGATGTATCAGGAAAGGTCTCTTCTTGGAGGTGGGTATGTTGTTGCAGTAGGGTGCCCACTACATCTTTCCTAGACCACCAAAAGCTTGTCTGGTATCTTCAGCCTGCTATGGTTGAGTTGCATTTAACCTAAAAGGAGGTGGGGGAGGACTCTGGAGGCAGTCAGCAACTTCCAGAGCCAGCTATTCCCCAGGGAGGAAGGAAAGCTCCTAAGCCCTCGATAAAACGCTCATCACTTAGACAAATGTGCAGAGATCCTCAAATCCTCCCTAGAAATAGGGGATTACAATATTAAACATAATTATGAAATGTCTATAGAGCTGCAGCTACAGATGGAGCTTTACGACTGGTTTGAAGTAATGCTGCACCAGCATCAATTATTCCCAGCAACTGCACAAAGATATTTTTAGGGTGATATTTTCATTTTACAGCAGCATTTGGTCACTTGCAGCCACCAACCAGGTGCCATCTCCCCATTTGCACCCCAAGCATGCAGTGATTTCTCAGCAAAGCATGGCCTATCCTGTCCCCTTGCCTCTATAATCAACAGCTCAGATTGAACATTTTACCCTGTCTTGGCACCTCTGCTGTCAAAATTGCTGTGAATGAGGGAGCCTGCCTCTCTGCTCCTGCAGCTGTGAATATTAGCTACAGAGTAGCACTAAATCTTGTTTAAGCTACAGTAATTCCACCCAGTGATGAATGTCACTACCTGAATAATTTGGGTAATTTCCTGCAGCTCTAGTGTACTAGCAGAGAAATGAATGTTAATTTAGTGCTAATTTAGTATACTAACCCTTAATTAGCAGTGAGCAAGCTCTGAAATACTGGATACTGAAAGCTCATCAAACATTTACCAAAAAAAAACCACCAAAAAAACCCCAACAAACCAACAACAAAAAACCCCTAAACCCTCATACCCCTTCCAGCTGAACTCTTCACTCTATTTGAGGTTATTAGCAAAATGCTAGGGGAGTGCCGTTCATTACCTCTCACTAGGATGTATGTAGCTGGGAACACCCCTATTTTCCACTCTTGCTGCAGAAACCCATTAAGAAGATTCTTGCTCTTATACAATGTATTCAGCTGTTGTGCAGAATTGCAATCTACAGATATGCTGTAGCTTTAGTGACAGGCAGGATTAATCATAGAATCATTTAGGTTGGAAAAGACCTTTAAGATCATTGAGTCCAACCATAAGCCTAACACTAATTGCACAGATTATCAATGACTGGTGTCTAAAAAGGTGAAAGGAAGGCTGAGTGTGTCTAATGGGCTGGGTTGCTGCCACAGGAGGCAGCGCATGGCTATGTAGGAAAGCTGGATGTGACATGATGAGATCATCTCCCACTTTATTCTCTGGGCTGTTTTGCTCTTTTCCAGTCAGGTCAGTGTATCTTGCTCTGTAGTTCTATTGATTTTTATTTTATTGTTTTTGTGTGATAACGTGCAGAGTAAGGCACAACACAGCCTGAGCAGGGGCCTGTGTGGCCCGAGCAGCAGCCCTGCCTGTGAATGGAGAGTAGTGATGCAAAGCAGTGGGGCAGAAGGAGAAAGAATTCTGGGGAGATAGAGGGCTGAGGAAAAGAAATCAAAGAGAGATGTGTGTGTCAGCTGAACTGCTGAAGCCAAACCAAGCACTAAGCTGAGCAATGGGCTAGTGCATGACTTATCCATGCCTCTGTGTTGGTACTAGAGTGTTCTTGTAAAGAAAAAACAAACTGTCAGATGAAACTTCATATTGTTGGAGATGAAATTAAGTAAAGCCCCATAATTCTGGGGACTCTGCTAATTGTTCAGCAGCAATTTCCCCTGCTGTGCAAGATTATTCAGGTGTCATCTGGTCCAATAGCTTAGTGATGACTAGAAGAGCTTTCAGTGGTGAAGAAAAGACTCTGTATGCTTTTCCTGTTTCCAAGAAAGTTGGAACTGCCTCAGAGAGGAGAGAGGGTGGGAACTGCTCATGGTGTGTGGTCATGCTCTGACTGGGGACAGGTTACCCAGCACCCATCACTGCAACTTGATTTCCTACATCAAAAAATGGGCTTTCTCGTTTCGATCTATGCAGACTTATCCTTCCTAAATGCTCTTTGAGTGTCGGCTGCTTTGATGTTTCTGCCTGTGATGCCAGTATTTACCTGATACCTGTCAGTCTCTGTTATTCCACTTTGCCTACTGCCTCTTAAGCTCCTTTTCCGGCCTGCTATAGGTCACCTGTTTGAGTGACAAGACTGAATTACTAGTGCTAGAGATTACAAAAAATGTCCTCTGTAATACAGGATTCACTGAACAGTTTCAGTCAAATCTTTCAAAAAGTTAATGGGAAGGTCTTCTCCTGGAAATAACCCATGCTGTACATTCAGGGAAGTGGCCATTGCAGATAAGCTCCAGTGTGCCCAGGCCTGCTTCCTGTGAGTTGAGTGTGTGCAAGTTGAAGCCTGTCCGCCTGTGCCAGGATGCTACAGCTCCAGATGGGCCAAAGACACCAAACTACAGTGTTTCACAGCCTTGTCCCACTGCCAGGGCCTGGTCAGCCCCTGGAAGTGCACAGCTTCTTGCCTTGCATCCATATTGCCATGTTCTGTGTTTTCTCCACTTCCATGAGACCAGCTCCAGCTTAGAGAGGTTCCTCAAGAGGATTCACAGTCAGACAAGTGGAAAAGAGCTGTACTGAGAAAAGTGTACTTTCAAGGGCAAGTGAAACAGTAGGATGACAAGATGACAAAATGTAGGCCATCCCTCTTCTGACCAAGTTGTTCTTCCCTTCTCTCCCTCTGTTCCACACTGTGTCTGTTGTTCCTCCTCGGGTCTCTCCAAATATCTCTGCAGTTGATGAACAACACAATATAAACTCCAGTACTTTTCTTCCATATGTAAATGTCCCTTTTCACTGCCAAACCTGGCACCAGTGCATGGAGGACTCTTACACTCTCAGTCCTACATGGAAGTGCACGTTCAGGGGCCAAGACATGCAAATTCTACATCTTCCTCACAGCAGCTCTTACCGGCTTCTCTTCAGCTTCTGTAGTGTGCCTGGCAAGGTAAGAAAACAGATGCCTGGTGTAGTCTGTCAGCATGGCAGACAGGCTGCAGCACAGCTCTTCCATTGGATTTTTCTGAGAAGTTCTCTGTTTTTAGGAGTTCAACACTGCTTCATTAGTTGCTCCCCTGCTCCTATCAGGAGGAGTGGGGAACTGTTGTATTCGCACATTAGAAAAAGCAGATGAAAAATGCCTGTGTGCGCTTTCCATTCAGCTTTCTCTTTAAAATGCTTTTGAAGATCTGTTGAGCTCTTCCTCCATGGAATATAGTTTTCCTGAGAGAAACTTTGTCATTGCTAAACGAGCCATTCCACAAAATAGAGAAATGTTGCTAGACTGTGATCTTCTTCTGCCCTTCTAGGCAGAAAGTGATTATGATGTTAATATAGAGATGAAAGGGATACATTCTTCACCCACGTTTTGTGGTGCTGACCATGTTGCAGAAGGGAACAGCGACTATCTCTGTGCTTCTTCTTGGAAGGGACAGATTCTACCCAGCTATTTTTCACAAGGGCTGAGCTGGCAGAACTCTTTACTCCTTCTTGTCTTGTTACACACATGTAAGAGCAGAATCTAACATCAAAATTAGCACTTAAAATTCATTATTTAAAGAAGTATGTACTTCTATATTTATGTGATGGGTGTTTTACTACTGGAGCACTTTAATAAGGTCATACATATTATGCTGTATTTTTCTGCAGTATATTATTTAAGCGCAAAGGGTAAGATTCACCTAACGTGATGAGGATGTTTTTATCTTAGTTTGGACACATGCAACTTCTACTACAGTCAGTGAAAGGAAATTGGTATTTTATAGGTGTCATTCATTGTCCAAAAAATATGTATAAAAAAAGGTGGGATGAGATGAGCCCTACAAGCAGCTTTTTCTTCCTGTTGATTCCAAAAGACATTTTGGGAGGGTCAAGCCTATCGTAAGGTGAGTTCTATTCCACACCAAAAATCTTCTGCAGAGCTCTGGACGAGAAAGGGCCCTGATGAATGCAGGAATGGAAAATTGAAGTTCAATATGTGAAAACTTGTGTGTGTATGCTTTATTACTTGCTGTTTCATGTAACAGATAGCTTTAGGATCTGTTTTACTACAGACAAGCAGGGATCAATAGTCAATTCTACATAGTGAAAATTGCTCACCTTGGAAACAGTGATTAAAGTAAGACTTGGAGCACAGTTTGGATAATCTGTAGGGTGGGAGAAAGTCTAATGTAATGTTGCAGTACGAAGTTACAGGGCAGATAATTCTGTATATTAACATGACTCTTAGGAAGATGCTGCTACTCTAATATCTGTCACTGGGTGCAACTATGTCCTGAGCTTGAGAAGGCTACAAAGAACTGGAATGGCCTCGGAGGACCATGAGAAAGCTCATGGCCTGTTTCATTCCCATTTAATTGAGAAAGTCTGGAAGATCAGAGCCCTGGTAATGAAAACTCAGTGACCATCTGTAAGTGCTTGTACAGGGAGCAAGGGCTTGCCAAATGGCCCTTCATCCTAGCAGAAGGGAAGGCCAGCAGTGGGAGGAGAATGGAACTGAACAAACTGGTCGTGGAAAGGAGCAGGATTTTGGTGGGAGCCGGCCCCTGGTACAGCACACCACTGTGACGCTCACTGGCTTCTGCTTCACTGCCAGTTTTATAATCAGAATGGGGTGTTTTTCTAACTGAGCTGCTGTAGTTCAAAGAGGGATTAATTCAGGGAAGTTTGTGCTGTGCAGTAGGTCAATATAGTTGATCACAACAGGCTCTATGGGAAAAAAGACTGTGTCTCCATAAATCAAGGCTGTGATTTTGTCCAAATGGTTTGGAAGCAGGCTCTTGTTTACTTATCTGTAAAGTCTTTAAGCAGAAATTTAAATTTTCTTTCTGGAAGCTCTTTAAAATTGATTCCAACAGTAAACCCAGCTTCAGGAAATCCAGGACAATGCCAGTTAATTAATTAAGGCGATTAACAAGTAAACTGGTACTTCCTTTCACTGTGGGCGAGCAGTTGGCATTTTAGCAAAATAGTAATAGTTCCTGGGGCTGTCATGCTGTCCTCCCCCACCTTCACCCTTTCCCAATTATAATTCTCTTCTTTTGATCTTGGAAATGTTTTTTATTTTTTTAATCTAAAATATGCTGCTTGGAGATGACATTTTATGAAATGTTCGTTTTAATTATACAGGGATGGTTATCACTGCAGGGATGTTGGCTCTGGCTTTCAATGCAAAATCCTTCTTTTCTGCTGATTATATCGAGAAAATCTCTCTGAGCCTTAGGCACCTGAAAATTGTAATGCATCATTGTTCGGTGCTGTGAACGGCAGGGAACAGAAATTAAAGCTGAAGTGGGAGGGCAATGTGGTGGTATCTAAACCAGCAGTCTGTGAGGACAGTGGGGAAGCTGGCATGCAGGTGTGCTGCTCCTGGCCCCAGCCAGGGACTGAGACTGTGCCCTAGGTGCATAGAGGGTGATGGTAATGCCTACCCATGGAGGCCAGAGCCGTGCATCCCTCTTCCTTTGTTGGCTGCTAAAAATGATGGAGGAGTGGAGTCATGGGGGTTTTCCAGCTGGAGGAGCATGGACACTAGCCAGTGGACAAATTGCCAGAGCTGTTGATGGCATGGGTCTTTTTGGATGACCAAGCGTTCACTGTGGGGTCTACCAAAGCCTTGTTGTGCAGCACCAGGTCCCTGTACAGCTGCAATGCAGGACTGTATCCTCTGCTGGATTCTGACACCAGACCCACTGATGTGCCCTGGCAGAGATATGCCTTGCCAGCAGCAGGTTGGTACAGGCCAGAGCTGATGCTAATGGAGTTGCTCTCTCAGGTCCAGTAATAGAGGCTTCCTCTTCAAAAGACACACTTGTGACAGTGGTGTTTACTCTGAGCCAGGCTGCTCCCTCCTGCATATCTATTACTTCTTGAGGCTTTCATCTGTCTCAGTGGAACTGCCTGAATAGCAAAGTGCTCCTTGATACAGGTAGGGGTGGTGTAATCTAAGGAGACGGTAATAACACTGTGCTTTCACGAGGAGATACGAAAAATGTGTTAACAAATGAGGCTGCAGCTGTTTTTCATGTACTGTGCCCAGGGCAGATGTGTGAGACCTGGCCCAGGGCACGGACAGGCAGCTGTGGCTTTCACCCATCCCACTGGATGAAAAACATGAACTGTGGTCACTCCTTGGCATGACTTTACAACAATGTTATTGCAGCTCTGAGAGATTCCCCACATCTTCAAATGAACTTTCTTGGTGTCATTCTCTGGGTGTAAATTTGGCCCAGGGTACCCACATTAGCATTTCTGCTTTAGTGTACAGCCTGTCTAATGAATCGTGCAGCCACGGGGCGTTGTCCTTACACAAACTGCAATATGGTCTCACAGTGAACTGAGATTTGAACTTCATGCTGAACAAACATGTGACTAATGGCAGGTTCTTCCCTCAGGACCTTACATTAAATAGATTCCTCTTCAGATTATTAAAACTTCTGGTTTGCAGCTTAGGTGAAGGTAGAGCTGAGTAAATTGTGGACATTTTGGATCTGTAGTAAAAATGAAAAATTGGCTAGGTGGAATGAGCAGTCATAGTTTAGTGGCCAAAAAGAAATACTCTGTACTCTGAAAAAGTACTTAGTTTAGTTCTCGGTGCTTTAATTTTTAAAACTGTCCTGTCTTTAAAAAACCTAGCTCAATATTTAATTTCAAAATGGCATTTTAAAAATTAATGGTGCTGACAGTTTGTTTCCTTTTTGGGGCTAGATAAAAGGGAAGGAGTGGCAGAAACAACCCATTACAAGTCTTTTTGTCCTTTCATTTCTGCTTTTCAAGAAATTTCATATTCAGAAATATTAATAGATCTCCACTGGAATAATAACATAAAATGAGGCCTGTCTGTCTAATGCCACCCCACTGTTTTACTACCATGGAAAAGAAATAATGAATTTCATTCATAAATGCAATGAGTGTAAGTGCTGGGTATAAGCTGCCATTTTTGCATCAGGCAATACAGGCAAACTCTGCTATTAACTGAGCTAAAACTACACCAAAGGAAGGGATCTTTAGAAGATTAGCTCAGACTATTTTATTATTAATGAAAACTAGTTCTAAGTGTTAAAAGATTCCAAACATCTTTAAAAAATGAAGCATATATCACTTGGAGAAGAAAGCCCAGAAGCAAAAATATCAAGTTTAAAACCTTGTTGCAACACAAAAGAACCCTCAATTTCTTATGCAATAGGATGTTATGCCTAATTGACATACTCAAAGAGTGGGAGGGAGGTGGGTAGTGAGGAAGCTGCCTCTGAACCTGAAAGAAGTGGATGAGGACCTCGTGGGGATGCTCCAGGTGGGAGCTGCTCCTGGCAGAGTGCTGATCTGTGCCATGGCACGCGGTCTCCCTGGCTCCCACCCGGCAGCTCCCAGCACCTTCCCCATCCCACCACGGTTCATCAGGCTCTCAGGAGAAACAGGTTTGCAAAAAGGTCCAGCACAGCAGAGTGCAGCTCTGCAGGTCTGAGCATGAAGGGCAGCGGGGGAGGATGCTGCTGCCCTGAGCAGGGGATTACAGGATCCTTTCATGCTTTCAGGGCAGCATAAGGGGCTTGAGTGGGCAGAAGAGCTGGTGCAGTTCAGGGCCTCGTCCCAAAGCCCTCTGCTGTCAGTGGGAGCCTGCAGAAGAAGGGCATAGCTGCCCAACAGCCTTTTTCACATACTGTGTGCCCTTTCATGTGGCTCCACAGCTCCTACAACTCTGGTTTGTTAGAATATTGAAAGGAACTATTAGCTAACTACCTAGAAAACTAATTAACCTATTGTAGCACAAATCCTGGCTTTACTGTTAATCTCATTCAAGGAGCCCTCCTGTCCTGGTTTGGCCTGGAGCTTAACACCAGGAGCAGCATGAGCTGGAACTGTTCAGCACCTTTGAAAAAGAGACCACACGCAGGTAACCTGCATTAAAGGATCCTGGAAAATAATCCCCTGGCATATTAGCTCATGGATGTGTATGTTGGCAGAGATCAAGTCAGTGGTTCATGCTGAGCATCTGAATTCACAACAAAACCCAAGTTCTGTAAAATAATGCTGGCTTTTTTTAATCCATATTTATTTCCTGCTTTCAGGCGCTTACGTAGGTATTGATCTGATCAATGCGAGTAACTTTTTGGACAAACAGGCTTCTTAAAATGCCTTAAAAGCTTCATTATTAGGATAATGGAACCAAAGTTAAAAACAGATCAAACAATGCACGTGTAAAAGGTTTCCCCCAGACAGCTTGAAAATAAATTGAAAACAAATTCAATTAAAATAACAATCAACCTTTTTGTTCCTTCAGTGGTATGATTTCTCTGAGGCAGGTACACAATGATAAGAGATTTCTTTGAAATGCTTGAGATAGCACACCCATAGGCAGTGCTATGACAGATCAAAGCAGTATTTGTGCTAAAGAACAACCTGCTACTATTAAGTTTCTACTTTAAGGTCTGAAATGCTTTTCTTTTTTTTTCCCCTTCTTTTTTTAACTTTTCAGACCCAGATGCTTTTGCATCTGTTACTGTTCTTTCCTCATGCCTTTTACCTCACTAAACCAGGCCCTAAATCTTGACCTGAAGGAAATGTCTTATCAAAACTTCTTCTTAAGTGTAGCATAGTACTTTCTCTGTTCTATATAACCAGTAGTTTTCTATTTCTCTGCTTACTCTGATACCCTTAGCCTGAAATTTCTTTATGCCATTAATCTTTTACGCTCCAGCTGTAATGAAAACGGGGCTGTGCTTGGAGCAGCGCGAGGAAGCGGCACGGCCAGAGACTGGCCTGCCCACCAGGGACTGGCCCTGCCTGGCCGAGGAGCAGTGTGCCAGCAGCACCGGGGCACTGCAACAAGCTGCCAGAGCCTGTCGTGATCCCCTTGAGGATGTTTTGCTGTTGCAAATAGAATTACAGATGGGTTGAGGTTTTGCGTCTGTTATTTGGTGTCGTGCTTGGCAACCCCACATGTGCAGCATTGTGTGCAAAGGTAAAAGTAATGAGGGCAGCTACCGATGAGCTATTTTTTGCAAATGACGGTGTTATATTTGCTCATAGCCGTAAGGACATCCAGTTACTTACTATTTTGTAGGTGCTACAAAGTACCTTGGCTTTACAGCCACTCTGAAAAAGACACATTTTCTGTTTTAACCAAGACTGGCACTGGAAGAGCCATCCTTGTATTTTCCACTGATTAGGTACCCCTTGGGGTTGTCTATGTAGTATGTTCTTGTGAAATAGGAGCCTCTCAGCCAGGCTAGTGATGCTTTGGGTAAATTACAGTGCTATCTATGGAGAGCATGTGATGCTGTTTGCAGAAGAAACTTGCTGGTTTGGTTCACGCTTTTTGTTGCAAATTTGCTTGATGGCTACTCATCTCTGCCAAAGTACCTTTTAGTTTTGAAGAAGCTGATGGGCTTTCTGTTTTGAAGATCCACTAAAATGAGATATGAAATACTCCTCTGTCATCTAGTGTGTGCTGGGACATCATGTTCCCAGTGCTTTAACTGGAATTGGTTTGGATTGGTACTCTGCATGAAGTAAGTGTTCAGTTCCCTGTATTGTCAGTGCACTGGTAGGCAAATATGAACTTATTACACTATTTTAGCAGAAGGAAACAGAGGATTAGAGGGATTGAGGGCCATATCCTCATCTCCTTGTCCATGCAGAATGATAGCATGCTCCAAGAGCACCGTGTCAGATGTTGCCAGGAAAGTGCCATTTAGGACAACCTTGGATGTTAAGGTGCAGAGCTCTGGTAGTTTCATGAAAGCCAGGCAAGAAGCTGATGTTGCAGCACTGATTTCAGCATGCATTTTTTCTTTAGGAATGGTGTACCTCCTGGTAGATCCTGTAGTGGCCGGGTTTGGAGCTACCTCTTGTTTGGCTTGAAACAACAGTGCCATTTAAGTGTGGTTGTGGTTAAAGGAAGAGTCTTTGTTCTGAAAGCAAAGTGTATTCCTTGTTATTCCAGGCACAGTCACTTCCACAATCACAGATTGTCTTTTGAGTCATCAGAATTGATTTTCATGCCCACTAATTATTGCTATGTCTGTTCCTTGGAAACCGTGAGCAGTGAAGGCACAGTTCATGGGCATTGAACTAGTACAGTTTATTCTGAGTTAATATTTGGAAGAATATTTGATGTTAAATAGCTGGAGAGGACTTGCAAGGTTGCTTGCTACTTTGGAAAATAATATGGTTGCAGTTACCAGTCTGCAACTTTGATGTTTCTTTCCTCTTCACCACATGATCCAATCAAACTGAAAATCAGCAGGCACTATTTGATTTTATACAAGCTCTGTGTTTTACTAGTTTTATTGAGGGCTCCCAATAAAATTGTATTTTTAGGATAATTTTGGAAGATGTTTCCATTCTGTC
Organism: Acropternis orthonyx; assembly: GCA_035583155.1. Classification (NCBI taxonomy): domain Eukaryota; kingdom Metazoa; phylum Chordata; class Aves; order Passeriformes; family Rhinocryptidae; genus Acropternis; species Acropternis orthonyx. The sequence continues at coordinate 8,647,089 of JAWWEU010000023.1, read as the reverse complement.
AACTATTGTCAGCAGCCTTGTCAGAATGAAAATACAAGCTTGGGCTAGTGATGGGTTTAGAGCTGTGCTTGGGTATATCAAAGAAGAGCCAGAATATGGCAGTGGCAGGGGTAAAAGAAGTCAATGTTCTGCCACCTTCTCTCAAAGCAATCATGTCTGCAGGATATTCTAAACTGGGAGTACCTGGCTACCAGAATAAGTTCTGGTAATAGGAAGACCTTGGTAATTAAACTGGTTGCACTGGTTGAGAATATAATGGGGATATCATATGGATAAGATATATGGCATTTGCATCTATTTCATAGCAGCAAGGCAAAGGGATGCAAGACAGTTCTTGGGTTTATTTATCTTTCAAACAAATGTGATTTTTCCTAAGACTTTATTTCCATGCCTTCTGGAACATTATGCTGCTTTCAGTGATTATCAGGCCTTGCTTTTTGAACATGCAGAACACATGGGTTTATATGAAATTGATAGGAGCTACAGGTTTGAGCATCTGCGATTAAAAGATAAACCTAGGCAATCCAGCTCTTAACAGGCTCTTTGGATAACATGAGTTTTTGGACAGGTTTGAAAGCTGAACCTGAATCTAAATTTCACAAAACACCTTTACTTTTTCAAGTGCCTGAACCAATGTTCCAGGTCCTGCAAGCATTGGCTCTGAATATCATAGTTTGACCCCATCTATGATGACAGAAAAGCAGCCTTTTATCTTTCTACAGAGTATAGTCATTCCTGGATGAAATGGCTGGAAGCTCTTTTTAGCAGCATAAAGCACAATTTTAGTTAGGAGAACAAATTATGTCACAGCCTACTCTGAAAGTAATTAACAGAAACAGGGTGTAAACACCGGCTTCTGTGCTCTCTGAAGTAAACAAAACAAGAATTTATGCTATTGACCTTGTTAAGTAACTAACATTTTTCCTGGTCTGCATTAGCTTTTGCTTTCTCCCACAGTTCAAGGCCCATCCCCCCCCCCGCTTCCCAAGCCTGAGGCCTCATGCTACACCAAAATGTTCAATCTCGCATTTGAATAAGCTGAATAAATCTGGCCATACTGCTAAACATATGGTAAGTAATAGCATCATTAACAATAGCATAGTGCACATTTGACAACTGAAGGGATTTGGCTGCTTTGTGCCAGAGGAGTGACAGCAGAGAAGCAGTCCTGGCTGCTCCTGCCATCCTGTCCTGTCTTTCACCCTCCCTCTGCCCCTGCCTTGACCTTCTTGAAAATTTGAAAGGCTGCCCATCTTCTTACCTGTGACTTGGGCGCTTATCTTATGCTGTCAGCTCTGTGAGGCTCCGTTTCACATTTAAACGTCGCTGTTTGTTCTGCTTGGGGTGACTGTAGGGGTGGGGATGAGAGCATAGAAAGCAACAAATACCCCCAGCACCCGGCCAGGGCTAATGCTTCAGTGTGTGCCTTCAGCCTGACCCTGTCCACCCGTGGCTGAATATTTCTTGTGGCATTTAAAGCAGACCATGTGACACACCAGGGATGCCAGAAAGTCCCAGCTACTGCAGCATGGTCAGGAGCACTGGCACATGGTATGTTCACCACTCTGAAACCAAGAGACCAGCAGACTGGGGCATGTGGAGGGAGTTGTTGGAGTGGTATATATTAATTTTGAACTTGTTCAGAGAAAATCACATCATTCTCTCCACACTCTCCCTGACCTATCCTGAAGGCACAGGGGCTCTTGTGGCAGTCCAGTGCCAGAGGATATGTGCAAGATCCTGTCTCTCCTCTGCCAGGAGTGCTCCTGGTGTCATGCTGCTGCAGGATGCAGCCTTGCTGAAGGGTTTGTGGGCTGCCTTGGCCTCCAGCACCTTGTTCCTCTAATGTCAATAGGGGTTGGCAGCCACTCTTTGGCTGGCTTCTTGCTGCTCCTGCTTCAGTCACTGTCCCCTATCCCCTGCCTTCTCTGCTGCTCTTCTTTCCTGCCCTGCTCCATCTTCTCCAACCTGTCCTTGACTATCTGTCTCTCATTTCCCCTTCTCTCCTTGCCAGATCTGAAATCCCTAAATGCATCAACCCCAACTCCTACCCATCTGAGAGCTAGAGACACTAGGAGTTACCCCAGCTCTCCCAAAAAACCCAGACTGTTGCCTTCTGCACCTTAAAGGGCATCTGACAGGGGCAAATGTCACTCTTTGTAATGGTGGATGGGACAGCCATATAAAACTTTTCCCTTTTTGATATCCAGCTTTTCAAATTCTTTTAGACTCTTACCCATGGAAACAGAAGATGTCTTCTGACCAAAAAGTCACACCATCAATATAATGTTTAATGCTAGGGGATAAGTGTTAAGACTGCTGCTTACCTATGCATCCTGGATACGCAAAAACAGTTCACTTCATCATCTCTGAGCTCCCTTCACTTGCCACCTGTTATTCTCCTCCTGTGGATCAGTGAGCTCCTGGATAATCTGTTTCCTGGTGGTGTGATGGGCAGTGCTTGCTGCTCACCCACAGCCTGAGCTGGCTTAAGGTGAGCGGTAGAGCCTTCTGCAAATGCTTCCTACAATAAGAGGTTCTCCCCAACAATTTGTCTGGCAGTATTCATGTCTCAAACTTCTGGATTTAAAAACATTCGTGAGTGTTACAGATGGGTCACCAGCTCACACTCTCCCTCTGTTTTGATATTGTTCTCAACCTCTGCTAGCTGCTGGGTTAATAAAAAACACCTCCATAAATGACATTCTTTCACTTCTTTATTTTCAGCAGAAATGTTTTTCACATAAGTGAACATCACCCTTCAGCATTTGCAATCCAGATGTCAGTGCTTTATGTTAATGAAGAAGGACCCTGAAGTGAATTGACTATAAGGTGATGATATGTTAAAAAGTAAAAACAAAGCCAGGAAGTCAGTTCCTGTATTTTGCACTGGCTGAGCTCTTAGAAATGCAGGAAGAGAATAAACCATAATAAAAAGAGAAGTTAAATGCAAATGTGTAATTTTTTTTTTAATTTTTTTTACTTGCACCATTGAATATGCTTTGAATGATAATCAAGACCAGGATTTTTTTTTTTAAAGTTAGAAGTTTTAAACAGATGGTTTCAATGCAAATCCGTGTTATATTTCTGGGGAAAAGCACCATTTTATTAATCTAATTCAGACTTGATTTTACAGGAGTATGAGTGTGTAAGGAACAAGGAGACATACTATCCACCTGCATTGGGAAAACCAAGCACTGGAAGATACATTTGGTTATCAAACCACAGGTCTGATTTGACTATGCAATCTATTATATATATGAGATTATATATAATTCTCATACATATGACTATGTATGAGAAGCCAGAAAAGAGAGCAGGTAGTGGAAGAGAGTTACTAGAATAGCTAAGAGGTATCGATACTGTGAGCTGAAAATGAAGGCAAGATTTATCTGGCAACAAGAAACAATACTTTAACCAGAGGGGACGGTCGAAACATGGTTTGTTGCACACGGCTTGTGATTTTCAGGGAGTGAGGGAGCCCTGGATGCCCCTCGGGAGTATCAGCATAGCTGTGTGCCCTTGCACGGGGACACCATGCAGGAGCTGTGAACAGTGGCGTGTGTAAGGAGCGTTTGTGTGCCGGCACCTCTGTCTGTGAAGCCGCGGGTCGTGTCCCAGCGCTGCCAGAAGGACAGCGCTTGTTTTAGGAAGACACACCGCCCACTCGCTGCTCTTTGCTTTGGCTGACTTGATGCATTTAATGCCCGAGTGCCAGGCGTCAGTGTGCCTCGAATTTATCGCTCGCACCGAATGTTCTTCAGCCCTCAGCCTGTCCTTGTCCCTTGTGCGGGAGCCCAGCAGATGGAGCAGTGTTCCTGTTCAGAGGGATGCTGGCGGGGGGCGGGTGTGTGTTTGGGCCGGATCCGGAGCAGACCTATGAAAGTCAATGGAGTTGAGCCGGTCGGCCCCTGTGCATCTATAAAATACAGAATAAAAGCTTCAGTATAAAAAAAAAATATATATGTGAGATTCCCATTTTCCATGAGGGGAGTGCTCCATAATATATATATCTGATTAACTGAACAGTTTATATAGAAATACGTTATATTTTCCAAACTTTATGTGCTAAACCGTAGATTGTTTTTACCTGAGCTCTAATTTACAGTTAAAACTCAGACAAGGGCATAACGGAATAATCCTTTTGATCACATTGCTATTTTATGATAACGATATACTTTATTATTTTTAGTAAAACACTAGTAGCTGCTGTTAGCAGTATTCCCACAGCAGCAGCTATGAGTGATGGCACAAACAAGAACAGAGAACCCTTTCCCATCTCTCTTTTTTTTTTTTTCTTAATAAATAATTGAAGGAGAAAACGAGAAAAATATGGTGTAGGATCCAAACAATAAACAAAAATCAGGGTCATAAAGCAGGGCACATGCTTTCTTCTCCTTTAAACCTAGCTACCCATATTTTTTTCTTGCTGTGACAGAAAAATGTACTCAACTCTTTTTGTAGTGAATTGTATATTCGAAAAACATTTTTATATATGGCAGTGCTGAGCAGAGTAACATGTTTAATGGCATATTTTCATCTGTTTTACTGAGACAGCTCTTCTGTGCCATGCAAAGCACAGCCCTGCTCCAATTACGTACCCATGGCTGTGCCTGCCCTGAGCTACCTGTTGCTCATCACAACGGCTGTTGCACCCTGGTAAGTTTGGAATAAAAGAGTTAAGTATTTGGCCCCTGCAAAGTAATGGGAATCTAGCCCTGTGTAGGTTTTCTTGTCTTTCCCTTAACTTCACTGATGGGGCAATAGCGTAATCTTCCAGCTTTCTCTGGACACCGTACCTTGCTGTGTCTGTTCATCTTCTTCCTTCCCAGGCTTCCTCTCTCCTGTGTATGTCCTTTGGACGTCTCCTAATTTCCCCCTCTGAGACTGTACTGCTGTGATCTCCCTCTACAGCATCTTGCTGTCGGTTTGTCTGTCTCTGGGTACAAGACACCCAGTGTTCAGTGATAGCATTGCTGCATTTCAAAAGCATTAGAAGTTTTTAACTGCAAAGCAGACCTAACAGGAATGTAAATAGCTTCCCCTGAACGCAGGTATTTTACATTAGCAAGGCATGTCTGTTTGGCAGGCTTCCCTCCATTTCAGGACTAAATCTGGCTTCTGTTCAACCATCCTACCTCATTACACAAGGTAAGCAGTAGAAGTGGGGTTTGGGTTGCTGTGTTAACCATCCTGTATGCATTTCATTCACTTGATGTCTTTATTTCTAGTTTTGTGCCTGTAGCAGGTAAAAACAGCGGCCACTACCACATAATTTCAACTGTATTTGAAAACTAATGGGAACTCTACAAAATCTTAGCTAACAAATAGTTTTAAACTTCACTTTGACCTCCTTAGCCAAGAAAAACAAAAGCTGAGAAGGGATTAGTTTTCTTTCTGTGAGCACATCAAGGGGCAAAAGCCCAAGCGGGTGGGAAAGAGCTGTTTCAGCTGAGGATAATGTTAGCGGGAGAACAAAGAGATCTAGATTAGTCATGAATTAATTTAGGATGCTAGAAGCTTCTTCATGTCTGGTCAGGGCAATTCTGGGACAATGGCGCAGTAGGAGCATCAGACAAAACCCAAAGCTGGCTTTTTAAAGGAGCATCCTCAGGGTGTGAAAGGGATTATGGGGGTGAGTCCTGCAGGAGCCTGGACTCACTGCCCAAGGAGTCCTTCACAGTCCACTTCTGCTTATTCCTGTGTTAAAACCGTTTAATGCTCCAGTTGGAATTTCTCTGAGGTATACAAAAAGTGATTTCTGGTGGTTGCATTGCTTGGGAAGAGCTACTGCTGAGCTGGAAGGAGTAACTCCCAGGTTCTGCCTGTCACTGTTCCAAGGCTCTTGGCAGCTGGGTTGAGCTCATGTGTCTGCTGTATCTGGTTCCACCCACTGCCTGCTCTGAACCCTTTTTTGCCTTTCCATCAGGCCTGTGTTCCTGACTTTGAAAGACACTCTGTACTCCCCCTTAGCCTCTCTCTACGGAAACCTTGTCCCATATCCTTCCACTACTCCAAGCTCTTAGCCCTATCCACACACCCAGCTGCCATTCACCTTCCCAGGATCATCTATATCTGTAATCTCCAGGTATCTTGTTTGGACCTAGAGCTCCATTCTTTAACCCCTGCTCTCCTTCAGAGCCTCACTGGAGTCTGAGCACACGCCACGTACCTGCAGTAACTCGGATTGCCTTCCTCTTCCTGTGCTTTGTGCCCCAGTCTGCATCTCCTTTCCCACTGCTAGGACATCTTACACATGCTCTCAGCAGGATTTTGTGGAGGTTGAAGCCAAATTTCCAAATGTGCCTGGTGGACTGTAACATCTTGACATGGTGTACCACTTGGGTCAGTGTTGATGGCACTTGCTCAGGACTGCTTTGCTGAGTACAGCCGTAGCACTCCATTTTATTGGCAAGTGCTCCATTTAAAGTTGGGTGCAGGGAAGAAACTTAAATTAGTGGAATTCTGGGTGTGATGGATGTATTTTGTGTGAGAGATGGTCCAATTAGAGTATCACATGTTTCTCTGAGTATCTGTCTTCAATATTTTATCTACTTTGTCAGCAGTTGGAAGCCACAAGAGCAGATGAGGCTTTGTTCAGAGCAGTTCTCTGTAGTCTACTGTGGGGTTGGAGTTCGGTTCTCAGGTGAAAGTGACATTTCTTACTGATTTCCCATGACTCTGCCAGTGTGGCTCAGTGCTGAGAGAGGCTGTCATTCCCATCAGGATGAACATAACTGTGAAAGTCTGTGGGTCTGCAGTACCTTGGGACAGATCCTCACCAGCCCATGGAGCAGTTGTGCCACTACACAGGGCAAACAGGGGCTGTTGTGCTGTAAGTCATGCAGCATTTCAGCATGCACTGTTCCAATGTATTCCAGCTTTGTACTGCTAAATGGGAGACCAATCTATCTGATCCATCTGCTGTCAAATTAAAGTCCAAAGCTGCCTTTTGGATTCAGGTCTTTCACAAGGAGCAGCCTGAGTGACAGCTAGAGGAAAGAATACGGGGACGTGAATTTCCTGCACTATAACTCTTAAAGACTAAAATAGTTGGTATTCATAGTTCAGCTCAGCTTTTGGCAGGGCACTCTGAAATCAAAAATTACACAAAGGAGAAACCATGTGTGCTCAGATACACTAGATCTTTTTTATTGTTATTGTACTAACTCTTCATTTCTAAGTAGCTCCATGCCAGATGCATGCCGTTTCCTATCCCACCTTAGAGCAGAATTTTAAATTATGAAAACACTTTTTGTCTGAACATTGGCTAAAGAACATCTAAAGCTCAGTGAGTATTGCTGGTCTCCCAGAGACATAGTCAACTTCTGGCACTTCGCAAGAATAACAAGATAATATTTTACTGGATTATGATGTTTGTGCACCTTGTATTTGTAGTATTAATGCCTCAGAGGAACAAAGGAACATTTCTAGCATTTCATTTACATAATGGCTGAAGTGAGAATTTGTTCCTTGTTGAATAGGTACCCTGGGGGTCCTTTGATTTGCTGTGGAGCTCTGTATGGCATGGAAATAGCACAGGAGTTAGTAGCACCAGTGGAATTTGGTTACTTTCTGGCTTGTCAGTGTCTTTCTACTCAAACCCCATTAGCTTGGCACCTGCAGATTAGGTGGCCTCATGCATTTGCTTGTAGTGTTGCTGATTAGCCAACCATTAAGCATGGAGCGAAACCCCTGATTTCAGGATGAGTTTAAAGGAAGGCTGTGGATGACAGTGCATTTGGGAGAAGGCTGCTGTGAGTCCTGGTGCATCTTGCCTCTGCCAGGAGCAGAGGGGGACGAATGGCATGACCTTCCCCTGCAAGCCCTGTGTTCACATGGGGATGCTCTGTGTGTGCCCAGGTTGCCACTGTTCTCTGGGCATCACTGAAGGATCCTGAGCCCATGAATGGGATGGGCATTGAGTAGGTGAAAATAAGTGGTTCCTGACCCTGCCTTAGAGCAGACTAAGGACCAGGGAGGGAGTTTATCCACCATGCAAGGCAGCACAGCAAGTGAGTGAGCCCTGGAGCCAGCAGCTGTTTAGCACAGCAGCTGTCACTGCAAGATCCCAGTGAGGTTGATGTTGATGGCCTGGCCATGTTCCTCAGCTGTCACATACCCACTGGGGCTGTCCAGTGTGGCAGAGACAGCTTTTTTTAGAAATGTGAATCTCAAAACACTGTCTCCTCAGTGCTATAAGCTAATCACAAAACCATCCTTACCCTACAACTTGCATTAACAACTACTTCCAGCATGGAAACAGTGGGCCCAATTTGTTAACCCAAGTGCAAAACAAATTTCCATAAATTTATTCAAGAAGTTTTGCTGCGTAAAGGAATACAGTATCTGAATAATTATTTTTTAGTATTACACTTACAGTTTGACACTTGCAAGACTAAAGAAGGAACAGGTGTTGTGGTGTCATAAAGGTTAAGTAATGAAAATTAAGTAGATACATACATTTAAAGAGAGTTAAACTGCATTTAACCAAAGTATGAACAATCATTCAGAATTAGTGAACTCTTCATTTGCTATAATTTACTTTGAAAGTGGATTAAGGTAAATTGAATTAAGGCCTCTTTAATTTTAAATAGAAGCATCTACATAGTGATGCCATTAAAATATTATGTTCTGAGAGTTAATTTGAATAAAGTATCTGGACTGAAGAAAAGGGCTATGGGGCAGTTGCTTAGTTTGAAGAATCCTGTTAGGGTGGGCACTGGAAAGTATTAGCTCATTTCAGAAATGCAGGAAAATGTCCTTGGAACAGGTTCCCCCTGTTCTGAGCCATTCAAGGGCTCTAAGACACCAGCTGCAAAACATTTCCAAGCAACTCATGGTCCTCAAGCTGTGGATGTTTGAAAGTTCCTGAGCTGCTTGGCTTTGTGCTCCTTTCCTTGGTGAGGACTAATGTGGTGAATGCTATTAGTTCATGGGGCTGTAATGTGAAAAGCAGATAGAAACTCAGAGAAGGTGGTTGGTAAGTTACTTAAAACCTCCACAAATTCTGAATGACTGAAAATGTAAGGGGACCATTGTTAACCCTCTCTGGTTCCAGAGCACAGAGGAAATGTTTGCTTTTTTTAGCTGAAACTTTCTGTGTATTCCAGCCCAAGAAGGAACATACACGTGCAGTGTCTATACTGCTGTAGGCTGGTATAGTCTTTTTCTTCCCCCCCAAAGACTACACTTGTCTTAATTTCCTCTCAATTACTCTCAGGCATTAACTAATACTGACTAACTGTGGCCCAAAATAATTATTGCTATCTGTTCCCTTTGTAAATATAACTCCAGCATTGAGTTAGAAGAATAATGGCATATTTACAGAAGGCAGCTAATTAAATCGAGCTTCAATTGCTTTCAGTTTGCCAGAAGGAGCCATTTTCACAGCAAAAAATGTGTGCGAGCCTGCATGCTTACCAGGAACAACTTGGTATAACATAATTCAGAGTTCCCAAGACAAAAATTCAGTTCAAGACAAATTTACACCGGCAATAAAAATCTCATTAAGGAAGATATGAAGATGTCTCTACTACACCACGACAGTTAAAAGAGGTTATCATTTTTTTCAGTTTATTTAAGGAACAGTATATATTTCATTGTTCCAGAGCAGCTGTAATTGCAAGTGTCTTTCAAACGCTGCTTGCAGTGATGCATTTGTCTTGTGACTGTAACTTCAGAACCAGCCTGTTGATGCATCTTCATTAGGACAGAAGACACTGGAGTTTCAAAGCTCTTCAATGCTCTAGCTCAATTTTTCCCTATTTTTTCAACCCCGAGTCCTGAAAAGTCTCTCTCCCCACTATTATTCAGCCACCTGCAAAAACTTACTGTGGTCACAGCTTGTCTCCAAGTGTTTGCACCCTCTTTTGTTCCTTTGAGATATTTAGCTGAAACCATTCATGATAATTACAGAGCATCAGTCCTTCAGCAAATCAGAGTTTGAAAGAACCATTCTTGTTGAAGCCAATTGTTATGAGTCCCCAGGGCCTTTTTTGTTCTGCAAAAACAAAAACAAGGGGATGGTTTCAGAGTAGTTTTTTTCCTCCATAACAAAGAATGTGTCTGTCTTGTCCCAGTGTTCAGATGGAGGAGCATGGCCCACTGATTGTTATTTACAGTTTTCCTTGCAATAGTTCACTGCATTGCTGGATGGAAAGCTAATCATCTCCTGTCTGCGTATCGTTCCTGAATTTGTTTTTATCTGTTGGAAGTAATGATTTGGCAGACATCAGCACTTTTCCCATGTTTAATTAATTCATTTAATTTTGTGGTGAATGAGAATAATGGGGCTTAATTTTGCTATTTATGTATTGATTGGTAATTATGGAGATCGCAGGAGGTTTGGCTTTACAAACCAAAATTAAGTGACCTCTCCATGAAGATGACTTGGCATGTCTCCACTCATTGTATGAACGTGGAGATGGCAAGGAAACGAATGTCACTGAGCTATGTTTGGGTTACAGGAAGATGAAACGTGGAAATTTGTAATGTAAAACTGTATTATATGAATGCAAACTAGTACCAAGAGTGAAACACAACCTGCTGTGCAAAGGCTGCTCTGACCAACTCCTCTTCTGATACAATGGTGCTTCTCTTTATTTAATAGAACACAGGCACTGTCAAGTCTCAGAGACCTGAAGAGCATGAGGGAATTCAGATAAAATGGATTGTAGGGAGTGTCTGAGCTTGAAGCTCCGGATAAGGATACCTGGCTTTCCTTGTTCTGTTTCTGCCACAGAAGACTTCTGTGCACTTTAGCAAGTTCCTTGTTGTTTTTTCCTGCTGTACCATTGCATTTATAATATTTTTGGTCTACCTTGCCTAGCTGGAGCCCTAATGCTTTGTGGAAGAATTTATCATTGAAAGGAGGCAGGTCTGGCTCCTGTTGGAGCTTCTGAAACAGAGATGGTAAATAACACCACAAGACATGCACCAGCAGCTGGGGCTCCTTGTTGTCTTTATTGATCCAGAACCTGGTGAGATGGAGATGCTGCAGGGGAGCTCTCCCCATCCTGGATCTGCTGGTGAGTTGGCTTTAAAGAAATTTGGACTTTGGTTTGCACACTGAGCAAATACAGGCTGAGCTGCACCTTCCTCTTGGAGTGGTTCTGCTGTCACTGCTGTGAGTTTACAGTGCTGGTTTGGCCTCCCCTGGCTGCTGCTGACACCAGCCCGCCCCCGCAGATTGTCAGTTGGGTGTCTTCAATTGGCCAAGGCTCTGGGATGAGACACAGCGGGCTGAACCCAGCAAGAGAGAAGAGCTTTTGTTACCCTCTGTCAGAAGCACCGCCTGTATTTGCAGGGAGTGGGACAAGCTACACGAGCTTCTTTGAATTTAGCCTGAAAATCTAATTTCAAAGGCAACCGCTTGCAAATTTCCAACTGTCTTTTAGTCTTAGTGTTGAAAGCCCCTTGCATTCCCCCAGTGGCAATGCTCAGCAGCCCTTGAAATTATTTCCAGCATATATTTTAAGTTTCCAAAGAAGAAAGCAGAAGGGGAGGGGGGGTGGGAAATCTAGATTCTCCTCAGTGATGTTGCATCAATACTTGGCTGATCTGTATAATGCGGAGCAGAGCTGAGCTACCAGTTGCTAGCTAACGAGAGGATTAGATTCGCCCGCAGCTGGGCTGGCATAACTTAAGCAAGAGGGAAAACGTGTGGTCAAGCTCAGGCTCTGGGTGAAGGTGGTACAGCTCTTCTTCCTAAGAGCATCTGCTGCACAAGCAGCGGGCAGGAAAGCAAAGCAAAAGCAGTTTTTTGGCCGGGGCTAGAAGAGCATTTTGCACTAAGTTAGTGCAGTCTGTTTAATGTTTGTTACTACTACTAACTGTGTTTATGTTCCTGGCCAGCCCAAGTCATCTGAGGTTTAAATGTGATAAACAAATCAAAATATATTCACAAGCTCTCAGGTAGGATCTGTTTAACAAATATTATCCTTCCAAGGTGTGCTGGAGAACAGGAAAACCAAAATAATTGACAACAAAGCATTTTCAAATATTTTAAATTTCAAAGAAATAGCATAGCAGTGCCTTTGCCCGTTGATCTGGGGAGGAGTAGGGATGAGAACCCAGCCTGTGGCTGTAGGGAGGTAACTGCTGTGGTCCGTCTGTGAAACTTGCTCAATACTGGGGTGGTCCTGAATTTCTTGAGGGTCCTTTGAGGCTTCCTCATTGAATAAAGATGATTTGAAAAGAACGTGGCTGTTTCAAAAAGAATTTTTGTCAATGGTTTTTATAGTCTGGAGAAGAAATTGCCCAATCTTACACTTAAATGTTTACATTTAATGGCTGTTTAAAACCTGTTGCTGTTGGAATAGAAAGTGTTGGAATGTCACTGTAAAAATTTAACAAGTTTTTCATCATTTTAAATACAGAACAGAAATGTTTGTTGTTTATTTCTGCATTTCCTCTGTGGTGTCTGACAATTTTTCCGTCCTCATCTATTATGAAATTTGCAACCTGGCTAGGATTTAATATCATGCTATTATATTAAATTTCCATATTTTTATTGTTCTACAAGTGTTACAATTTACATTGATACCTTTAGGTGTCTTTTTCATATTGTCTGCTCTTCCTTGCTGCCAATATATGCTCCTTGCCATGACTTTGTCATTTGTGATTGAATTTTAAAATTATTTTTACAGCTCTCATTTTAATTGGATATTTTTCCTGTTTAACTGAAGAAACCTTCTTTCATGGTTGAAGGGGATTTTGTTTGTTGGGTTGATTGGCTTTCTTGCATCCAGATTATTATTCACTGACATTTTATTTTCCTCAAAAGCATTTTGGGTTTCTGTTTTGGCTTGTTGGTTTTCCAGGGTACCAACAGTCAACATTAATGGCCAAGTTTGTACCTGCAGAGAAGAATGAAATGTGGTCATGATTACTAGTAGGGAATCCATGATGAATATTTAAGTTGGTGATTCACTCTCTTTATCTAATTTTTCATCCAGGGAGATGGACTGCTGAACCACCACGATGCAACTGTATATTTTTTCTTTCTGTTAGAAAAATACCAGTTTCTAACGTGTTTCCTGAAGTTGAGTCCCTGTGGTAATGTAACAACTTCTGCATATCTCGGTAGATGTATTTCAGTAGGTCTGGAGGGGTCTCTGACAGCTCTTAAGGCACTGTGGTAGCATCCTATTCTAACTGGGTGTTAAATTTATAGACAAGCCTCTAATTCTGTCTTCTTTATGTTTAAGAAGCAAATATAGCAGTTTGAGTCAGGACAGAGCATGAGTTAAATTCAGTAAAGGACCAACGAAAGCTGCTCTGAGGGGAAGGGCCAGCTCGAAAGGCACACAAAGGTGTGCTTGAGCTATTTTCTGCTGTGTGGGAAAATCACCCTCATGGGTTGGCAGGTGGAAGATGGACATCTCAGAGACCATCAGCCATCCTGGAGGAATAAGCAGAGGCTGAAGCTTCAAGTACCTGAATGTATTAAGCTGAGATTAAGGGTATTGCCACTTGATGGGGTCAGATTTTGGCTGCAGGGAGCACAGGGGCCAGGTCAGTGCTGCTGTCTCACAGCACTAGGAGCAGTGAGGAGGCTGTGATTTAAGGACCTGCTTCATGGAGCTGTGCAAGCTGGATTAAGCAGGGGAGGGATTGGTCAACTGTAAGAGCTCACGGTGGTGGAAATGAAAGAGAAAATCATAATTGCAAGTAGCAGGTGAAAGTAGTCAAAATTAATTAGTACTGCAGTGTAAGGTGAAGTTGCAGAAAGCTGCACACAGTGCTGTGTGTAACTACCTGCTGATTATCACAATCTCTTTGTTCATCCACAATTCCTGGAGGCAAATTGTAGCCCCTACACTTGAGGAGTTGAAAGAACAATTGGATTTTGGCCTCAGAGAGAAATCTTTGTTAGCCTGAGCAAGTAAAACATCCATGCTGCTTATTCTATGCTTTTCATGTGCTTATTGGCTGTTAGTTTAGGATTTTACAAGTGAGGCCAAGAAGAGATGACATTATTTTTTCTTTTCACATTTTTTCCTATAAATTTATTCTTCATGTCCCTGCAGAAACCAAGTTTCCCCCCTATTGTTCTTGTTATTGGCATTATACATAGATAAAGCAATTTAAGAGAGTATTTTTCCTAGTTAGGCAGAGCAGAGATACAATATACCATAGGCACATCTGTCAACATGATGCCCCTGCCTGTCTTTATTTTCTCAGTTTGCTTGTGGTCCATTTAAAATTAGATTACGACTGATTGGTTCCTGCATTCAAACTACTTTGCACAATGCTCCATCCACGGGCATATAAAACAAAGCAGAGGTGACTGGAAAGCCTGAGGGATCAATTCCAAATATCAGTCTGTAATAAAAACTGTATTTCCTTAATTTTTTTATTGATTCAGCACTCATTCTCCTGTAATGCTGCTGTGGTAATATTAAAACTCAGTGACTGACAGTGGCATCCCATAGAAGAAATATAAATTGCAGTAGCAGGGAAGAAAGCAGGCTTTGCTTTTGCAACAGTTTTGCTCAAACTGGTCCAGAGGAACTCCCTTGGAGGGAATAGCCTGTGCACCTTTTCCCCTTTGAAATATATCCGTATTTCTCCCAGCCCTGTACCATGCCTGTGAAGCCAACAGAATTCCTGCTGCTGGCACTGCTGGGTGCAGCCTTTAGAAGCAAGTATGAATTTTGGGTTGTAGGTGGGAACCAGTTTGTGTAGAGCACAGAACTGATGTTTGTTCAAATGCAAACCTGGGACTATTCTTCATGTAATCCATGATACAAAACAAATGAAACAAGCATTCCTGTGAAATTGAAGACATTTGGCTAATTAAAGTCACAAAATATATGCCTTTTGCAGGTGGAAATTTCAAAGGATCTCATGAGGTTTGGATTCACAGAGCCAGTCAGTGAAGTGGGAGCTGGGCATGTGAGTCCCTCAAAGCGCCAAGGGAGTCCTTGTTTGCCCATGGAAAATGGGATGGAGATTTTGTTACACGCCGTGAACCTTCAAGGTCTGCAGCACTGTGCTGACGGGAGGTGTTTCTCAGTCTCTGCCATGAGGCACTTGGTTGGGGAAGCAAGGTATCCATAGCACTCCAGCTTGGGTTTCTGCTTCCTGGTGGCACTCACAAATAAAGGAGGATGCTAAAAATGAAATAAAACTTGAAAGTAGATACATGGGAGCTCAGGAGGCTGCTGGGTGGTTTCTGTGTCAAGACAGGTCGGTTACTGATCTGCTCTCATAAGCATCCCTGAACCATAGAAAGGACATTCCCAGATTTTGTTTCTGGACTGGGGAAATTTTAATGGAAATAGTCTCCTGCAGGAGGTCCACATGGTCTGACAAAGACAATATTTCATGTTGGGGTAGGCATAAATCTCCAAGATGTTTGTGGCCCAAAACCTGGAAACAAAAAAACAGGGAAAGTATGATCAAAACTGTCCCAGTTGAGATGTGCTAACCAGAATGATCCACAGAAGCAAATCTGATTAATGGGCATGTTTGAAATAACGCAAAACTGTGGTGGCAATTTGTGAAAAAGGACTGCAGCACAGCCTTTGTCAGACTGGGTGCTGGGAGCAAAGCCAAGGACCTTCTCCCTTGGTTCAACCAGAATAAAAAGCAAATGAAACCCACACCTGAACAAAGAAGCAGCTCAGGTCTGGTCCCAAATCAGCATCTCTGCACCCAAGAGGTTCAGTGACACCCACTTTAACTGTTTCATTGCTCTGTGAACTCTCTGCTTGTTGATACCAGAGACTAATTAAAGGAGTGCAAAAAAGGTGGCTCAGACCTCAGCTGAGTAGTATGAACATCCCCTTGAGCTGTGAAGGAACACGGGCATCTTTGCCTTGATGCAGGGTGGGTGGGAGTGATCGGTGCCATACACTTAGCAAGGAGCAGCAGCTGGAGGGGAGCACAGCCCACTCCACCTTCTGTCACACCAGGGAGGTCTCTCACTGTGGGCCCTGTGAAGGGTGAGTACCCTGTCCCATCATTGCTTCCCAAAGTGGAGGGCTGTTTCCTCTGGATGTGTTTTCTGTTGACTGAAGTCAGGCAGTGGTTTTGTTTGGGTGTGATGCTGAATGAATATTGAGTGTGCCTCTAAGATAAAGTCATTATTTAGGAGCTCATTAAAGTACTGGCCTTGAAAAAATTTCCCACTGCTAATATCCTCTTCCATCACTGTGTCAGGGATCAGAGCTGGTTTAGAGAAAGGGCTGTGTGCTCCACAGCTGTCTCCCCCTGCTCACCTGGGGGCCACTGGGACCAGGGCTGGGATAAAACTTTTTTAAGCCTAGAGATAAGAAAGAGCCCGGTGTTAATGCGAGCTGTAAATTGCTAGGTAACCCTGGAGAAACCTCCCAACACCTTCATTTCTAGAAAAGATCCTAAGGCTATTTTCTCTACTGTTTCCTTTAGTGAGCTGGGGTATTGCTTCCTGCTGTGAAAGCACACTTCTCCCTCTTGCTTTTCTCTCTGCTTCCCACTTCTCCTCAGGCTCCTGAGATTCACCTTCACCTCTTGCTGTGCCAGCAGGTTTTGCAATGGGAAAGGAGAAAGCAGCACAGCTATCCTGTTTGCTGGGAGAGAGCTGGATCCCCAGGAGACACCGTTGGACCCCTGTCCATGGGGTCACATCTGAGCCTGAAGCTTGGGAAGCATCGAGGTGCTACCTGCCTTCACCTGCTTGAAGGTAACTTCAGAAAGGTCAAAAATGAGTTGCTGAACTTCACCGTTAAGAAATTCTTTCTCGTGGCCCTGTTGTGGTTTTCTAGGTGGACTCTGTCAGCATTATTGCTGTGCTGGCAGATCCCAACTCTCTGCAGTGGGATTCAAGAGGACAGCAAGTGTCTGTGCTGGAGATCCTGCCTGCAGCCCACCTTTCCTCCAGATGGTGTGCAAAGGCTTGCTGGAGCTTAAATAAATACTAATTTGCAGTAATGACATTTAATCCTCTTCAAGCCATAATTTACAGTATCAGATTATTATCATAATATCTAGAGTTCTTAATGCTTTATTGTTATCCCATTACAGGGAGTTCTGCTGCCATTGCATATTGTCTACTTCTCTTACAAATGTTCTACAGAAACCTTATTAATTATTAGTCTCATAAAACACCTGTTAATGTTACCATTTTAATAAATCTCCTCCTTAATTAAATTAGGTCATTCTGATAGTAATCCTCTAATGTCCACTGCCTTTTTGTTCTCATCACAGTCTGATTGTGGAGTGGGAAGCAGTGTTCAATTATAATTGATGTAGACCATAATTCAGAACCAAATTATAACATATAAAGCCATATGATCATTGAGGAATATAATAGATCTCCACACTAAAGTGTCATTTGGATTGATTAGTGCTGTTTCTAGAGCCTTGTTAGAGGTGAGAAGAGTCTTAATTCAAAAGGATCTTTTTTCTTATTTTTCTTTTTCTCTCTTTTTTCTTGAGTTCATGTACTCTATTTTCTCCTTGCTAAGCAGCATCTACTTCAGCTACTTTGGTACAGTGTTCACAACAACTACTTTCCCACTCTTTCCCACTGGTGTTTCAGTTCTAAAGCTGGCCTTTTAAAAATTATTTTGTAGAGACAGACTACGTGATGATTTTATTTAATTATTTAACAAAACCTTTCCTCCTGAGACAGATGCAAGAAATCCTGTGGATCTGTTACTGCTGCTATCCAAGTGTGGAACTGCGGTTATGTATGATACAGCATTGCTAAAGCTATAAGCAAAAAAATTCAAAGTATATCAGAACAAAGACCTTACCCTAGCTGGAAAGTTGATTAGGCACTAGGAGGGTTTCCCACACTGGGGCAAACATGCTGCTCCCTTGAGTCCAGGTCAGTTCCTCTCTGCTAGGGAATGTCTCAGGAGAAACCTGTCCTGGACCTTGCTGGTGCTCACCAAGGTCCTGTTTGCATGTGAGGTCTGGGCATCTCTCAGCCTTCACTGCTTCTTCTCAGCTTTCTGAATAGAGATGAGACATGTTTTATGGGATTAGTGGTGATCTCTTATCTTGCAGGAAACACTAGAGCAAAAAGCAGACCTTTCCTGGGACTGTGGTGAGAACCTGACTCTCAGCATTCCAGATCTTTTCTGCTACTGAGAAAAGCTGCTGTTTTACATTGCTTCACTGCTTGCCTACCCTCCCATCATACTCATTTTCTTTCCTCATGACAACTGCAGTCATTTATTGCCCAAGAAACAAGGTAGTAAAACGTTATCTGTGGTTTTAATTGATTTTAACATAATTTAGAAACTCATGTTGTAACAGTTCCTTTCCAGGGTCTCCCCCTTGCCCTGTGCATACCTGCTTCCTCCATACCAGCCCTCCTGCTCTCCTGTGGGCTACAGTGGGATATCATTGAATGCCCTCCCCAGTAAGATATTGGCTTCTTCATGCCCCGTTTCATGAGGTGGATCCCATCTCTCCCCAGTAATCCTCACTGTTCATAGAGTGTCCCATGGTTGTAATTTCTGAATCATTTGTGAACCAGCCAAAGGATGCTGTACCTACTTTGTATGTCATCTGAGTCTTAAAAAAATTTGAATTCTTCCTTTTACAACTGAATTATGTATACCAAAAAGGTTTTGGAGGGAAAAAACTGCAAGCTTTATTTGGATGATATTGTACTGAAGTATTTTGACTTTTTAAAAATGAAACATTTTGGTGTGTTTCGATTATTTACCTCATGTTTCCCAACAGTGGAAGTATTTTATGATTTTTTCTTTTTTCACATTTGCTCATAGCCTACTGAAATTGTATTATTTTGATTCCTTCTGCAGTATTATCTGTGGTTGCTCACTTGCTCTGCTCCAAATCAATCAGTTTTGTGGTTTCCATTTCTGCCCCATGTGTTGTCCACACTATTTACGATATGGATACAGATGAAGAGCACTGCAATCTCAAGTCACTGAAAACAAAAAATAAGTAGGAATATGTGGAAAGGAGCTGTGGAATTTGGACTACTAAGGGGTAGGTGCAACACAAGTAGCTTGCACGTGATTGAAAAGCCCCATGAGCTATATAAGGTGCTGGTTTGGTACCTCTGACTGAATTGTAAGTCATGCTCTAACATTTTTCCTCCTCCTAAACTGCAGCTGTTGCTTGTTGTAGGCCTGCAGGAATTTTTAAGGAGCAGATTCTGCAGCCAAGGCTTGAAATGAGGC
Source organism: Acropternis orthonyx (assembly GCA_035583155.1). Taxonomy (NCBI): domain Eukaryota; kingdom Metazoa; phylum Chordata; class Aves; order Passeriformes; family Rhinocryptidae; genus Acropternis; species Acropternis orthonyx. The sequence goes on along the minus strand of JAWWEU010000023.1, from coordinate 8,627,938 downwards.
TTTGGCTCCTGGTGCACAGGGTGGATCTTCCTGTGGGAAAGAGATGATGCCTGTTTCTCTGTCCCCTCCTGGGCACCCGAGCGGAAGATCCTCCATTCACTTGTGCACAATGTGATAATTGAGAGGGAGTTTCCTGGAGCTGAATGCTGCCTGCCCAGGGTCAGCAGCTGCTCTTCCATCTTGCCTTCCTTTGACGTCCTGTATAAACTCCCGGCATCGGGCGTTCGAAGGAGTCCTCCAAGATGATGAGCCTTTTTGTTGCTAAGAGATGACTTCTGGAGGAGCAACAGTCATTAACTTGTTGGGAGTGCATAAGGAACTTTGAGTTAAGGTAGTTTAAAAATATTTCTACTTTTATACATTAACTACAAACAGAGGGGAATTATCCTGAGATCTGGGGTAGTCTGATTATCCTTGGAGTGTGGTTGTTCCAATGGATTGCTTGGATGTTTCACTACAATTGTGCAAAGGTATTGCTGTCCCCTCTCTCTCTTTTGGGGTACATTTAACCCATGCAAACTGTGGCAGAGCCCAGCATCTGCTCAGTGCTGTCTCTGCTCTCCACTTGTCACACAGAGACACACAGAGACTATTAACCAGGGCAATGTGGTGATGCTCAGAAGCAGCGTGTGGCCCAGCCTTACTGAACTTTGGTAGATGAAGCGTGTCTGTTGAGTTATAGTCCTACTTCAGAGAGATTCATTGCTCCTACTAGGAGATAATGTGTTTCGGGGTGTTTTTTTGGAATGTCACACATCTCTGCTGGGAAAGGGGAGGCAGGGCACGGAGTAACTTGTCCCAAGTGCATTGCACTTTGTGACTTATCCTCCCCAGGTAATTCTTTGGACCATTTAACATCAACAAAATCAGGCCTGTGGGTCCTTTGCAAAAGACAGTGTGGGATTTGTGCTTTGTGGGCCCTGATCGTGTCCAGGGAACACCTTCCTGGCCAGTAGGAAATCCCTTCGTCAGTGCCGCTTGTTCTCTCTGTCTTTATCCCTGTGGTGTTTTAGGAGCTGACTCAGCTCCCTGTTGCTGGGTTGAAGGTTTGGGTAGAGGTGAGACTGTGTCCAAATTGCCCATGAGGCAGCATTAACAACCTTTCTGCTCCGGCCCAGGGTGGCACAGAACACAGCTGTGCTGTGCAGGCAAGCGCCTTTCCTGCATCCTGCACGCAGACAGTCTCTCACTGCACATTAGCAGGATGCAGTGGAAAATTCATGTATGATTTCTTCGTGTTCAGATTGAGCAGTAATACCATTCTCTGAGAGAAGTGTGCCTCACCAGAACTGAATGGCTCAAAGAATGGGTCCTATCAAGGCTGATAATCTTCCCTAGCGATAACGCAGTGGATTATACAGCGATTGGATGTTGAGAGTACACTGACCTTAATCTCCCTTAACTTTGGTTTTCTTTCCCATCTGATAATAATGGAGAAAGTACAACATGTGCCATAGAAGATTACGCACATCCTGCCACACTTTGCAGATGGCTGATACAAAAATCAAAGACAATGCTAAAATAATTAAAATGCCCACAAAAAAAAAAAATAAACCAGTGTATTCAGCTCCTTTTTTTGAGCCTGTGACTAAGAAAACTGAGCCAGCCAGTCTGAAATGCACAATATAAATGTAACTAGATCTTATTAAGATTCTGTGTGGCTGTTAAAGCATCCTCAGCCATTGCTTTGAGCTTAACATCACTGCTAATGGTGAGGAGAGAGAGAGAGATTAGTTTAGGCTACTTTGTGGCATTACAGATATACGTGGGTGGCATTCTCTGTTGCCTGAACTTGTATTTCACTGGCCAGCTACGTGATGAGTGGAGTGCCAAAAATACAGAAGCGTTGGCACATAAAATCTATGTCTACTCTATCTACTCTGTCAAGGCTTTAAAAAAAAGTCCTGAATGAGCCTTGCAGAGTCAACAAATCACTAAAACAGCAGCTAAAAGAGGAAGTTCAGCACGAGTTCAAGTCATTAAAATTCCCTCTAATGTATGCTCTCACAGACCAGTGGGCTGAGCATGATGCTGGCGAGCGGAAGGATGTGTGTGGACTTGTGTGCAAGGAGAAAATGGACAAGGTTGATGTTACTAACCTTCAGTGTTGAAGCTTGGCTGTTCCTGTCATTTGAGATGGCTATGTGGGAAGAAAAGGTCAATGGCACAACTCTGAGCTGGAGATGGTGAGAAATCAGCTTTTGCACAGCTTTCTCGGGCAAATCCCCACCTGTGTGTGGAGCAGTGTGGCATATTTATGTCTTGGACTTTTGATGGTAGTAGCATGAGGTCTCAAAGGGAAAGGCAACTAGGTAAAGGAGTGCATGTGGTGGAGTGTAAACATAGGTTGTTCATTTAGGAAATACATTTTCCTAATGGTAATATATGGCTAAAGAACAGAAAAGAGCTATGAACTGTGAATATGTTCTTCCGCACAGGCAATGTAGGAAAAAAGGAGACTTAAACCTGCATTGTCCGTGTTAGCCACATTTCTTATTGCCTCCAATGGGAGTTTTGTTCAGGAAGTGCAATGCAGGCCTGGTAAATATGTTTTCATTCATTCAATAGTTCTGAGATTGAAAACGATAGAGACTGGGAAAAAGAAATTCTGGGGACATCTCATATCCATGTGTTGCTTCATTAAACATCTGAAAACGGCAATGAAAAAAGCAGAGATTGCAGAATGAGATTCCCAGAGAGCAGGATGATAACATAAAATCCTCTGTCCTCTGCTTGTACAATACACATGTGGTCAGAAAAATAAAGGCAGCAAACTATCTTACTATATAATAGATGAGGATTTTCATAGCTGTTATTTGGGATGCATGGGAAGTAGAAAAGGGCTTTACACAAGAGAGTCACTTGTTAACTTTGGATATGTGATATGTGAATGTATAACTGAGATAAAAAATCATCTGGTTTCATCCTTCTTGTCAGGCAGTATTTGCATTCAGAAGCTCCAGAAGTCACACTGAATAGCTAAGGAATATATGACAAAATATTATAAAGCTAACTGACATTGTGCGCAAGAAAATTAGTTTCCTTTTATTGCTCTTTTAAATAGAAAAGACTTGATCGGTCTTGGCCCCCTCAACAGGGGAAAACATTCTTGTAAAGCTGCCTGAAGGCATGACAGCTGCTGAAGAAACGGTCGCTCTTTCATACTTGCAGAGGTGTCAGGTAGCCCATCTCTGCCACAGGAGAACAATGTGTAAACAGCAGCACGTTGGGACCTTACTGTAAGAACTGGGCTGTGAAACCGTTGCCCAGCATCCTTGCCAGTCCAATGCTGGCATCATCATCCTTGGAGCATAAGTCCGTACCCTCCGCCCTGGGCAGCTCCCTGCCATGGCTTGTCCCTCTGCCTGTCACTGGCAAGCTCGTGTGGAGCTCTGAACGCTGCATCACCTCTCAGAAGCAGGGGTAAGGGCAAGTGTTGGACCTGGTGTGGAGGCTGGGGTGGAAAGGACCACCAAGCCCTGCCTGTGTGGGTGATTTGTCCTTCAGCTTAGCTCACCCTCCCAGCCCCCAGCACTGCCCTGATGGATCCTAAACCAGCCCTGGTGCAGGGGAGATGCTGACATGGGAAAATTTGTAACACAAATTCCTACTTGATCACCACTTTTTTAAAATTAATTTTCGATTTGTCCTTTATTTAGGAACAAAGTGATGGCTTGTACTTTTTTGTGCCATTTGGTCCTGAGGGCAGGCTATGAAATCTGTAATTCCAGCTGTGTCTGCACACCAGGCCAGCTGCTGGATCCTGCCTGTTGGCCCTTCATGCTGTTCTGATCTGCTGCCATTCATTCACCTCACCACCCTGGCACCAAATCTCCTGAGGCAAATAACATCCTTAACCAAATTCAAGCCCAGCTCCCTTGCTGGGGAAGGGCCCCTGAGCTGCTGCCATCCTTCTGTGTCCCCCTTAGTGGCTGAGCTGTCAAACCAAAGGGAGCAGATGGGTCAGGAGGAGCCCAGCCAGCTCTGGCATTGTCAGGTTTTTGGTCACTCAAGTCTCACCTGCTGTCCAGGTAGGCAGCTCTAATGTTGGGGCTTGTCCTCGCTAGCTCCTATGTGCTCTCCACTAGTTGTCATCAAAGGCTTTGCCTTTTCATGTTGACTGTTTGAAGGGCCTTTTTAATTAGATTTTTGATGCCTTTGTGTCTGTACAGCACTTCACAAGTTATGTAGTTTCCTACACATCTTTGGTTTGTGCTTGCTTTGTAATTAGTGATGGAGAGGGATTCCCCAGGAGCTGCCAGCCTTGCCAATGTGTCCCTGCTGGTGGCACCAGGCTGTGGGCTCTGGGCACGTGGTGTCACAGGAGGTGAAAGCAGGAAGGTGATGATGAACATCTTAATCCTTTCACCAGCATCCAACCTAAAAGCCTGCTGGTGAGTAGCACATATCCCAATGACAGTGACGCCTACAGCCTCTGGAGTTCAGATGCATTAGAGCCTAAAAAGAGCTGAGCTCCCTAATGGACACATGCTGTGTTTTCGAGCATCCGTGCATCTTTTGCTGATTGTCTGCTGTCGAGCTCTCCTTTCAAACAGTGCTTTCCACTGCACACCAGCAATGGCTCTGCCAAACTTCCCTGATTGTGTCTGTGCCTGTTGCTCAGTGCTTGAGTGATGAAATGGAAGGCAGCAAGAGTGACAAAGATTAAATGAGCAGCAGGAGGAACCTGAGCTGAATTTTGGGAAGGTAATTAGTGGTGCCATTGGCTCCAAGGAGAGTAAGGGCGTTTGCTTTCTGCTATTATCCATGTGGGGAAACGCCAGGCAATTCCCTCCTGATTCTTCTTCTCTAATTAAAATTTTTTCTCTGTAAGAGTGGAATATATGAGGAAGTGATAAATTAAATGCTGCGAGTTCCTCATTCTGTGCTCATGCTGCAGCAGGAAACAGATTCTGCATCTCACAGCGAGGCCAGTGAAGAAACTGCTCCTTTGCCATTGCAAACAGGAGCTTGCAGCACTTCCAGCAGCAGACAGGGTCCCTCGGCAAGTGTGGAGTCAGCCTGCTGAGTTTTCCGTGCCTGGTGACAGTGCCCAGCGTTAGCAAACTGGCCATAGGATGTAGGAGCAATCCCCTGAGCAAAGGCAGAATAAATGCTCCGAGTGTGATACAGCTCTGCTGGCATGAGTCCAGGAGAGGAAAGCAAAGAAATTGCCTTCTTCCCGCAGTGAAAAACAATATTAGAGCGGCTTAAAGCCGTTGCTGCAGCCCCTGGGCTGCACTGGCCTCTTTCCCAGGACACAGGGTGGAAAATGCAGCTGTTCTGCTGAACTGCAGCAGCTCCGGATTCCTCCTGATGGCTCATCCCGCACACCCCTCACAGCAGGGTGGGGAGCAGGGAGGAGACTGGCAGCCCAGAAGGGTGGAGAAGGAAGAAATTGCATCCATCGGACCCCCCGAGGCACGACAGCCCTTGCGGGACAACTACAGGAGGTACCACCCTCTGCTCCCAGCTGACCTCCTGAGCACTGGGAAAATAACTAATGCGCTAAACCAAATCACACACAGGCAAAAAAGGGAAATGGTTCAAGTTGATCCTAATGAATCTTTTGGAAGTTTTCTGTGAAACATCAATGTTTATATATACATATATATATATTTTTTTTTTTTTTTAAAGGCTTGGTTAGATTGAAAGGGAAAAGGGAGGTTGTTTTCCTGTGCCCTGGAGTCAGAGTTTAAAAAATGTAGTTGTAGATGAAAAATAATTTCAAAATAAAATTGAAATTTAGAATCTTTTAAGTTTTAAAATCAGGTTTTTAACTTGATCAAACCAACTCAACTCTTCAGTAGCATTTTTAAATACTTGAGGGAATCCATACCTGTGTGTTCTAGAGAAAGAGCTTCTTTCCAAAATAATTCAGTAAGCTCTCCAAAGACATCACCTCCCGGTCTGTCCTTGCAGTAAAAGAGAGGGTTTGTTAGTATCCTTCTGAAAGATTTTTTTTTTATTTTAATAGGTAAAACTCATGCATAGTGTAAACACACCAAAAAGCATGTGCCCGATTGAATTTTCAGAGATAAGTATTTTAAATCCAGCCTTTTCCAAAACTCCAGACATGCATTATTTACACTGGAGAATAATAATGTAACAAAGCTGTATTACATTAAAATTGTTCCATAAAATATTATGATTATCTTTTTTTGTAGCTTGACTTAAGGTGCACAATTTATATAAAAATATGAATTATTTTGTTACCAAAAATTATTCAGTGTGGGCTCTGTGTATTACAGTTATTAATCTTTCTATTTAAATGCAAATTTTTTCCTTTCAACAGAGAGCTAAAGATACTTTTTATACAACTAATAAAACACAAGTCTGATCTTCTGATCCCTCATCAGGGAGACAGCTTTCTCAGTTGTGCTTGGGATGTCTCTGCTGGAACATGGTGTTCCTTTACAGCAAGGAAGCTCACTTCATAAATACATTGAGAATTATTTCCTGGTAAAAAAATGAAATATTCATTTGTATAGCAAGGTGTGACTTGGGCAATCCTTAGCTGCTTTGTTTTTCTAATACGAGAAGAGAGCTAAGAAGTCCTTTGAGTGCCCATCTGTGTGTGGGGCCTGCAATGCAGGAGGGTCATTTATCCTCAGAAAATCCTGCTTGGCATCCTAGTGGGTTTGCTGCTGTGAGAAACTTTAAACTGAGATTTCTTTGAGCAGACTGGTGTCAGTTCAGGTGGGAGCTGGTAGGGTGACTTTATGAGGGGAGTTGGATGGAGTGGTCAGAAGTTTCTCATCCCCTCGTGAAGCAATTATTGAAGATATGCCGGGCTTTACAATCACCACAGTGTCTGTGCTGTTAAGAAACTTCAGAACGCCTCATGTCATCCCCAGAATACCAAATACCCCCAAATATCACCAGAAACTCCAGGGGCATGGGAGCACTTTGCTCTGCATAAGCGCTTGCTCTTCCCATATGCAGAAGGGAGTGGAAGTTGCCCCCTTGGACTACAAGACTTCCACTGTCCTGGGAGCTGCCATCAGCTGGTGGTTTTGCTGGTCTTGCTATATATGCAAGAATGTGACAAGAAGAGGGATAACTCCTTCCTATCTGGCAGCTGTGTCCTTGTGAAGCAGAAATCTAAGTTGTTTATGTAATTTCAAGCTAATTTCTGCCCATTTTTGTTCTGACAAAGTACTGCTATTACCCTGATCAACTCCAAGGGCAGCGTCCCTAATAATGTTTATACTGTTGAACTTAGAGTTGCCAGTATTAGCAAAGGAAGTTGAAAACCACCCTGGAGATCCATCTTTTATCCTTTCATGATCACAAACTTCCTCCTCCACCTTCCAAAAAGTGCCGCCATCTGCTGGTGAAAAGCTTTCTGAAGGTTTGCCAGGTCCTGCATGGTCTGGCAGAGCATGTTGTCCTCTGGCCACCCCTTGGTCTCCTTTGTTAGTGGTGCTCTGACTAACCCTGGGTGGGAGCTTGGCTGTTTCAGCTGGTGGAAATGTGGGTAATTGAAAAGGCTAAAGTAGTGAGTGGTGTTATAATTAACTGGCCGTATTAGGCATTTTACAATTCTGACACCTCGCAAGAGTGGAAGTTTAATGAGAATGGAGAGAGGCTCCAAAGCAATCCATTTTCCCAGTGAAGATTGTAATGAAGGTGTGAAATGATGCACAGCTAACTAAACCTGTCTGTAATAGCCTCTCTGTTATAATGTAGTGATCTGACAGACTTTAGAAAAACAATACAGTGCACATGTATGTATATATAATATATTATGTACATCTTTCCTTGCAGTGCAAAATCAATGTATAATGCAGCTTGCCTGGATGTGCCACGTGTAGGTCAGGTGCCAAAATGTGTAAAGAACTGAATGTTGAAGGAAAATGCCCGTTTGCAAAGTAAGGATAAGTGCACCCCAAGGAACGTTTGAGAAAATTGTCCCAGAGCCGACATTCCAGTGGAGCCTGAGGGGCTGGGAATGCCCATGCCAGGGCCAACTGTGACACAGCCAAAGTACTTCTGCAACCCATTTGCACCAGCACGGCCTCCTCACTATGGTCCTGTGATGAATTCCTTGTGGGTCTGCCTTGGAGGGGCAAGAAGTTAGCATAAATGCATTTTCTTACTATTGCTTCAGAAGAGGCTGAGTCTCTTGTTATTAATTTAAAATCCAACAGCAGCAGCTGTAAACAGAGTGTACTTTCCATGCTGAAACCCTGTAGTCTTTCACTGCCATTGCATCTCTCTGTCTTCATTTGCAAGGAATGCATCACATTAGGATGGGTGTGGAGAGAACTGGAATGAGAATGGCACATGCCATGCGGGCTTCTGGTGGCACTTGGGGACCAAGTGGTCCTCTGAGGTTATTTTTGAAAATGGATGCTTTCCTGTGTCCTCAGACATCATCTTCATAGATTTTTATCTCCTGTCCCTGCAGGGTTATACTCTCAGCTGGCATGGAGCTGGGTTCCTGTTGACCTCCATGCCTCTCAAAGGCAGGTGCACTGTGCCCTCCTGCAGCACCCAGACAGTGGGTTGTGTGGTCAGAAGGTCATTTCTGCCCACAAGGTGTCCCAGAGCCAACCCCAGCATGGAGCACTGAGGGCTGTTCCAGATGTCTTGCACTCACAGGGCAGCTCTGAATATGCGTGGGTAAGTTTGTCTCCCTGGGAGCCCTTTGCCACCCGTTGTTACCTTTGCTCTGAGGCAGGAGCCCTCTCTCAGCATTCTCGCCTGGTGGGAACATGAGTCTGCTGCCACCTCTGAGTTCCCAGCCAGGCTGGGAGTGGGTGGAGGGCCAGACCTCTGGGTGCTGAGAGCTCTGGTGTTGCTCATGCTGGGGCCTAAATGCATCAGTGTGGTTTATGGCAGACAGTTTCCATCCTGTGACGCTCTTGTTCCAGTTTGGGTCCAAAGAGAGCTTTTCCTGGCTGACCTGTATTACCTTTTTCTTTTTTGAAATGTATAATTTCTGACTGATACAGATGTCAAGCACATAGGTGAAGAATGAAAGTGGAGATAAACACCTTGTTAATAGTAATCATTATGTAAAAATACTTGAGCCCATGAATTTCAACTCATGTAATTAGTTTTACAGTTTCCTTTACTTGTCAGGCCTTTCATGAATATGGCTGAGCTTTCTCATAGCTGCTCACAGGATAGAGCCTTGATTGCTAAACTACATGTGTTTTGTGTGTGGCATATGGCGAGGGCTCGTGAAATGTAATTGTGGAGCATTAATGTTCTTCTCTCCTGCAGGGAGTATCACATGCCGAAGGGTGACTCCTTTCAGTAACATCAAGATCCTATAGGAAAGAAGCTTCTTTTGGAGATATCAGCCATATGATTTATGGTAAATAACACTTGTATTCCCATATTATGTGTTTCTGCTCTAGAGGCTTGCCCTTGTTGGTGCTCAAAATTGTTTTTGTTTAGCATGTCAGAGGACTTGGAGCAACGCAGTTTTGGCAAAATGTGTGGGATGGCTACGTAAACACCATCCAAGCTTTCTATATACTCTGTGCGTCCTCTCCAGTATGTTTAAGTGATCCAGCTATGTAGTTAAAGTACACCCAATAATACAAGTTAATACAAAAACATGGTTATTTAATGGGAGCACTTAAGTTACATTTTTATAAAGAGAACAAGAGGATCCCTTGGGACCTTGTTGTACAAATAACAAAAGACAGAAGCTCAATTAGTGAAAGCATGGAAGTGAAAAGTGAGATAAAAATCGTGCAGAGTAAAATTCAGTAGATATATTAGTTTGTGTAATATACTGCTTCTTGCACATTAAAAGGCTGCATTGAGGATTGAATTACCTGTTTTCCCTATGACAGTTTTCTAAACTGAGGTTGTCAGAATTTTTTTGCAGTGTTCTGACTCAAGATAGGAAAAGTCAATTCCTTAATTCTAATAGATGGAGGTGTCACTTTGATACTTCCATTTACTTTTTTCATTACAGGAAGGGCAGAAACTGTCCAGAATTATTTTTTCATTTTGTGTTCCCCTGAGACTCCCACAATAACCAGCTATAGGGGTTTTTTTGTCCATATTATTTTAGATTAATATTTTCCAAGCAGCAATATATAGAAGCATGAGCCTCAACAGTTGGCCAGCAAGAAAAGCAGCAAAGAATTGAGTTTACGGAAATAAACCCAATGCCTATTTTTTTTTCTTAGAAGCTGACAGTGTGATTCCAACAAGGTGAGACTACATAACAAAATGCTGCACTCTGGCCCCTGCCTGCAGAGCTCTTTGGTAATGTGACTTCTGAAGCCCTTTATGCCTTTCCTAGAACAAAGCCATGGTTTCCTTTCTGATCTCCTAAGGGAGCCCAGGAGCCAGCAGGGCTGCCTGTAGCATGTGCAATATGCAGCTTGCACTGAGTTCACAGACTGCAGAGCCTGATTTCATGCAGCTTCACATGCTTTAATCCAGCTGTCATGGTACTTCTCTCTCTGGGACTGCCAAGTGTCCGTACAGCCAGTGGTCTCATGAGAAAAGTTCATCTGTACAGAATCCTGGGAGTAATCCCCAGGAAAAATGGCTGCTAAGGAAAAATCAAATTATTGGGGGGTGTGTCAATCCATCAAAAGAGTTTCCCAATTAATTGGTTGAGATTGTTGTTGGTAACCTTCTTCTCTCAATCACAGTTCCCAAGGATTTATGTAGGACTTAGTGATGAAACTGCTTGGAAACAAGTGTGAAATGATCTATTTTGCAGCTTAAATCACTCTTCACCAGCTAGAAAGGAAAACCAAAGAGAAACTGACAGTGGGAGGAACAGGGTCTGTAAAGGAACTTTTCCAGGATGGGGCTGGAGCTGTCAGGACCAGCTCCTAGTCTGGGGGAATGTTTGGAGCAATGAGATTCAATTCAGTTCTATGGAGTTTGACTGCAACTCGCATCTCAGTGTGCTGCCACCCCGGGAAGAGCAAAGATTGTCTTCAGAAAGCATTTTGGAAGAATGTGTGAATGTGTCCTTCTCTGAAATGGCAATTTGTTTCTCAGTTACTTTTATGTTCTTATATGGAATTGAAAATTATACAATTCCTTTGACCCCTGAAGTCATAATATTATTAAATGTTTCAGGACTTGAGTCGCTACTTTGTCACCAAAAATTGCCAGCTCATTGGCCCTGCTACAAAGATGCTGTGAGCATCTTTGCTGTGAGTGCTTGGTATGGGCTTGTTTTGATTAGGGTTATTACCAAATATGGGTATTTTAATCAGTAATTTGCCAGTATTGCAATTGGGTTTGCAGGCACGAGAATACAGTTCTGTTTCTGAGCAATGACTACACTGGTTCCCTGTGCAGGAGACCCAGAAAGCAGTCTTCAAACTTCCTTTCAAAAGGTGATACACTGCCTGGCTGACGACAGCGCCCAGAAGTGAAGCAATACGAGCAGCATTTCTTCGTTTAATAGTGTGAGATCCTCACAATGTGTTTCAGTTTATATTCTTCTGGAGATAAGAATCTTTAAATACTGAAGGAGCACACAGTGTACAGGCATTGTATTGATATTTTTCTATCCTATCATAACCATGGATTCATCTGCTTGTCCTTATGTTAGCAATTTAATTTTAATCCAGGGCAATAACGAAAAAGTGCATTAGTGGGGAAAAACAAACTCTTCATAGCCTGTGTTCCTGATATTTTTAGGGAATTGAATTGCATTTTCTGTTGACAATAATAGGCTATCTTTAGGTCTGCTGTGAACATCCATGAACAACAAAAATGGGTCTGCTAATGCATTGTGAGCCAGAGGAAAATAGACTATTTGTAGCTCTTGTATTGGGGGGTGGATCTGGAGCCATCCTCTGTGCCCTGTGGCACTTTTACTCTGCAATTTCCTGTGAGGAATTGGAGCAGCTCCTGCAGTGCAGGGAGGCACTTCTGGACGTGCTCACCCTCAGCTGGGAGCCTGCCCTGCTCATGAGATGTTTCTGCCAACCTCTGTAGACGGGTGATGGTGCAGGGCTGGGCTGAGCTGCACTCCAGGCTGTGGCTCAGGGTTGCAGTGCCCAGGCAGGGGTGGCTGTTCCTGCTCAGGCAGGGCAAAATTCCCCCAGGGCTGCAGGGAGAGACTTTAACTGACAACAGCAGGAGTCCCTTCAGATGATGAAAGATGGATCCTTTTCCTTTTTTGCCCCTTTTTAGGAGCAGTTTGGTGCTACAGGCTTTTGCTTTACACAGTACAGGTGACAACCTGTGATGAACACAGGCTGTTCACAGGTTTTCCTTGCCACCACACAGCTCTGGCCCCGACTTTGTTCAAAACCAGGAACAATCAAGTGCTCAAGAGTACCATAGAAGCAGAATAATTTGGATTTCATTTTAAAAATAATTTAATCTCTTTTTACATATATATATATAAAGAGAGAAGACTCAAAAATTCTACAAGATGGAACACAGGATGAGATTTATTTCCCTAAGTTATTTTTTCTAAACTCTTGCAAAGAATTTTGAGCTTTATTAAAAGATTCCTAGGGGAAATGTGTACTATTCTCTATTAAACTACTTAGGATGTACTCCTAAGAGTCACTCACACTCCTCCCACATGCACCTTCCTACAAGTGAGATAAATTAAGAATGTCACTATCTTTAATGCCAGAAGCATTTCCATCTTCCACTGCAAATATGCAGTGATGCATCTAGAATAGCACTGTCAGGGGAAGAAATCTTCACATGAACAGAATTTAGCTATTTGTGTTCTCTTTCTACATGCACTTAGTGTTTTATCAACAGGGGATATTTTCTTCAGTGGGATCATGTTTGCTGCAGGGAAATGGAGAAAGACAACTCCTTTTTCTTTAGATTTGAACCTGTTCTGAGTCCTGCCCCTTGGCCAGTCTGACAGCCTGCACCTAGATCAGAGCCTTGCAAGGCTGTAGATGTTGACTGAAGGGCATTGCACTTGCTAACAGCAGGGTGGGTGCAGGGAAATTGGTCTGACACGTGCTGGTGGTGCTGAGCGTGGCCTTCACCTCCTGGGTCTGTGCAAAACTGCTGGCTCCAGTGGAGAAGCAGATGGGAGTGAGGACTTGAGAACTAATCTTGTGTCTGTGCTTCTGCCTCTGTGACTAATTGCTCTGAAATTTGCACATGTAATAGCTTTCACTTTTCCTAATACCTCTTGCTAGGTTAGCATTTAAAAAAGATGTATTTTCTTGTCATTAACAGCACTAGATGCAAATGGGGAAGCAGATAGATATGCATTGCTTATTAATTAAAATAGAGCCACAAATTTCAGGGAGTGCTGTCAGGCTCCAAAGAGTACCTGCTCCCGTGTCCAACGCGTGGTACAAGCAGCAAGAAATGCACCCACTGCACCACTCCTCTGTGGGGACGTACAAATTAGAAATTTCAAGGGCTGTTGAACACTGTGAATTTCCACTGTGGATCAGCACAAAGTTATTTGGCACAGGAGGTTCTGTAACTGTGATACATTGGGAAAGTTCATATTGTGCAGTGGCCCTAAAACTCACCTGTCCTCCTCTGGTATGCAGAGATCCAGTGCTAAGATGTGTTTAATATAAAGTAGGTAGGATACTAGCTGACTAGAGCAGTTTTTTTGTCTCTTGTTGCCTTTTAATTATTCATCTTAGGATCATCTCCTATTGCTATTTATATTCAGCATAAATAATAATTAAACCAGGGGACAGAGGTGTGAAGGTGTGAATGCGAAGAAAAACTCCATGTCCCTGATGTTGCAAAGGTGGAAAGCCAGCCAGGACTGGGGGAGTCCCTAGTCTGAGGAAACCTGGTCCATTGGAAATGCTTGTTTCCCACAGGAAAGCATTAACATGCAAACACTACTCTTAAGTGGCCAGAATGTAGTGATTAAAGTGATCTTGCTGTGTGATCTTGGGCCTCTTGCCCTTTCTGTTCCTTAATTAATTTCCTCTATAATTTATCTATTAATAAAAACAAATTACCTGCTTCATGGGAGGTGAGAGGTTTTATTCATTTATGTTTGCAAACAGCTTTGAGATCCAGGGAAGGAAGGAAGAGGCTGCAGAAGTGAGATGGCTGTATGTAGTGCATGAATGATATATGACAAGGTTTTATTCCTTGGCAGTCTGATAATTTGACATAAAAGTATTTTTTCTTTCTACTGTCTAACTTTCTTTTTCTGGCATTGTCCTATGAGGTACAGCTTTTGCCTCTAGTGTGGTTTGTAAATGAGTGGATGTATGGGTGCTTTGATTTTAGGTTGACCTGTACCTTTGTTTCAGTCTTCTTCCTTTCAGGAGCATTTATGGAGAAGGGCACTGCCCAGTGACTGTGGAGTCATCTGCAGGCAGCTCATGCATTTGACACTGATGTTGGGTTTAAAATTTGTTTCCATGTCCCATCTTTATGGAGTAAACATGGATTTACCTCTTTGAATGATGCTCTGTTTTCTGCTATTACCAATAGTGTAGCTGCTGTGGAAATTATCTGGCATGGAACAGAGGTGTACAGATAGGAAGTTTCCAGTTGGATATGTAGAGTTGGTTGATGTCTACTGACACAACTTGCACTACAATTCAGATTTTTAATGTCTTCCTCTGAAAATAAACTTGATCAGGGTCTTACAGTCTACACACAACATGCAGTAGCACTGGCCAGAGGCTGCCTGTGCTGTCAGTAGCTTTACTGGTGGAATTCAGCAAAGGCTGGTGCGTGCCCATGAAAGACAGAAACATGCTATCAATGGATGCTGCTGATACCTTTACTTCTGGTGAGTAATGCAAACAACCACAACATTCCTTCCAACTTGCACAAACCAGTCTCAGGATGGAAGCAACATGAAAAGCCAGCATCTCTTCTCTTGTAATGTTTAATAGCAATGTCTAATTCTGGATTTTCAAAGCTGTTGCCTTAAGGTTATGCTGTGATATGGAGCATGTTTGTGCACAGGCACTGCCGCCAGAGCAGCTCAGCGCAATTCAGTATGCAGTGAGCTCCTCAGCTGGGATCCCCTTGGATTTCCTTAGCAGGCACTAAGGATGTGTCATCCTTTGAGTTCTCTCTGACTTTTAACGCAGCTTTCCTCCATGAAAGCTGTTTTGGTCTCGACTCAAAAAACTTTACATGGAATGCCTCATTTCACAGTGCTTTGACACTGAGTTTTGTGGGGGGAGCAGGTGGGGAGGAGGGGTGAGAAGATGACAGCTGCCCTGGGGGCTGTGCCTGCCTTCACCTCTTGTGTGTGTCATGCCTTTTTCATCGACTGTTTTCTCTATGCCCCTCCCAAGTTTGCTTCTCCCAGGGATTTTTAGAAATGGTCAATGCCCTCTTGGACTGAGCTGTGTAGGAGATGGAGCTTAAATTTCTCTTGGGTGTTTGCAGTTTGCCTCCTAAATCCCTCCTCACAGGGCTCTGCTCACACCATCTCCCATCTTTGATGGAATCCAAGGTGTCCTGTTACCATTCTCCTCTTGAATGTGTGGGGTTTATATTTCTCTGGTGCTTATGATCTAAGTTCACCATGGGCCAGGGGCAAGGGGAACTGTCTGCCCTGGCAGTGTGAGAGTGCTCCAAGCCCTCCCACAGAAGCCTTTTCCTGATTTTTGGGGAAGATTTCCATGCTGCAGGGTGGTCTCAGCAGCTGGCATCAAAACTCTCTTGAAGGCTCTGGCTGATGTGCAGTCTGGCTCCTCAAAGGCAGCAGGAGTCTTGCACCCCTGACAAGCTCTCAGGTCCAGGACCCTGGGCAGCCCAAAGTGCTGGGTTTGTGCCACCCAGCCCTTCAGAGCCAGGGTCGGGTTAACAATGTGTATAAAGACCTCACACTGCTGAGGCCATTGTGCTGTTCCAGAAATGCTGAGCTAATTGCACAAAAGGTGAAGCTCCAGCACAGCAACAATTGATTCAGCCTCAGGCCCTACACAGCAGAGAGCAGCTTGTGGAAACCAAAGACTAGGCATGTGATTGCAGACCCTTAATCCAGCTAAAATACCATGATGCCTGACCTCATTAGAAAAAAAGCCACAAAACACATCTCCCTGGACTGTTCCTTGCTGTGTCCAGTGAAATAGTGGGAGCTTGGCCAACCAGCCAGATATTGCTCCCAGTCTTGCAGAATACTATGTTTTCCTCTCTGCCTGGGAAACACTTTTAGACCCAGAATGAACTCGTATAAGCTCAGGGGGAGGAAAACCTATGACTTACTAATTAATACATAGATGTAAAGTGATTGGGGCCATAATGATAAATGCTGCTACTGAGTGTGTAAGGTGAGGGAGGAAGGCAAACAAGCAGGGCACATATAGAGTCTTATTGGGGCCAGGAGAATTTGTAAGAGTGCTTCCCTTAGAATCTAATATTATGAGGAAGTTAAAGCACAGCCACTGCACAGCTGCAGGCTTTCATCCCATAGTCTGGGATGATACTCGTCACAATTCTCCCTCCTTCTAACAGCAGACAGTTCTTGCTCTGGCCTGACTGGATACTGAGGTCTCTACAGTGGTATTTGAAATTCATGTATGGAAAAGGGAGAGGAATACTGGCATTTCCATGCATGTAGCTTAGTTCTTTACAATGGTTTTCTGCAACCTATGAATCGTGGATCCTACAAGATGGTTTGGTCTCTACAGAGGTACCTTTGCAGTGATGGGAGCAGGGTGCTGAGCACCAGCACCATGGTTTTTCTCTTGCCCCTCTCAATTCAGCACAGGAGGGTGGTCCCAGCAGCGCAGAGTAATCTTCTGTTTCACAGCTGCACTGCAGGCAGGGGATCAAGGGGATGAGGGATTTGGCTGGCATTTGTGGACTAGGGATGACTAATGTTTCCCTGCCACTATCACATCACCACTTGCATCAACCAGGACAGTTGGATCAGCTTGGCGCAAACGGGCTGAGCATTGGTGGCGATTTGTCGTGGTCATTAGCGCAGTGTGAAGTGCAGTGGCCACAGGCTCTTGCTGGCTGTGGCCCTGTGGGGCGCTGCCCACAGACCCCTCTGGGACACCCCACGCAGCCGCTCCCATCTGTACTGCTCGCCACTAAATGTCAGCTTGAGCCTATTAGAGAGAGGCCGGGGGAAGCGCCAGTGGCAGCTCAGTGGGCAGTGACGGATTGTACGCTGGAGGATGATTGATTTACTTATTTAGGGCTCTGTTCAGCAAAGATTCAGATCCATGGGGCTTGGGCTTAATGAGAGCTGGGGAGATGAGGCTGTTAAAGCAGCGGAGGAAACCACGGTACTTCAGGCATTTCACAGCATGGCACTCAGGCATTTATTTAACCCGCTGCACAGCACTGGGGCCAGCCCTGCTGCCTGGTTCAACAACTGTGAGACTTTCAGGTGCTGCAGCAGCATGAAGGGGAGTCTGAGAAGTGCAGGTTAGGAGGGTCTGGACTCAAGCCTTAACACAGCTGGGCAGATACAGACCCTCATTGCAGGGGCTGCTCAGTTACACTTCAGCTTTTGTTTTGCTGCAATGCACTGAAGGAAGGAGAGCTGTGGCATGGGCTCTGTGAATGATGAGGACTGTCCTGGGAGTAAGGTGACCATAACCATCTTACTAATTAGGAAGACCTTTCTTGTGAAATGCCTGTCAGCACACCCCAACACTAACTGAGACAGAGAGACTCAAACTGACACCACACCCTGCAAACATCTGGTGTGACGGAGCCCGAACTCTGTGCCCAGGATCTGCTGTGCACCTTCTGGATCCAGAGCACTTTTCTGTCCTGGTCCAATTGGTAGGAATTGCCAGGCTTAATCAAGCCAGAGACTCATGAGCTTTGAGAACCTTTCTTAGGGCACGGGTAGCACGAGTGCCCTGCCAAGGGATGTGTGAAAGGGCCCTGGCAAACAACCTAGTGATATACCCAAGCAGGTGTCTCTCCCTGGCAGCAGTGTTTGGCCTGGAGCATCAGCCTTGTCTCAAGCAAAAATACAGCAAAGTGTAGTCACAGAGCATAGAGATTATAAGGAGAAGGTCTTGAAAAGGTTTCCCTGTTTAAAGCACTACCCAAAGCCATTTCCCTCCTCCTCCTCCAGACAGGTCTTTGGTTGACAGCAGTGGTTTTGATGGGACTGTCTAGTTCTCCTGCATGTCTCTACTCTGCTGGGGCACCCTTTAGTTTAATTACCTCCTGTGTGCCCATTTACAACTTTCTGGGACTGTTTTTTGGCTGTAGCTGCCAATCTGAATACTCATTTGGAAAACCAAACCAAGACAAACATCTATTAAAAGTAGTGAAGTTGCTAATGCAGAAAGATCAGGTGGGAAGTGCATCACCTGAGGGTTCAGTAGGAGGAAGAACTCCACTGTTTGAGAGAGGGATGAAAAACTGTGGGGGTGAGCTGAAAGACAGCTGCTGAAAAGAGACCTTTATGTGGAGGATGCTCTACCTGTGAGAGGTGTCTGCAGCTTCTGCCTAGTCTGCTAATATTCCACTCATTGGGTAGGTAGTACAATAGAAAAAATGAGTGGGAATAAATCAGAAAAGCGGGAAGTTTAGAGTGTTATCTGCAAAATGCAGGTGGAAGAAATGTGTTCTCTCTTAAAGACTTCCCACAGATTTAATTCCCTTGTGTCTTTTCTTCTAATGTCAGTGCTTAAAAATAGGACTGAAGAAGGAATATAACATTTTTGCTAGTGTTAAGCTGGCAGCTAGTTAGTGCTGGCTATTTATTGTATAGGCCAAATTGCTCAGATGAGACTTCCTTTATGGATGTGTAAAATGGCTGCTGCTCTCAGGAAGCAGGAAAATTGGGAATCTTATATCTTTTTTACTTTTTAAGAGGCACACTGACCTGCAATGCCTTAGCTTAGGGTAATGAGTCTCTTGTATCTGTGCTTACCCACCAGGTAACAGTAGGTCAACTGGGCTCCTGGTGCAGTTGGGGAGGCTTAAATGAGAACAACCAATTTTTCTAATGATCTCTGCTCCCCTCCTGGGGGAGGCTCACCTAGGATAATGTTGTCCCCTGCTGAGTGACCACTATCATCCCTTATTTGCAAATCTGCTTCTTGCACTTCTGTGGTTAAGAAGGATTTAAGACTTAGCAAAAGGCAGTGTGCTGTCTGGGAGAGGTTTGGCTCTGTGGTACACTTCCTTCTGGTTGCTGGTCTTGAAATACCCGAGCACGTGATTGAGAACATCTGTGGGAAGGGACTCTGCATTTGGCAGCTGTTTGGTTTTGCTGCCTGATGGAGCAGAGTCTGCTCATTGCCTACAAGGCACAGTGCTGTGCTGGCGGGAGCCTGAATATGCTGCTCCTTTTGCTGTGAATCTGATTTTAAGTTCAAAAGTTATTGGTTTGGGATAGTGGTGTTTCTGACTGGGCGGTTTTTTGATGGGCAAGGGGAGCAGGAGCACAGCTGGGGTCCAGCAGTGGGTGTGCAGTGAGACAAATATGGGGTCAAATTTACTGGCTAAGCTGCTGGCTGGACCTTGCCAGGAGTGAGTTAAAGGCAGGAAAATGGTGACATGAGTGCAGGCTGAGGAGATGGGGCCACTGTCTCCCAGGGATTCCTGCCTCTTCTTTTGCCAGTGGGTGTGTTGGGTAAACTGTGTCTTCCAACGTGGTACTTTCTTTTGTGTGATGAGGAGTGCTGTGGACTGAACTGCTCTTCTGTGAAATGTGCACTCTGCAGTGCACGGTGACCCAGGGAGATGGGTAGCAGAAGAATAAATCCTGGATGGGTGAGTGGTGCTTCATTGCAAGGACATACAGGCCCCATCTTGTCAACACCTTTGAAGAGTTAGCTTGGTTTTCATTTAAAATACATTTAAAAACCTCAGTGTGGTGAGATGGGATTCCTCTTCTCAGCTACCTGCAAACCAGCTCTTCCTATCACATTTTGCTCCTTTCCCCACAGTCAGCTTGTCAGCACAGATATGCCAGAGAGTGTGAATCCCTGTGGCCGTGGGAGAGACAAATAGAGCCTGTCTACACAGTCCTTGCTCTATCCACAGCCCCCTTTATGCCAGCCAAGTGGTCTTTCACTGGTAGCATCACAAGATGCTGGTAGTGTCCTGCAGGCCAGGCACTGGTGACACCCCATTGGCACAAGCAGTTGCTAGCATTGCCAGTTCAGGAGCCCACAAGAGTACATTTGTGGTGCCTCAAGAAAACTTATCCCTCTTTCTGAAAACTAGATGAGATGGAGCAGCACCTTCTGTTTATGCTCCCTTCTGCCAGGCTTTTTAGCATTATTTATTCAGCAGCTTGAGCTCACCAGCCGGCAGCACCTTCCCTTTGAGCTATGGTCCATGCTGTCCCTCGCCGTGGCAGGCTGCCCACTTGCCAAGTGTGTTTTCCTTGCTGTTCAGCTTTTTTAAGGACCCGCTCACCAGCTTAGGTTTGGAGAGATTAATAACGTCTCTTTTCTGTACGATGTCCTTGACAAGCCAGAAATCCGCCCATTCGCTGTTTTGAGCAATTAAAATGATGACATGGACATCAACCCTCACACAACCAGTTGGCGAAAAGACTGTGCGATGGAAACTCTGGTCCTCGGCGAGTGAATCTGTGTGTAGCTTGGCACAGAACAGCCCTGCTGACTTCCCAGGCCGACACTGCTTTGTTGCTCAAATACAAACATCTAAACCCAGCATTAGGCACCATGAGCCGCGCCAAGGCCGGCTGCTGTCGTCGGATAATAACCCAGCACGTTGGGGTTTGCTGTTCTAATTGG
The DNA here is from genome assembly GCA_035583155.1 of Acropternis orthonyx. Lineage (NCBI taxonomy): Eukaryota > Metazoa > Chordata > Aves > Passeriformes > Rhinocryptidae > Acropternis > Acropternis orthonyx. The sequence continues at coordinate 8,607,317 of JAWWEU010000023.1, read as the reverse complement.
GCAGCCAGGAACCTCAACGGATGGCGGAGCTTATTTATGGATTGCTCTTCAGATCAGAAACTGGATGGCACTGCAGGGAGCTGGTAAAGGAGGAAAACAATTTTAAATATACTGCAAGTGCTCCTTTGCAAGATTAATGAGCAAGAGATGGTGATGTGTGTTAACAGGATGCACAGAAAAGCAAAAGCTGCTAAACTTGCTTGGGTTTCCGTTCCATAGGAGAACTCTGCTTCAGCAGAGATGGGGAAATGCAGGCTGTAATAAATGTTGCTTTATTGCTGGGACCTTATAGCAGAAAAGAATCTATATCCATACACAAAAGTTCTTGGAAAATTGGAAATTTTTAGAAAAGGGGAGGGGGGGAAACAAAGAAAAAAAGGGATGAGGGATTGGAGCCAACAGAAGTGGAAGCCTTTCCTGTTGGCTACTTCTTCCCTCAGGGCTAGTTTGCAAACAACATGAAATGAGTGCTATGCTCTTGTCTCCTGTATAGCTGGCAGGATGGCAGGAATTCACCAGGCCAAATAGCTCAAAGTGTCCAGCAGGGGCAGGTTCCTCGTTCTGTAATGCTCACAGCAGGAGGAAGCATCCCCCCGAGTCACCTCTCACTGTGCTACATGTTCCAGTCCTCAGCAGCTGGTCTCGTTGGTGTGAGAGAGCAGAGTGGGTTAGGATCATGTTTATCGCTTTGCTGAGTGTTTGGAACTTCACTCAAAGGCTTTGTGTGGCTCTGGTGTACGTTCAAAATGCCTGGGAGGGTGGCTGAGATGGCTGAGACACTGATGCACAGATGTGCAGTGAAAGTATAAAAGCTTGTGCTGTGATTTTAGAAACATGTGCTGTTCCCGTGGTTTGCCAAACTCTGAAAATTATCGTAGCACCTGCAGCTTTCCTGCAGTTCAACCCTAGGTGCCTTTTTCCTGCTTGCTCAGGTCATTTCTAGCTGCCTGTCACATGGGAGATGCCCTCTCCAGCACTGTGGTTATCATTCCCGAAGCAGCTCCTGGGAGCAGGGTGGGCAGCAGAGGGGGAGGTGTGAGTGCTCCCTGCCTCCTTGGGGAGGGACAGGCACAGCCAAGGATTAGCATGTAGAAGTCTTTAATTTTTGGGAAGTCTAAGATCTTTGTAGTGACCTGACTCATTGTAGAATCACAAGTGAAATATTAAGAATGTTAAGGAAACATCTCCAGAGAGATGCTGGAGTTTCACAGTGTAAAGTACTAGTGTTGCATGGGTGCTGAGTTCATCTGCAAGGCCTCTTTTGTTTTAATATATCACCTCTGCTTGCTTCCCCTTTGCTTTGTCCACCTGACATTCAGCTGGAAATGTGAGCACCTTGTGATGGGGGATGTTTTCCCTTGTGTGTGCAAAGGCTGGAGATCTTGGGCTGTGACATTGAAAGGAGCCGGGGTGATCTGGTAGAGCTACACCTGACCCTGAACCGAAGGAGTCACTCTGCTTAATGAGTTGGGTGCTTAGATTTCAGCAGCCTCAGACATTTGCCATCCTGTGACTTTTAGGACAGGGTTGGCAGCATCCTCTGGGAGACCTATTAGCCCACCCATGTGTGGGTGTCTCCTGGCCACCCACCTGGGAGGCAACTGCCCCAAAAGTGTCACGTACTGAGTGATGTTCTTTCAGGACATCTTGGCAGGATTGAATGCAATGGGGCGGGCTGTCTCCCCAGGGCTGGAATGCTTTGGTGCCCCCATGACTTCATTGCTAGAGCTCAGTTCAGTACTGCTTGAGAGATCTCCACTCATGCTTAGACCACCAAACACTTTTGCAAATGAGAGGGCCCTGTTTTTGTTATCCAGTCCTTCCTTGTGGGACGTGACTGATTTCTTAAGCCACAGAAGTTTGTGATGCAAATCCTCATTATCCATCCCAGTTTGTTACAAATGAATCATAAAGTAAACTTACTGAAACTAAGCACACAAAAGTAGAGGAATATTTGGCTTGGCTTGGCATTTTCTTTCTTTCTTTCCTTTTTTTTTTTTTCTTTTTTTTTTTTTTTTTTAGTTTGGTAAGTACTCTAGGCTTTTATCCAGCTTTGTTCCCTTCATGTCATCCCTTGAGACTTTTACACAGATCTCTCCAAAGTACAGAAGAAACACATAAAATCAGAGAGAAAGAGACAACAGAGAGGTAAAAGCAGAACAAGCATATCAGGGTGTATTCTTATAACCAATGTCTTTTGGACCTATTTGGGGTCTTCTTGACAAAGAAGTTTAATTTCTACAGTTGTGGGTATTATTTTCAGGGGTCTCCCCTCTGCAAAATGCTTTGTTGTAACTGAAAAACATTGCCATGCCTATGGCAGTCGTTGCTGCTGAGCATGGCTTCATGTGATGGGTGGTAAAGTGAAACTTGCAGGGTATCTATGGAAAATATGTCACTTGTAGCTGAGTCTCAGGGCACATTTCAACTTGTTGCTTTAGCAGTGGAACCTTTTTTAGTATCTGTCCAAAGCCTGCAGTGCCTTTGGCAATGAAGAACTATTCTCAGAGGGAATCACCTTAGAGACTGTGATCTTGACAGCCCAACTTTTAGATTTTATTGTTGGTGAACTTCCATGGACACTGAGGGGAGCAAGAAGGTGGTCTAAGGAGGATGTCAGATATACCTTAGTTTTTATATTTTTTTCCTCACATTTCACTAAGAATTATAATGGGCTGTCTGTTGGGGCATTAATGGTGAAGATAGTGAAGATCACACACAGCATCAGACAGAATCACAGAATCACCCGGCATCAACTAGGTTGGAAAAGACCTATGAGATTGTTGAGTCCAAACTGTGACCTAACACACCTTGTCAGCTAAAGGTAGGGTGTGATCTACAGTGGGGAGCCATCTCTCCAGCTGTCAGCATCTGTCTGCAGCAACTGTTGGCCCACCAGCTGTTGAAGGCCAGGCATGGAGGGCTCTCCTGGGGCACATCCAGAGCCTCTTATGCCTTCTGCTGCAGCCAAGCTTTTATTGTTGAGAAGCCTCTCAAGGGGGCACAAGAGGGGACTGTGGAGAGAAGCACAAATAGAAGCCATGAGAAAAAAGAATGGAAAGTTGTTTTTAGGTCGAGTCTGGGGTAGCAAACAGTTTTGTGTTCTCTTAAAAATCAAAAACTCACTGGAATCAGCCATCTGGCAGTAGAGGGTCTGCTTTGGGGAGGCTTTCTTTCTCGTTACCTCAGCAGAACAATATACTCAGGGCATATCCCACCCCATGGACCAGGTAACAAGCCAGTAAAACCAATCAACCCATTTACAGGTGGCTATAGTTCCCTTTAATAGCAACCTGCCTGCCAGGGGCATTGCTGCTGTCCTGCTGAGAGCTAAGTGCTGACTGACTGGTGCAGGCGCAGCTCTGCAGTGGCTGTGGTGTGTCTGTCCTCAGGGTGGTACAACGGCTTGAAACCATGTAGTAAATCAGTTTGGCAGGGGTGCTAAGGGCTCTTGGCTTGCTGGAGGTTTCAGGAGGTCTTAGTCCCCATCCAAAGCCCTGAGTACCTTGGAAATCTGAGTGTTTGGAGGCCAAGCTCACTGCCCTCGAAACAGGTGCCAAAAGCTCGCATTGATTTCAGAGGACAAGTGTGGTTATGTATGCTGCTGGCTTGGATCCATCTGGGATCCAGGTGATAAAGCCTGGCTCCAGCATGTCCTAGGTGGCTACTTTGCAGGCAGAGCATTAGTCTGGTGAAGCAAAACCTTGAGGGTCAAACCCTCCACAGACAGAAGCAGATGCAGTTGTTAGTGCTTTTGGAAAAGCTGAGCCATTAATTATGAATGGAGCATGTGTACTTGCCTACTTCCAGGGGACACGGAGCATAAGGGCGTCTGCCTTTACACAAGATGTGTGCAGGCACACTGTGAAATACAGCCATAGTTAAATGTTAATGCTCATGATCTGATTTTTGGCTGTCTTCCTGCATTTCTGTTTGCAGATGTGAGGGGTTTGTGTGGTTTTATTATTTTTTAAATTGTAAAAGACTTCTTGAAGAACCAAGAGCCTGAGAGCCCTCTGTGTAAGATCTGAAAGCTCTCCTAATCGGAAAGGAGGGAGGAATAATTTAGACAGCAGCCAAATAAAACTCAGGTGCCTATTAAAAACCAACCAACCTTCCACTGACATTCAGAGTGGTCTCTTGCTCCTGCAGAGGGAATGGCATCCATGTAAGACTTTCTACTCAGACATTTGAGAATTGCTTTTGTTGACATTGACCTAATGGCTCAGGTGATTTAATTTGTTATAGCTATAATGGGACTTTGATTAGTCCTTCTCAGTGCGCTATAGGGAAGTCATGAGACTTCTGGACAGTCTACAATGATCTTTGGGTGCAATACTGTGGTTATTTGAAGGTTAATTGCAATACCACCCTTTTAGGGTTGCTTAAAAAAACTAAAGCCTGGGCAATCAGTGAAATAAGCTTTTTAAATACTCAGTGTAAGGTTGTTATTTCCTAACAATAAACCAAAATATGTGGAAAATGTCAATTGTTTTATTGCTCAGGTAGTTATTTGACAATTTGTGAAGAAGCACTGAGGTCACAGTTGTGTTTTCTGAGGTAGGGCTCATTGGCCCTGAGCACAGGTTGTGAGTGGACAGTCTGGGGGACCTGGGTTTTTCCAGTTGCTTTTGTGGAGATGGGAAACTTCCAGGCAGCCCCATTAGTTGTGGATTAAGCAGAAAGTTACTTTTCCAGAGCTTGGTCTTCTTGATTCTTTTGCCTCTTGTTTTGAGGAGTCTGTGTGTGACAGATCACTTAGGACAAGGTAGGGGGATGCCGTGCACGTCCAGCCAGGTTTTAAGTCTCCTTGTCTGTTTTGCATATATGTGATATGTTCATTTCTGTTTTGTTTGCTTGTTTTTTTTAAATATTTATATAATTTTGTATTTGTATTTATATAATTTTATAATAAGAATTGTCTAGAGTATTAATTACTAGAAAACCACATGAGAAAATTGGGCTTTTGTCCCAACATTCTGATGTTAATGTAGCAAAAATAATTGTATTTAAATATCAGTAACTCTGAAACACATTTAAGTTTGGACCATTGAAATTCATATCTTATTTTTGTCAAGGGCTCCAAAATATGTTTTTTCTAAAATACAAGAAGTAACATAAAAGCCTAAGACTTCTAAAAAGTAATTTCTTGAAAATAATCTGGATTTCAGCTGGAGGTTGGTAGAGACGCAGTGAACCTTTTAGTGATGAGCTAAGCAACCCTGAAAATTAGGTTTATAGTACTTGTATCAATAGAATGGCTGTAGAATTTCGACTTCATTATCATGGCAACTTGCTACAAATAAGTGTCAGGGCCATACTGAGAAGCTGAAATTGGCCTGCCTTGAGGAACTATAGAAGTTGAGGATGTGAGCACATGCATTGCCTTTGCCCGTGGAAAACTGGGGCGATTTATTAAGGTCCATTTCTAATCTGAACTCTTGCTTTCAGTCTATCTTTTCAAGGACAAAGAACCTTTGCTGAGGGTAGTTGCATGCAGCTGACAAATGGAATGGTTCCTCAGGAAAGCACTGAGCCTCAGGGGCAGACCCAAAGTGATGCCCTGCAGTCCTGCAGATGAGCTGGAAGTGGCTGGTGAGCACCACGTGTGTGGAAAGCACAGCCCTGCACGGCAGGCTGTGTTGTGGGCAGCTCACAGTCCTGGGTGGGAATGGCAGGACAGGGACACGAGGGGCCACACTCAGCCTCCATCTGTGAGCTGATGTTTCTTCTGCTCTGCTCTTTTCTGAGTGGCAGAGAGCAGGGCTGGGCACAGCTCTGTGCTACCCTGTAAGACACGCGGGACATCTGATGAGACACGTTGTGTTTTCTAAATCATTCTCACTTCTCTGTGCTACTGCTGTCTGACTTCCAAAGATGCCCAGTTCTGGACTAACTAGGCAGAAGGAGCTCCCAATAGCCCACAAAGGTAATTTTTCCTGTGTGAATTCCCCCTTCCCCCTCCAGTCTTCAAAAACCAGATGCTCTGGTGGAGTTCAGACATACCACAGAGGTCCAATCTAGAGAGCTGAAGGGACAGAGGACCTGTCTCATTCTGAGGTGAATTGTTCCAGTGATTAATTAATTACCTTAATTGTTCTGCACCAAGAACAATTTTATTTTTCTGTACAAATGCCTTTGTGTTCCAGTCTCTGGATCTCAAGATGCTTTCATCTGTCACATTAAAGAGGTTCATCTTATTACTCATCTCTCTACAAAGGCATTTGCTGACCACTCTATAGTCACCTCATAACATTCTCAGGGACAGACTAAATGGATTGAATGTTTCTAGTTCCCCACTATAAGGGAGGTTTATCAACCTCCTCTTCTTCTTGCTTTTGCTTGCTGAAACCCCTCCAATTTGTTCTTGTCCTCCTTTCCAGCTGGATGCAACAAGGACTTGTGCAGTCTTTTGTGTCTTCTGCCACAACTAAAGAGCTCCTGGCCCTCTGCTGATCCATGCCCAGCTCTGTGCATCCCAGGGCTGAACTTGTCCTCAGATGCTGCTGTGTCCACAGGGAAGCTGAGTCCTTAATCTCACTCTGGTGTCCACATGAAAAGGGGATGGGGAGCACAGAGAGGCCAGTCCCAAGCTGTTGTTCAGCTTGTCATGGCCCATGGGCTTTTTGTGCCTCTAACCTGGCATCTGTCCTGGCTATGCAAGAAGAAAAGCAAAGTCCCAGGACAGATAGCTGTGCTGGGCTGGGAAGGAGGGACAGGCGAGCTGGGGATTTTGGCTGTGTTTGGAGTCTGCTCACACAGAAGTTCACCAGCTCCAAGTGAGTGTAATTGCGCAGACAAAGTAGGAGCAGCCTGAAAATCACAGGGATGGCATAACATCCTGCCGAGGAGAAAAGGGCCTTTACGAGGTCTTGAAGCGGTGTCCGCACGCGCACTGTGCCGCTGTGTGATGTGTGAGCACCGAGCCACTCTGCTGCCAGTTAGAAATGAGAAATTTCAAGGGCTATTGAGCACTCTGTGAATTTTCACAGTGGCTCAGCGCAAAGTTATTTAGCACAGGTGTTTTGGTAATTGTGATGCATTGGGAAAATTCACAGTGCTCAATGGCCCTCAAACTTCCACCTGCTTGGTGTGGTAGTTAAGTATTAGTGCACTGGATTATAAGATAAAATATGCAGGAGATACTTGCTGGCTGCAGGACTTTTTCTGACACTGGATATATTTCTTTGTTATCCTACGATCGGTTTGTTTATCTGATGAGTATTAGAAGGACGGAAAGTTGGCTTTGGTAGCTCTAAAAGTTGAGTGTTTTGCACACAGTACACCTGATGGACCTACATCCCCTGGTGGCCCAGGCAAGAGCTCTGTGGAGAGGAAAGGGGTCTCTGGAACACATCCCTGCTTGTCCTCAGCACCGTATCGAGCTCCATTCTGGGGGTGCATCACTTCTGAAAGTGCCCACCCATGAGCCCTGGGAAAGGGGCAAGGGAAGAAGAGGGACTTCTGCCCACACTTCTCTAAACGTGCAGCTGTAGAGGGGCTACGAGTCCTGGGTAAGTTTTCTTTTAGTTATCACTTTCCAAGTCACCTCTGCTCCTGCACTGCCTGTGTTAGGAGGGGCCCTTCAGGAAGGGTGCTCTACCTGTCCTTTCATGCACAAATGAATTAGTTAGGCATCTTTGCAAGGATGTGATATGGCCAAGTACAAAGAGTCAAAGAAAGCTTTAGCCCTGAAACACTCTGATGACAAACACAAATGTTGGACTGATGGCACAGGCCATTATTACAAAGTAATTAAATACAGAAAATATTGTTTTCTGCTGTCTCCTCAGCTGAATTATTGGACTGATCCTGCAAGTTTTGCTGATTTTCCTGTGCTATGGATGGGCAGCTAAAGCAAAATGACCTGTGACAATGGGGAATGGCTGAGATTGTTGGCTGCTGCCATTTGCACTACAAATTGATTTTTCATTTTTTGGTTTTTGAATGGATATTAGCAATTTGATTCCCCTCCTTCCCCAGCTTTCCTCTCCTATAAACACACATAGCTGAGTGGCTTTGTTCCACCCAGTTGTCTCCATATATTCACCCCAAACCCACTTATCATGGCAACGAGCCTAGACATAACCATTCAATTGAGGCTTTTGAAGAAGGGAGAGGTCACCATCTGAAAGCAAAAGGTGATAAGGAAGAATGCTCTGAAAATGCCAGATCTGTGCTGTGAAGGGTAAGGTGGTTGGATCAGCCGAGAGCCCATTGCTGTATGTTTACATGGAGGTGTAAGTGCCAGTGAGGAGGAAAGTGTTGGTTGTGGTGGGGATGGGAACACTCAGTTCAGGACCTCTCAGTGTGTCCATGTGTCAGTTCTCCATTCATGGTGCTTGTTCCTCCACCACACACTCCTCTGCTGACCTGAGTGGGATGGCACTGGTGCTTCCTTTTCCAGCTCCTGCAGCTGAAAGAGCAGTGGTTTTGCTTTTGCTTCTTTCCTCCCCACTGCATTTGGACTCCAACTTCTAATCACAGCCAGCCCCCTCCTCTACTCTGGGAAGTGAACATGTCCCCTGTGAATCCTGGCAAGGCCGTGCGTCATGCTGAGGGTTTTTTGGCAGGGTGAGGTGCTGACTCTATGGCGTGTTTGGCTTTTGCAGGCACAGATGGGACTTTGGTGATGAAAAAGCAAAATCACAATAGTCAAGGTTTGTCATGAACAAAATGCAGCCACCTGCAAGAGTTTCCAGAAGATGAAAAGTTGGCATGTAACTAGAGAATCCTGCTGTAAAATTCAAGTAAAATTAATGGATGGATTTTATTCTGAGCTTATTGAAACATTTCAAAATTTCCACAATCTGAAAAGGTTTTAAATGGAAGTTTCAGATATCTCCCCCTCACTCCACTTTCCCCTCAGTCTCCTCTTTCCCTCTCACACTGTGGTTTTTAGTGTTATTAATATGTAAATTAAACTCATTTATATAAAGCAACATCTTGACAAGTTGACAAGAGTTGTACATGACACGAGTTTGGGTTGGGAGATGTTTCTGTTTCCACAATTGCTGTTATTCCCTGGGATGGAAACATAGCTGTGCTCAGCAGTGGCTGGGATGCTTACGCTGCATTTTAGCCCCAGTTCATTTGGCAATGTACAACTGGGACACCGTGCTGGATGCAATCACCATGTCTGTGCAGAGCCTCTCCAGGTCCTACAAAAGCCAGCAGAGGATCTGCTTTGTTGCTGCTTCTGGCATGAGGTTTGGGCCTGTGTGTTGCATAGCAACACTAAATTATGGAAAGAACCCTCAAAAGGCTATTAATGCTACTTATGCATAAATACAGTTTGTCTTGCTCCTGTTTTTGAATTATTTTTATGCTGTTCTCCAGCCAAGTGAAGGATTTCATCTTCCTGAACAATGAAACTCAAGTTATTTCCAGAAGGCTGGCAGTGCTCACTCAGTGGCACAGCAGCTGTACTTGGTCTTTTTCAGGGCAAACACCTTGGGTTTCATTTTAAGGAGAAGTTTAACTTGTTGCTTATTACTCACAGCTGACCTGACTTAGCTCCTGCTTGTGAGATGGGTTTCATGGCAAGCAGTAGAAGGGGTTGTGTGTCAGGTGTGGGAGTTTCCTGTGTGGATCCTCACTGGCAGCTAGAAAGCACTTCTAGCTTGTCTCTCTGCACTTCTTCTAGGGAAAATTATCCCTGAAAGCAAGGGGTATATTTTGCCTTTTTCTCCTATTCTTTGAAAGCTGTCAGTAGTAATTTAATTAGTTGGTGCATAATCACAGATTATCATTTCCAATTCTAATGTATTATAATGTTGTTTATACTGATTTGATGATTAAAGGCCTTGTCAGAGACTTTGTTTCTTTTCAAAAAGAAAAGGTATTTATCAACCTTAAAAAAAAAACCAACAAAGACTTTGTTGTTATGCAAATGAAACATACCAGATTAAGGAGGCTTATTTTACCTGAACAGGTATTTGTAGTTATTTTCTGTATTCTAGCTGTCATTTTATTGTCTGCAGAGCCCTTGGCTTGCTCTGCAAGATAAATCCTCACCAGACCCAGCTCTGTCATGCGGTGCTGTGGCTCTGCCCAGCCTTGGTCCATGTTCCTGTCCACCTACACCCTCTCCTGCTTTATCTGTGATCCCCATCCATGCCCAGAAGGGCTCTTGCTGGCTCTGTGCCTGCTAATGGGATCTCTCAGAGCCTCTCCTGTGTCTCAGGGTGCTACCAATGCACCAGTCCAGTTGTGGGTTCCCAGGACGCTCAGGGCAGACAGAGGGGAGCTGTGGGACACACCACCAGCACGCAGCCCATGCCTGCAGGTAAATCACAGTGTGTCCAGCGGCAAATGGTCCAGGTGGAGATTGAGGGAGCCCCTTGACAATGCAGGAAATGTTGGTGGGTATGATGCTGCCTGGCAAAGAGATGCTGTCACCCTTGAGCTGATGGGTTTTCCCCAGCTGCCCTTCCCAGGGACCACCACCAGGATTTTACCAAATCCCACTTTATTTCTCCAATCTCCTAGTAAGGAACATCTCTACTTTGCACCAGAGTTGGACTGAAGATCCAGTCATGTGGAATGGCAGTAGGCAGTAAAGGGCAGAAGACCTCTTCTCTGAGCAGGATACTGTGTAAACCCTTCTGTTTTGGGATGTTGATTATGTTCTGTTTTATTTTGCGTGTGGTGTTCTGCAAGTGATGGCTGTGGCTGCAGGATGTGTGTCTGTTCCTTGAAAAAGCAATATATTTCTCCACCTTGCTGCTGGAGCTTTCACTGTCAGTTTTCTGCAGCTGGGTGAATGACTGTGTTTGTCTGTCATCTATTCCACAGTCTGTTATTTAAATTACAAAGCTCATTCTTTGCATCAGCATATGCACAGCAAGTTAGCAATCTATGCATAAAGTCCCAGCAGGCAATGATTGTCTCCTAAGGAAGGCAGAAAGAAAGGCAGCCCGCTGGATTGACAGAAACGTTGCTGAATTCAGATTCATTCCTGGAACGATTTGGTTTTCTTTCGAAGAAAGTTGCCATTAGCACGGCTGCAGCTGAGCATAGGTGAGCACGGTGTTGGAAATTAGGCTGCTGTAAAAATACCCCGTTGTCATCAGTTTGTATACTACCTCAGTAAAAACAAACCCCAGACCTGAACAATTATGCTAATTCCGCTTTGATTTGCAGCACTGATAACCAGCAATGTGCTGCTGGAGCTGCCCGGTGCATGTGCCAGAGGAGCAGGCAAGGATCTCACGGGGCTTTCTGCAATGCTTTTCTTTAATGGTTCATTAAGATTTGGGTTCTGGTTTACATCACACCCCGCTTTGGGTATCTCCTCCCCGCCATGGGTAAGGGTGATGTGAGCCCAGTGACCCGTCCTTACTAGCGGGGTGAATGTGGCTGTGGGGATCTGGAATGGGGTGTCAGTGGTCTGGGTGAGCCGGCAAAGGAGACAGATTGTTATTATTGTTATTTTCTATAATTGCAGGTGATAGTAGGGCTGTTTTGTCCTTGACCTGGGCAGTGGCCTGACAGGGAGGCAGAGGAGACTGTTTTAGTCCATTTTGCAATGTGGTCTCTCAAGAACACTGCCAGCAGACAAGTTTAAGCTGTGCTGGCGCTTCCTCAAACCCTTGAGCCACTCCAAGAGCAGTTCCCTGCCCCGCCAACACATTTGGGGCCAGTGGAGCTGTCACTGCTTACTTGTGAGCATGGTGGAGATAGGAACAGCACCTGCAGTCCTCCAGAGGTGCTGAGCCACCTGGATCTTCGAGCTTACTGTGGATAAAATGGTTGTTTTCACAGTGATCACTGGTTAAACTTTCAGTAGATAAAAAGGAGCTACAATTTAAAAGTAACTGAGCCCTCCCAGACCTTTTCCAGGTGTCCTTGCAACAGAGAGCTTCAAGAGCTGGCTGATTAAATTGCAAGGCACCAAAGGGTGTGCATATGTGTCTTTTCTGTCTATAGACACACACATGTGTGCCTGCATGGGCAGGGAAGTGCCATGGAGGCTCCGAGCTCTCTCTGTGTGCTCCAGAGGCAGCACTGGGTTCCAGCATGGCTTGGACTGGGGGTCCAGCGAGTAAATCACCCTGGTAGAGTCACTTCCTCAGGGCGCCCTGGCTAAATCCTCCTCAGGCACAGGCATTCTTGCCCAGTGCTTATTTTGCAGTGCTGCCCTAAATGCAGTTCATGGTCACTCGCCTCTCTGGGGTTCAGCTGTATTTGCTCTTGCTCAAACAAATCAGAGGAAGCTTCTCCTGCCCTGGAGATCCTGCAGTGCCCCTGGACAGGGAGCATTATCCTCTGGCCATGCTGCTGCAACTGAGCCCAGTTTCCCATCTCCACAGCCTCGGGAGTGCTGAGCACATGGACAGCCTCCCCCTCCCCCAATATGAATAATTTTAACCCTTGGAACAAACTCTGGGTCCCTGATAATGGTCTGTCTCCTTGCAGCAGGGTGATCTGGGAAAGGCTGCCCTTCACTCTCAGGCTTTCAATTGACCTTTTTCTTTCTCTGACAGAAGGGTAAAATCACAAACATTAATGTTATAGTTTTTGTTGTTTGTGGGGTTATAATGCAATATATATTGGCTGGTGTGAAAGTTCCTCTCACTGGGTGTAGCCCCTGCATGTTTTCCCAAGCAATCTCTGAGTGATAGGGTTACAAAGGCATGTCTTAGTCTGATGAGTTTCAGCACAAACAGTTATTATTTCTAAATAAATACATGCTATTAAGTGCTATCAAACTTCTACAGATATTATTATACAGATATTATTATAACATTAAAACGTTAGAAAAGGCTGAACTCTCACCTGGGAAGCAGCACATAATGCAAATCAATAGAGCTGCGTTTCTTTATCACTTTATTGGCTCACAAACACACAGCTTGTAGGAGCCCTTCAGGATCCTCCCCTGTTGGCAACTCTGTTATATCTCCAAACACCACCAAAGGAACAGTTTTTTCCCTCAAGGTAATTGCATAACTTCCTTTTGTTTCACACCAAAAAAACACCGTGCACGTCAATGGACTGCAGAGCATGTTTAGATATCTCTTACCCTTCGCTAATGATGTTGAGTAGATCAATCAGGGGGAGAGAGTAATTTCTTTTTTTTTTTCCTCCCTTGTAGAGGATCTTGATCTTTCTCTGAGGGGAATGACCTTGACTTGGTAATGCAGCTAAACGGGGAAAGCTGTTTTGCTATTCAAAATGAATATAGACTAGCTAAATAAATAGCAGGCAAAAGAACAAATCTTTTCCCTTAAATAAATGTAAGATATTAAGACCTGGCTTTGCAATGATTATAGTCTAATACACAGCTTGCTGAGAGGCGGTATTTTGCCTGTGTCTCTAACCTTGAATGTTCCATTCATCTCTGTGGAACTGCTTCCTTTTTGCTGTACATTTTGTGCACACAAAGAATAATTTAAAACGTACATGGCATGGTCAATCAGAGATACCTAACTGGTTCTTTGGAAAACATGAATTGTCCTTTTTTTTTTTTTTTTTTTTTTTTTTTGTTAATACAAACACAAAACAAGTCAGTGGCACCACATTAATCATTCAAGCCGACTGGAAAGTCTCCAAGCACAAACTGAGTTTAAAAAAAAAAAACCAAACAAAAACCCCACACACTTTGATAAGAACCAACTGGGAATGAGATCCTTTTTTTCCTCTAAGTTTCAAAAAGAACAACAACAAAAAAAAAACAATTCGAGGAATTGGCAAGCAAACAAATTGAACTATCATGGCCAGTTGTAAGGGCCATGCTTTGGCTCTGGAGAAATGATTCATAAATATTCATTAGCCTGGGGAAACATGAAAAACAGGAATAGACTTATTCATAGGAGTTCATCTTTAGGGTCAATGTTAGGGTGAGAGAGCCAAGACAGGCAAATTGCACTTTTATAACGTATTTCCTGGGACAGCCAAGATCTGCAGTCTTCTCTCTTAAAAACAAAAGAAAAATAAAAAACAAACTCAAAAGACAGCAAAAAGGTGGTTTAATTTCTTTACCCAGCAGAGGTGCTGTCTCAGCTCAGGCAGCCCCGCAGATGATGCACACCCCGTGTGCTCCCCCAGTGCCATGCCATGGGACAGCGGTGGCTCTGGCTGTGTGTCCCCAGGGGCTCTGTGTGGCGTGTCCCCACAGACTGGCCTGTCCCCACACACTGGGGCACTGCTCCCATGCTGTGTTTGACACTGCTGCAGTTGCCTTGTCCCATTCACTGCTGGGGTACTGGATGGACCTGGGGGTTAATGCCTGTGGCATGTTGTAGCTCTGTTCAGAAATGGGGGTTTTACTGTAGGAAAATATCCTAGGGTTTTGAAGCTGGCAGGGTTGTTCTTGAAGTCCTTCCATAGAAAGTCAGTGCACAGCAGAGAGCTAATGAGCTCAAAAAGCAGATAGGATGGGAAGAGTCCACAATGCTTCCAGGAACCACCCCCAGCTTACCAGAGGAATTGAAAATGACTGTGACCTCTGGCAAGATGGCCAGGAGCATGAAGATGTCCATATGTCACCTATCTGCTAGAGGCTGAGATGAAGAGAAGTGAGTCTCAGGGAAATGCAGCCAGGTCCAGATGATAACTCAATACTGTAGGACTTGGAGCCACTACCTTCCTCTGCTTCCAGGGAAAAGGCTGTTCTTCTGTTTACTCCTGCATCCCTTGGTTGCCTGTTTAGAAGGTGACATTGATATTGCCTGTTTCCAAATGTATGTGTAATTTCTTAGCAATTGCTCTCCACTGCTGGATGGATGGCTGTGTGCTGCCATGAGACACAGACTGGAATTAGCAGCATCACTGTGGAACCTGTGAGTGAGCCCCTGTGCTCACAGGAAAGGAAAAATACAGCACAACTGAAAAATCAGCCCTCCACTTACCCACTTACTGTAGCACACAAAGTGAACTGTGCTTTAATGCTGCTAAAACAAGTGGATGAAGGATTTTAGTGGCTATCCAAGGTCAGTTCAGATACACCATTTATGATTTCTACACTTAGAATCATACAATCATACAATCAATGGATCAAGGTTTGCATGGCAAGGTTTTGGTAGCAGAGGGGGCCACAGGGGTGGCTTCTGCGAGAAGCTGCCAGAAACACCCCCCATGTCCAAAGGAGCCAATTCCAGCTGGCTCCAGGACAGACCTGCTGCTGGCCAAGGCTGAGCCCATCAGTGATGGTTGTAGCTCCTCTGGGATAACAATTTTAATAAGGGCAGAAAAACCCAAATCCCTGCACGATTGTGGCTGGAGTGAGCATATGTGAGAGAAACAGCTCTACAGACAGCAAGGTCAGTGAAGAAGGAGGGGGAGGAGGTGCTTCAGGTACCAGAGCAGAGATTCCCGAACTCTAAATATCCAATCTAACCTGCCACCCAGCACAGCTTGAGGCCATTTTGTCTTGTGCTGTTGCTTGTTACTTGGGAGAAGAGGTCAACCCCTACCTGGCTACCACCTCCTTTCAGGTTGTAGTAGAGGTGGATAAGGTCTCCCCTGAGTCTCCTTTTCTCCAGGCTAAACACCCCCAGCCCCCTCAGTTGCTTCTCATAAGACCTGTGCTCCCGGCACTTCACCATCTTATATTCCACACAAATATGATCCTTAAAATCCTATAGCTGGGACAAGATGTTGGAGCCTCTCAGACATTGCACCAGGAGAAGGAAATGCAAAGATGTAGGTGGGGAAGTACAGCCCAAGAGTCTTGCCAGAAATGGCACCAGTCTTGTAGAAAAATTGGACAAGGATGAAGCTGAATTTAGGAAAACAATAGCTATAAATATTTGCTGCTTTGCTATAAGCAACAAAGCCATGAAAATAAATTGGTAAGTTTGCAAGATCCAGCTGTTTAATATCAGCTTCCCCAGTTCCACTGGGAAATGCTTTGTCTCATGGTACTTGGGATACTGTAATAGTTTGCCTCTCCTAAGTCTGCAGAGTAGTGTCCTCCATCTTTTTGGTTACTACTGTAATTTCTGGTGCTTTTTAATATTCCACAGTAACTCTTCTCAGAAATATGAGGCTGAGGGGAAATTTGGCTTGTTCCACTGGAGCATCTTTGTGCAGGGTTTTCTGTTTGCTGATTATTATCTTGAACAAGCAGAATCCTGACAAAGGAAGGGGGAGGAAAGGGGTGCTCACGTTGAGCTTTTGTACCTTTCCCAGGTTGTTTTCCTCTGCTTGCTGGGTTACAGAGATACAATCAGAGAGCTTTAATACTCTTGCTTTGGGGAGAGGGATTTCCAGCTCTGCAAGGTGGATTTCACTGAGCTTGATGATCTGGGAAGGCAGAGGCTGCGGGACAGGCTGTGCAGTGTTACAGCTCTTCTTCGTTTTGATTAGAGCTCATCATGTGCTGAGTGAGGACAGTCTGCTGTAAGAAGCAACCTGTCCACAGCATGGCAATGCCAAACAACCAATTGCCCTTTTATTACAGTGGACTTAAAATCCTCTTCCGCAGTGGGTCACTCTGAGTCCGTGTTTTATCCCAGTCCAGATGTCTCACAGTTGTTTGAGTACAAGGGCTGTGGAACCAGCATCCTGACTCAGCCTGATGGGAGCTGCTGGCTTTGGAAGAGCACATGGCTGCTGTTTTCTCTTCCTGCAGGCTCAGGCACTGCAAGCACTATCACCTACAAAGAGGGAGTCTGGGCCCCATCCCTCCCTGCTTTGCCTTCAACCCAGTCTCTTGCTGTTTTCTTTTTCTTGCCCTGCATTGATACTTCCTTCACACTTCTGCTGGTCCTCCATCACCAGCAGCCAGGACATTGCAGCTGTCTATATTTTAACTTAAAGTGAATGGCATCTTTTCTCCTGGCAACAGGCTGCCTTGCTTTCTTCCCCTCTCCTTCAATAAAAAGTGACAAGTGCTCCTTCACAGAGCAGCGCAATCAAAGGAGCCACTCACAGAGAGCTGACAGTAAGTTGTGTGCTGGCTGCAAACTGTTTCACTGTGGGGCCGCTTAAATAGAGTTCACATCCTTCCCGTCTCTCTCCCTCGTGTGACAGTGCCTTGCACCATTTCTGATGATAGCAGAGCTTATCACATCATGGTTTATCTGAATAATCAGCTTCGAGGTTTTAAAACCATCTCAAAGGGGCCTTTTGTGGCTCTGCGAAGCTCCTCTCACTGTGATACGATGCAGCCAAGGGCTGTACCAGAGGGCTTTGCTCCCTGCTCTGATGCTCAGCACCCTCCCAGTTGCTGGATCAGTATATAAGGAGCTTTTCTAACCATTTCAGGATGCACTGATGTGCATCTTCAACACTGGTTCAGGCAATCACAGACACACTTTGGATGAAGAATCTCATCTTCCTGAGTGCCAGTGCTGCCTAGCAGCAAGGGAGCCTCTCAGCAATGCTGCAGATCAATAATATCTCTAGTTCTCCTTCAAATTCCCTGGAGTCATGGAATTTACCTCTTCCTTGTCTCCAGCTGCAGCAGTCTTCCTCAGCACTGATGGGCATCTGTCACCACTGTCTCAGTGCCAAGCATTTGCCAGTCTGTATTGGAGGCATCTTGGCTGAAAATGCCACTGTTCCTGGTCACAAGGGGATGAGGATTTGTGTGTCCCACTGTAGCTCCACTCAAACTGAGTGTTTGTCAGGCTACTTTTGGGCTGTAATGGCGGCTTTTGCAGCATGACAGTCAATTCAGCGGGCAACAGTGCAAGCATTGATGGTGGATGCCCCTCTGCATATGGGCAGCGAAAAGACAGTGCGGTAGGAGCATAAGGTTTGCATTAAATGCATGATTAAATTCCACCTGGGGTAAGGCTGTTTTTTGTAACCTGGCCTTGCAATTAAGCAGGGGAAGTACTGCCATGGCCACATATGCTGGGACAAACCCATCCCTGGTGTGGCACACTGCTGCTGCCACAGGAATGGAAGGATTGAGAGTTCAGAGATGGCTTTTTGACTCATGCTTAAATCTGAGTCTGACTACATCCCACTAAATTTAATTTCAGTTTGTTTGGACCAAGTGCATTTTAAGAAGAAATTTGGAGCTCAAAAACAGTCACTAAGTCTTCCAGCTTTATATCACAAGCCATTTCATTTTGGCCTATTTTCCTAGAGATGAACAAATAATCTGCACTGGAACCCAGCATTTCCAGGAAGGCATTGTTCTCAATCTTTCTGTGTTTTTTGTTTTCTTATTTGTATCTACAGTACTGTCATAGTTTAATCCCAGCTCTGGCAAATAAGTACCACACAACTGCTTGTTCACTCCCTGCCCTCCCAAGTGGGATGGAGAGACGAATTGGAAAAAATGTAGAGATAAGAACAGTTTAATAATGGAAATAAATAATAACAATAATAACTATACTTATTGTAAGGAAAAGAAGCAAGAGGGAGACAGAGAGAGGAATAAAACCGAGGAGGAACAAGTGATTCACAGCACAGTTTCTGACCACGCACTGACCGATGCTCAGTCCACCCCAAAGCAGCAACCAGCATCTCCTGACCAACTCCCCCAGTTTCTGTACTGAGCATGACATTCTGTGGTAAGGAATATCCCTTTGGCCAGTTCAGGACAGCTGTCCCAGCCATGCTGCCTCCCAGCTTCCTGTGCACCTCCTCACTGGCAGAGCACAGGACACTGAAAAGTCCTGATTTAGAGAAAACACTGCTTAGCAACAATTAAACCAACAGTGTGTTATCAACATTATTCTTATCCTAAATCCAAAACACAGCCCTACACCTGCTACTAAGAAGAGAATTGACTCTATCCCAGCTGAAACCAGGACAAATATGTTTCAGTGAACCTTCACTGTTAGATTATTTTTTTACCCTTCTAATTTAAATGAATGTGGCTTTAGTGAGCGCAAATGTACATTGTACAGTAGGAAGTTCAGAAAACTACTTTGCAAGGATTCTCCTTCTGCTGCTCTGTTAATGAAACAGAAACACTCTTCCTTGCTGTGGTCTGTGCAAGATAGCTGGACTTTTTACATTTTGTAATTAGTTTCTAGATGATTATTAATATTTTCATTCTTGATTCCATGCCAATGTCTGCTTTTGGCCAAGGTCTCTTTTGACCATCTTATTTTGCATATTAGTGCTAAGCTGCTGAAGAAAACACTCCTATTGCTGAAATCTGGGGGATTGCACTTGCTGAGCAGAGGGGTAGCAATTTGGGAACTTCAATAATTAGTCCTTCGTTCCCATAAGTCTGCTTATACTGCACATAAATGTGAACTAACCTTTAGGAATCCTCTGCAGCTCTGACAACTAATATCAAACTTATACTTTTCAACAGGACAGAGAATGTATAATTTATGAGCTAGCAAAGTATCTTTAATTAAACCAGTATTTTCTAAATTTTGACTTAATTTAATTCTAATCTAACAGAAAGAAGCAATCTGAGTCCAGCCAAGGTTTTCCTTAAATACCATCCTTGTTATCTAGGAGACTTTGAATCAAGTAAGATAGATGGTTTTAATTTCCATGTTCTCAGTGTAACACTTGGGGTCAATGTTTGCATACTTATCATAGGCAGTTTACCACTGACAACCACTGTAATTGTTCAACTTTTCCTTGGTGAAGACCTGATTGACTATTATGCACTGTATTTATTTTGTCTCACACTAAAATATAGATGATTGATTATTCCATTATTCTATTGACCAAGGCTGTAACAAGGTGTGACAAATATGTGCCATTACAGTCCATAACCAGCTGTGGAAGGTGGTGCAGTCAGGTAGGAGAATTGTAATTCCACTCTCCAGAAAGCTTTAGCAAACTTTCAGGGCATGGTATTTAAAAGACTTTACCTGAATAAATATTCCTCACTTTTACTAGGTACTTTCTAAGGGTGAAAAAAAAGATAACTGGTCCTGATCTGAAAACCTTAGAATATGACTGAGAGCCCACTGGAGCCAAAGGAAATTCTTCTGATGGGTTGCTGGGCTTTGGCAGGGTCCTGAGGATAATTCTTCTGTTTACTTCACTGAGAGTTGTGTCAGCCCCGAAAAAAAAAATCACCATTTGTTAACTGCATTAAAATGTGCAGGGAAAGAAGTGTCTTCTGTCACTGATGTAACACATTAATGTGAATTATAAGCACATATCAAGGGGACTTACAGTTGGAAAGAGAAAAATCCTGCATTTTAAAGCTCTTTATCTGCAACTTGGTATTTGAAATGCGTAATTTAATTATCTTTGAAATTCTTTGTTCCTCCTTAAAAATAAATCACATTTAATTTTCCTTTTAAATATCATGCATTGATGGACGCAGCACTGGGGATCGTGGCAACAAAGTGGTGTTGAACCAGCCACTGGAAATTAGTATAATAAACAATGCATTTGCTACCAGTCTGTCATATTAATTAGTCTTCAGAATGTGTCATTCCTTTTCATTTGTATTTAACATTGCCTGAGCTTACTGCCAATTAAATACAATGTTGTTATCAACTCAGCTTGCACGTGATTACATTGGATTAATGTGATTCTTTTCTTTGATCCACTATAATTAAAAATCACAGTTGTGATTTTAAACAAGTGTAAAAATATAACCAGTTTGCATATGCAGCTGCCTTTTTCTTCTATTAAAATTTAATAACATTCACCTCTAATTAACAGCTGTGGAGGTCCTGAGCCCTATTTAGCAGCTCAGAGGAGACTGCAGCATTTTGGAAGCCCCACACGTGCCCCTGTCCTTGCCCTCTGTCCAGCTACACTGGGTGATGTTTTTGAGCGATATCTGTGGCCCTTCAGTCGCCAGATCCTCAAGAACTCATCAGATGCGAGCTGAAAGAAAATACCAGTTTAAAACTCAATACCATTTCCCCCTCTGAACTTTCCAGGCGTTGTTATTTCACTGAGCTCTTGATTTTGGGACCTGACGCCCTGTAGGGGTACAGAACAGACAAAATGCCACCGCCCAAACCAGAAGGACATTGTTTCCCATCTCTACCCACCTCTCTGCTGCTGACAGACAGGTCTCAGGCAGCAGAAAGGCTGGAGGAGGCTGCTCTTCTGCTGGAGCAGATAGAAGTAATTAGTCAAATCACTGTGGCGCAGAGAGGGATGCTGGCCCATCTCTCGCCAGGCGGCAAACGATTCATTGCATAACAACTTCAGTAAAGGGGCTTCTTTTTTTTTCTTCTTCTATTTTGAGCAGGGAAACGGAGATGAATTTTTCAAAAGGCCACCACAGCTTTTGTTTGAGAGCTTTGCCTTCCAGGTCTCCTAAGGCCACTGAGAAAGTCACGACCTCAATAAATGTCATCAGCAGTCACTCTGGGAGGGATGGAGACCAAAAGCAGTGCTGCCTCCTCAAGAAGCATAGCCATGGTGAGCTGGTGAGCAGCTCCTGGATAGCTGGTGAGTTGTTGTTATTTACCAGCCTGATTGACCCATTTATACCACATGTGCACCAAGCTGTGCTGGATCCTGCAGGAATAAGGCAGCCCTGGATAGTGACACCCTCCACCCCCTTGTCCACACCAGCCATGGGGCTGTGCACAGCAAGGACATGCAACCCCTACAAAAGCACTACTGGCTAGAAGAAATTTTCCCCAACAAGCAGAAACAAACAGAAAATTGCCCCCTTACTTTCTGCATCACCTCCCAGTGAGTGACGAGCAGTGTTTGCTGTAAGCTGGGTTTTGCCCACTGCTGTGCCCCATCAGCTGCCATTGCAAAGGGCTTCTGTGCTGCAAGAGGCAGAGCTTGCCTCTCCCACCACGTGTTTTTCCTTACTTGTTCCCAAAGCAGATGAGAGCAAACTAAGCAAAGAATTAAACCTCAATGAGGGGAAGTTAGCGAAACACAAGCCATGCCTTGCTGGCCCTTCGGTAAGTAACACACGGTGTTCTGCTGAGGTAGGGCTCTTTGTGCACATAATAAGTAATGTTCCAGTGAGATGAAACCTCAGGCTCCTGATTCAGCCGATATTTCTGGCAAATTGTTGACCTATTGCAGTTTATTCAGGATTTTTCCAGTCCAGTTATAGTGGCTCTAACAGCTACAGATTTGTTGTGCTGTTTCTAACAAATATGCGGCTTTTGGGACTCTGAAAGCTATATCTTGAGGCACCCCAGAGAATAATTGCTTCTGTGCTCTGCAGTAACACTCAGTGTTTATAGGCAAGGAAAATAATTAATTTAATATTAATTAATAGGATTTAATATAGCCAGTGCTAGCTTGTGTCATAGCATAACTCATAGAGACAATTTTAATTTCATCTGACATATGTATATTGATGGTTTCTCTCCTGGGCTGGAACCAGAGAATGGTGTGGCTGTGCCCTGGGCAGGGAGAAGGGCAGCCCAGCTAATGAGAGGTGGCTGTGGGGAAAGGGTTCATCAGAGACATTTGCTACCAGGAAAAATTTTAAAGGAGAAAGCAGGAAAATGGCCCTTCTTTCTGTTCATGTTGGGAAGGAACAACTGCAGAAATAGTCTCGTTGCCTGGGTGTGAAGCAGTGGTTTTGATGGAGAATTAGAGCAGTTTTCTCTGGTTTATTGTAGCATGAGCAAAATTTTAATCCAATTTTGGATCTGTTAAAATTTGGAGGAATTTTCAGAGTTCCTGAGAAGCTAACAAAATGTAAGGGCATTGCTTATGTCACTTCAAAGAGGAGATGTGTCAAATCATAGAATCATAAATACCAGGTTGGAAGTGACCTCAAGGATCATCTGGTCCGGCCTTTCTTGGCAAAAGCAGGGTCAGACAACATGGTCCATTATCCTGCTCTGCTGAATCTTAAAAGTGTCTAAGATTGGAGAATCCACCACTTCCCTGGGGAATTATTCCGATGGGTGATTGTTCTCACTGTGAAAAATTTTCTTCTTGTGTCTAACTGGAATGTCCCCAGAAGTAACTTGTACCCATTACCCTTCCCTTTTCCACATGACTCCTTGTAAAAAAGGAGTCTTCGTCTTTGTTGTAGCCACCCTTTAAATCCTGGAACATGGCAATAATTCCCAAGGCTTCTTTTCTCAAGGCTGAACAAACACAGATCTCTCAGCCTGTCTTCACATGCCAGCCCTTCCCAGTCCTTCAATCATCTTTGTGTCCCTTCTCTGGACCCTCTTTGCCTGTCCCTATCTTTTTTTGTGTAGCAGGCCCAGAACTGAACAGAGTATTCCAGGTGTGGCCTGACTAGTGCTGAGTAAAGTGGGATAATGGCTCCTTTATCTTTGCTGGTGATGCCCTTGTTGATGCCACCTGCACCCTGCTGTCTCTCTTTGCTGCAGCAGTGCACTCATAATGCATATTGAGCTTGTAGTGGAGTGACAAAACCAAATGCTGCCTTGTGCTTTGCCACCTATTAAACCCAGCAAGAGACTGTGATCCAGCCCCTTCTCTGAGTGTTGCTAAAAGGCTTTTATTAGCAGCGAGATGCAGCCTGTGGGGATTTGTCACACTGATGTTTCCCTGACAGGGGTCAGAGATCAGACAAATTTCCACAGCAATGTACGTCCAAGTTGTCTTTCAATATCCTTTGGCTTCACATTTCATGTCACATTAAGGCTTTCCCAAAATACTCATGTTTAAGATGAAACTCAAGCTGGCGCATGTACAAGCCCATAGGTTGTGCACTGGCACTTGGTCTTTCGGTGTTTTCAGGGGGTTGCCCTGTTGCCAGGCAGTGCATGGCTCATCCTTGGCTGCCATGGGGTGGACCTCCAGTGCAGCTCAGCCTGCATGAGTGCAGATACTTTGCAGACTGCCGAGATCCTGGGAATTGCTAATGAAACCAAGTGCTCTGCCAGCAAACTATCCTGGGTCCCCCACTGGCTGTGTAATTAAAATGGGTACTGTATGGGTGTGAAGTTAATGCTGTATACATAATGTATCTGTCCCAAGGTAAGCCTTCACATCTGTTCCCTGTTAAACTGTAAGTGCAGGATATAATTAAGCGAGTGAGAAATAGTTTGAGCAGAAAGCAGCGTTGTCCACCAGCAGCTTAAACCGCCTCGTGCTGCAGAGGGCAGTGATTTTAACCAGCCAGAGTTAGAGACGGCATAAAAACAGGCTGGAGGCTCTCCTGGTTGAAAACATTCATGGTTTTGGCTGTTTTAAATTTCCCCCCTTTATTCTGTCATTGATACAAGGAGAAACTGCAGTCTGTAAATGCCACCAGTTCTCCATTTTACAATGACGTTCCCAGGGACAGCAGAACTGCCTGTAAAGTGTCTGTCACCCAAGGAAAATTGGAAAAAAAAGTCTTCCAGGTTTCTGCACGCCCTTGTCACTCATAAATAAACTGTCACTTAACCCTTGCTTGCCCATCTCCTTCTGGTGCTGGAGCTAAAGATGGTGACATACTTACCTCAATGCTGCCGTCTTCTGGGTGTGGGCTGTTCTGGGAATGGTGCTAATGAGAGGGAAAAGAGGGGGAAATACCTGTCCTGGCATTTTAGGAATGTCTCTGGAAGTGCATATGTGGAGTCAGGCATGCTTCCCCAAAAGATTTGCAGCTGTAGACAAAAACTGAACCACCCACCCAGGCTTTTCTTCCCACCTCACCTGCTTTTTGTTTTGCTAAATGTCAGTTTGCTTGTCAGCCTCTGGCTGGGGTTTTGATGTTATTCCTTTACTTCTTTCAGCAGGATCCCTTTGCCAGGGGAGAGAAATGCCACAGCATGACAGCTTCTCTGTCCCGGCTGGGGCTGCATGTGTGAGAGCAGGCTCTGGCAGCGCACAGCGTCTGGACAGACAGACAGCACAGCTCCTGGATGGGTGGGCAGCAGGAAAGGAAAGGTGTCAAGGCACCTGTCAGCAGCCAGTGGATTTAAAAGTAAAATGCGCAAACAGGGTGTCTGCACTTGGGTGGTTTCCCCTGGCACAAAGGGGGAGGATACCAGACGCATCCTGGCCACTTTTCTCTGCCCCCCCATCACATCCCAACACTGATTCCTCAACACTTGGAGATGCATGATAGTATGTATTTAATTCAATATTTTATACTATGTGTATATATAGTTATATTTATTATTCATAATAATTTTATAAAGTATATTTACACATATGCATATTGATATACATATATACATGCAAATCCATAGCAGCCTTCTGAAATACCTTTATACACTTATATTTATATGAGATATAAAATACATATGTAATGTATATATAATGTAGTATAATGTAATGTAATATAATTAATATAAATGTATACACACGTATCTATAAACATTTTATGTATGTGTACATATATATGTGCGTGTGTGTAAATACGTGTGTATCTATACAAAGGTCTTTTACAAGGTCTTTGTATGTATATATACTAGCAGCATATCTCTGTGTAAATATATATATGCATGTAACTATACGTATATGCACACATTTTAAACATTACAAAATGCTGGGGTTTAGCTATACAAAGACCTTTATATATAAATACCTGAAAACTTTCTATGTCTACATCATCTTTATCCAGTGAACATAAGTCTTTTGCAGAGAGGGCTGTGGCCCTGGTGCCTGGCTCAGCTGTGCTCAGCAGTGCCCACCTCACCTGCCCAGAAGGTCAGGAGGAACTGCCTGTCACTATGGGCTGTGCAGCACCTCTGCTACTGCTGCTGCCCCTCCTGTCCACCCAAGTGTGACTACGTGCTCAGAGCACCTTGGGTTGAGCTTGTGCCTGAGCATTTGTATTTGTTTCTCTGTCTCTTCATGCCACTCTACAAACAACGGGATTTCCATTCCCCTGCTGCCACCTCTCTCAGCATTTCATGACATCTGTCTGTGTTTAGACCTGATAAACATGAAGTGTGCTGAATTTTGTCCTGTGGGAGATGCACAGGTGTTCACACACCCGGGGCTCGCTGTCTTGTGACTGTTAATTTTCCCCCTTGTTTTACTGACAATTGTTGCCTCAGCCTAGTCCAAAAGTCACAGCAAAGAGCACCTGAGGACAGTGCAGAGCCAGAGCCCTGCTGCAGGGCCAGCAGTGATGGCTGGGTCTTTGGAGAGGAGACTGAGGGGTGGAAAGGCATGCTTTGCTTCTCAGCTGCTGGATTTGTCTAGAAACCCTCTGTTTAGAGTCTACAGCACAGATACTTTACTGATGGTTGTTTATCATCTGCAGTCTGGTTTACGTCAGGAGAGGTTTGGGACTCAGCATTACTTTCCCTTCTGGTTACGGGGCTCAGTGGGGCTTGCAAGTCCTGCTGGAGGAGACTGAGAATGTGGATAGTACCCAGAAAACTCAGTTTATCTGGGACACACACATCTGGGCAGACTCAAGGCAGTGTGACTCTCCTGCCTGTGTGCAGTTAGCTGAAACTGCTATGTTGATTTTGTGCTTCCTGGGAAGACTTTTTTTTTTTTTTTTTGGTAATATCTCTGGCTTGAAATTTATAAAGTGCTTGACCACTCATGGAGTTCTGCAACTCCACCGTCTGCGTCATTATACACTGAGCAGGTGGGGACAGACCACCTGCTTCACATCTGGAAAGTGCCTCAGTTTTAAGGGAAAAAAAAACTTTTAGGAAGGAGCTGAAATCCGAAATGGGTGAGAAATGTCTTCTTAAAAAGACCAAGAATTAGCAGAATCTAAGTGGCACAAAGAGGAAATCTTGGCAACAAAGCAAGCTGTGTGAACAGGTCTGGAAGTGAAAGGATGAAGGGAGACTTTTTTAAGGTAGACCTAGGAAAAACTATGAAAATGCACAACTTCTACAACCATAGGGCATTGAAAAGACTAAGGAGAGCAGACTGAAGGAATGCTGGATGGGAGCACAGGACAGGTGTATATGGGTAAAATGTTATGTGCCCTCTTCTTCAATGTGGGAAAAATGCCTGGATTTTGGATGAGTATGAGCTAAAGGCACCAGGGTAAAGAGACTGAATGCAAAACTGGGGGTTAATGTGCAGAAGTGAAATCCCAAATCTACCAACCCACAACAAGTTAGGTTTTCTAGTTCCTGATCCCCCAGCAGGATGTTTTTTAGGTATTTACACACTTCACTGGGTTTGTTGGGCACTGAAGGAGCTGCCTTGGGTGCCCAGCAGCAGAGAGTGGGCAGTCCAACAGCTTTCGAAGGTGGGGGCTTAACCAGGGTATCAACTCAGAGGTGGGATTGTGTACATGGAGTGTGCCAACTGTAGGGCAATTATTTAAGAAGGGCTTGCTAATTGAACAGGGTCCAGTAGTCAGAGCTTTGTCACATTTTTCTGAGAGAAAGACCATTTACAATGACACGAAGGCAAATAGGATAAAACGCAACATGATTTACCAAGCAAGATTAACCTGAAATCCCTAACTGATCTTGCAGATAAAGGAAATCCAACAGTTCTCCTCCTTCAGGATTTAAGTGAATCCCCTGCCTTTGTGCTCTGAATAGCTAACAGTATAAGCCATGCTGGAGAAGACGGGAATTAAATAACTCAGAAATAGGTGGGGAATTGGCTAATAGAGCCCAGTAATGGAAGGAGAGGTTTTTCAAGAACTGAGGCGAAGCTTACCTTGATCACTCTCCATCTGCATTAAAGGCCTCAGCGGAGGAACAGGGGTGTTTGCTGAGGGAACCTGGTGAGGAGAATGGCCCAAACACAGGAGGAGCTTTGGGATATTTTAGTGAAAGGATCTGGAAGAACGTCAACACACAGGAGGAAGGACACTCAGTTTACCACACGTGGTGCACTGTCCTGGAGCTGTGCACCAAGGCACTGGACTTCCCAGTGCCTTGCCCCAGTCCTGTGCCTGGAGGCATCTGCAGCTGCACATTAGATGCAAAAAAGCTGTGATACAATCAATCAGTGCCGGTGGCACCATGCCTGGCTCAGCAGCCCCTTGTTCCCAGCTACCCATCACAACGTTCTGGTTTTCTTGCTATGCTTCTTCCTGCTGTCACCCATCTCTCTGCAAGCCTGACTTCTGACTAATGTAAATACACATCCACTTTTTAATCATATTGAATACTAATTCCTTAATATGTGTTATTTTGTACTGTATCTCCATTTTCTGCTATCCATGTTAAGAGCACCAACAATTGTTATCACTGTTTGTCTGTTGCGTGTATATAATTAGAACAGTTGGCTCAGATAATTACTTCTTGCTTCTTTCAGTTCCTTCCTCTGTTTTGCTTTAGTCTACCTTGTTGGGATTTTTCTTCATTTCAGGCTTTTTGGAGGAAATTGTCAAAGCAGGGCATGTGGCTTCTAACTCTCCCACCCAGCCACCAGCTGCTAAGTCCTCCAAAACCTCTGAGTTTGTTAAACACTCCTGAGCTGCCAAATTTCTCTTATTCCTTATTTCTTATCCCGAGGCTCTAAGTGGAACTTCATAAATGATATTTCTGCAAGTGAATTGCCTCCTTGAGAAAATTGCCTGGTTGGTTTTATTCCCCGGGGGCTGCCAAGGCATCCAGCACTGCTGGTGTTCAGCTCCCCCCCAGCGTGCCCAAGGAAGGGAAACGCAGGAGCTGGATCTGACCAGCCCCTCACCTTCAAGCCATTCTTGCTCCAGCAGCAGGGAACGGAAAACTCCCAGTGGCTGAGGGATTCATTCGGAGACACAAAGCAAACCTGCATTGGAGACCTGGGAAAGTCCTGCTCTCTTTGGTCCCCATGTCAGAGTTTGTCTTGAAAGATTTCCTTTCACAGGGAAGTACCTGTTTAATTACAGCTATTGCAAACACAGTTAATAGCTAATGCATACACCAGTATATTTTAATTGAATATATTGAACACACTGAACAAAACCACAGCTCTTGACCTTTCTCGTAAGTGAAATGTTAGAACAAGCTTCTCTGTCTTCTGAGCCCATGGAGAGACCACCCATTGCTGTTAATGGAGCCACCCATGTAAATCCCTTTATGACAGCTCAACAATAGGCTGCTTAATGTGCAATTAGCTTCCTTTCATACAGTTATTGTTCATGTTGGAGGGGAAAAAAGTGGGAGGGCTGCTCTGGCTAAGGCAGAGTGCTCCAGGTCGCTGTGTCTGTGGCCACTCCAGCCTCAGCCATCCCACAGCAACACTTTTGTTACTTCCTGGAAAGGCCTTGGGTGATTTAACACCAGTGGCTACAGTTTGTCATTGAGATGGGACAGATCTGTAAACTTACCACCCTCTCCTGCCCTCCAGGATCGTGACAAGACAAAGCCAGATTTATTCAGGATGCTGGGATGCCAGGAACCGCTGGCCCATTGCCCACCTGGGTGCAGGAGCTGCAGGGATGTGGGATCCTCCCCCCTCACTGTCCCCTCACCCCAGCCAGCTCGTGTCTTTATTGATTTCTAAGAAGCACGAGTTTGTGATTAAAGTTTGGTCAGGCTTAGGTACTTTCCTGAATTGGCGCTTGGGTCCTTACTCCAGCAAAACTCGCATTGATTTGTGCTGGAGCACAGGCTGAGTAAGCCCTCGGGGACCATGATATATTTGCAGCATGGTGCTCTTCAGACACATGACAATTTCAGGGCAATTTTGTAACATTAAAACAGCATTACGGGTGTGTCTTTTAACTGGCCATAAATAGAAACCTTGACTTGTCTATACTGGTTTGATATTCCAAGCTAGGAAGGAACATTTAGTCCTGGCTCGCAAGCCATTTTATCACCAAAAAGAAATTTTGTAGGTTAGATAAGTCAAGAGCTTACTCTAGCAAAACTTCAGCCTGTGTCTGTGAGCTGCAGTGAAGCTGCATCTAATATTCAAGTGCAGGGAGAAAAGGAAAGGCTCTTTTTAAGGCTCATTAGAGATGGCAAAAAGATACAAAAAGACCAACGCCATTTTACACTTGTAAAAATACCCTTAGTAGATTCATATATTTTAATCTTCAGTACAAAAGCTCCATAACTACAGCAAGGCATTAGTTTCCGATGACTAGCTAACCTTTTTTTCTATAGCCTCTGGCATTAAAACTCTCAGTGAAAAGACACTTTAGAGCTAGTTCAGGCAGTTCATTTTCTGTCAATCAACTCTTAGGCTGGAAGTATAAAGGCAGCAACATGACAAGATTTCTATTTTAATATCTTTACACTTGATAAGATAATCCTAGAGGAATGGTGGTGATCAAATATTTACAGGCAGTGCTCACTGACACAGCCTATTGTAAAATTAAATACATAAAATTATGTGGGGATAATGTTAATGTTGTGATAGGAGGACAAAAGGCAGTGCGCCTGAAATGAAGGTTGAATCTTCTTAATATACCCTCTGAGGCAGGGACCGGCACTGCCGGCACAGGGAACAGAAGAGCTGCTTTCATTTCACATTTTGTGACCTTTCTCTGCTTTTCACTAGCTTGTTTGCTATTTAAACACATTTGCGTACTTACTGATCTCTATTTTTAAGTATGTATTTGTGTGTGTGTCCTGGGTATCTCTCTGAGATGCCCTCCATGGCTAATGAAGCCTGGGAGAGGGCAGGAGTTTCCACTAAGCGACCCTCTTTGCCCTTGGGAGCCCGGGTGTGGTCCCAGCACTGGCTTGGCTCTGCTGCCAGTGCAGAGTGGAGGGCACGGGCTGGAGGTACATGTGGGGTCTTTGCCCACTTGTTACAGTGGTCAGACAAGCAGTTACCTCTGGGGAGCTCTTCCTATGCACCCTGCAGACACACACATGCCCCAAAACAGACAGAAGTGCCCGAACTCCTAGTTTTACGGACCGTGAGACTTAACAGCAAACACAGTGATGGGGAAACATTTGCAAATGTGGTTTTTTTTGTCTTCCCCTCCTCTCTGTGCATTCCAAGTAGGAGAAGCAGTGACATCCCTCACCCAGCTGGTGATGCTGTGCCTGATGCCACCCAGGACACGGTGTGTTCAACTTGCCATCAACCAGGACCTCCAGGTGCCTTTCCTGGCAGTGCTTTCCACCATCTCATTTCCCATTCTGTATGTATATCCAGGGTTGCCTCATCCCAGGTGCAGAACCCAGAACTTCCCCTTGTTGAACTTCATATGGAGGGGATTGTCCCACTCTGCTCAGCACTGGTGCGCAGCCACACCTTGAATACCGTGGCAGTTTTGGTCTCCACAATATAAGCAAGACATTAAGCTATTAGACAGTGGAGGAGACAGACAAAGGAGGGCAATAAAGATGGTGAAGGGCCTTGAGGGGAATCCATATGAGGAGCATCTGAACTTGATGTTGAACTTGGTTCAGCTGGAGAAGAGGAGATTGAGGGGAGACCTCATTGTAGTTACAACTTCCTTGTGAGGGGAAGAGGAAGGGCAGGCACTGATCTCTTCTCTGTGGTGGCCAGTGGCAGAACCTGAGGGAATGGCCTGAAGCTGTGTTAGGAGAGGTTTAGGTTGGATATTAGGAAAAGGTTCTTCTCCCAGAGGGTGATTGGGCACTGGAACAGGGTCCCCAGGACAGTGATCACAGCACCAAGGCACATGGTGTGACCCCTGGGGATGGTCCTCTGCAGGGCTAAGGGTTGGACTCCATGACCTTTGTGGGTCCCCTCCAACTCGGCATATTCTGTGAAGGGCCTGTTCCTGCCTCAGCTGTCCCAGAGGAGTGCTGGCAGCACTGCAACACACCAAGGCCCTTCCACCACCGCTCTTTCTTCCCACTGCACTGAGGCTCAGCTAGAGCACGGGAAAAATGAAGCACTGATTTAGGCTGAAAAGCCAGTGCTAGCTAATATGAGAAATTACTCCAGCAATCATCACTCTTTTACTGTCACTATGGTGACAAAAGAAATAACAAAAGCCTGACCAGGAAGAGATAGGGTGACACAAGTAAAGAGGGACAGAGCAAACGCTCGGCAGCTGCGGCCGGGTTGAGACAGATTCAGGGAGGGGACAGGTGGTGCTCAAAGCCTGCTGGAGCTACCCTGGCTGAAGCATGCAGTGTGTCCCACGTGTGCATACAGGGGTTTGCAGTGTGACAAAATTACTAAACCCCCTTCACACCAAGTGCCACAGTCAATGCAGCTACCACAGACCCAAAAAATATAATAATCCTGGCTCTGTAAGGCTTTCATGCCACAGCTTCAATCCTAATGCACTAACGATTGATTTTTGCCCCTCCTTCCTCCGTAGTACTTACTTGCCGCCTGCCTTAAGGACAAGGTCTGCAGCCAGCCTGGCCTCCTCCCTGCAGAGTCACAGCTCTGAGCATCATTAGAGGACACAGCAAGGAAGTCTGCTCTTCTCAGCCAAAGCAATGATCACCCAGGACTGAGAGACACGGGTCCAGACTGAATGGGAAAGCACACAGGGACATGTCTGGAGGCAGCCCAGGACTGAGAGGAGCAGCTGATGGCAGGCCAGTGATGCTGACTGCTCGGCCCCTTGTCTCCACAGCACCACTGGTCAGGTTTACCACCATCTCACCATATACAGAGATGTGGTTGCCAGCTCCCAGCTGCCCAAACAGCAGGTTTTTGAGCTGTTTGAGGACAGGAGTATCTTGGAAAAACTCAAACTGAGACACTGGGCAGTTGCAGTAAAATGTGCAGGTCCAAGGATAGCTTGCTCAGGAGTCTCAGGTGGAGAAGGTGCCAGTGTTTTGATGCCTGTACTGCAGTGAGACTTCTAGTTCTGGGGACCAGGAAGAGGTCACCAGTAGGTCAAACAGCATCCAATGTCTTTGCCACTTTAAGTAGAAATTTTATTTTCTTGGAATCACCTTCTAAAATATGGAGTTGGGAGGGAAAAGGGTGGGGTGCAGAGAGGAGCACAAGAGGGTGCTGGAGGGAACAGTGGAAAAAAATCTTCATCCTGAAAGGCCAAGCCAAATATTCCTCCTGCCCCACCAATTTTTTTTTTCCCCCATGAAGGAAAACCATATTTTCCAGCCAGATCTACTCCTGAGTGATTTTGCAGAGCTCTGCTAATGGGCTCTGCCAAGCTGTGGTCACCCTACGGAGCTATTGGCAGGAGAGGTGGCAAGTTGGAGAGGACTACAAGGGAACTCTGCATGATATTTTTTGATGAGCTGATTATTCAGAAATTTCACAAGAGCTGAAATATATCACTCTGTCCTGAAACTCACAGCCCTGCCAACACACAGGACAGCTTACATGAGCAGCAGCATTTTCTCCTTCACACCACTGCTGGCCTGTACGTCAGAAACCAGATGTAGGAACCGGAGCAGCTTTTTCAGCAGCCATCGACCACAGTGACAGTGAGAGGTGGGGAGTAGATAGAAAGACACAGAAAGCTGAGATAGAAATTATTTTAGTACTTTCATGGCTGTCACTATGTGTGTATTAGGGCTTGAAAGTTTTTCATTAGCTCTGTGAGTACTGGGGCATTAAGATTTTCATTACTTTACAGCCAGGGTGTGAGATCACCTCCAGATCCCACATGAATTCAGGTATTTTTGTTTCAGGAGGTGCTCAGTCAGGCCCTGGTCACATTTCAGGGTACTGTCACATGCCAGGAACTGACCTTGGCACCCCACCCCATTGCAGCCAGGACTGGTCCTGAGTCTGCAGCCAAATTAGACTCCCACAGAGACCAACAGAACATCTTCCCCTCTCTCCAACATTAATTAAAATACTGTGCTATTTGAGCACAGAGTGAAATGAGAGCCTGATACCTGGGGGTGGGTGTATGTGTACTGGGGAAGGTTAGAAGCAGCACAGAGCCAATTTCTGAAATACTACACAAAGTCTTCAAGGAGCTGACATGGTCCGTTCCCAGCCCATCAATCTGTCAATACACAAGCCCTTTTGAGTTACCTGTGATGGAATCAGCAGTCCCATGGAGAACCAGGAGCTGGTGCATCTGCATCTGGAGCAAGAACAACGCTGAATTGCTGCAAGACAATTAACAAATATCCTCATGCTGTACTCACAGCCATTGCTGAAAGCACTATAGAATACCTGCCTGCCATAGTGCAACCGGACTCACTGCACAACCATAAGCCACACAAACTGCCTTTCTGCACACAGAAACATAACCGTGGTCAGATGAACACACTGAAAAACCAAGCAGGGATGTAGAGAAGCTGAGTGCCTGGGACGTTGCACAGCACAAAATAGGTGCTGTGTGCCAAAGCCTTTAGAGTCCATTCCTAATCTTTTTGCCCAGCTCCGGGAATGTACGTGTCTCACCAGATGGGCGCCAGGTAGCCATCAAATGGGACTGTGCACTTGAGCTGCCTGGCATGGCGGGGACTGGATGCATGGGCTGGTGGTGTCCTCATCAGATGTGTGCTCCCAATAGCCCGTCTGTTCTTCTGTGCATGGGAATAACCATCTCTGAGACACCTCTTCTGCAACTGCTGTTTCAGGGCAGCCAGGGGACAGAAGGCATGTGGAGCCACATCCTGCTCCCAGCCTGCTCCTGCAAGTCAGTGAGGAGACAGTGGCTGAACCACAGCTGGTTTGCTAATGAAAACAGAGACACGCAGGCACAGCCCCTGCAGCCCTTTAGAGAACTGCTCACTTCAGTGAAACAAACTCTTAGTAACTGAAAAAGCCTGGGAAACTTTGTGGTGTGTGAGGACAGGGAATGAGGGTCTGAGCTGTGTAAACACTGGGCACAGTTAGCTCTGTCCTTTTAGGGAGCCACCCCATTGTGACCACTCCACTTGTGCCATGACCATCTGAGTCCCTGCACAAGCAATTTTGCCCATGTTTTAAGCTGTGGATGGGGGAGCTCAGCACTCTGATCACCCCCCAGCCCAACGGCAAGCCCTGGGCATGACCCCCATGAGCGCGAGAGAGTGAGGTTCGAAAGGACAAAGCTGGTTACAAAGGCCATCGATGCCTTCAGCACAGCATCTCCTCACATTTCCAGCAGCTGCATCTTTGCATACATCTCCCTGCCTGTAGAAAATTAAGTCTACAGGAATTATATAAATGATCCAGACACCATCCTCAAGGCCCAGGTCTTAAAAAAAGGTGGGGGTTTACTCCACATACTGCTGTCATGTACTTCATGATCTGCCTTTTCTAATCTCTGCTTATCTCTCACTCCAATCCTTTCTCATGTCCTTCATCTATTGCAAATACCCTTTTTAAGCTGGAGCGAAGCACATAAATATTTTCATGCTGCATAAATAGGTTGTTTTGTGCATAATGCCACAGAAGGCTTTTTTTAAAAGCAGGACCTTTAGTGCTGTGATAACGGCCTCCTCATTTACACAAATGAAATCTTCCATGGAGCTCAGCACTCATCTGCTCGGCAGCCCCCATGCAAAATGGTTGGCGCAGCGCCTGCTCATCACAGGCTACAGAATTAATACAGAATATTCCATACTTAATAGGAAGCCATTGAGCATCAGCTTTGAAAATGCCTTGCAAATGTAACTGATGCTCAGGTTTTTCTTTTAGCGCTCCCCAGCAGCACAACTGTTGTCTTCCTTCTACATGAAATCACAGCTACTTGAAATATTACAGTGCGAATGGAACACCATTTGTTGGCCCATTTGCCAGCGTCTTTGACCATTCTGTCTGCACACCTTACCTTCTCTGTCACTTCTTGCTCCCTGACCTTCATTTCCTGTTTATTCAGCCCTTGTTCAGGGTCTAAAAAGTGCAGACACCACTTTCACACACTTTTCTTTCACTCTGTTCGGAAAAAGAAATAGTGTTACCATTTGTACAGTTTTTAAAAGGGCTAATGGAAGATATTGGGGGCCACACTGGGTCATGGTAAATGTTTGAATCAAACTGGCTTTTCAGGAGCAATATTTTAACAGCACCACAGTAAAAACTGGAATCAAACATCAGTGATTTTGCTCTAGTGTTTCTATTTATATTTGACCAGCATAAAGACTTCAAACCAATGGACTGAATTGCTCTGCAGGACATAGCAGAGAGAGAATTGAGGAAAATTACGGGAGTTCATCCATTGCACATTTTCATAGTTCTTGGGTCAGGTTGCAACCCTCTAGGACAAACTATCATGGAGCACTTTAATTTGTCCTGGAGTTTGGCCACACTGGGCTGCCAGGCATGCAAAGCACAGCTGGGCTCTGGTTTGGACCTGACCTGACCTCCTCAAGCCCTCAGGTAGAGTCTCCACCCTCCAGCCTCCCTGAGCATGGCTCTTATTGAAAGACTTGAGAGCATTTTGTGTTTCATCTTGATTTCAGGGGACATAGAAAGCTTTGGTTGTCACTTCACTGCAATTCCAGAGCAAGATTACAGATTCTGTTTTCATGAATATCTTGCAGACTTATTTCTTCTCTCTTCCATCTGTTGTTTGACTCCTTTCCTTTAATACATGTTAGCAATCAACAACTAACCCATGGTGGGGTTTTCTCCTGTGCAAGGTTCCAAACATGGCATTTCTTACTGAGAGTTCCATTCCACGTGGGTGGTTCCCACTCATGTTGTTTGTTGCTGCAAGCAACCATTTGTGTCAGTCTAACCCTAATGTGATTACTATCCCATTAGCAACTTTACATACTAATTGTTTTACGAAACTGTTTTGTGTCATCTTGAGCTCCAGAAGCCTTGTCATAACCCATTAAAGGAACAGAGAAAAGAAAGATCTCAGGAAGCTCTACATTTCTGGCTATAGAACTCACCTGACAAAACAGCAGCTCTCCAAGTTTATCTTGGCGAGTCTGTGACAAAGCCTTGGTTTGTATGAATTGTCATGCTGCTAAAAAATCTAATTTTTCTGTGATATAATAGCCCACATACAATAACTGAATCAAAGAGCACAACGTGTAGTAAACACTTTGTAATGTATCTAAACACAGTAGCCACCTGATTTTGCTAGCACTTTATTTCAATTTAGGCCAAGGGACAATTTAAAAAGATTCATTCCTAAGTACACAATTCAGAAAAAATATGAGTTACTACTCAGAGCAATATCTGAATCAGTGCTGTTAGTTTTCCTAGCTGAAATTCAACCTTGATGATATCCAAAGGTCCAATAAAATTTTTCACAGAAGAATCCCATATTTGTAGAACACAATAAAATTGTTAAGCTGCAGCTCCAGGGCCACCGAGAACTGGAGAATGAGGTCTTTCTTTCTGGGGACTTTCTTATGTCATGGGATGTGTTTCAAACACAGTTACCTGAGAAATATCAAACATAACAGATTGTTACACATAATATCATCTTTGATCTTTGTTAGTAAGACAAAATGTAAGGCTGTTTATTACTAACAACTTAGGTACTCATTAGTATGTTCCAACAGGAGACACTTGACAGCAATAGGCAAGAGAAAATGTTCAGTGTTAAACCCACACACGGCACATTTCAGCTTCTATTACAGCCTGTGTGACAGAGAAAGGAGAAGACCCTTGTACACAACTATTTGAAAATTATTTACCAGAGTAAGAAAGAGGAGCATTTGTTTGATTTATTATCTGCTTTTGCAATAAAGTTCAACTTCCAAATAATACTAATGGCTGCCTTTCACATTGTGCTTTTCATTCCTAACTCACAGAGCACCCTCTGACGCAGGTCAGGATCAGTTTACAAAAAACAAACATGAAGTGAGGTGACCTCTCTGATGTCCCTGAGTAAGACAGCACAGTCCCAGCCCTGTTGACTGCTGCTCATAGGAACAAAGGATTAGAAAGGGCATCTTGTGTCATCAAATCCAACTTCTTACTCTTCAAATCTATTTTGCTATAATAACCTCATGCAAGACTCTCTGGGGCTCATGATCTCTTATATAAGCTCCTACAAATACTCTTTCAAGACCATCATCTCTTGTATATCCTCATTCACCCTGATCCTGTGGGGGAACTCTGCCTAATGCCAAGCTATTACCCACCAGTGATTTGAGGCCATCACCCTGAAGATGCCCCCAGTCTTACAGGCTGGAGAATGAATCGGGTATTTCTTGCCATGTATGCTCCAAATTTATGCCCCTTTTGGTGGTCTATACTAATAAAAGACCTGTAATAGGTGCCATGACAGACTTGAAAGGTGTTCCTGAAGCAGATAAATAGAAACGCTGAGAACCTGACAACAGTAGCTGATGACAGGTGTGAAAGCTGTGTGTACAATCCCTGCACAAACTCACAGCACAATTGCTATTGGAGGCTTGCAGGAGCCCCAGGTGCTGACACAAAGAGGACATTTGGGGTCCCCCTGCAATACCTGTGTTTTTGTGTAGAGGCTGACATCCTGGCAAATAACAGAGCCTCAAGTATGCTCAGTCCAACACATTTCCAACATCCATCACCCCCTTCCTTTCTCAAATAGCTACTTACTGGAGGAGTTATTAATGCCTTTCCACCTACACAGCCTAGATACTGACACTCACACAAAGGCAGTTTTCAAGCTTTGAGGTCACGTTCAAGTTGCTGGTTAGAATGTCTCTCTGGGCAGTTCTATTAAGCAGCAGTTACAGCAATAGGATACCACGATACAAACCTTTGCTAATAATTGAGCATGAAATGGGCTTTTGGCTTGGTATCTTCAGTTTTGTACCTTCACTTAAGAACATGTTTAGAGCTGGCTTCAATAGTGGGAAAATTTTTCAGCTTATTAAACACAAAGCTGCTATCCAACTGTTAGATGAGGGCATGGCCCTCAAACTCTGTCCCTGGGGCTGTGTGTGAGGCTCCGATCCTTGCTGCTGTTGTGGCTGCAATTCCCCAGCCACCCACTCCTTTGTTTGATTGTCTTTTCTCACTGAAACATATGTTTCCCATTCTGGTGGCATTTGGAGCAACAGTTCCCATTGTATGCCCCTCCTTACTGACAGTTTGATGGCAGCCTGTGAATCCCTTGGCACGTGTTTTGTGAATCTGCTTCAAGGAGGGTCTGGCTGCTCAGTCACTGCATCCTTTGGCAGCTTTGGGGGCAAGAGATTAGAACCATTTTAGCAATGGTTTGGGTATAAAAGTACTGAACCAGTCAATATCATCCTTATTTGAAGCTCAGCATTGCCCTGTACCTCGCTTCTTTTATCCCAGTCCTGGGACACAACGTCCATCGGTTATGCTCAGCTTTCCCCATTGTCCTCTCATGCAATGTGACACACAAAGCCTAATGATGAATCAAGAACTGATCAGACCAAAACACAGTATTTGGTGTTTGATGGGCAGCCCAGGTAGGCATTCAGGCTGCTGGATGTGCAGCTTAAGAGAACATTCGGCTCTCTGTCAGTTTTCTTTGCTACCAGCAACGCATTTGCTGCTTTGCCTCTGTGCTGTACAATCCTCTCTGTGTCTCTGGCCCTGACGTTTCTACTGTGGCTGTAATTACAGGATCCAAGCAGTGCTGTATGGAATTCATGTGCTCGATAGCTGAATTAAATGGCCACCTATGGGGAAATGGAAGTCCAGGGAATGAGGTGTATAACTTTCAGTACAGTACTACTTCCAGCCTCAAAACAGAGCCCTGGAATAGGTGTGAGGGGGACATTATGTCTATGCTGGCCTCCCACAAGAGGAAGACATTTCATGTGTAACTCTGGTTAACTCTCTTGTAGCTTTGTTTTCATAAGAAATAATGATATGCTTCAACCAGAAAAATAATCAACCTTGACACTGAGGTGGCTGTGCATTAGCATACCACATTTATTTGGGGAAGTCTTTTGCCCTGAGCCTTCTAGCATAGGTATCACTGCTGTACACAATTGCTGTGCCACTTCTGCCTGTTTACATCTTTCCTTGAAGAAATAATGTAATTCCTGAGTATAAACCTTCTCCTTACTGCAGAGGTGGAGGGTCTGGATGTTTTACACTTCAGAAATACCAGCAAGGGCCAGATATGTTTATCTGTTGGATTTCTGTTGATATTAACTTTCCTTGCATCCCATTGAAATGACAGAGATTACTTTATACGTACTTATTGCAAAAAAAAAAAAAAAAGAGAATTTTGGGTGAAAAAGCATAGACCCTATGATCTGATCCATCTTCTCTTTGCTATTTCCAACTACTTATAGCATAATGTCTCACTGAAATGAACACCTGGAGTGCTGCATTCTCTTCTGACAGATTGTTATGATGTTTTCCAAGGTGACCTTCATAAAACATGTTTCTTTTGAAGCTTATACTTCACTCTCGGGTCATAATAGTTTCACACCAACAAGCAAACCACCAGCTCCTGCTTTCTAATTAATATTTCTTGGAGGCTTCTGAGTAGAGGATATAATTAATAACACTTAAGTCTGGAGTGCAGAGAAATCTATAACTGATTACTAGGATGTGTATTTAATTCTGGATTATACACAAACAGCTCCTGAGTGCAGGCATGAACAGGCTAGACCATGATCTCTGGGAATTCCCCAGGACCTTGCACTGCCTTGACTGTAACTCCAGTGTAAGCACTCAGAAACTTGCATTGCTTATAAAGTGAGGCTCTGAAATTACCGAGGGGTCTCTGCTTGCTGTACCCCTTCTCACTGCTACC
Organism: Acropternis orthonyx; assembly: GCA_035583155.1. Taxonomy (NCBI): domain Eukaryota; kingdom Metazoa; phylum Chordata; class Aves; order Passeriformes; family Rhinocryptidae; genus Acropternis; species Acropternis orthonyx. Next base: position 8,567,155 of record JAWWEU010000023.1, on the reverse strand, counting down.
ATTCCCCACACCACAGCATGTTGTGTTTTGCACAACTGAACTGTGGCTCTGCTTGTCAGCATCTACTGCAGAAAATACCTCTGACCATGCCTGTGTTGTCACTGTGGTGCCCACCCATGGGACAACCTGCTCTGTGGTCCGCACTGCAGGTACAGCATCTCCTGGGCCAGAGTGTGCTCTCACTGCACAGCATGTGTCCCAGATCCACTCCTGGATCCCCTCCAAGGTATAGTCATTATTTTGTGGTTTTATGCAGTTTCAAGTACCAGAAATAATAGGAGAGTTTTTCTTAAAACAAGCAAAGAAGGGTGTTGCAATTCATCTTGTTATAACTTGCCTAAATTTAAGAAAAGTGATGTGATTCCTCTGGTGTTCATTCTCATGCATGTAGCATGGATTGTCATGCTCCAGAGGTGCTGGAGCAAAATCAGATGCAAGTCAAATTGCCAGTTTAAATTCCCTCTGGTCAGCTGCTGCTAACAGTGGCAATTTCTCTGCTGAAGTCAATAGAACAGCATCTTTCCACACATGCAGAGATCCTGGTGCAGAACAGGCAGCTGGGAAGCAGGATCAGTGCCTCTCAAAGAATGAGTGGGGAAAAAAAGAAAAAAATTTATATCAGTGGAAAAGCTGAAAAGGCTATGTTATCCAGAAACATTGCCAGACTGGGGACAAGGGGGAGAACTGACATATGAAATCCTGTAAGACTGTGCAGGACACATTATTTGGAGAGATTTTTACATGAATTTGGCATGTTGAATGACACAAGATATTCAGATGGTAAGCAATTAAAAGCTATGGAATATTTGTTACTCCAAAAGCACTTGGCAACAGAATATCACTGATTTTGACATTGTACTCAAGACTGACTACTTTTCTAATGACATGAAAGTATTACTTCAGTTACACATAAAGTAGGAAAACTTCTACTGAAACTTGTGCAGCCTGGTTCTTTCTTCAGAAACAACAACACAGAGTGAGACTTCCTTTGAAGAGATGCATTTTTCACATGCTATCTGAAGGTTAGTAAACTCTTTTAATCTTTAGCCTTTTTGCTGGCATGTGCTATTTAAAATGCACAAAACAGACTATCAAAACACCCAGCTATAGGTAGTTAGAAAATTCAAAAGGCACATCTGAAAATAGGCTTGGAAATTAAGATGCTGCATCAAATCCTCCTCTTTGAGTAAGGACTTTTTCCCTGTGGATCCATCTCAAAAAGCAATCAGCTATCAAACACAGCTGACCATATGACAGCCAACATTGAATGAGAAATGGCTCATAAAGAGGTCTAAAGGAGTCAAATCTTGGTGCTACTAAGCAAGAGTGACCAACTGGGGCAATTCTATATTAAATATCCTGTCCCCAGAATTTTTTTTTTCCCTTTTCTTGCTTTCTTCCAGAGTCACGGGAAGTTCTTCTGAACTTCAGCTCTGCAGGCACAGCTCTGTGAGCTGTCCCACAGAGCCTGTGCATCTGGGGGTGTTCAAGTGACAAATCCTTCTAATGAGGTGGGGATACAGAGGCATGGGGACACACAGTGAAAGATCAGAGACACATGCAGAACAAATTCACTCACTGATTTCAGTTTTATCCACACTAGGACATTGCATACACGATTAAATTATTTAGAGATAAGCATTTTCTCAGGGGTGGAAACATAGCAAGGCTAAATGGGTTCAATCCTTAAGCAAGTGGGTGGGTATTTTGGATCATCTAGGGACTGATGCAGAAGCACTCAACTGTAGCTAGTCAACCAGCCAAGAGGGATCAGCACCAGCAAATGCAGTAGGGAGAGAATCAAGAGCTTCTTGCCTTATTCAAGTATTTCTTCAGAAAAAGAAAAACCACCTGCAAGTTCTTCTTGATCAGACACTCTATAAATACAGGTAAAAGGTGCTACTGTGCCTAGTCAAGTCATACAGGAGTTGTGACAAGTGATGAAGGACTTGTGATAAGTGTAAGGGTAGCTGGAAAAGCTGTGAAACATAGCTCAGTCTGTCCAGGCTAATCTAGCTGAGCTGGGCCACTTTGAACAAAAGAAAGTATAGTAATGCATGAGGCCTTAATAATTGCTATTCAATGAATGGATCCAGAACACCCACACTCAGCTCTTTCTGACTTTCCCCATGCTGCACGAAAAACCCTCAAGTCAAGTGGCATTCAGGTAAACCTATAAATGGCAAAATAAATCCTTTGTAGGTGAAATACAAAAATAGCTTTGAAGAAGGATGCATATAACCTTGTTAATTTGCCAAAAGCTTTCAATCTTCATCACTTTAGAAGAAAGATTAAGAGAGTAGATAAAGGTTGAGAAATGCAGGGAGTGCTCAGATATACCTTTGTCTCAGGTTCAGACTGCTAAACCTCAGGCGCAAAACAATGTCAGGGAAAACAGACTGACAGTGATGCCTTGTGTTGGGAATCAAGGGGTGGAAGGACTGCCTGTACTAGGCACAATACTCTCATGATAATGATGCCAGTAAGATTTAATTTACCAGTTTGTTCTAAGAAAGGTAATGACCTTAACATCACAGGAAACTTATCAAGAGGTCATCCACACAGACACATAATAAATGGAAATAGATGTTCAGCCACATGAATTTCCTTGCAGGAATGAATTTACACCATTTATCCAGCTTTGTGTTAGTACCAGAAGAGATGAAGAACATTTTATTGATATGTGGGGATTTAATTCCAACCCTTTGAGAATCTCTAGAAAAAGAGCCTTTAAAATAATTTCTGACCAGACAAAAAAAAAAAGAAAAAAAAAAAACCCAAACAAAAAACCCAACCCAATACAATCTCCTGAAATCTACCAAATAAATAATGGGAAGTAATATCATATTGGAATAGGGATGTGCCATTTTGTCCTAAGTACTGTTCATTTGTTGCTGTGCCATAGATGAAGCACTTCATAATGCCTCTGTTAGTAGAGAAGAGTGCTTACACATGCATTACCTAAGGATATGCTCTTCCTGGCTGAGTAATTAATTTCTGAGAAGCATATTTCTGAAAAGGTGAAAAGTGGGTGTCTAAACACAACTCCAGCAGCCACTGCAGAAACCTGACTGTGTAGTCCAAACCCTGCTGCTCCAAACCCTGGAAGTCCCTCGGTCCCAGCTGCTGAGGACAAATTTCCTTCACAGATGGGAATTACATGTGTTGCACAGCTTTTTTTTCCTGCCAGTCCGCAGAAGGGTTGGCACCGCTAGTTTGGCTGGGAAAGACAAGAGCATGGTCATCACGCAAGAGAAAATGGAACGGGAAGTCTGATGAACTCCAAATGGAGTCATCCAAAATGTCATCCAAAGGGAGGTGAGAGAATAGCACAGGAGGTGAGAGCTGCCATGTAAGTGGGCCATGTGTATGACGTGTAGTTTAGCTCAAGATTTCTCAAGCTGGGCTGCAAGTGGTGAGTCACAGGCAGAGAGGAGGGATATTTATGGGATTTTGGTTCATGAGAGGAAAAAATATGAAACAGCCAGAAATGACAGAGAAATGAGAGTGCTGGATGATGGCAAACAACATATGGGGAACAGGGGAGAGGGAGCTTTGGCATCCTGGCTGCAGCGTACATCCCAGCGTAACTCATATTGATCTCCAGGGGCCAGTTCATTTCTGCTGGAAGAATCTGGCTTCTGGGACTCTAGGCACAAAATGAAAAACCCTCAATTTCTAGAGCACCAGTGTTAGTGTTTGCCAAGTGTTTTCTCTTTTCTATTACTCCCTGCAAATCTTTTTTTTTTTTTTTTTTTTAGGGCCAGTGGAAAATATAGCAGAACAGGCAGTTTTCCAGCAAGCTTAATTTTGAAAGTTGAACTGATCAGATGATTCAAAATTTGACAGATGAAATTAGCATTTGCTTATCAACTCTATAGTATGGATTCTGCTAGGATTTTGTATGTATAGGTGCATATGCATATCTCGTTATACACAGACACACCAGTTTTTAGCTCTTCATAGGGGTACTAGGCCTATTTTCTGTATAAAAACAGAGCAGGGATATGTTAGGTTAGACACTTCTCTTAAGTAAATACTGATGATTCTGATTTCCAGATACACTACCTTTTTTTGGTTTCTGGAAACAAAATGCTCAGGGATGGTTCTGAGCTTTTCAGGAAGGAGCATGTTATTTCAGCCACTGTTGGAGTGCTGTGTCCTTTTGGTCAAACCACAGCCTAAGAGCTTTGGTTTCCTTTGTTCCATTCTATATATTCCCCTTCTGTCCTTCAGAAGCCTATGGAGGCTTGAGCAGAGTTTTGGGTGCTGCAGGAGTAAGTAAATGTGTAGATCATTACCTCTAATTTTCCTGAAAATACTTCTTCAGAACTGCTGCTTCAGCTGCCATTTCTTCTTCTGTCCTCCACTTGTCAGGGGAATCCTCTTTGTCATGCTGTTGCAACTTTGTGAGGGAGAAATAAGAAAAAAAATCTGTTGATATTTTTTTCCAGTTTTAATGTCAAATTTGGGGCATGTCTGTATGCAATCATTCTAACTATTCCACGTGTCTGCAGGACAGAGAGACCTGGTGATGAAGAGATGGAGAGTGAAGGTTACTGGTTTAGAGTGGTGACAGTTTCCCACCAGCAGTTTACATCAGTAGTTTTCAGAAGAGATACATTCCCTCTCTGCATACAAATTATTAGCTCTTCCTTGCCCTTGTTGACAATGAGACACATCCCTGGTCTACAAAAAACCCTCTGTTATTCTAAGCATAATTATATTAAATCGGTGATATCTTGAAAAAAAAATAAAAAATATGTGAAACATGTAATTTTTGCATCTAACTTGCACAATATGCCCACAGAAATAAGTCCTAACCCATACACAGTATTAAGTGATATTATCCCAGACATGATAATTTCTTCCTTTGCCACTCAAGAAGAAGGCAGAAGCTAATGGCTTTGCTGCTTTCCCAAAGAAGAAAGTTCTATTTATGGTAAATACTGGCACTTGAGTGATTATTTGTACACGTGTCCATTCAAAGAATGCCTGACACTTGTCAAGTGAACACTGCATTAACAACAGACAGCAGAAACATTTGCTTAACAGCTTAAGTATTGAGATTTCCACTGTGTCTCTAGGTACAGAGCACAGCACAGACTGTATTAACAGCACCAGGTCTTCTTAGGAACTTTATAATACTGACTTTTTGTTCATGTCACAAACAAAGCTGGAAACTAATTAATTTATACCTTTTATTCCAGGACAAATTTTAGTATAGAAGGTGAAGTGGTGAAAGAACAAAGATGAAGCAATCATGAACTTGCCAAGCAAACTGCAGAACAGTATATGACATGTTTAGCAATAAACTAGGATTGTTAGCATACCTCCAGCTCACAAATACTTTTGTTTCTGCTGTGTTTCTCCTACTTTGAATTTCGCTGCCAGCTATAGTCCTACGTAGTTTTACATTCTGCAGCACAGATTTCTCCCTGCTCAGCAGATGAAGCTGCATTAGAAAGTCATTTCCTTTCATGCCAATACAATGCAGTAGCTGTAGGCAAATTAAAGTGTATTACTGTTTGACTAGGAGAGGACTAATCTTCATTGTTACATTAGCACTAGGTGTGTTATAAATCCATCTTCTACAGAATTAGAGAGAAAGATTTAAAAGCCAGGAAGTGGAACAGTGTACACACTATCAACCCACACCCTTTGTGTCCATGTGCCTGCTCTCACCCACTGTACACACGGTTGTGTTATGAGGGTACCACAGCTGGCCTGGCAACAAGAGGGAGATATCAGAAAGAGCATACATCATCCTGTGCTTCCCATGGACTGTGAATGCTCACACATCACAAGAGGATGCACCAGGACAAGGCAAGCAGTGGTAAATCAATTGTCTAACTGAGGTGTGAGCTCTTTCTTGAGAAAAAGCAGTGTCTTGCTCATTCGACCCAGCACCAGCAGGAGATGCAGCAGGCAACAGCTAGAAGGCAAGGGAGGGCAGCCCCTGTCCCTCAAGGTCTCCTTGGTTAACCTGCAAGAATTGCTTCCAGTGACATGATTTGGCTGCTGTTCTCCCTTGCTATTCTTTTTCTGCACAGTCCAGGTGAGAGCTGACTCCAGGAGAAGACCAGTAAAGTGGGGATATGACTCGTAGGTTGTGATTTTTCTTTTCCTGTTCAAAGAAACAAGTGAATAGTAACAAGGAGGCTTAACCTGAAATGGCTATTGTTGTTGTCTAAATTAAAACTGTGAAGTTGCAGACCACAGTGACTTCTCAGAGCTGGCAAAGATGAGGGTTTCTTTTGCTACATAACAGCTAACCTTTAAAAATAATCAATCTTTGACTTAAGGTTAAAAGAGATATATGGGAAGCAGAAATGAATCCTGAAACTTGCCTGGAAACCCAGCCTACTTCAGCAGCCCTGGCTCCCCAGGCTGAGTCCAGCCATGCCGTGCTCTGCGCAGGCGTCACGCGCCTCTCGTGCTGAAAAGGCGCACCCCCACCTTTTGACACACTGAGTATGTCGAGCAACAGACTGTGGTGTTAATTCACTGCCACAGCCAACATATTCATTGTTCAACTGACTTCTTATGTTATTTCAGCACAAAAATGCTACATCTACCCAGACAGAATCCCAGGACTGTTCTGTGTTCAAACCTCTTACCGTGTCAATCATTTCTGAAGTGCAATAAGCAATTATCACCCCAATGCCTTTTATTTTGTGATATTACCTAACTAACACTGCAGATATTTGGAAAGATGTCTCTGGTGGCTTCCTGCCCTTCTCTGCCACCTCCATCCTGCAGCTCCAGTACAAGCCAAACCATCTATCTGGCCACTTTGATGCATAACAATCAAATTATGGATAGCCTTGCTAGATGAGGAGTCCAGAGGAGGGCCAGGAAGTTGTTAAGAGGACTGGAGCACCTTCCCTACAAAGACAGGCTGAGACAGTTGGGGCTGTTCAGCCTGGAGAAGAGAAGGTTGTGTGGAGACCTCATAGCACCTTCCAGTACCAGAAGGGGATACAGGGAGACCAAAGAGGGACTCTTTGCAAGGAATTGTAGTGGCAGGACAAGGAGTAATGGGTAAAAACTGAAATAGGGGAAAGGTAGGCTAGAAATTAGGAAGATTTTTTTTTTACTGTGAGGGTGTTGGAACACTGAAACAGGTTGCCCTGGGAGGCTGTAGATGTTCCAACCCTGTCAGTGTGCAAAGCCAGGTTGGATAAGGTTGAGCAACCTGGTCTAGTGGGAGATGTCCCTGCCCATGGCAGGGTGGTTCGGGAGTGGATGATCTTTAAGGTCTATTTTAACTCCTTAACATTCTATTATTTTGTGATGTTCTGGATGCTAAACATTATGCAGGTTCAAAATCAACAGTACCAACAAATGGAAGTCATAACTCAAAGTTTGCTTATACCAACTGCAGCTCAGGGATTCTACATGGTATGAATCACTGGAGTCTGAAAAGCACAATGGAGGCCCACCTGTGCACCTGCCTGGTTCTTCAAATCTTCTCTTGGCATCTGCTTGTGGTCCTCAAAGGTGACAAGGTATTGTGATCATGGATGGGTTTGGTTTCACCTGGTTATTTCATGTGTTCTCATGTAAGGTACTTTTCAACCAGGTTCAGTTCCCTCTGTGAGGGTCTCTGTAAGCAAAAGCTACTTTATGTAAACTGTTTTTGTTTGTTTTAATAAAGGAAGGCTAAGAGAGTTTCAACAGTATTTTGGCTAAGTTGTAAAGATACTTTCAGGAAAGAAGAACACACATATTTCAGTTATAAATTGTACTGATTTAGAATTCAGGTGGGAAATAAACATAACAGTTGGTACTTGCTTCCAAGGGACTTTTGTGCCTTGCAGTGTGTTCATATCCACATGCACATCCAAATCCCAGCTGTGAATCTTTACAAACATCTGACTTGCTACTGAAAGTTTGGATTAAATAGGAAGCAACGTTCTCTTGCACCTAGAGAACACTCTGATGTTCTGCTGAAACCAGAGGAGAAAAAAAATGCCTCTATTTGCTGGATATCCACCCATAAAAACTAGTGACTTCCCCTTGTTTTCTATCCTTGTCAGCTGGACAACTTGACCTCACATCCTTACTCAGATATATCCAAATGGAGCCTAGCTTGAAGTCTGTGATACTTTCTGTAGAACAGTTTTCCTTCTGCAAACAAAAGGACAAAAAAAGAAAAAAACCCAAACTATAAGCCTGCAAGAACAGAGACAATTAATAGTAAGCTGAACTAAAACGGATGGATCTCCATGATGTTTTATATTGACATGAGCTTAATCTTTCAGCTTCAATGAAATCCTTGGTTTCCAGGCTGCACTTCAGGAAGGAAGTGGCATTTCTGCTATCTGGACCTGGCACAGAGGCTGAGAGGGGAGTCTGCCCACACACAGCCTTGCATTGCTGCAGGCCAGTGCACACCAAGGCAAGGTGAATCTCTAAAACCTTTTCTGTAGAGCTCCATGCTACTTACCATTTATAACAGCTGGTACTTGGCCTGTTTTCACAAGAGAAAGGCAATGCAAAAGCCTCACACCAAAGGACATGATATTTTTCTGCAAAACTCAGAAACCCCAAAATTCTCTGAAGCCAAACCTGTTGTTGTATTACAGGAGTGTCTCAGAATCATAAGCATTAACAGGAAGGTAAGCAACCACATCAGCATAGCTCAGATAAGTCCAAAAGGAGAGAATAGGATGAGAAAGCATGAACAGCTCCTGTAGACAGTATCTATTATGTTAACTTTTTCTTTTAATATTCTGAACAAGCACCAAGACACACATTAGTCAATTCTCTAATCGCAGTTGCCCAGCAAATTACACACTGTATCTGCTCAATATTCCTCAAGCACTAAGCCTCTTGTTTATAACTTAGAACACCTTCTTGCCTTGCAGTGCAAATAAATGCACTATTTCTAAGATATGTCCCTCTTCAAGCAGATCATTACTGATGTCTGACTTCTTGGGCTTCCTGATAAATTATCCTCTTCTTTCACCTCAAGCAGAAAATGCTCTTCCACCGATAATCTATGACTGTCAGTCTTGATTACATGTAAACAGTGGAGCTCTTTGAATATTTCTGCTTGTGAAAAGTGTTCGTTTTCTCAGTCGTGTCTCCCAGTGTGAGATGCTGGCAGACCTGACAGCTGTGCTTTATGTCATTTTATTAAAGTTGCTAGTGCTGCAGAATGGTCTATGTTTTTATCACTGCAACTCTTAAGGGAAACACAATATTGTTTTATAGCACATTCACGTTGGGGAACCTTTCTTTCTTGCCCTTTGTGGAGGAGCCCAGAATTCTCAACACAGCAGACTATAGGGGACCTGGATCTATGACTGGCGGTTGTTTGAAGTATTATGTATATTATGGTTTGTTCTACTTATGCCATAATACCATCAGAAAAGCAACCTGTATAAATACAGAGCACTAGCCAAAAGTATGGGGGAAAAGCTTTTATGGTAGTTCGAACTATTCTCACTGCCCATGAATATTTACAGTTGGTAGTTAAGAGTTGATAACCTTCAGTGCAGTTAACTAAAAGAAAAATTGCAGTGATGGAGAGTAATTACACCAAACTGCAGCAACACAACAAAACTCAGCTGCTTCAGCAGTCATAAAATATAGTATTATCAAAACCAGCAGCTAACAAAAAAAAAATAATAATAATAAAAAAAGAGTATTTGCCAGCAGCTTGAATCAGAGATTAGGCATTACCCAGCTGCTGGTGTTCTTAGTACCAATGCACCTTAGGATATCCAAGCATCTTTCCATGCCTAAATCCTATACTTAGGTGAATTTTGAGTATCTCATCATCAGATTAACACACAAACCATGAGGAGGCTGAAAATCTCATCTCTTCTCTCCAGTGGCAACCCTTTTCCAGAGACTGTAGACAAAAATTGATCCCAGGGCTGCTGCACGTACCTCTTCCTTCAACTCTCTTATGGCCCCAGAGCTGTGATCAACACACGCCACAGCACATCCCTGCCCCTCTTGCACTGCAGAGAGCAGATGTGGTGGGGCTTCACCCTTGAGCATCCCACCATGTGGGGGAAAACCTCAAGGGCTGAATTGGCTATGCCTTCTCAGCCCTTTGGCGTTACTAAGGGCCTGGAGATGATTTCCAGTCATCTAAGCCTCCTCTTGTACTGCTTTTACATCAACTTAACTCCTGAATTGCTTCCTTTGCCCTCTTCTCCCTGGTCTTGTCCTCCTGGCACTTTCCAGTGCTTTCTTTCCTTTCACTTCTCTTTGTATTCAGCTTGTAACCTCCTAGTAAGATTTCATTTCCACCTCTCCCCACAATATAATTAAATGCAACATTTACTGCTATTATCTGTACCTCCTGCTATGCTCCAGCCTTTCCTCACTCCCTGCTGACTTGCTGAAGCGAGTGTGAGCTTTTTGGTGGGCAGCTCCTCTGCCAGTCCAAGCCTCCTGCCTCCATCCCATTTGCCTGCAGTTGTGGCTCAAGTCTCAACTTGACTAGAAGAATGGACTAGAATAATGAATGAAACACAGTAGTTTCACAAAGCAGCTCCTCAGGGATGCTGCAATCACATGGCCTTTTATATCCTGGTTTACCTACCTGGGGGAAATCATTGCAGGAGCTCACAACCCAGAGCACGCCCCAGCTGGGCATCCCCCTGCAGCTGTTCTGCTCAGGGCCCCAGGAAAGGCAAAAACACAGGCAGAGAACAAACATGGCACTGACCACTCTAGATAGCACCTACAAGACATTGCGTTAGTTCAGTGGGAGAGGCCTGTCTGCCCCCCATCAGCTGCTCTGGGATCAGGATGCCTTTCCACGCCCCTTTCACCACGGCTCCCACTTACAGCCTGAACAGCTCAGGCAGTTCAGTGCTTTCCACATCTCTGAGCCCGTCTCTATATTTAATTACAGCTACAAAACTGCTGTAATTTAATTGCTCTAATTTACAGTGAACACTGCAGAAAAAACCCACATCCTATAATTTTCTCATCTGCTGACTTTACTTATGATTCTACATCATACAGATATCTGCATTTGCATGAATCGGAAATCCCTGATTTTGGGGTGGTTTTTACTTGCTGCATTAAATCTGAATTATTTAAGGAGATGAAAAAGAAACCTAAATTGTCTGAATTCTATATGAGACAATTTTTTAACTATCTACTGGAAAATCCTTCTCCAATTGTTTTACCACTTCTGCATGAAATATGCTGCTACCTCACAGCTGCTGATATTCTTGCTGCAAAGCATATATTCCATTGGAAACCTCAGTTTATCAAAGCTGTGTTTCGGAGAGTGGTGGTTTTTTTCCTCCTGTTGACTCTTTGTCATTGTGACTGCAAATATTTTTTCAGTTTTATTGTTGTGCTTTGGGGAAAGACTTGAACCTCATACTTCACACGGACATATGAATAACTGCATCCCTTTTAAGCAAAGCACTTAGATGAAGAGAATTTTGTGAAAACACACGTAAAGGTTAAGTAAAACCCCTAAGGATATGTGTTTAAGTGCTTTGCTAAAATAAACTCTGCAAACCCTACTTTCTCACAATTCTGCATATAAAAATGGTAAGAAATAAAGAATAAATATGAAAGGCGTCTTAAGACATTTGCTTTTAAAAGTATAAAGGAGGAGTAAGCCCACAAGCAGAATGACAGTTGTATAGAAAACACATTTGCCATTCGGTGAAATATGTAGATTTCACTCTGAAGAGCTCAGATCTTGACAGACTTCCAGTTTGGCTCCAACCGAGATAAAATTCTTGGAAAGTGAGCACATTACAAAGGAGATACTTGAAGGAATATCCACTGGGGTAAGAAGTCCTGCCAAAGACTTGGGGAAGTGCTATTTACAACCCGATATGAATCCAGGCAAGAATATATAAAAGCATTTACATGCATTTTCACCAGGCTCATTATCCTCCTAGTTAGCAGATAATGTTAGAAACCCCTCTGTAGTCTTCCTCACTTGGGAAGAAAAGGTAGGTTATTGTGAGGAGGTTCCTAATGGCTTTGGCTACAGAGGGTTGTCTGCACAAGAGAAATGTGTTGCATAAAGACCTGGGTAAGAAATGGCAGTGTCATCAATGTGATAATGTTGGAGGAAACCTTATCCTGCATGCACAGCCTGCCATGCAACATTACTCATTTGGAAAAAGGCTATTTTTAATCAAGGAAAAGCACTTTAATCAAGGATAGAGTCAGTGATTCAAAAATCTCATGCAGGTGCATGTATTACTTGACTGAAAGCCTCTTCCCAAAAGGTCAGAGCTGCAGAGAGATGTGCATGTCCCACTCCAAGAGCAGAGATAACCTCGAGGCGCCTGTATCAGGCTGATGTATTCTGGCTCCCACTGCAGAGTTTCAAAGTCAGAATTTCCCTTACTAATCTTCTTAACTTTAGACAAATATTCGCCATACCCTGAGCACACTCCATAAGATTCATGACATGCCAAGGAAGACACATGTGTGCTAGGGAGGTTGATTTGGTTTATTTGCTTTCTTTGTCTTTTTCTGACAGCACAAAGGATATCAGCTGCAGGTCCTACGGCATGGGCACAGAGCCAGTTCACCACACAGGGGAATACGAGCATGCCCCTATCTCCTGGGGGGAGTTTCTCTGCCCTCACCACATCTCTGGGTCTTGCAGGAAGAGCCCACAGCGTTCAGAGCAGATTTCTCCTTCTCTGGGGAATTAGCTTGTTCGTATTAAAAAAAAACAATCCTCACCCTCACCAACACTTTCTGAAATTAAGATGAAAGCATTCCATCAATGTGTTCCAGAGTAACTCATACTCTGAGTCACTCTCTCCACTGACTGTAGGAGGATTTCAAGGAGACTTCAGATGTCTAAAATGACACATACCATGTATCTGAGGCAAACCATTGGGGTTTCAAAGCCTCCTTTTCTGTGTGCTTCTCAGGAGACCCCTCACGCATCAACAGACCTTCCCAGGATGATCCTGTCTGCTTTCCTCACAGTGCCCAGGATCATGGCACTCCTGGAGAAAACTACATCGCCAGGACAGCCTTTCCCCCAGGCATCCCTCAAATACTTCTTTATCTTTCAGCCTTGCACATGGCAAGGTTACCTCACCTCCAAGATTGCCTCCCTGGGATTTAGGCAGCCAATACCCTCTAGTAAGTAGGTACTAAAATAGGTTGAGGAATAAATTGCTTTCATTTAACATTCACTCAAAAAAATATGGCTGCATTTATTATGCAGCGTATTGTTTTATATACTGTTTTGTTATAATAAGTCATGTTTAAAATGTCATGACATTTAAATCTACAGCAGTAAGAGGGAAATGCTGAAAAAGAGCAAGATGATCAAAAAGGATTTGAAAAACCCTGGTGAAATTTTATGGGCCAAATATCCTCATTATAGTAAAAATAAAGTCACAAAAGAGCTTAAAACTCACCTATGAGAAACCCATTGTAGAGGAACCCCCACTGCGGTGTCCCCAGGTCTGTGTGGGTGCCACCACCAGCCGGGCAGAGGGCTGGCTGTGGCCAAGGGACTCAGGCACCTGCAGAAAAGCCCCTGGGGTGCTCTGCAGCCCCTTGCAGCTTTAGCCTTTCTCTGCTGCCCTTTGCCATTGAGCCACCACAATACTCTGGAAAACTCTAGTGCACACACCCTTGGAACTTGTTAATGCCGTTTGTCTCAGTGAGGGGCTGGATTTCAGTGTCTGAGCGAAGTCATGTAAATGAACTTTACACATAATATAAAAGCCTGCTTTAATGTGGCTTCATAGTCCCTGAGGAGACACAGAGCTTACCACATCTACCACTGACGATCCACATGCATAATGGCAGATTTTTCACTAGAAAGTCTTCTATAGTTAAAAAGAAAATAGTGCAGATCAAAGGGGCTACTCTGTTCCTGCAGATTCGGTGCTCTTCTTTTCCACCAGGTCTGGACCCATATGCCAGCAACCCTCACTGCTGCTTCCATGCTCCCTCACTCCCCTCCAAGGGAAAAAACAACAACTGCAATAACAAAACAGATGGTGATGCAACGAAACATTAAACCTGATCCCAATACCTGAGCTGTACTATGAATATTTCACTGAGGCATGGGGTAGAAAAGACAACAAAATGACCTTTTCTACTATCTTAAGGGATTATTTAACCTTGTAATTGCTATAGACACATTGAAGACACAGAAGAGAGAGACAAAGACTATTTAAAAGTAGCTGTGTATGTTTTTAAAAACTAGTATATCAATGTTCCCATTACAACCTGCCGATACGAATGACATTTACTTTTGCTCTGAGAAATAAAAGAAACTCTAAAAGACAGACTGCATTAAGAATCTATTGATATTCCACTGACTTGGTGATATAAGAACCAAACAAGTTTTGTCAAGGGCAAATGCCCCAGTCTGTAAATTCATCTCTTAAAGCAGCAGCAGTAAAAGAAAAAACAGAAACCTTCAATGTCTAGAATATTTTTAAAACCCAGTGGAGGCTCACGCTTCTTGATGCTTTGATGACAGAGGATGGCACCAGACCTATACGCAGGAGCAGAATTGGAGATTTCAGATGGTCAATCACCTCTTCCAGTTTTTCCAGCTGGTTAATATTGCTGTAAAAGTCATGCAGGAAGTTCCCTTAAGAGACATCATGTGAGGTTTTGCCCAAGACTTTTTTTCCCCTGTTGTGCAAACTTCACAAAGATATGTCACCTATATCAATATATGGTACCAGATTCTGCTTGGGATGATGGACACAGGAGGTGTAAGCTCTGCAAGACGTCCCTGCAATGCCTTCCCAGCATTAGTGGAAAGACAAGGGACGAGGAGGGAAAGCGAGGAACAGTTTGCTACTGCGCAAGCAGAGTCCTCATCCCTGAGACAAATCTCTGAACTCCTACACTAAATCAAATGATAGCAAAAAGTCACAGGTAAGGGACCCAATACAGTAGCCCTTCTTTGTCAGACTGGAATAACAGCGGTGTTTCAAGGGGTGGAGGGGCACAGGCTGCCTTCACTTTGAGGAAGAGGAATCTATTTGTTCCTCATCCAAGCTGCAGTGTTGGCCTTCTGTGCAAATTCTTTTTCTGGGGAATAAGACCACAGTTGTACCCACATAATGCCCACACAGAAGAACGAGCATGGTGTAATAGCCTGGGAATATAATATTGTGCAACTAATTTAAGTGAAGGGACTGTGAATTTGGGAGAATTAGTTTTAGCCGGATATGTGTTGCAGTTAATTAAGGCTGATAGCTTCTACTAGTAAAAAAGTGGTTTGGATGAAAATACATTGAAAAATCTTATTAAACTGCTGAGGAAAAACCAATTGCTACTGCTCATGCTACAAACTCCCAAACATCCCATGTTTCTATATAGTAATCATGAATTGATAGAATTTGCATGACAATTATTATTTAATATGTAGACTGCAGTATCACTGCTTTTGGACAGAATTAGTATTAAAACCTTTGAGGACAAATATTTTTCAAAAACTCATCTGAAAAAGTAACAGGAACTTTCTTAGTTTGTGTTATTTTTGGAAGTTCTGTTCTGGTGATGATACTCTGGCAGAAGATCACCACCTTCTCTTACCATAATCCAGAGGACAGGATTCAGAGCTACAGAAAATCCCAGACTGATGGACGGGGTGAACACATGACCATGGGGGACGGATGTTAAAAAAGGTACAAAGACAGGAAAAGTAACCCAAACATTCCCAATTTTCAGAAACAAAAAGTAATTTTGTTTTCTTTCAGTTCAATCAGTTTTTTCATGCCTTAGGAAACAACGAGATCAATGGAAATGAAAGCAATTTCCAGCAGATATGAATAAAACACACGGCTCAGCTGAGAAGAGCTGTATGTTACTCCAAGAGTGCAGTCAAATACTTGTGGATTAAATGCTGTGAGAATGGATCATGCATGGACTTGCTTCATCTCAATTTGCCAGACTGGGAATTCTCAGGTTTCCCACTCCTCCTTCAGGAGGGAGTTGATTGGGAAATTGGTTGTACAGTCGCACACTTTGGGGAAGACTTGCAAGATAACTTTGTTTATTTAGACACATTTTGAGGTCATAGGAGGGTAGCTTGCAATCAGAAATTCTTTCATAGGACTGCTGCTACATTTCTCTCCTTTCCTTAGGTCTTTTTCCTTTAAACTATTCTTCAAGCAAAAGTCACAAAAAATATCACGTTCTCAGCCTGTTTCAGGGTTTTCCTGTGCACATACTGAGGTGTACAAAGGCACACAAGCTCTCCTCATTCATCCTGACCCATGAGCACTACTACATTTAATTGCAGAAGACACTGTCTTCACAGCTTTATTTCTCGTATGACATCTTGTGAATTGCTTTTAAGAAAAGCCATTTACACAACTCCTATATATATGTAAACTAGTACTCTAATGCCACATTCTTGTTTGTACATACCCTTGCATTCACATCAGCCAGTCCTAATGCAAAAGCAAATGGCCCTTCATGCATTTCAGTTAGGAAACAGTAGCATGGATTTTCATAAAACAAAAGTTTGACTGATACTATGCAAAATCTGTTCCACTGAAAAATTGGCATCTCGCCCATCATCTTCCACAAAGTTTAGTATCTTTGTCGGTGCTCATCTACTTGACTTCTTAATTGTCTGTGTTCACCGGCTGTATCAAATGGAGTTTTCTTTTTGCTTTTGCTCAGTGCATATTACATCTTTTAATCGGTATATATAATTACTTACTGCAATCTGCCATGCCAGATTTTCTAAGCATTAGTCTAATTAACTTAAGCTTGATAATAATGTTTCAGATATCATAACAGTATGCACAGAACTTGCAGATTATGCTGTTGGCTTAGCTGTTTTTCCGATAACATTTTTCTCCTATTCTTATATTTCAGTTTTTCCTTTTGGTTTTTCTCTTTCTGTACAGGGTGGGAGCCCAAGCAGAAAGAGGGACTGCTGTTCTCTTTAAATGACTCCAAGGTTCTCCAAAAAAAAAAAAGCTGGCTGTTTTTAATAACAAGTCACCAAGGAAGTCAACACAAATAAGAAGAGATCCATAATGCAGGGATTTCCACTTTTTATAAGAATAAGAGATAAATATGTCACTAAATAAAGAAACTTGAGCTTCTGATACTGGAAATCATAGAGGATTCAGGCACAAACCTACAGTGCTTACTGGCCAATTACGAAAGTACTCAGACTTTCCACAGGTCTCCAGCCTGAGCCATTCTAATTATACGCCTGTTGGCGACAGGCTGCCGCCAGGGAGGCAATAAATAAGTGATAACATGCATGGGACCTGGCACACGTACCTTTTCAGCACAGAGAGATCATCCTTTCACAAAGTGATGCAGGCCATCTGGGCAAATGAAATATGCAAGCCTGAGACCCCAGGTAAGAGTAAATAGATGCAGAGGACACTTATGTCACAGTAATAAATAACAGAAAGAAAAAATAAAAATCTGTGACAGGCTGTAGATTTGTATTTGGCTTCCTGATATCAAGCAGCATTTCTGTTCACTTCTGTCCTGCATTATTTGATTTGCCTTCCTCCAGGATGAGGGGATGGCCATTGCGTGCCACCACATCAAATGGCCTCTGCCTGGTGGGAGATGGGGCAGAGCCAGGAAGACCAGAACTCCTCTCCTTGCTTCCAGAGACCATGGATCTGTCTTGATGACTGGAGTGCCACAAGCCATGTTCAGGTCCCAAAGGCACCCAGACCACAACTTGAGTACTTGAGTTGCAAACCCACCACGTTACATCTATGCCAAGAGCCTATTTGTTAGAATTTTGGGTGCAGTGGTGCATAACTGTTGTCAAGCCCACACAGAGAACCACACCAGAGACTTTTGCACTTACTCTGTGGTTATTGGTGAGGATTTAATTAGCTATGAAACACTGAAAGACTGCTCAACTGCTCCTGTATTTTAGCAGACTTCATGGATACAGGTGGGGGCAGGCAGTTCTTGCAGAAGTTCCCCTTATTCCAGCCCTTTTTTTCAGATGATTGAATGGCTTCCACCCCTGACAGAAAACATTATCAGCAGTCAAGGAAGTAATCAGGGTGGCAAGTACATAAATAAGCATAGCATAAATCTGAATATTGGTAATTAGCATTTGATTCAATCAGATTAAAAGTGCTAGACCACTGTAGCAGCGATTCGTTATAGAAAACTATTTAACATTCCAATTATCTTTAATGAATTAACCTCGAAGTATGTCTGAGGTGCACCATCCTAAGAATCCCTTTGCTCATCTACAGTCCACTTGCAACTAATTTCACTTCACAAGCCTACCTCAATTAACATTTTTCTGTATTTCACACATCAGTAACTACAGTACTGAAATATGCACTCCTTTCCCAAATTTAATAGCTGAGATACTTCCTTTTTTTTTTGATTCTACAAATGAAGGAAAATCATTTCCTGCTACTATCTCAAACCAATTAAAATTCTTTTTATATTGGCTTTGCATCTCTTCAATATATATATGAACCAAAAAGTCCTACATTTTTCACATAATAATTACTTGGAATTGATCTGCTATGCAGCACTCCAAAGACAAAGGGGTTTACAACTGGCAAATTTTAAAGTTTAGTTTACATTTTCCATTGCTAGGGTTTTTAAAGAATGCTTTTCTGGTTGAAGGTTTTATATTAGGGAAAAAACCTTCAACCAGTACAACTAAATTATTTGAATTTAAAAAGAAAAAATGAGAAAAAGTGCAGATTTATCAATAGGCCTGAAAGGAGAACTCACTGGCTTTTTGGCCACTATGCAACTACAATTACACAAATAGCTATTGTAAAATACAGACAACTTTTGTATGAGACCTCTTGTGCACTTTGTAGCACTAGTAGAAGGACTGTGGTCTCACAGAGCTACCAAAGCCTCTCAGGTAGGTTGAGACTGGTCAGTGGCTTCCCTATATGCATAGCAGAGCAACTGCTGGACCTCATGCCTCTTTCCTTCTGCTTCCCTTGCTTTTCCCTGTGAATTGTGTAAAGAGACACAGTGCCATTTAATATCATTCCCACTTTAACAGGGAAATGCAGAGAGGAGTCTCTTGCTTTGCACCACAGTTGCGGTAAAAGGAGCAGCATTCTCAAACAGATTATAAGTCTGACGTTATTTTCCTTTTCACTCCATGTTTTCAGCATTATTTTAGCATTAAGAAAAATGAACACACATGTAAGATAACAGCATCCACGCAGCAATATGGCATAGCTGTTATTCTTCTTACAAGCATCCAATTTAATTTTATCATCAAATACCACACAGCATCAATTCCTATGTTGTATTCTGTACTGATCTTAACCTCAGTGTATAGCTAAGCATTTTGTGCTGTGCATATCATCTAGAGCTCACTGTGGAGAGCGTTACCAGCAGAGAGATATGTGGGGATACAGTACATGACTCCTCCTCATATCGGGACTGTTGGATTCTCCTTCTCCAGCTGAGGCAGCCACGTGATGCCATAGAGCTTCACAGTCATTCCTTCTCGGAGCTACTGAGCACTGCGGTAATGAAGTTATGCAGATAGGGACACAGACATAATATGGCTTGCCCATATAGATACATAAATAGAGTTTGTTTTGTATATTAATTTTTATAATAAAAAAGGATATGCATGGCCTATTTGGCTACATGAGCAAATCTGTGCCCTGAAAGACGATGTTCTCATTAAGTGAAGCTGC
Organism: Acropternis orthonyx; assembly: GCA_035583155.1. Classification (NCBI taxonomy): domain Eukaryota; kingdom Metazoa; phylum Chordata; class Aves; order Passeriformes; family Rhinocryptidae; genus Acropternis; species Acropternis orthonyx. Next base: position 8,547,518 of record JAWWEU010000023.1, on the reverse strand, counting down.
AAGCTCAAATCTTATCTAAAGTGCTGTTTACTTTGCTGGGAGAACAGCCAGCATGCTACCGAGCATATATATATTTCAGTATTGCCACTCAAATTCAGAGCAACCCATAATCAATTCTGAAAGCTTAAGAAAAATTTTAATAAGCCAGTAAGAGGAGAACACATATTAAAAATCAATAACTGCTTAATTTAGCTAACATTATAAACTAACATTTTTAGATGGAGTAAGTCTTTGCTTATCACACCATTTCTCTCTGGTATTTTATCTGCTCTCAGAGAAAACTGAATATAGTAACATTTTGCCCTTACCTGAATTTTTACCAGCCTTTGTTTTTTTATCACATACACCCCTTTGGAAACTCTAAATAGTAGTCAAAAATAAACTCTCTGTGAACATCCTATTTCCACTACTTCCATTTATAACCAATGCCACACTGCAATTATGCATGAATCTGTTATGTCAAAACCTGTCTCAAGCCTAATTTTACTCATACTCTTTGTCAAATGTCACTGGGCTCATGAAATGGCTCTGGTCCCCTCAGCCAAGCTGGGGAGAAATTCTTTACATCAAGCACTTTTATCCCTGAGCAAGTGTCCAGGACCAAACCTTTGCAAGGCGCTCCACCTGAGCCAGTGCACCCTCCAGACTTCTCCCCACAGTCTCTCATGATTTCAGTGCCCAGCCAGGGTCATCCTGATTCCAGGATGGAAAGCACCGGTAGGACCATCAGGTGCCTTAGAGCCAGAGCAAGCCTGCAGGGTGTCAATTCACTGTCTCCTAACACAGCTTGCTGGCACTGCTACCTGAACTGATAATTTCATATTTATAAGTTTGCTTTAGATGACAGTGCCCAGAACTGCAGACATGTCAGGAGATAGCCTTGAGAACGTTAGGAAGGCTGTATCTCTGCTATGCATTATTTCTGTGGCACAGATCAAGAGTTGCCATTCTTTCAACTCATCTCTGGGGTTTTGGAGCAACAGTAAAAGTTTGGATAAATCTGTTATTGAAAAAAGAAATACAAAAATTCCCTGTTCACAACTAAAGAGTCTCTGGAAAATTAACATTGTGAAGCGTCTCATGTGCCTTCTTTATTAAAGGGAGAGGGAAGGCTGAGATAAGCTAAAGAAAGCAAAATAGTGTGTGCCAATTTGCTGCTTACCACATGAAGACAGATCTTGTGCTGATTTTGGCACCAGTAGGAAAAGGCTATTATCTCTAACGCCTCTAATAAGATCCTAGGAAGGAAGGACATTCTCTCTAGATAACAAATTTGTCAGTAAATCAGAAGCTGATTCATGTCCCCATTCAGCAGTGCATTTAAGTTCTCTCTTAATGCTGGGCGTGTGCTTAAGCGCTGCTTGAACTCACTTAAGCTGATCACTTGCTTAAATGCTAAAACAGGATTGCACTGAATACCTGTAGGCACATCTATAATTAAAAAAACCTTCTGAGCCTAACAAGCATAGCTGGCTGTGTTACTCATTGTCCACATTTGAGGGTAAGGACTCCTGCTTTAATTAAAGTGATGGAATGAAGATGTCTGAATGCTCACATATTATAGCAGTGAGCGCAGCACAGAGCAAGAAATTAAGTCATAGTGTGAGTCAGAAAGCTCCATGTAGAGCTGGATTAAATTAGGGAAAAGTATAAGAAATTTGATTAAATTCTTCATGAAAATGTTATTTGCTAGTTTAAAGGCAAACATTCTGACAAATTTTAGAAAAACATTTCCTTCATTTGTAGTGTCTTCTCCTGCATATTCAGAAGCTTCTCCTGTTATCACACTTCGCCACTGTCCTGTTTCAGTTGTTGTTAATGAGCACCTGATATTATTTTAAAAATATAGAAAATATGCATGGTACTTAAGGGGTAAAAGGAGACCCAGCAAGGAAGGACCACATCCTGCAGTGTTTACTCATAAGCATTTCACTAGCATGTCCCTTGACCCACAGTGATAATTGGGGTCTGCAGGTCTCCCATAATTGTGAGCTCAGCACAGGGAAATATGAGGTTTAACATAGGAGTCTGGAAAACTGCAACAATCACCGTTTACAAAGGCAGCACAGAAATGGAGGAGCCTGCATTCATCCAAACACGACAGGTTTGTATATAAACTCAGAATTGTGATTAACACTGGATAAATTAGTAGACTGTGTCACATCCACAATGACATTGAATTTGTGAAAAAGTACGGTGAATAATACCAACTGTGAGAACAAAAGGGGCTAGCATACTGAGGCCAGCAGGACTACAGACTATTGCTCTTGAAGGAGATTCACCACCATCCTGGCCATCTTTCCCTTCCTCTGTGTAATTTTCCATCCTTCATTATGTTTTTCTCTTTCTCTCACTTTCAACTTCATCTGATGCCCAAGAAGATGCTGTGCACTCCCCAGCACAACTGAAGGAGGTGCCTCATCCAACAATGGCAAGAGGACAACCATAAGGGAGTCTGGGCTTTTCAATGCAGGAAGCAGGAACTGAGAAGCACCAATTCTTAATCAAGTTGTTCGCAGCATTGTTCCTTCTAAAAGACTGTTTCAAAAGCATATTCAAATTAAAACCCATACACCATCTAACACTGATGTCAGAATGACACAAGCTAATTTGATGCATTTGTCTGGGAGAAAAGGTGCATTGCTTCCATTTCTATCTGCCACTGTAAAGCTGCTGTGCAAACTGAGATGAAAAATTCCTGCTCTTTCCACATGCCTACAAAGTACCTGACATCCATAGGTCTTTTCTTTAAGGACACATTTTTAGTACAGACTGCATGAAAAAAATGACACATTTACATATTTCCCCCAGCAAGTAGTTCTGCATTAGATCAGCCCTTGGCTGCCTTGGCAAGGAGTGAAATCATAATGGGTTGAGATAAAGCAAACAAATCCCATCCTGCCAGGCAGCTGCCACTGCTCACATCTGAGCCGCTGGCAATGGGAGGCCAGGGCAAGTTTTGCTCTTGGTTATTCCACATTATCCAGGATAAGTCCTGGAGCCAGCATGGTAACTCTGGATTTGCAGGGCTATAAGGGGGCTCTGACCTAATGTCACACCAGGCACAGGCAGCGAGTCAAGCTCCATCGGCAGCAGGATTTGACCCGGCTGGGGTCTGCTGCAGTCAGTGGAAAAACACCCATTGGCTTCACTGGAAGCTCATTCAGCATTTCAGTGCCAGCAGGGAAACAAAGCTCAAAAGGTCACATAGAGAAAACATAAAGGGGAAATTGTTCCAAAGCACAAGGAGCTGCTTCAATTTTTTTTTTTTTTTTTTTGGTTTTTGTTCAAGCCAGTCTATCAGTTTGATTTTCAGCAGAGCACTGCATCTTACCATGCAGACTCTCCTAACTAACTAGGCAGGAACATGATCAGTTTTAAAGATAATCATAGGTTTGTCTGCAGACAACTCAATATTTCATTGCATCAGGCCCTGTTCTCATACTATTTTTTATTGATCAGAATACCTCAGGCTATTAAGTTTATTAATTAAATGATAATTTTTTTCCTGGTGAGTATACAAGGAGATAAATGTCTTACAAATAAACTCAGAGCTTGCAGGCTGAGTCACGTGGTGATTTAGAAGTCATTTATCTTTTTCTCTCCCCCTCAGCAAAAAGTAATCATTGCCACAATACTCTGCAAGTCTAATGTGGCTGTGAAATGTGCAACATAAAGAGATATTTTTCAATTCAGCACAATTATACCAAGCTTTTATGTTATACTAATTTGTAATTGCAATGCTAACAAGAGGATATGGATAACTGCTAATCCATTTAAGCACAAACTACCGCCCTTGTGAAGCTGGGAGTGATCTCACCCCCCATCAGCTGCACCCAACCACTGTAGAGGTTGAATTCAGATTAAAATATCTCTGTTCTTCAAAAACATACCCGTTTATATATGCCTGAATTTTCATGGCTTTCCTGAGCCGGGCTTGGGGTTGACAGATGACGCCTTAAAGTTAAGATACAGTAGCTCCCTGAAGAACTTTCTCCAGTGCTGCTTTTCCCGGGCTGAACCACTGGAGAGCACTTTGATGGGGAACAAATGCCTTTTACCCCATCATCTGCCCCATAGCAAGTGGAGAGGTTGATCAGGAGCCTTCTAAGCATTGAGAGAAAACATCACAGTTCTTTGATCAAGTCCCAGAGCAAACTGTGGCTGCAAGTACAAGGGCCAGGTATAAGCAGCAACTCAGAAAGCAAGTGCCGAAAAAGTGAAGAGATGGGTGTAGGTCCAAGCCTGGAAGGGAGAGAAGGGTTGCCAGGAACACATGAGGATATGTGGCTATAGTTCAAGAACATGGACAGTTCAATCTAAACAACGCCTCTGGACTGTAAAAATAAAATAATGGCACATCAATATAGGGACAAGGTCTCTTAATTTTTCATCCTCCTTTCTGCAAGCAAGCAGCTGCCACAGTACCAGCCCATAGGTGGTTAAGGTACATCTGCAATTCCTGTGGGGGGACCATGGATGTTGTTCCAATAACAGCAAGCTCAAGAGACCTTACTGACATCTTCCAGCTGGAAAGTAGGACATGGTGTTAAGAGCATACACATGTATACCTCACACAAGTCCCTTGACCTTAAGCACAGAGACCACATTCTCCACAAATCCACAGCCATCACGCAGGTCAGACTGCTCCATGCACTCAAAGCCAGGCTGCTTCCATTGAAGCACCTCAGGAGTGTTTGTGCAACATCCCATCCTGCTCTCCAGAGCTGTGTACTTACTGTTCCAAGTCAACATATGACACAGATTAAAAGAACCATAAAGTGTTTAAAGAAATCAAGACCATGCACATCCTGTGACAGCTTCACTGAGAAGTAGTGATGCTGCACTGAGTGCTAGTTTGTCAACCTTTGCTACATATACAGTTCACAGCCAATTTAATTAAAACTATAACAGATCTGAAAGCTGCTAAAATGCTTGCAATGACTATCAGTCTTTTGATAATGGTATGAAAGAGCTATTAGAAGTGAACTGTAAGTAAACTTTTTCAAGATTGAATAACAAGGGCATTACAGTTCCAGCCATTAATGTCATGGTTGAAAAAAAATTAGCTGTCCATCTTGCTCTAAAAACTAAGCATTTTTATCTCACACACACATTTACAATCAAAATATGCTTATAAAAGGTACAGTAAATTTCATGGTTATGAGCTGCACATTTTGCATTCCGAACACTAAAACAGCTGCCACTGACTCACTTTTCCTCTCCTTTTCTGCTTGTTGCTAAGATGAATACTCTGTATTCATTAGTAATCAAATACAATGGCAAATGTAATATTGTTGCACAGACGAACTCCTTTTATTACCAACACTCTCATGTTTAAATTATTTCCTTTAAACAGTTGTCTCTTGTCTTATCTCAGCTCTTGAAGGAAGCTCTGACTGCAACAACTTGGACAAAGGATACAAAATTAAATAAGTGAAAAAAAAACCAGAATCAGTGGATACTGGTTACATCACTAAAACAGCCATGTTTAGCTATGCCCAAAAGCCTTTGGGATTGCCACTGTGGGACAGTCCTGGGAGGATCAGCAGGAGGATTCTCTGAGCACAAACCACGCTCAACTGCTCTTGTCACCTGAACACTTAAATACTGATTGCCTCAACCCCGGGGTGTGGGTTGATCCCAGAAAACCCGCTCAGCCCTGCATGTCCCCCTGCTAGCAGAAGGTACTCACTAGATGAAAGTCAAGCAATCACAAGGTGTGCAATCCTGAGGGTGTTGGAAGAACTCTGAGCTTTCAGGGGTTTGAAGAAGTGGAGACTTTCACCTCCAGGAATGTATGACTGGGAAGTCAGAACAATATTAGCGGTGTTATTTGACTGATGAGATTTCTGAAAATCAAATTTTGAATTTAATTCTCACTTGAACAACAAAGCCACAGGTATTTATTTTATGAGATACATTTCTCAAATCTGTCTTCTGACTTGAAGACTTCAGCTTACTTGCAAAGAGAGGCAAGCAGCTTCAGTTCAGAGTAGCTCAGGTGTTGTGACTGCCAGCACACAACTGCAGATGAAAAAGGAAGCCTGTACTCCTGTAAGCCAGGACAATCACATGCAGAGCTTCCCTGGTGAAAGCTCAAATTTTCCAAATTGTCAAAAGCGTGAACCAAAGGAATAAAGAAGAAAGCAGTGGCTTTCTTTGATCCCATAGCTCCAAGAACAGATACTGTATTACACAAAAAATTTATATATATATCAACACAAAACCACATGTACAAATGTATATTCTAAGACATATGTTTAACTATATATGATATAAATATTAGTACATATTATAAATATTAAAAAAAAGCTTAAAAACCTTGTGCTTGACCCTAGTCATAAAGGTCGCAAGCTTGTTTTGAAATTCATTTTATACATCTTATCACATAATAATTTTTCTGTTTAAAACTAGCCCAAATTATTTGCTTTGTTGAAGTACTGCAAAGTTAGAATATTTCTATGTATAGCAGCAGATGCTGCTGTCTCTCTTACAATAAAATACAACTTTATACCATATACTGTCTTTCATACCAACTGCATTCCCAGATGGACAGCATTAAATACAAGGAAGAAGTGAATGCAGGCAGTACACAGTAGATGTGTGTCTTGTGATACGGTGATGTGAAGTGCTGTAAAGATACTATATGATGAATAAATGAAGGCATTGAGCAACAAGGGCAATAAAAGAGTGATGAAAAAAATGAGGCATATGCGGATGAGAAAATCTACTTTAAACAAAAAAAAAAAGACAAAAGTTGAAGAGAGGGAGAGTTGATGAGGCAGACAGACACACAGAGGCTGCTCCAGATGGTAGAAACAACAGCAAAGGTTCCTAAACTAGAGTGGCAAGACTATATACAAAGGAGCAAAGGGTGCTTGCAGAGCCTGCAAAAAGACAAGGAAAAAAAGCGCTGAATGCACTGCTGAGATGAGTCATTGCTTTTGGAGATAAGGAGGGATCCTGAAAAGACTGAAGATTTTGTTCTCAGCATGGTCATATTGCTTAAAGGACATACGAAGGCACCTGACTCTATGTCTGTGAAAGGGTCCTTTAGCTCTGGTGCTTGAGGAGTCTCTCTTGCCCTGTAGCGCAATTTGAAGACAAAGCGGTTTGAAGGGAACATGTAATCCCATAGTCTGATAAGCACTGACCAGTGACTGGGACAGACAGCCATCCACATGAACCACACAATGAGTACACAGGCACACAAGGAATCCCATACCTACATCACAAACACTGTATTAAAACCTTGCCCAAATGTACAGATGGCCTGACATCTCCACAGTACATATTAGGAATATGTTACTACATGTATGTTAGAATCTCCTTGTGGGTTCCTCGTATTTTACATACAGCATAGAGAAGTCAATCCCTAAAAACACCCGGCTACCTGAGGAGTTTTTAGCACAGGCTGCAATGATGCACTAGTAGCACCATATTGTTTTATATTTTGAAAAGTGAAACATGACTGTGCCATGCTACACTGTTTTAAAAATATTAATAAACAAACACCAAACAATCTCAAATTTAGCTCTTAGGCCTGAAGCTATGATACATGAGTGGCAAAGTGGCATAGATGTGTTGGCCAGAAATTACTCAGCTCTAACTAAGCGGCAATAGTGCTACATGAAATCACCAGACATACGCATTTGTGGATCCTCTTCACTCTCAAGTTGTCAGTGTGAGAACAGTGCTGAAAATAAACATCCCTCTGTCGACCTCCCCCAGCAAGTCTCCATGACCTTTAGGCTTTCAGACTAGCAAGGTCTGGTGCTCACACATAGCTTCCATGGTGGCATTTGCAAGCAGAGAACGACAGCAGTGACACATTTAAACCTTGCTCTTTTCCATATCCAGCTCTATTTCCTTGCCCATCATCTGTAGTCTCTGTCAGCCCACTCTCAAGAAGATCCTGATATATCAAAACAGGATTTAGCTACAGTGCTCACCTCAGAACACCCAAATGTACAAATGCTATGCTTAACATTCATCAGACAGATCCAATAAAGCTGTAAACGAAAAGGAATTGAAGGGACTACAGGCCCGGGAATTAAGTAGCAAGTGTTTAAGAGATCAAGACCTAAACCACTAGTTCCTACAACATGGAATCAGTCACTCTGGCACATCTGGGCAATTGGTGGCTAGAAATGAGCTTGATTCTTATGCAGAAAGCCAGTAAATAACCTAGAGGTAATTTAAAAGCCCTCAAGAGGGCACTCAGAAAAAGCCCAAGTCACTTACTGAATTACTGGTGGGCCTCCGTACGGTGGCTAAACATCCATCTCTCTGGTGTCAGCTATGGAAGGCAGTAAATGTAAGCTATCCAGTGTACCCAAACAACACAGCATGCAAAGAACTGGTAGCAATATAGATTCACTTTTCTGACTACCTCTTATTTTATGCTCAGATTTGAGGATGATGGGTCATTACAAAGAGCTTGAATTACACAAATGTTCTATGACATGCTACTGGCTCATGCTGATATAAACATGAGAGTCCAGGATACGAAATGCCACATGAATGGACGCACTGAAAAACAACAAATCAAACATAAATAATCGGCCTTCACATTGAAGACAAGACAGTACTGTTTTATATGACATAGCCCTTGGCAAAAAGTTACATTGTTCATCTATAACCTAACCTGGCATTTAAATAAACTTCAGTTAACTATTAACACTCAGACACCATTAATTTGTTTTGCCTTTACTTTTCAAGTAAAATTCTCATTAATGGACCACTGGATTGACCATTTAATGGCACAGTGCTTTAAAGAGCATGCAAATGTCATGTGTGTCCAATGTTTGTGCAGTATAAATTCAGAATATCCCCATGACCAGAAAAATTGTACGTTTTCATACTGCATTTAGGATGCTGTCAGTCATGATCCTTTGCTTGGAACACCATGCTGAGATGCCAGCTGAGATCCCCAGACTGAGCAGGAGCTTGGGCTGTCAGAACAGACCAGGTCTGAACTCTTTGAAAAGGATTAGGTCTTCCTCGGAGTCATGGGCAGGAGCGTAGTGGGGTTTCTTATGAAACCAGAGCAACCTCTGTCCAAAACTACAAAACAAAAATCCCAATATCCATCAAAAATAGAAGCAAGAGGCAAACAATCATGGCTCAGTGCATGCACAATTTGGTTAAAAGAAATGATCCACTACAAGTAATCCACTGTAGGTAACCTAGCTGCATTTATTCAATCTGATTGAGCAGAAAAAGCATTATGAAAAGAATTAACACATCCCATCCTGAGATTTATTTGTATGGAACCAACTTGGGGGTGAGAACATGTGAGAATTGATTTTACTGCCTTACTTAAAAAATAAGGTTATGAAGAGACAAAAAATCATTACATGAGATGCCCAGAAAGTCTCAAGCAAAACTACATCATACCTAAAATTCACCCAAGTTCATGTATATATGCTATCAAGGGGTGGTAAAACTTGCAATGGATAAATTATTACATTTTTTTAACTTTATTTTTAAAAGTATATCACATATTTTGAAGACACTGAGACTAGCATTAATTCATCTACTAACTAGGTCAATAAAAATTGCTGTAGCCAAGAGCTCTATTAAAAGTCCATAATTTTATCTTAATAGAGGAAAACTAATAGAGTTCTTTTGGAAGTTTTCCATAAAATTAATATTGTAGAATTTCAGTGGATGTGTGTCTTAAATAGTTTAAATAGGCATTTTCATTAAGACACCTAGTAATAGAATTAAAACAAATTAAAATCATTACTTTCTCTAAGAGGAAGTATTTACATTCCAAGCATCTTAATGGAATTTATTCTTGACAGAATTTAGAAACAATGCTCATTATTCAACATTGTGAAGTGGGAATTGGCTATTTGGCACCCACACACAGAGGATCTGCCAATTTGCAACTACTGTAGTACTTACTCGGAGCCTCTCTGTCTAAACCACTTTGCGTGGCAGCCGTCCAGAACCTCGACCTGCAATACAATCCACCTCCTTGTCAAGAGCCTTTCTTGTTGGAGAGCACTAAACTCACCCAGCAACCAAGCAACAAAAAATAATACTACAAAAAATTAAATAAATAAAAAACTTAGAAACCTGTGTAACCCCAAGGCAAATAACTAAGAAAGGTGTCATATCAATTATCTGCTGTTTCCTTGGGCTTTTCACCACTTACAATTATCCCTTTGGTTTATCACAGGTTCTCCTGTACTCCTTATTTCCATGGCTGTCTGTTTAATTATGGTCTATGCACATTTTCAGCTGAATGATATCTTTATAGTTGGATTGCACTTACTATCTGCTTATAGGGTTAAAACACCCATGAGGTAATGCAGATGAGCTGTGTGAGCCTTAGAGGATTGCTGTGGTTTAAGATGCAGGCAAAATCCAAGGTGCTGCAAGTGGCACATCCTGCAAAACCAAGCACAGCACTGGAGAAAGGTTTTGGCAAAGGGATGGTGCCAGAAGTGCTGTGCACCTTACACAGCTGGAGGAAACCCAGACTCAGGGGCGAAGTTGATCTAGTCCCCATCCTTTACTTCTGTTGCTGGGCAGAAAGCAAATTATGGCCAAAAGCAGCCATGGAGTCCATGCCTGGAACTAAACTCCACAGAACCACAGACAAATTTTGCTTTCTGCTCATGCAGTCATTTCTCAGGGAGTTCATGGAGAAAAGGGAAGCCCTGACTTGATAGAAAGGCACTGGAAGCAAGTTTCCCTTCCTATTGAACTCGGTAGGACTCCAGCTTTTTTCCTGAATGGACAGGCTCATGAATTTCTGATGAAACCGCTGTATTTAATATCCAAATGCTGCACATGGACAATTGAAATTAATGCTTTTAGAGTCATATTCACCTATGAACATTATCACTGTCTTAGGTCAGAAGAGTCCATTTTCTTGACATGCCAGAGTTGATTATAAAAGGCATTACCAGCATCAGTCTTGGACACCAGGGTAATACATGCACATACCTTCCAAAGTGATCAAAAATTCATGTCACACCGAACCTTCCTCACCCTTCCCATCACACAGGGACAAAGGGACGGTCACCAAACAGAGCCTGCATGAGACTCAGCACAGCTCCCAGGCTGGGCACCTTCATCAGAAGTTTTTATCACGAGCACGTCACCCTTGTGCAAGTTGTGTCACCCCCTCATTGACTTACTGCCATGAAAACAGTAGATTGCACAAAAGTTACTTGTCATGGTGTAATCAGCAGAGATAACCAGATTGTGCTTCTTGCTATTGACGCTAGGTTGGAATAGATACAGGTAGATGTATAATATCACAATTGTAATTGCTGCCAACACCAGGACATTTTTCCCAGTCCCCCAAAAAGATCTGCCAGGGAGTTAAAGCCCCTCCACAGAAACTGGCAGCACTGTGACATTCAGAGAACAGATCAGAGCACTGAAACTATTTCAACCATTACCTTATCAGACACATTAAAGGACCAGAACCAAAGGCCAAAAAAGTTCCAGGAAACTTTTTGTAGTCTATAATGAGGTTTGTATCAGGCTCCAGGTCCCAATCAGCCATCCCTAGTTTTGGTATTCATGTTTTCTAAAATTACAAAATGTCCTTTCATTCCAGAGAATCTTATCAGAAAATTGATCTCTTTATATATAAAGTCTTCAGCCAAGGTAAAGTCCTTTCAAGAGTTTTATGGTTTCCTATCACTCTTCTCAAAACCCTCTGGAAACTGGAAAATATGCTGATACTGTTTCTGTGTTAAAAAGAATGGTTAAATAAAAAAAATATATAGTTGTCAAGTGTTTGCAAATTTCCAGTGCTTTCTAATTTCTTTGGCAAAAATGGCAAAGGATAATAGCAAACAGGTTAAAAAAAAAGCAATTCAGAATGACACAATTATTTACAGAAGTACCTATCTGATCATTATCTCATTTCCTTATTTATAAGACCTACAACTGTGCTCTCTCTATGTATTTAAATTAAATTTTCTAATGCAAATGTTATATATGAACAGCTCAGCAAGACACTATTGTGTCAACACACCTTATTCCATGTAAAAGCAGATGGCTAGTTCTGCAATTGTAAATGTGTCAGACAATAATTTCATTGCTTTGCAGGTAGCAGAACACCCAATTTTCTTGTTCCCAAATGGTGATTGAGTGATAGCTTTTAATATTGTCTAATGATCACAAACATGTGGAGTATTGCGTTAACATCTGGTTTATGGGTAAAGTCACACACAGAAACTACTCACAAAACAAATAACCCCCTGCCCTCCAAAAGCTAGAATTAATAGAGCAAGCACATGCTCTTTTATTACTGAAGAAGAAGTAGCAGGGCATGCTGCAAACATTTATAGGTATGGTTTATGTAGTGCAACTAACTGAACAAATCACTTTGTTCAAAAATTTCTTAGAAGTCACAAGCTCTAAGGAGGGGAAAACAGTTTGTCAGGAATACTGGAGGAAGAAACAACCACAGAACCAAATCTCATAATTCTGAGCAAGGCAGAGCTTTCACTGCAGACAAGGAGAGCTTTGCCCAAGGGCAGCCTTAGCCAGTAACTTGTGATGTCCAGGTAAGTTCAAGAACTCCTGGAGGTAAAAATAAAAACACCTTGTCAGTTGTTCTGTCCTTATGGCTCATTTTTACATCAGTGAGCATCACATAACAAATAAAGCCTCAAGAACTTTTAGAAATTGCCTCACTTGATCACAGCTTCAATTTTACTTACAGATCTCCTCCTACAAAACTGGTACAAAACAGGTTCCGCTGTGGACTTCCCAGTCTCTCACATTTGCTCCAGTATCTCAGAAATTGAACTGCCATGCATTTTTTCCTTAAATTGTTTTACTTGTTGTATCCCATTTGTTTTTGTTGGGCTAGACTTTTTCCTAGATACCTAGACCTTCCCAGATGTATGTCCACAGCCCAGAGCCGTGTTACTGGTATGGCTTCCATAGAAGTCCCTGTGTTTGCAAGGCAGAGCAGCAGCTCTGCTCAGGGCTGAGACTGCATGAAAACAAGTCCCCCACACCTCCAGCACATCCTTTCACAAACCTCAGGCCAGTTTGCAGCTCTTGCTGGGCTGTTGTGGAAGGGATAGGAAACAGGCACTGCAGAGATGCACAGAGGAATTTACTGTAGTTGTTTAATGGCACTGTGGCCATTTTGCAGGCATTTTGAGGGATCCGTGTTGTGTTCAGGAAGCTTGTGAAATTCAGACTGCAAATCTACCACTCCATAGCTCCGAGACAGAGAAAATTAAACCCTCTGAGCAGAGGGTACACACAAGGCAAGTTCATTACATATATCCCTAATGCACCAAAGATCTTACCTCAGCAACACTCCTGCACCTGGGCCACACGTGCATTATAAGGACCCAACAAGGCAAGATTAAGCACACCAGTGAAGACTTGGCTAAGTGCTGCAGAAACATACAGGCTCTCCCAGTTCTCAAAGCATCTCTTTTAGACATGTTTCAGAAGGAAAAACAAAGTGTGATTAATGCTATGCATAATACAGATAACAACCTTCAGCATCACTGAGACTGTCACAAATCTACCTCTTTACCTGGAGCTGGAGGACACAACCGCCCTTCCACCTCAGCAGCAAACAGCCCTTACTGTGCCCTCTTTCCCTTGGATGGTGAATTTTTCAACATGCAAAAATTCCATGGCTGAGATTTGGATGAGACTCAGCATCTCTGCCCTCTAGACCCTAACATATGCATATAGTCCCTTTCACATGCTCACCCCTGCAATTAATTGAAGGGTCATATATTTTAACAAACCAGTTAATTGAAAACAGCTAAGTTGCAAAATTTAAGAAATTTGCCACATTTACATACATAGTAATGAGATCAATTACTTTCAGCTCATGTAGACATATTGAGAACTAATGAGGTACTTAAAATGTGTATGGAGAAAGTCTACTTTCTATTTCCATGCTGTAACTTAGAGCTTGTTAGGGATTTAGCTCTTTATCAGTTTGAGCTATGGCACTTACATTGATAGAAGGCCTGTTAGCTGTGGCTCCCGACTGCATTAAAAAGTCCTTTAATGCAGTTTTGTAGTGGCATACATCTCATTACAGTGCACAAATGGGCAAACACTGAAGACCACGTTGTTGGAAAATACTTTGTCTGAGAACACAGGAAGCTGAAAGCTTATCCTTTGAAGGATAACATCCACCTCACTCATAATTTAGATAAGTAATCCGGAGACCCTTATAATAAGAAACCTTTATCGTTTCTTAAATCTATTAAAAAAGACCCACAAAGGTAAAGTGCCAAGTTTTAGAACTGTTATCTTTATAGGTCACTTATAACAACAAAACACTCTTTTTCCCAACACAAAACACAGTGGTAATTTATTTCTTCAAAGAAATTGCACCGAGAGAACATCTACAACACAGTACACTTCATACACTGAGCTCTAGGTTATTACCTAGGAAGCCAATTTTCAGGCAGTGGTTTCAAGATCTGAGCACAGCCTTGGATATAGCTCCAGGCACATCCGAAGTTTCTCATTAAGTTAGACATGCAATGAAAACGTTGGAAGTTGTTTAAGGGTGAGGAAAAAATGGATACAGATATTGTAAAAGTACAAGAAAGAACAGAAAGAAGCAGAGAAACCTTTGACTCAGGCAAGGAGAGTTACAGGTGAAGTCAGCCCAAGGGAGTTCCACCAGAGAGCAGGTTCCTGTGGTTGCTTTCTGCACAAGCATGTTGACCAACCCACAGTAAAGCTTTAAATCTTGCTATCGAGCAGATAAAACCAGCTTCTTTTTAGACATACTTCCAACCATGTTTTCTGCCTATCATACCCTCTAAACATTTTATTTCCCTGGCCCAGATATTAAATGACACCCTATGAATTCAATAGCTCTCAGCCATTAGGCTGAGGTCAGTACATTACCTTTCCCTAAGGGACAGAGACTCCTTATCCATGGAGGGAATGCTACTACAGAGGTGTCTTAGCTTGGATCCTTGGGGTCATTCCAGTTATTAGGGACACCTCTGCAGCCTGACTGAGCTTCTGGTTTCCAAGATGCACAAAGTATCTTTTTGCAGCTCTATCAGGCTGAAGTCTCCCTTTCCCTCCTTCAGCTAAAATGTCTCAACAACTTAATTTTACTCCTGTAATTGTTGTTCTCTTTATAAATGCCCATTTACAACATTGCAATATTCACCAAAACAGCCTCCCTTTAAATACCAACTCAATCCTGAATGTAAGGCTCAGGGCAGGAACCCCCTGCACTTGGAGCAGAGACTTTCAGACCTGACCTTCAGCTGCTAAGGAAGGAGAGAAACCACTTGCCCAGCCATGGCCAAGTGAAACAACCCCCAGACAGCAGAAGAGCAGTAGCAAAACCCAAAGCTACCAAAGGAGGAGTTAAAGAGATGTCTCTGGACCCAGCTGTGATCCTGCTGTGTTCACCTGCCTCCAGCATACACTTGATCACCCAGCCTGAGTTAAAACATGACCCTACAGTACCCAGGTCTGTTGTTATGAGGCAGCAAAGCAGCTTATCCCCTGATTCACACCAGCTCCGGGTGCAACCCAGGGCTGATGCTCCCCAGCTGTGCCACAGCTGCCCTTGGGGTTCATCACTCACAGGGAAATGAAACAGTCTCTGCCCCTAACTATCAGGCCAAATGAGCTCTGTGGGATTTTGTGGGCTGAGAGCTGGGCATGAGGCAGGGCTCCCAGTTCAAAGTTAGAACTGGGAGCAGGTGTGTGGGTCCACCAGCTTCTCCTCCCCACAGCAGATGACAACCTGCAGAAAGGGGGAGAAGGAGACAGCTCCAGGCTACGCCTGGCTGTGGTTTTCCTCACCCGCAATATGCATATGCTCCTGTGCAGTATGTTCAGTCTGGATACACTGCTTTCTGTAGCACTGATAGTACATTTGTTTGTCATTACAGTGTCTATAAGTAAATACAGAGAAATAAATAAGAATACTTAGCGCTTTAAGCCCATTAAAGCATTGGCAAAGTTTC
Organism: Acropternis orthonyx; assembly: GCA_035583155.1. NCBI lineage: Eukaryota > Metazoa > Chordata > Aves > Passeriformes > Rhinocryptidae > Acropternis > Acropternis orthonyx. The sequence continues at coordinate 8,531,547 of JAWWEU010000023.1, read as the reverse complement.
ACATGAGATGGTCTTTAAGGCTTGATGTATGGCAATAAAATTAGTTCAGAAAGAGACAGCTGCATAAAAACAATGTATGCCTTCACATAAAACCATGAAAAATATTTTGACTGGCACAGATTTTAAGGTAGGCTTATTTATTGGAGCTATGCTTCAGTAATTTACAAAACACAGAATCTGAACAAGAGGAGCGTCAGATGCCTGCAGAGTGTGATGAGCACTCATTGCAGCTGATGAATCTGAAATCACATTAGGCTGATATCAAAGATTTGTACCCAATATTGGGGAATGATCGCACTTTACAGAAACTGAGAGTTAATGAAGTAAAATTAAAAATAAGTGGAGTAGTGGGCTGAGAAGATTATCTAAAAATATAATATGAAAGGAATATCTGATAACTAGAGAGGAATTATTTTTAAAAAAATCTAGGAGCATCAAGTTTGAACTAAGTCTAATACATATTTTTTAAATTGTGCTTCTGGACTACATGTGTCAGGAAAAAAATATCCAATCTGTGTCTTTGATCCAGTTACCAGTAATAGAAAACATTTTCCAAGAGAGATGCAAGAGAAAAACAGATTCATGAGAGCTTCTACTTCTTATTTATAGCTTTATGCAATTTTTCTCTCATATCCTTCTTCCTGTCCTTTAATTGAAAAGCAAAATTTATACCTAAGAGCAACAGTGCAATGAGAGATGGTGCCTGTAGATTGGATTTGAGTCTCTGAAGTGAGCAGAGACACATGAATGATGCAGTGTTCCAGTTTTGGTGTGCTCTTTGCTATCTGTTAATGATATCATGAGACAAAGACACAGGACCAGCAGCAGCAGGCTTAGACAGTTCTTTCTTAATCTGTTTTAGAGTGGGGACTATAGTGGACTCAATTCACACAGGCCAGAGAAAAATAGGACATCTTACTCTCTGGAAATTGTAAAATGACATAGAAAATTCCTGTTTTTAAAAAAATACTAAAGGTTTATTTCTTTTGACAAGACCTTGGGCTTAAGAAAATAGATTGTTTTACCTTTTCATATCAGATAAAAAGTTTCAAGTAGTCAGTGACAATTTGTACTTGTTCTTCATTTACGCCTGGACTACCACTGAGCCTGCCTTGCACGAGCAAGGTCCTGTTCATGTATTCTCTTAGTTGTCATATAATGAATTCTCATTACCAGTTTAAGCCTGTGCAGTCACATTAAAGTCCATTTATGTTCTGATATGTACATACACGTTAATTCAGATTATATTCCTCTAATTGCACAAATTAATTGCTCTCTGATGAATTTTACACCACCTCATTTCTAAGGGTTTCTCCTGGAAGTACACTGGAAAGGTCAACACCATGATCAAATGCTACCCTGTTCAACGTGCTTTGAAGATGATAATTATATCTAATTAGAAGGCTTTGCAATTAGCACATACTTTAAGTTTTATATTCTATGAATTAATAAGATTCTTTAGTATTTATTTACCCTGCCAAACATGAGTGTACATGACACCTAAGTGCTATTGTTAATAGACTGTTTTGGCTCCATGACAACAAGATGTCACTGTTATTTGGCATTTTTCTCGGGCAAAGATCTTCTGCCTGAAAGTTTACCCCCAGTGTCTGCAGCCTGACCAGGACTCTTGGAACAGAAAAAGAATACAAATGAGCTGATATTTAATGTCACAGATATTAGTAGTACTCTATGCCTTTGTGCAATTTTTTCCTGAAAAAATGCTAACGTGAGGAGAAACTACTAAAGTATCAGGTACTGCATGGTGACCACTGTACATGGCCACTAAGCAAAGAGAGGAATGAAACCAAGGCATTTCTCAGTCTGCCAGAAGACACATTTTTGTCATTCAGAAGGGTACAGACAACAGATTAGTATTCCAGGTATTGGTTGATTTTCAGCTCTTCTCGGAAAGCTACACATGCACTTGTACCCCAGAGAGCAATATAAGAGCAAGACTGTCAAACTTCATCTTTGCTGCAGACTAATTACAAAACCTAGGAGCCTGGTTTGCAAAACTGGGCTTCCTTTGCTGCCTATCCAGGCTATTTTATGTATCTTAACAGCATGGGGGTTATTTTATTAGGGTAACAGATCCACTCAGTTTCTGGGTCTCTTCAAAACAGCAAAACAGGACAGTGCCAGCAGCACCATCAGGAGGAAAAGCTGGCAGTGTGCTAAGCTTTCCTCAGATTAATTATCTGCTGAAATCAAAACAACAATTATTTTGTTGATTTGAAATTTACCCACAATATGAATATAAAAAGAAGAAAAGATTAAAAAAGGAAAAAGCAGTAATGGTGAAACCAAGGTTTGGTTGTCATCTCTTGATACGGGCTCTCTCTCTGACACCCTCCAACACAAACACACACGGCTGTGATTGAAAGCCCATTGCTCTCAGGAAGATTTGATTGCTTTCCAAGCACAAGAAGGAAGCATCATTCCTCAAGAACCTGCCTTACAGAGTATACCTGGGGCTTTCACGTCACCATTCATTTAGGGTAGCAACTCACAACATAACCTGCTCCATGGCAACTTCATATCAAACTTCATTTAGAGAATGGCTCAGTGCTAAGTTTGTCTGCTGCCTGAGTATGCCCAAAACTGTCCCAAGAGCTAATGATTAGTTTAATGACCAGATTTTAATATTTCTGAGTTGCCACCACATCAGCCTTTTCACTGGATTGGATTCACACGTACCCTACAGAGCTATCTGTATATTTGTCTGTACATCCCCAGGCATGTTCTGTGCTGATTTGCTCACTGTCTTGGATGTAGTATCTCTTTGGAACACAAGGACCTAATTATAAATATACATAACAATAAAAAGCCTTCTATGTCTCAAGGCAAATTGTCTTTGAACCTACATACATTTAGCATATATGTGGCTTCCATAACTCAGCTTGAAGAATTACAAACGTATTACTGAGTGTTGACAGAACTCTTCAAATTTGTTTTATATTCCTTACATGCACATCCAAAGAAATGAAATCTCCTTTTGTGGGACCTATCTTCCTCCATCAGTGATATCAATGTAAAAATCTCACCATCAAGGGAAAGATGAGTCATGTCTCTCATTAGAATTATGTCATTGAATTCTTCCTTATTCTCCCAGAAAATTCAGGGGAAAGTGAAATTTCATCCATCGCTCAGCTGCAACCAACTGTGGCGCAACTTCTAATTGACCTTGATATCTGAGAACTTCACAAGACAGCAAATTACCAAGAGAACCTATAAGTCAGCCAGGTTACGAGAAGTCAAACAGTGAATAGCAAGCAGGGCAACAGATCCAACAGTATGTAAATTAGGAATTGTATTTAAGCCAACACATTGCATTATGCATGAAAAGGTGAGTAATAGCAAAGAGTTTAAGAAATCTGTCTACAATTAATGAATCCTAAATAGCTTTATTAATGTAGGTCAAATTCCATCTTCTTGTGGGAATTTGACATTTACTAATACACTCCTGTATGAATTATTCAAAGAATATATATTTAATATATATACAAAATTGTATTGAGTATGCTCTCCACAAAGGCCACATTACACTTGCATTACAACGTCTATGGGGACTACTTAATTTCTAATCCAGTAATCATCAATTAAATAATATTTAAATCATACCCTAATATATCTAAATCCAAATGTTATGTAGAATTCTACAAAATATTGTTTTATTTGTAGCCTGTAGCAGAATGTCATCACCCATCACAGAGCAGGTATTCTAAATCTCTCTTTTGTTCTCATAAAATATAAACATAGTATCAATTCCCATTGTGAAGAAAAACTGTGATTAGTAATTAAATTACAGTACATTAAACTTACTTAACTTAAGTTCACCAGCTGGGAAAATTCTATGCCTCTGGGCTTAACAATAACTCCTAATCTTGCTGTTGCCTGTACCTATTTTTTTTTAAAGTTGTATTGTAATTTTCATTATTGGAATTTCATTAAAAATGGTAATGTCACTACTCCTACTAATGCTTAAAACCAACACCATAATCCTGAATTTTAATTAGTAATTATAATTAATCATTATCCATTAATGAAATGTTTAGTTGCTAATTGTCTTTGAGCACCCCAGTCCCTAGGCTTATATGCATTTCACAACATTTAATTTCTCACAGTTTCTGTTTAAGTGGAACCATCAGCCTCATTCACTTTTAACACTTTCATGTGGAGCAATACTTTGGATCTTTTCTCCACTACTCAAACAGTTCAAATGGATGGCTTCATGTCTTGATTAGTGTTTCATTAACAGAGAGACAAATGCCTCAGGTATGCTGCAGACAACTCAAAGACACCTGGGAGGTAAAATTAGTTCATTCAGGACTCCTTCCACTCACTTTGCTGTAACTGTAGCTGTAGATCTTAATTTTCCACATCTCAACATCAAAAAGGTCTGGGTTCATCCACCTGACATTCGATAATGCAAGGAATGGCTGAAATGAGCCCCTGTGCTGGCTGCAGAGGGAGAGTCAGTGCTGAGGGCCCCATGGTCTTCGTGGGCATGGCCAACTCCGCCCACAGCTCTGGCAGCTGGGGTGTCTGGAATCAGGTAGGGTGATCTTGGGCCAGTCTGGTCAGATGCAGAGCCACGCAGACACACTGAAGATGTGATCTGCTTTTAGACCCAGCTAAGTCCTAGAATGTGCCAGTCTGACACCTGGGATCCACGCACCATGAATTTGGGGAGACAGAATGCAATGTGCAAAATTTTGGAATATGTGACTTATTGCACTATTCTTATAAAAATGTCTATGAGCTTCCTCTTGGGATTAATTAAAAACAGACATTGGCTAGCTAATGGCTGGGATAACAAACTGCTTTTTGATGTTGTCAGGGCGTTGGAGGCTACAAGAACCAAAGAATTCAAATGAAATTACTTCATTTACATCTGTGTGCTTTAAGAAAAGTAACCTCTCACTGGCTGAACTGAATTTTGGCAAAACCATGGGGGAATGGCTTGAACTACAAGTCCCTCTAGCCCAGCACTCATCTCCATCAGTGAGTGGTGGTGGGTTCCAAGGAGAGCATAAAAGAATAGGCTGAGCATATGTTGATACTTCCTCAAACTCTTCTGTTCTGTATTTCCAGCATCAGGTGACTTTTATAAGTTACTCATGCAAGTCCTAAAATGGTGAATAGTTATTAAATGTATACTACAGACATGAATATTATGCATTAGACATGGTCCTAAATACAACAAAAGAAAGCCTTAGAGATGATTGCAAGTCACGGCCATAATTGTTTTTTGAAGCTGCAGGGCTGTATGACAATTGGCTCCCCGACGAACAGATATATCACTGCTAACACTAATATATTAACCTTTAATTTATAAATGGAACTCTGTATGGAGTGTAGCCAATTTGAACTGCAAAAGGGGCTGTGAATCTTACAAGGAATGACTGATACTCTGTGTCACCAACTCCTGAGTAAAGGTTCACAGGTTACTGACAGCCTGTTCAGCCCTTGCTGGAAGCCTTATCTGGTCCACAGAGACATAATGGCCTTTGGATATTTTAAATGTAATGTTCCTTGATAAGGCTGCATACTATCCCTAAGAAATTAGGAGGACTGACAAATGGATGTTGGAAAGCCAGAGTTCTGGGTTTATGCTGGTTTACAGCTATGCCAAGCCAACATTCAAATCCAACACCTTGGAAATTCAAAATAAGAATTAACCTGAAGTTATGTTGGAAATCTGCTCTTTTTGTTTCTTCACAGATCTTATTCCAAGAGAAGTCAAACCACAGAAATACCTTGCATGTTTAAACCCATGTACTTTACAACAATAAAATAGGATCCCTTTAAGTTAAACACGTTAAGTGTACTTTGCTTGCAAGTACACACACAGACATAGATACAGAGCATTCTGGGTTGGGGGGATACTTCTGTAAATTATATTCTTATTTTCCATGACTATCCTTTAATATGTTTAATCATATTCAGTCTGTCACAGTGAAGCAAAAAGGACATATTTTCTCCTTTTCAGAACACGATTCTAGATACCTGATAGCTACCCATGAAAGGGTCAGCAAAAGTGTCTGGAAAAATGGTCAGATTAAGGGTGGGATTTTGAAAGAGGTACATTGTGCTCAGGGAGGCACCTCCCTCAGCTGGTCTTCAGTTCCACTGGCACAAGTTGAAGTTGGAGTATTTATCTCAGGGCTGAAGGCTTAGAACACAAATCTCAGCCCCAATGCACTCAGGGACAAGAACTGTATGAAATACAGCAACAAAAACTAGACTTCCATGGTTCGCCATCTGGAAATTATCTTATTATTAATTAGGAGACAGAAGACATGAAGGAAGTTAACTGTCTGTAAGGTGTGGTCTGCCCCCAGGAATATCTGACAGCATACACATCCAAACCCATGATATTAGCAGACAAGGCTATTTACTTGAGATTTACACCATATTTTCTTGGCTGCACAGAAAATAAACATGCAGAAAGCCAAGAGCCTGTTTTCTGTGTTCTGGTGGCTGAAGGATGATAGAAGAACATTTCTACTTGCTGCACCTCTAAGAGCAACTGGGAAGCTGAGCTCTGTACAATGTTATGTTACTAATGTAGTACTTGATTCAGTGAGAGAAATTCTTAAAAGATCATTTTGAAGCAGATGGGGGATCAATAGTTTCCTGTACAGTCTGTACTCTCTGTAGACCAAATAGTATTCATACATCTGAAGTTTAGCAGATGGTGTTTTTGCATTAATTTTCTAAACTACCAACTGTAGGATACTCTGTTTTCAGAAAACCAGTTGCCTTAAGGCTTGAATTTTTTAAAGTATTTCAAATGTTTTCATGTGTTGTAAGCACACCTCTTTCTCAGGTTCTCTCTCCCAAAGGTGCCGTTCTGATTTTGGACCTCAAAAACACAAACTGGCAACAGGCTCAGACATTCAGGCCCACACTCTGCCTGTAACAGGAGGTGGAACAAGGTGACAGTGTTTCACTGGAGGACATTTGCTCCACTCTGCCAGGCCACAGAGCCATCCCCTCTGCCATCGCCTTCCTTTGCTGCTTAGAAGGATGGAAACCAAGTTGGTGGGTGGGAAGTACAATAAAACCATTCAACACACCCACAAGATGCCAAGGACCATTTGTTTCTGTTTCAAATCAGTCTCCAAAGCCCACTCCACACTTCGAGCACCTGTTTTCATCTATCTGCATTTCTTTTCTGATTAAATTATTTACGTAAACAAAAGAAAAGTGGAGGAATTATGAGAAGGTGTGGTGTGAATATTTTAAAGAGACTGGATTTTTGGCCAGCTATCAAAAGCAACACTTCTGAAAATTTGACTATAGCTGTATATCTAAATCTCAGGGCCTAAAAAGTTGCATGAAGGTCATTGTGTCATGGATTTTGAGTTCCTAAAGAACCCCTCTCCCCCCAAAACTGAGATGCCTTTGATCCACACCAAAGGGGGAGAAAAAGAAAACTTCAAAGAAGAATAAAAATCCTCCTACTTTGCACCTGCTGTAACTGCACCCAGTGTGCATTATTTATCATCCTCACCCCACTTCTGCGTTGCTCTAAGCCTGCTGAAGTCATTCGATTTAGCTTTCCAGTTTGGTCAGCCTGCCAGGAAGGAGTAATCTCGCCTTCACCTTCCCCAGCCCTCTTCTGAACGCAAATATAGTGTGACTGCTAATTTGTTGATTTATACAAGGCTTAATCCACTGGAGTCATAAAATATTAAAGGGATCTTTCTTCAGTAAATTTACAGCTAAATAAAATTGTAGCTCTCAAGACTTGCTAGAAACTAGAGTGACATTTTATTTGCTTGAAATCCATTTTCTGATTCAGTGAGGTGGACTGACAGGGGCAGCTTGCTTATTTAAACCACAGCGGATGCAATGTGCTTGGGTGGTGTCTTTCTCAGAGAGAGAAAATGTGCTTCCTTATTGCACAAAGTAATGCAGCCAGTGCCTTCATCTCATCTTTTGCTGTTGCTACTAAATAATTGCAATGAAAGAGAGCTGATTTCTGATACAATTGATACAAAGTAATTAAGAGAAACCCCTGAATTAGTCGAAGATGGACGCTTGGCTGACTGGCTGAAAAGAGATACCCAACCACCCCGGAAAACCTTGAAATAAGATCTCTCCCTCCTCCTCCCAGTTAAGGAGTGGGTTGGCACCCATTTCCACTGCAAAGTGAAGACAATGGTGTAAATACTCAAAAACTAGATAAAGGAGATTAAGCTTCCTACAGCACATCTCCAAATGCTATTTCTGTCAGTGAATAATTTTGCAACCACCAACAGTCTGGGCAGCACATCATGAAGAAAAAACCCAGGTTTTACCCCCTGTATATTTCAGATTGGAGGAATGTCAGACAAGGCATAGGAAAAATAATTTTATTTTACAACCATAGATTTAATTCCAAGTGTGATCCTGTTCACTTTTATTTCCATGCTTTTAGGTTATTCAATTTTGCTTTCCTGAGTGTATTACAGAGGGTCAAACAGAGCATTTTCAGCTGTGAACACTTAGCACTGGATTTCCATTACACGGGGTTATACACAGCCCCTGTTTAAAGATAAAGAAAATAAATATGGGGTTACTTTTTTTTTTTTTTTTTTTTGAGCAAGAGAGGATGGGGAAATGGCCTAAAGATTTTAACTTCCCAATAATAAGATGGACAACAGGATGTCATTTGAGACCTCCAGAAATTCCCCTGTGTAAGGGCACTGTGTATTTTTTTTTTGCAATTTTTCTACCAGAAACATTTGCTTAGGCATTTGGGGTGAGTTCTTTAAGGCAACAGAAGTTCTGGGTAATCGGCACTTATGAACATTCAGTCACTTACTTAAATGCCTAAAAATAAGATTAAAGAATGAATCAGGTACCTATATAATATTTGTTGCAACAGATTATCCAAGTATATCAGAAAAATATTAGAGAATGAGCATTAAAATATGCAGTTTATCATGGGAAAACTAACAGCTTCCATTGAAAAAGATATTTATTGAACAGCCTACTTTCTGAAATGATTGTTTTCAATAAAATATGCTAGTCATATTAGAATAAAATCCTTTTATAACAAGCACGTTTTAGTTTGAATTCAGAATTGATCCTTAGTATGTCTTGGAGGTCCTTATTGACAGAATTTAAAAATTATTAAAGATTTAAAATCTCTGTGTGTAGTATCATGGCTTTGCTGATTTTCAGCTTACAAATGCAGTCCTTGAAGAAGACCAATTAACAACCAACCCCAGAAATCCTATGTTTTCTATGCAATTTTCAGAATCTGTCAGTTTTTGAATCCCCAAACTTAGCAGTATTGCAGCAGATCTATTCAAAGAAAGTGTGCTCTAGATAATGTCTTTGATGTAACAATACCAAACCACAAAACAAAACAAAAAAAGGTCTGCTTTCTTTGAGGTTTTTTAAAAAGAGATTTAAAAATTACCATCTTGAGCTGCTCTTCTTATAGCAGGCCTGCATCAGAAGCAATAATCTCCCTTGCCTCTTCATTACAGAAACAAGAGTGTTTCCTCAAGGATATAACGCTGTGGGTATAATCTGATTTACAGATGAGATCACTTGAAACTTTACCGTAAGCTTTCCAACCTTGCTGTGGGTGTAGATAAAGTGCATTGCCTCCCTTCTGCAGGCACTGAGAGCCCCGGCACTGCCCCTGTCCAACTCAACTTCAGCACTCCCAGGATTCCCCAAGCTGTGAGTCCCACAGCCTCCTGTCCACACGCTCGGCCGCACTGCTGGGGCGCGCTGACCCTTCCCAAAATGTTGGGCACTAGGAAATATTTAAGCACTCGCTCATCTCTGAGGCAGAATTGGCATTATCTAATGAACATCTACATAATTTCACACTCCATATTTGGTTTTTTTAATATTTATTTCATTAATGACATTAGAGATCATCCAGTTCCAATTCCCCCTGCCATGGGCAGGGGCACCTTCCACTAGATCAGGTTTCTCTTAGCCCCATCCAGCTTGGCCTTGAACACTTCCAGGGGATGGGGCATTCACAGCTTCTCTGGACAACTTGTTCCAGAGCCTCACCACCCTCACAGTAAAGAATTACTTTCTTACATCTAATGTAATCCTGCCCTCTTGCACTTTAAGGCCATTACCCCCTGTCCTATCACTCCATGACCTTGTAAAAATTCTACAGCTCTCTTGTAGCTCCTTTAGGTACTGAAAGGTTGCTACAAAGCCTCTTTGGAGCCTTCTCTTCTCCAGGCTGCACAGCCCCAACTCTCTCCATCTGGTATCTGTGGTTTATAAAAATGTTTACACATGGCATTTAAAGCTCCTTGTTTCCTTCTATCTTGAGATTTTTCTGTTCTCTTCCTGTGCTCTGATGCTTCTGAACCCATGGCATGAGAAGCGGTGTGTCAGCTGGTAGGTCAGCTGCAACACTTCTTAAAACTGAGTTTCCCACTATATTTTCTTCTAGTATATCTTTTAAACTCTATACTGTTTAGCAGTCATCCTTTTGTGGGTCTGCATCCATTGCCCTTCCTACCAGGTTCGGTTATCACCATTCACTTCCCTCCCAGACCTTGCCTCTTTCCATAACAAATGTTCCTATAATCTCCTTTATTTCATTCTCCTAAGCCTGCACAGGAAGTTGTCATAGTTCTTGCAAACCTTAGCAAGGCATTAGGCATAGCTTTGAATTCAGCTGCTGGCTAAACTCTCCCCTTTTGAGGCCAAAGCCCGGGGCCAGTGCATGTCTGCTCTGGCCCTGGTGAACCATTGCAGCTTGTTGCAACTCTGAGTAATCCCAATTCCACCCATACATGATCCCATACTACTCCCAAATTTAATTCTTTCACTAGCTCTAAACTCATTGTCTTTTAACAAAATGCCTGGGAGACTAGAGCCAAAAGGATGCTACCTTGTTATATGAGACATTTCAGCTATCTACACGGCTCTGCCATGCGGCAATGAACCTGCCAATACGTATTTTACAATCCAGTTCTCAGTTGCTGAGGATCCTGAAACTCTGAAAATTTCAGGAATTCAGTTGCAAATCCACATGCCCTCCAAGCACTCTTTCTGCTATCAGTGCTTTCATTGGGCTTTTCATTCAAACAGGGATTTATTTTTCCTCTCAAAGCCTTCCTTTCCTACTACTGGAGTCACAGCTTGATCTGACACCACTTCCATCATGTTGCCCATCACATATTTACATACCATATTGCAGCAAAGGTGGTTGGAACATCCAGTATTGCAATGGGATTTATCCATCAAGAGAAAAACTTGATTTATATGTTACAGACTTTACACCTTCAGCTCTGTTTTGGCATTACCCTCATACATTTAATATCCATTCCCTTCACACTTATCCTTGCAGTTGTTGAGTTTATAAATCCTAATCTGTCTCTCTGGGATGGTGAGGTTGTATTTCGCCTTGTGAGATTCTCTGGCTCTCTCGAGATTTGTATCATTTATTAACTGTTCACAAAAATGTGAGATTGAAGAAAAGCTTTAATGCAGGGCCAAGGATTAATCAGAGTTATCAAAGCTCCTTTTTAAAATGGATAGCAACAAAGCATATACACCCAGACTGCACTTAAAATTGAAACTGCATTATGAAATTACTTTTTCCATTTATATATAAATTATGCATCTAAATAGAAGTGTTAATAATTTAAGTTATTAAGTTGCTCAGCTAACATCAGATCTTAATTAGTCTTTAGTATATCTGTAAAGTAAAAATACATTGATTAGAACATGTAAATTTATTATTTGCCATTTCAGTTCTTAGTACAAAGTGAAAATTTGGGGGTTTATTTGTTTGAGGAGTTTAGGTATCCCAATCACCATATATACTTGATATTTTGTTATTTTCTCTTCCAGGAAACAAACAGGAAAGAAGAAAAATAAATATTTTAACAAATTCTGAATTTTTACCAGTTTTGGACATGCTTGGGACTTTCACCATGTAACTCACTCTGAGTGAATGAAGCAAAAATTTACTGTCATGGAACCACCTGCAAGGAAATTGTCTGGGGCAAAATATCACAGCTGGATCAGAAGAAGGACCCCAGGTTCAACAACAGTGGAGAAATAATGAGGATGGAAAAAAAGGTACTGATCTAAAAACTGGAAAAGTGCTTTGGAATTTGCTTCCTTTGCCTTCCCAAACACAATTAACCCAATAGTCACACACTCCTTCTTTGCTTCCTGACCAACAAGACATGCCACCTGCAGTGGATCTTCTTTTATTTACATACCACATATTTCTAACTGGTCCTCATCCAGGTTTGAGTTTTATTTGAAGGTGGAGAGGGTGTTGATTTAAATACAAATAAACAAATATTATGCTTTGAAAGAAAAGTTGAGAGCCGGCCTGCTCTTCTTACAGTTAGAAGGCTGAACATGGGGCTAATATATCTGAACACTTTGGCACCTGTGTCACTGCAGTGTCTCACCTCAGCACGTCCAGCCACACACCCTGCACAATGGCCATCCGGCATCCAAAGGGACCAGTGAGGTCTGGAGACACCTGAAAATGATGGAGCACCTCAACAGTGCCATGGATTTGCACAACTGGTCCTCCATCCTCCGAAAGACCACAAGCTGCTGGGAATGAACCCCCTGAGCTGTGACAATGGTGAGGCTGAGTGTCTCTAATGTTAATGGCTCGGTGAGATAAGGCACTTGAGCCTGATCCTGCCTCCCTGCAGACACAGCACGGCCCTGGATTCATTTGCATTTTTGTGTTTGCTCAGCTGGACCAGGTCCTTTCTGCTCCCCTTCCAGGGAGGAATGTGGCTTTGGGAGTCTCAAGTCCATTTTCTGTTTTCTCTTTGCAGTCAGTCCTGCAGGTTTTGCCCTTGAAAGCAGCTTCTCTCACAGCATCCAGAAACACATGTGGGGTTTTTTCGCTTTGTACATCTAAAGCATTTCTGTGGACTTGTGAGTTGTGTTCCTCAGTACAAAGTCCTTCTCAGTGAACTGTAAGAGCCTCTGTCGCCCAGCCCTGTTTCACCCACTACTGGTACTGCTGCATTTTCAGAGATTAATTTTTCATCCTCTGCTTTCAGTACTTTTTTACCCAGCAGTTTTGAAAAAACATGACTATGGAAGGTTTCTAGATACTGCTCTGTCAGTTTAAAAGTGTATTTCATCTCTTTAGTGCCTGATTTCCTTCTCAAGATGCAAAAATTATACAAACACTCCCTCCCTCCCCACAATAACTGTGTTCCTCTGTTGAAGGATATGTATGTGTACACACAGAAATACATCTGTGAGGAAATGAGCTGCACTCATAGTGTGTGCGGGTGAAGTTTTCCAAACTAAATTCTCTTTGACAGAAGAAGTCCAGTTTCTGGGGGAAAAAGCAACAGTTACTGTTAACACAAGGCTGTCAGCATTTCCACGAGAATTACAAAGAGGAAGAGCAACTATTAGCATCCAAATGAGACAAAACTGCCAGCCTTCATCTTCCAGAAACAAACACTGTAATTTGAAGATTTTGCTAGGAAGATTCCAAACAAAAAATATGTCCCTTTATCAATGTCCACCTTCGTTCATCATGTTCAGCTTCATAAATAAACTTTCTGAAGCCATGTGATACCAATCACCCAGTGAGCACAGTCCTGGGACTTTGCTGAGCTCCCACATTACCGTTGAATTCAGATGTAGGCTAACACTAGAGGACCTCAGTCCTCAGGGGAAAAAAAAAAAAAAAAAAAAGAAGAAGATGATGATGTACATATTTCCTCCTAAATTACAGGAAAGATGTGATATCTGCCTCATCAAACAGTGTGGAGTTCCTAGAGGCTGAGCTATTGCAGTTAATGAGGCAGTCCCAGAGCAAGTCCCCTAACCTAAGAGGTCAGAAATCGAAAATGTGGCCATAATTTGCAAAGTTTTTAATTTAATGTTTGAATTAGAAACCCTGCCTTGCAGATCTCGTGCAGATCAGGGCACTTTGATCCACCCAGGGGACGTGCCCGTGGTGTCTCTGTTGTACATGTGCAGGTCCCTCGCGCGGTGTCGGCCGTGCCAGCCTGGCTCAGTGGGACAGTGCGGGAGCAGAGAGCAGCGTGGCAGCTGGATCTGGGGAAAACTCAGCTGCAGACATGTTCCTGAAAAAACTAGTGACCCTGTCCTTGCCAGTGTTGACAAAGGCCTGACTGCTTTGCTTCCTCTCCCAGGTGTAATGGAGGTTATGAACAAAAAGCGCTTTTTTGCTTTTGTTCCCAGATTTAACCCTTTGCTTCCCAGACAGCGCTTATTATCCAAGGGTCAGGGATTTCCCACCAAAGCCAGTCACAAAGTCTCTGCTAGGGAACAATCCTAAACAAGCAGACAGCAATTTGGGGATCAGTCCATAATCTGGGAGGGGCTGTTTTCTCACTCTCCAAGGCTGAAGGACAGTGAGACCCCAGCGAGGCCACCTCCAGCTCTCTGCCAAAGCTGCTCAGCTCCTCAGGGCAAGAAATGTGAGCCCTCCCCAACATGTGAGTCACAGCCATCCACCACTGCCGCTTGCACAAGGCCGGAGACTCAGCACATCTCCAAAGCTGCTCCCAACCTCCACGGTTCAATTATGCATCACTGAACTATATTGTTTGTCTCAAATATATTACTTCATAATTTCACTGCATGTCCCCTTCTGCCTTATCTTTGGAGGAACAGCAAATAACCATCTTCTAATCACCCTTTCCACATCATCCTATCATTATTAGAGATCTATTTCCCTCTTCGTCTCTTTTCCAACTGGAGAACCTTAACCTGCTTGGTCTGCCTTCCCGGGGAAGTCATGCAGATTCTCCTGAAGCTGTTTGGTCAAATGGATTTCACAGAAATGTCCCTAAATCCAAAAAATTCAATGCTGTACTGAAACCAAATATAATAAATGTCATACGCCCAAGAGGAAGTTCTGTTCTTAGAAAGCTGTGAGTTCTGAGAAGAAAAGGGCAGGAAGATTACAATGGATGCTGCATTTCAATATTGCAATATAAAAAATATTTCTGGTATTTCTGCAATTTTTCATCTTTGTTGTGTGTCCCAACCACAATACAGTAATTTTCAGTTCTTCTACACTTCAAATGCACATCTACACAGGCCTTTTTTAATTAGCAAGAATATTTTTTCAAAAACTCTTACATCTAGAGAAAGTTACAGTGAACTTAACAGTTGTACAACTACCATCTCACCAAAGTAAATACTCTGACCAGAACCGAGGCTTTAGCTGAAGACAGAATCTCATTTGCAGTCCCGATTTGGGACAGACCAGTTATATTTTAAACCACTTCTGATTAAAAGTTCTTGCTAGCCTCAAATGATGAGAAAATCATACATTTTAAAAATTAATTTGGAGGGATGGAAACAGCTCAAAGATTAAAATTCAGGGTTAGACAGCAGACACATATCTATGACTGATTATAATTTACACCGCCAAAATGTTTTAATAAATATGTAATGCTAAAAGAGAGCTACTGTTGCTGGGTATTTAATTTTTTTATATATTGAAGAAGTTATTTATATTATTTAGCTAAATTTCTATCAACTGAGCTGTGTCTTGTTCACGTATGCTTTCAAAATCCAACCTTTGATAAGGAAAGCTGGGTCTAAGGACCATGGAGACTTACACATATAAATCGGAGGCAGGGGGTGGAGGAGGTCTGCAGACAGCAAGTGAGACATCTGATTTGAGGCATCTAATTCAAGTGACATGGCCCAGCACACCTCACCCCTGCAATCAGCTGAGGTCCCTGTTACTGAGGAGGGCACTTACCCACCTTGAACAGGTTTTCATGGATTATCGTCAGTATAACACATCACTCAGCCCCGTGAAACACTAAGAGACAGATAAATGACAAGTATTAGGATGAACCTGAGCCCCTTGCTTATTTCTCCCTCATTTTGTTAATTAATCTTTTGCTTTGCAGCCATGCTGGCTCTTCCTCCCCACAAAAAGTGTGGGATCTTGGTGTGATGGTGAGCACATCCCACACCGTGCTCCAGTGAAACCAGAGCGAGCAAACCTTGGAGCCAGATCTTCCAGGCAGGTCCCTTTCCCTGCTGCCACGGGAATTACTGAAGCTTCAAAATGATTTCAGAAGTGCATTAAGAGAGCTCATTTTACCTTGGAGCACTATTAGGAGGTTACCATGCCATTCACTTCGTTTGCTGGGGAGAGTGGATTAATTGCCTTTGTTAAGTTATCATTACTGAGGAAAAAAAATTACTCTCACTGGGAATATCACTCCCAGGCACTACCAAGTTATCTTGTAGTCTCCTAACTTGTTCATTTACTGGTAGAAACTTCAGAGTTTTCCCCTAATTTATATACACTCCTATATATTATATATATTCCAGACCAGTAACAGATATCTTGTCCAATATCTTGCAGCCCATCAGGGTTAGTAACAGGAGCTTCAAGCCATGGAAAACTACAAATCTCATTTTCCCAAGAGGATATGGCCTTATTTCTAGCCTTGAAAGGCCATGAAATGATAGGCTATAAATTGCATGTTTTAATATCTATTTATAGGCACTTCTATGGTGCACATCTATGTATAAAAAAACCTTTCTGATCTCTAAAGTTCTAAAATACGTTGCTGTCCTCTACTTTCAAGGTCTTTTTGAAGGAAGTCACAGATCTAAAGGAATCGGGGTTTGCAAATGGCAGGGATCTGTAAAACATGGATAAATTAATGCCAAAGTACCAAACTGCTTCCTCTCTGGACACTACACTTTGTTACAGACATCGTCCACAACAGCATCATTTTCAGATTACTGATCTCATTAATATCTCCTGAAAAGGAAACAAAGCAGGTGATTAGGATGCAATAAGTATGTGGAGGAGAAATCAGTTCCCTTGTGCTCCCTGTCTCCTGTGACCTGCACAATACTTATGTATGATCTGCCACTCGTTATTAATGTGATAAACAGCGAAGTGTTTCCTCTCACCACTTTCTTCTACATAAGAGCACAAGTGTGTGAACACGTGTGAAGGACAGTTATACTGAACACTGTTTGCAGGAAGCATTTCCTCGCAGGTTGTGCCTCTGCATCTCCAGCAAACCCTGTTTGTTCCAGCTTTGCACACACTGCAGTGACCCATGGTGGGGAAAGCTCCCGATGTCTATCAAAACACTGAGCAAACTTCCTGAAATGAATATTTGTGCTAGAGGCTCAGGAGTTTCTCTTGGACTGGGGATCACACAAGCCAAAGTGGAACCAGAAAAGCAGAAATGGTATGGGTACTGTGAGAGGTGTTGGGAGCAGGATAAGCCATGTGGCGCCATCACACACGAGTCTGGAACATCAGCCCAGCTGGACTGCACGTTTCCACTTCCACTCCCTCGTGCAGCACCACCAAAAGCAGCCCTGCAACAGAAACCATTGCGTTTCCCAGGAGCAGCGGTTTCACTGGGCCACTCCAGCCTTCACGGGAAGTCTAAAAGGCATCAGAAATGAGACTGCCTCTAATATCAGCTAACGAGAGCTGGGAACTGGGCTTATCCCTCTTTGTCTCACCAGGGGCGTTGTTCCAGAGCTGTGTTAGTGCACCAAAGCAGGGGGTGAGTGGCAGTGCTGGCTGGCAGGACTGTGCACAGGAGACAACGACAGATGCACAGTTGATTTGAGAATTTCAAATGACATTTTTTCCACCTTTTTTTTTAATGTTGACACAGGCCTGAGCAGAATGTTTAATGCTGGTGCACACAGCTACCACAGCATAAGATTTATGATTATTTTCATAACATAGGCCTTGTCAGGGATTTCTGATTTGATTTTGGTTGGATTATCTATTGCAATGCCGATAACGTTTCACAGTTTTTTAGGATGCAATACAGTCAAGGCTGGTGGAAAGCAGGGACAGACCCACTTAAACGCAATTTGTTAACGTCCTCGATTCTAGGAGCTGCTCCCTAGGGGCAGCAAAGTTTGCAATGCTCTACAAAGGAATTTCTTAATATCTCTTTTTTTCATACACAACTCCTTCCATTAATTATTTGAATAAGATTTAAGTGAGATGAAAGGCTCTGCTCTGCCTTTGATGTGAACACATAACTATCATTAACATTTTATTATTAATGGGAGCTGGGCACATGCAGTGGGAAGAATAGATCCCTTCTTACTTTAAGCTAAGGATCTGCCTCCTTTCTTCCCTGATCCTTTTACCTCCAAGTAACCAAACCAAGGGATGAACATCTGGTCACACACCTTAGTCACGTTAACACCCCACAGTTCACCCCTGCAGGGATGGGAAGCATCTGCCAGACACCAATACAGAGGTGGCAAGTGACTTTCAGCTCTTGAGTAACATCCTCATGTGCTCACTGTGGGGAACACACTTGGCCTGGCTGATCCCTGTGTACTTCTTGCTGGAAAGTTTAGGTATTAATTTGGCTGGTATTTTTGCACTCCAGAACCACAAAAGAATCCCCAGGCTTTTTTCCCTGGACACCTTTTTGTCCAAGTTAGTTACCATATGCCATCCAAACTTTAGAAAGCATTTATCCCCTTGGAAGACTTTACCCACAGAAGGAAATTGGACTATAAACATGCCAGGGAAATTTGCTGCATGAGAAAACAACTTCAGAAAAAAAATCAGTCTAGGAAGAGCTACATTACAATGGTATAACTATAGTAAAAGCAAGTATTTTACTACACTATTGTTGACTGACCTACAGGCATGGACGGGTTTTGTATCTGAGACATGCATGAGGCTTTAGAGAAAAATTAAAGAGTATAAGCACTGGAAAAATCATATTATTGCATAAGTAGGGTGGTCAACTCAGCAGTTTGGTGAAACCTTAAGCAAGATCCAGCTTCCTCTTCACAAAAATACATTTTTTTATTGCTTATCTATTTTTCTGGTTTAGATAAGGAGACTGTGTTTCACTCACAGAAAGCCATGTGAGCAAATTAATGAAGCTACCAGAAACTTAACTTTTTCATTTCCAGACTATATCATTTTAACTGCCCTGATTTTATGGTACATTAATGTTGTTGTTGGCATTTATATGGCATATTAATTACATTGCACTCAGTTATTTTCTCTGCTAAACTTAAAAGGTCATATCCTTTTTGTATACTTTTCTATATGGAAACTTGATTTCTTTAGCATGCCAAATAGAAGCTAAATCAATGAAATAATGTATTTTCTATGAAAAGAGTAAATAGTATTCAGTGAAAGGACAGTTAATCTACAAGCTTGTTGTGAATGTTTGAGCAATAGAATTAATGCTTTATTCTATTTCCTGCAGCAGAGGAGCTGTGCCTCTCCTGTGCACCACACACGTTCTGCCAGTGCCAAGAATGCTTATACCTGAAAGAGGAAAACATGAGGGAGTGTATACAGCTTTCTCTGTGCATAGCTTTATGCACAGTATAGAAATACCTTCCACAAGAAGATGGCAGCATAGAAGACATCTGATATACTACAAGCTATTAAGTTGTCACTAAGTCTACACTGTATATCTTCCCTTGAGTACAATTCTTGGATGTTTACCTTTCTTAAAAAAAATGGTTATATTTTACCCCAAAAAAATTTCCTGCAAAAATTGAGATCAATGGGGTGAATGGAGAAGTGTAAATATCGTCTAGTGGAAAAAGCAGTCAATGCATAAAAGTTTTTGACAACAGCTTGGGCAATACAGTGATTTTGCTCAGAGATGAAGCCATTTCATCATGAAAAGTTTTTATACCAGGAAAATATTCATTGTGCTAGGGACCTGCTATACACTATTTTTCACAGATTTCCTTTGTACCACAGGCTGACACACAGGATGCTGGTATGAATTGCAACAATAATGTGCTTTTTGATTCTTAAACTTCAGAAGCATGCATGATCGACAGCGCTCTGCTCCTGTGCTTGGGTTTATGCAGGGAGCTCTCCAGAGAGCAGAGGCCCTGTGCTCTGGGTACTTGGAAGAATGAGCCCCTGAAATCCACACAAACTGTGTCGCAGGGCAGCAGCAGCAGGATGCAGGCTGTCAGCAGCTACCAGCAGTTCCTATGAGATGTCAGACCTGTGAGCACAGACACTACCCAGACTCAGGGGATGTGTGCGTGTCCCCATTTTTGTAGCTAAAGAGATTGCTCTGATCTAACACGGGGGTCATTACATCTCAGCCATAAAATGGACAGGAGCATGAGGGAAATGCACAGGACAGCAGCAGCCCAGCCAGGGGGCTGTGTGCAGGGACGTGATGGGGCAGCGCCAGCACCTCCTGCGGAGCCAGGCTGCCTCTGCCTCCTTGCTCTTCAAATATACACGGACATTCCCGTTCCCTCCAGGACCTGGGAGGTGCCCTACCATGAATAAACAAAAATGCAATATGTGTTCATCACATTACAGTGTAATAATACTCTTGATTCTCTACTGTAAATGAGGCTTAAGAGCTAAACTGAGAGACCTGATCCACCAACTGTAACAAGGGTTTGCACTATTTAGGTGTCTGACTTAAGACAACACCTGAAAAACACTCATTTTGGCTTTTCAGTGGCTGAATTTCCACTGGCCATAAAATATTCCACGTGCCTGGTGCCTTGTGAAAGGCACTGTGCAGCTGCAGAACACAACTGCCATTACAGTCTGGTCACTTGTCCAGTGCAGCTGCTGGGTCTCGCTGGAATGTGCTCCAAAAGCCATGATGAGAGGCTGTTTGTCTGATGGCCACCAAATGCCAATTTCTAGGCAGTTTCAGCTAACAGCCCCCAGCCCCATCGCATTGTGTGGGGCACATACCCATGGAGGGGTGCATAAGGTTGTTGTCACTGTAGCTCTTAACTACTTTAGTATCCCTTAAGCAAAGGAAATTACACGCAAGCCTTCTTTAGCTCACAGAGAAAGGGGTGGTGAATTGAGATCTTAAAATTTTAGCATTTTATACTTTCCTTTTTTTTTTTTTTTTAAGAGAACACATATTCCTGTCAAAATAGGCCCGATCCTGCAAGACAGCAATTTGCATCTTTTCACCCCAAAAGGTGGAGAAGTCAAGAAGAATAGATGGATATAATAACCATGTGGTTTCCTCAGGTCACATCTCTTTTCCTTCTTACGACAGGCTGAGTGATTTTTTTCTATTTCTGCTAAAATGCAGAGGGAGTTTAGGCTGCAATTAAAAAAACAAATATGAATTAGAAAAGCAAATAGATAATAATGACATATATATGGAAAGCCCAGACAAGCACACTGAGCAACAACATTCCTTCAGCAGCTCAGGTGTTTTAAACATATATCCTTAGGAGGAGGTAGTTCCCTACTATCACAACAAATATCTTGGGCAGGAAACTGCCAGCAGTGGCAACAGAAATCTATGAAATTGCTTCTGAATTCTTCATATCTCCAGGATGCCAGCAACTGTAAATCTAGCAACGTAAAAGCAGTCTGGACCCACTGGGCTCCAGTTTTGCTTATTGTAGTGTCGAACGGCCAGAAACTAGAAATGAATATATAATTCAGTGACCGTGCTTGTGCCAGGCTCCTCCTGCCCAGAGTAACGATGCTCTCAAGAAAATTTTGGGAGAAGATGATTGCCTGTAATGGATCCATTTGCTCTTTTTCATTCATTTTGCCCTAAGGATTTATGTTTTGTTGAGAGGCCATCCATTCCTTCATGATGAAGTGATGGGGGAGGAGAGGGCTAGGGCCTCCTGATGCTGAGGACAGGGGGGTGTCATGGGGTTTTTCAGGGGGAACTCTCAGACAATGCACTTCATGTTATTGGGTTGACTTCATTTTTATCCCATGTTCTGGCCATGGGGCAGGAATGTGAGGGCCATCACACCCATCTGCTGCATGAGAGCAACCACCAGAAGCACCTCCCCTTCTTTTCCAATTCATCAGTCCTCATGCTCTGAGGACTGACTGCAGGAGAGGATGGGGACAGAACAGACTTCTTCTGGCTGTTAAAACAGGGATGTGACATTCAGGGGAGATGGAAGACGAGAAGGAGGTCAACTGCCCCAGCCTACAGAGCTCCCTTCTTCTGGTGCACTGCAGGGATGCAGCCCACTTTGCAGGGGCTCTGAGCTTCACTGAGGATGAACACCCTGACCTGCCTGGAGCAAGTGAAGCTGGGCTCTAAACACACAGGGACTAACTATGTCACAAAGGTACATGCACTCGCTCACAGAGCTGTAGGAATGGAAAGGCTTCAGGTGGGGGTCTTGCCCAGGCACCCACACTGGCCCCAGGCTGTTCTGTCCAGGCCCACCAAGCACATCATTCCCTTCTCTGAATGCAGCCAGCTGACCCCATGGCACAGACATTCAGAATTTCAACTTAAAGAAATAAAGAAGAGATTATGAAATTAGAAAAGACATTTCGTTTCACACTTCTGGTGGCTTATCAACATTTGAAACTTAAAATAAATTAATAATACTAGAATAGTACTACAATGGAAAAATTAAGTCAATATTTTTGTTAAATAAAATTCCTTTTATGCATTTGATGTCACTGTGATATGAACAGCATTGAAGCATAAATCCTTCCCTCCATGAGGCCAGCATAATTGTGCGCTGCATGCTAGCTATTCTATTCACATCGGAAATGCATCCTTAAAACATTCCAGCTTAAGCCTTGTCAGTACTAATCCTAATGCCTGATGCTGAGATGTGTATTTTATTACTGTGTATAAATGAAAACGGAGAACCTTCATGGAGGATTACAGGGTGCAGTAATGACCTCCACAGCATTACGGCATGAAGATGTTCCCAGGCACCAAATGGGATTCTGGGATACAAGTGACATGTGTCTATATAACCTTGGCACACGCTCCTGATACACATGTACCTACCAGCTGTGGGATTGTAAACATATGTCCTTTCTAGGGAACTGAATTTTCATTTATGAGGAGGCTAAAAACAAGGAGTGAGCAGGGGAGATGGATTTTGGCTGAGGCAGCTATGGGCTCCAGCTTCCCCCTAGCTGGGGAAAAGACTGCTGCTGTTCCGTGCCGTCATGAGAGCATGGACTGAGGGAAGGCAGAGGAAACAAGAAGAAGTGGCAGGAGAATGAAAAAACAGAGGAGAACAAAGCCAAAGGGGTAGGAGAGAGGAGGCGGGGGGGGGAAGGAAGTAAAGGAAGATGAAGGAGGAGAGGAGGCAGCAAAGTGCTGGGGATGAGGGATGCATCTCCCTGCTTTCAAGTCCCACCTCTCTAGGAGGATTGTCCCTTCTCTTCATTTTTAGGGATGCTCTGGAGAGGAGCTGTGACTGATCCAGCCAGCACTGGGTTGCTCCAAACCAGTGATGGCCGTGCTTGAAATTACTCCAAAAGAAGAGGAGGGAGCACACGTGGGAAAAGGGAGACAGGGAAGCAGGAAAAAAGACAAGGTTTCTGTTATCTGTGCTCCCTAAAAACAGCCCTTGCTGCCTTTTCCAATAGCAGTGAAATGGAAGTGAGATGCTTTGAAGCCTCATTTTATTTGGCCCAGTTTTACTCTAATCTAGCCTGGGGCCAGAAACACAGCTTTTCAATCTGCCAGAAAGTTGTTCTGCTGACCCTGAAATGTCAAACTGTTATAGGGGACTGAATCCAAAATTGATTACTTCAGAGATCAGACAATAGCCAGTTTTATAGTGACTTTTTTTTTTTTTTTTAAAGTCTTTCCTATGAACTTTGTGGAGGTGGGGGAGCCGGGGGGGAATAGAGAAAGAGCCACTTTTGAAATAAGAGCAAGTAACTACGAGCACAGAGCTTTCTGAGACACCCACAGTGGCCCTTTGCAGAGGACGGGATCAGAACACAGACCAACCCTGGATGTGATGTCTGCTGCCACAGGGAAAGAGAGATGCCAGGGGTACAAGACACGGGGCATGCGCTGGTACACCAACACAGATCTGGGGACGTTGGCTGTCCTGACTGACTCCCAGTCTGCTTCCATCATGAGCTTCCCCCTTGCAGACTTGCAGAGACACGTGTGGCTTTTCCCTTCCCCCCACAGCAATCCCCAGCAGCTTCTGGATTCATCCTGCGAGATCCACTGAGCTCACCATGGAGAGCCTCATCCCACCTGCATCCAACAAAACTCTCTCTACCAAAGCCTCTTATTCAAGTTCCCCTTGAGCAACAAAAAATGCCCTCAGGAAGCTTTTGGATTCCTGTCTCCTGCTATTAGACAATCACAAATACCGTAATCTATATGTTTATACTGTAGTGAATAAGTGTTTTTCCTAAATTTCAGCAATTACAAGTGCTTCATCCTTTTCTTTAGCCAGCCAGCAATATAAATACATTTAATTAGTTAACACCCCCTGCCAATTACAACATCTGAGGAAAGTATTGCTGAGATTGTTGGTCCTAATTATTTTAATATTCAGGAGATCCACTTTAACATAACAAGATAATTACTCATGGATAAGGGTTTATGAGAGCTGCAATCCTTTTCTTTATTTTTTACAATGCAAGCCTGGGCCTAGTTAAATTTCTGGACACATTTTCAATTTAAGATTAAAAATTGTAATTTGTGAGAAATCATCAAAGCACCACGTTAGAAGAAAAATAACTACATTCAACCTCTGTTAATACTATAGCAAAATAAGTTCACTATGTATTACATGCAATTAAAAGTGGAATCTAAGGAGAATGGTTTGTTTCTGTTTGAAAAGATCTTTTTACATGTACTGAATTGACCAGGTGTGAGAAAAGCCCTGACTGTTCCTCATTTTGGACAAAATGTGAGTTGCCCTTTACTAATCCAGCCTGTATCCTTTTGTGACTATGTGAATCCTCCTTGCCTGCTAACAGTCAATGGGAAACCTGAGCTACCTTCTCTACTGCACATCTGAGCAATCCCTCACTCACGGTTCTGTTGTTTCCAGCGTGACCATCAGTGGAGGAGTAATTCAGCTGAGAAAAGGTTGGTCTTGATACCTGTTATGTATTATCACTATAGCATACCCAAAGAGATATCCCACAAGGAGTTTTCACATGCCAAATCCCAGAAATATATGTATGTATTCATCTAAAAAGAGTTTGGCCGGGGCTGTTGAACAATAAACTGTGCTGTTCCCTTCATGCACATTCAGAAATAAGCCTTTCTTCCATGTCTCTAAAGACAGCTTTAATATACATGCAGTAAAATATTTCATCATTTCTGTTTCTGTATTTGTACCCATGGAAGTACAGCCTGTTCACAGTGGAAGCCCATTTTCAAAGGAAATTTTCCTTTAAAAAAGTAATTTGCCTATAACTCCCACGTTATGTATTTGCTTGGTCTCTGTACAATGCACTAGTGGGGAAAATGGGAAGATGAGAGATCAGCAGCACCATTAAATGTCTCCATTTGCTCTGTGTGTAAAGAACACCTGAAGACACAGCTCCTTCTTGTGAGGACACACTGTACTGGCTTTTGGGTTATCCCCACCCAGCTATTTGAATACAGACTCAAGAGACAAATAGGCCAGGCACCAACTGAAAATACGAGCTATTCATCAGTTCTACTCCTTTCTACTGCCACCACCAAACATTAGAGCTAACCTTAGATGAAAGAGGTCGGATGCTAATTAGGTGTTTAAATATTAAGGAATATTTTAGAATTAAAAAAAAATAATTAAAAATCCTGCATTACTCATTACTTTTATTCTATCATCAAAATAATTTGAATTAATTTACCAGAAAATTTGCCATTTTTACAGCCAACTGCCAGAGCACACAAAAAAACCCCTATCTGAGTAAATATATAGTAACAGAGAGGGAAAAGAAATCTGCTTGATTTAGTGAAGTGAACTTTGCCTTTAGCCCAACAAGTGTGCTTTAATTCAGTTGAAAGGGTTATAAAAACAATGCATATCTAAACAGTGGTGATAAATTAGTGGAATTAATCCAAATAATAGGCAAATGTTAAGAGCAACATATGTAGAATGATTGCAAAGTTAGATTAATTTAAAATAAAACCCTGGAGTTATGTAACCAATTACAAAAATTGCATTTAGCAGCAAAAGAGCAATTAAAACAAAAATAATGCCCTAACACCAGACATTATGTGCTGGGGACAGGACAGGGTTCATAGAGAACTTGGAGATGAGCTGGAAAAGCAATTGAACAGAAAGTTTGTCTGGTTTTACTCTGTTATGGAATCAAAGCGCTTGGATATGGCCTCATAACACACAGATGAAAGGCTCATTTCTCCCCAGATGGGGCTCAGTAATCAGATATAGAAACAGCTATTTTTAATGAAGACCTGCAAAATTATAAAGGCTTAGATGTTGCTGGCTGGAATAAAGCAATGGGAGGCAGACGAGGCAATTCACTAATCTGCCTGGTGGCACAGAATCAAGCCCGATCAACACATTTTTCATGGCAAATCACATGCCTTCAGTAGGGCTGGCCCAGAAAGGCAGCTATGCCAAGCCAGAGGGGAGCCTTGTGCCAACTGGCATCAATGTCCCTCAGGTGGGAGAGCCCAATTGCATTCCACAGCCTTATACGTCAAAAGACAGAAAATACCTGCTGTATTTTTCAGTCCTTCATCCTGACAAAATGTTCCCATCAGTTCTTTTTTTTTTTTCCTCATGTATCTAGTCCAGTCTATTTAAAATCTTTCCAATTGGGGGTATTCATTTGGTATGCAGGCAGCCATCCCAGTAATTGCAGCAAGAGTGAACATCTCTGACTTAACTCCTTATTTTCCACTGTACACATTGCATGCCCTTTGAATTCAATGTGGTCTGATATGCAAAGCCTTCACCATATTTTCAAATGGATTACTGTCTTCTAGTGGTAACTATTTTGAAAAATCCTGGCAGAGAATATTTACTTCTCTTTGTAGCACACTGGAATGCCAACCAAAGGCCACCACACCAAAGAAGCAAGCACCAAATCCTTAATAAAAACCTTTGTGGAATAAACACACTCTCAAGCAAGTCAAATAAATAATTTCTCATGGGACAAAATTGTGTATTTCCACAGTAAGCAAATCCCTGCTTAAATTGCTGTCCAAACCAAGCTGCAGTTATACATAAAAGGGCCTGCAATGCTTAGGTTCAATGTGGTACCCACAGACATAGTTTATGCACCTGAGATTCACCAGCATTCCCCACCTGCTGTAAAAAACACTTTGATAACAGCTCAGCAATAAAGAAGTGCTGTCAGATTTCTGGCAAAACAAAGTCAGGCTGGCCCTGCCAGGACAGAAATGAAAGCAAGAGATCCTGGCAAAGCAAAGGTAGTAGTAGATCGCCTACTGAGAAAAAGACCCCCCCCAAAAAACAACAAAAAACCCCACAAACAAACAAACAAACAAAATAAAAAGAGCTTTACATAATTCTTGGCAATGAAAATATATTGTGAGGGTTTGATTTCCAACAAGACAATCTGGCATTTGCAGACAAATAATACCACTCAGACACAGGCAACCACTCAGCTCGTGCTACAGAGTGGCCAGCCCCCCACAAAGTAAAAAAGCAAACATAAAAGCACAGTAGTTCTGCAAATCCATTTTTGATTCTTTGTGAATTCTGGCCAAGTTATATATCTCATGCCCACCACAAAGTAAGTCCTTCTCTCACATGCAAAGGTTTTCTCAGGAGTGAAAAACTGGGGCGGGGTGGGGGGAATGCATTACATCCTCATTTCAGCAGTGCCATGACTGTAATGTTCCCATAACAAAGAAATGAAGAAAGTTTCACAGAAATGTTAAGCACTATTAGCAAGAAGTCAATGCATGGACTTCTCAGTCACAGCAACCTCAAATCCATTAAAAACTAAAGCCATGGCTATGAGAGAAACAGGACATTAACATCCATTAGCAAGGGCCATGAACTGCATTAAGTGGGCTATCAAGGAGCAAAACTCAGTATTGTCCATAATCTCACCTGAGTTCAGAGTTCTCCTGACTCACCTGGGTAAAAGTCTGGCTTTCAGCGATCTGTTCAGTCTTTTTCTGTTTCAGATTTAACCCTCCATACCAATACTGGATGCCAGAAATAAAAAATAAAAACACCCATACAAAAACATTGTTTTGATGATGGCCTATCTTAGTGTTGGCAAGATGTACTGTTTTAACACCTGCTGCTGCTTCCCTGTCAGGTATCTATGAATAAGGCTGAGGATGCGTGAAAGAGGAGAAATCACAAAAATGTAGCAAGTTACATGTTTGTACTTTAATGCTATTTATCTTTCATTTCTTGGTAAAAAAAATAAACTGAAAAGGAGGTCATAGCATTCTTAACATTTAGACGATTCAATGAAATCAACCTTTACTGTGCCAAAGCAGAGAGGGAGTGCTGTCAGCCAGGGAGCCCCGCAAACTCTGCCAGAGAGCTGAAGTCAAGGAACTGTGTCGTGGCTGCCTTGACAAAGCCAACAGGGCTGTCCTGCTACAGCCCCCAGCTCACTGTCCTTATCTTGTACACACCCTCAAGGTGGGAGGGTGAAGAGAAACACCAGCACTGCAGATGTGGATCTGAACTGGGAAACTCAGAAGCACCCAACTGCATTTCTTATAAGAGCAGTGTTTAATCTAGAGAAAACCCTTGCAAATGCAGAGGCCCCTGTAAGGAGCCTCCTTACTGGTTCTTTTAAGTCTCTGAGGTTTTGATCTCTGCCTCCCCAGGGGCAGTGGACTGCAGCTCAGCTTTATGCATATTGAAACTGCAAGTCAATAGAGCTGCTGTTTTGTCTCATCACAGGACCAAGCCCTCACTGCAAGTCTGTTGCCATGTTTTCCAGCCCTCTGGCAATCACTTATTCAAAGTCAGCAGAAAGCCACACATGTTCACTAAACAACACCTTTTTTGTTGGTGGGTTAGTGGTGATGGTTTGGTTTGATTTGTGGGGGGCTGTTTTTTGTTTTTATGGTAGTAAAAAGTGCAAGTGCAGCGAAAGCCTTCTTTAATGGAAATTGGAGGGCAAACATATTTGTTCCTTACAAACCCAAATAAGTTGAGCTGACTAAAAAATTATATTTTAAGACTGAACAAAACTCCTAAGAGAGTCAGAAGGTGCAATTTGCCAGCTCATAAGACATAATCTGATAATCTTCTGCCAAGAACTAGTAAACCTCATGATCTGATAAACTGGGTGCACAAGAGGGTCCTCAGGCCCAGGAAATTCCTGTGTCAATGACAGCAAAAGAGAGATGCCAACAGCCCAAGAGGAGGAGCTCCCTCACTTACATGAAGTGGAAAGAAGGTTCAGTTAAGTTATGTGTACTCGCTGGAGAATTTTTAATTCAAGAGCCCAGTTTAATGCTAATCAAGCTTAATATATCTTCACACTGGGATTGGACTCCAAGTAGCCTGTGTGAGCACATATGCCCTCAGCTCCTAATCTGAGCAGAAGCTGGTGGTCTGCATTCCCACCATCAGGCACTAACCGCCCCCATATGCTATCTCAGTCAAAAGTGTTAACCACCTTCAGAGTTCAACATTAACTCCTGGTACAGCCATAAATGAGTTCTCAGCAATAATCTGCTCTGCTTCTTTTTTTTTAAATCTTGCTCTAATTATTAAGGAGCCAAACACTGATGAACAACACTGATTGCATATTCTAGAAAAAAAAAAGTACCACCCTCCAGCTGCTCTGCTGGTGAATCCCCTACTTGCTGCTTGTTGGGATTTACTTTCAGCCCTTTGCATCTGAAACTAATTACTGCAACACCATCCTCAACATTAATTCCCTTCTCCTCTCTGGAATCGGAAGCAATATGGTACATTCAGGAGACAATTTGTCATCTCTCTTCCTAAAGGGAAGATCTCAGCTGTTCAATGGAGATAATTGTAAGTGAGTCACTAATTTCAGAAGGTGAAGCTTTCCGGTGTCCCTTTATCAGAAACCATGGTCCGAAATTTCAGCTGATGATTCAAGAAACTTATTTGATATGAATGTCACCAAGACCTCACAAAATCTGTCAGCTCTCTGCGCGATCTTAAAGACAAATAGCAGCAATATCTTGTCAACCAGCTCTATTAAACTTACTTCACTGTGTATTCTCATTGCACCTGTTACACTATTAGCTGTTCTCCCAGAAAATGTTTTGCCCCAGTTCCTTCAGCAATACTTGTTGGGAATTCAGCATTTTTCATCCTTTTTAATTAAGTCCCTTTGTTTTCAGTGAGAAGAAGCACTTATTAAGTGATCAGAGTTATCAGGCAATTGCATTTATGGTGTGTCAATGTTAAATAGAAAGATCATGCTGTCAGGACCAATACATCTGTGAGATGCCCTGCCACAGTTGGTTTCAAAAAGAACAGGCACCCCTTGCCCTGCAGAACTTACTCCTGCCTCCCATGACCTCACCAGCCCTATCCCTGCATCTGTCTGCTCTCTGCACTGTGGTGCAGCTGCACCTCTGATGCACCTCTGTGTCTCCCTGTAAAAGGTCTTCAGCTCACATTTCAGTGAGCAGCAAATGTGCTGCTGCCCACCTGCTCTCTTGGGCCAGGGATCTGAAGAGTGGCTTTTTAAGAGGCACAGTCCTTAGTCCAAGAGATATTGCTATAACAAATATGTACTCATATATTTTCTGCTATTCAACAGGATGCTAAAGATAAAAGAAAATGAAAAATCAGTAATTCATTCAATTCAGCAAGCAGATGTAACTTGTGCCCTTCCACATAGACTTCCCTGTGCTAAATATTAATCATAACAATTAGACTTTCTAGTAGATGACATTGTGCTTTCTCAAAATGCTGCAGAGCACTAAGACTAGCTGCTTGAGTTCTCTGGTGCCTGAACTATTGCATTGCTATGCATAACATTAGAAGAATTAAACAATTCAAAGCTATCGTGTTATGACCGAAGTGACATGACTGAAGCAGTGTTCGGTTTCCATGTGCGTTCTCTGAATACAATCCGAGCCTTTCTAGTAATATGCATATATATAATAATAATAATAATTCACAGCATTTACATCCTGACACTGCACTATGAAGTTAGAAAAACAGCAACAAGATAAAACCAAACCCAGCTAAGCATCAGATCTCCCCAGTCATTTCAGTGAGGATGAGAATAAAAAGCTTTATCATTTCAATTACACTCTAGTCCAAGTACTCCTAAGATCTCCTTAGTCTGTATTTTTTAATCTATCAGGTTAAAGTGAGGAACTGTTTGGCCCCTGGTTTTTTCCGTCATATTGACTGAGAGCTTTTGTTTGGCACTTGCTATTTTTGCCTCACTGATATTTGAAATAATACACCAAAGTTTTCAATGGGTAAAGCAGAAAAAGAATAATTGAATGAAAGCAAATTTCATGCTAGGGCCATCTCTGTTGGGTTTAGTCTGGTTTGGTCCTGAACTGAAGCTTGAGTCATACACACATTCTCTGTCCGGGCTGATTTAGATTGAGTATTAGGAAAAACTTCTCCACTGAAAGGATTGTCAAGCTTTGGAACAGGCTGCCCAGGGAAGTGACTGAGTCACCATCCCTGGAGTTATTTAAGTGGATGTGGCACTCAGGGACATGGTTTAGTGTTGGGCTTGGCAGTGCTGGATTGAGTTGGATTTGATGATCTTAGAAGTCTTTTCCAACCTAAATCGTCCTTTGATTCTACACTTTTGTATCAGTGCTTCCAGGTACAATCCCTTGCACGGACAAGCCATTCACAGAGATCGCAAACAGCTGTAATTCTCCAAAAGGCAACATCCCACTCTTTTTCTTGCCCCCTTCCTTGTGTTTGTGGGCTGTGCAGATGAATCACTGGCTCTTTGAGACGACTGTGTTACATTAGGAGCTGCAATTTCCCCCAGTGTAGCCCACTTGTGCTTCAAGCACAGTCCTCATGCCCACGCTATGGAATGGGAGAGCTGCCGAGCCGACAGCCGAGCTGAGAGAAAGCTTTGACTGTGAGGATTAGAAGAAATTTGTGATGTCGTGTTTGTAGTATTTTGTACTATGTTGTTCCCAGAGATAATGCCTTCACTTTTGCTTGCAAGATCTTTGTGTTCCTCACTACAATCAAGCAGAAGAAATCTGACTGTAAACCTTTTTATTCTATATTATCGTTTCATGTTGGTTTGGTGTGTTAATCAAAGTGTCAGTAATGGCTGCAAAGAGAACTCTTTCAATCTTCAAATGAAGAGAAATCTGAGCTTTCTAACACTGGTAAAATTACTAGTGGATAAGCTTTTTCACTAAGTAATTATTTCATTTTCCAGAAAGATTACTGATTACATCACACTAGGAAAAACGAAGAGAGGGGCCCTTTATCTTCCCCATGTTTCTGCAATTCTTGTACAAACTTATACTTGTTACCATGAAAAATGACAAATTTGCCATCTGATCAAAATGTTAACAAGGTAAGTGTCAGTGAGATGGATCACTGACTGTCACTGCAAGCCAGAACATGAGGATACATTGATATTTCTCAATATATTCACTGCTTCCCCAATGTTCGCTAACAACATTTCTACTGCGAGTGTAATAAATCACACAGAAATAACAAGCTGCATAAGATCTCTAGGATATGATAGATTTGTAGTAATAGCAGTATCTGCAAGGTAGAAAACAATTGGTAATGATCTATAGAAAGACCTAATCAACTGTCATTTGCTATAATGTGGCAGATGAAGCAAAGATATGAAATCCATAACACTTCTTTAGCCACTGCCCTCCCCATACAGATACACACGTGTCAAGTGGGGAACAGCAAAAGAATTAATGAGCTTTGGGGCCGTAGAAGTAGAAAAGAAAGTTAATAGCATGCCCTGGATGCAATCATTAAATTATACACTGCTGAACAAGGCAAGGGATAATCAGAGAAGCTGCACAGTCCTGTGACAGCAGTAAAGGCTTTTACCAAGCCTGCTCCTCCTCCTTTGCTTTATCTCTTTTACATCTATTTCATTATTTTATAAAGTACTTTATGTCAAATCAAAACTAAATGCAAGTGTGGCTGGATAACCAAAGGAAAAGCCGATTCTAAGCTCACAAGGGGTCTCAGAGGACTGAAGGCAGTATGTGCCAAGGCTCTTCAGGTATTTTGTACAGATCAGGAGAACAACCACAACAAAAAACCCCCAAACCAAACCAAACCAAACCAGGCTGTTTTGCATTGGACTGTGCCAGGTCCCAGACTGGCTGCTCAAGCTTTAGTGTTCCTTGGCCTGCTCCCATGTGGGAAGGAAACACCCACCTTCCAGCAGACACATGCAAGATGTGCAGCTTCAGTTTACTGAAACACAAAAGTTTGACAGAACTGCTTTCTCTGGAGCTCAAGTGCTGCTTAGGGTTAAAGCTTAAAGTCTGGCATTTTATACACTGAAATGCCTTCTCTTCGTCCCACCCTCCATTGTGACCTGCCTACAGCAACTTCTAGGTCAAGACCTAACACTCACCTACAAACCCATAAGCTTCCAAGGTTACACGGACTGTTCTGCAGAGATTTTTCTTGATAGCCACACCAGGGAAGAGTCTCTGGAGAACAAGTGTCGTGCATGCAAGGGGAATCCTGGGCTTAAAATTTCAAAAGGAAAACTAAACTCATTTTTATAAGGTGCAAATCAGTATTTTCTTTTCTTTTTTTTTTTTTTTTTTTTTTTTGGCTTCTTTTTGTGTTTTGGTTTGTTTGGGGTTTTTTTGGTTTTTCACAGAAAGGCTGGTGGAAGAATAAAGGTTGTTTTGTGCTACTTTGCTTGCAAATCACATTTTGCTAAGTGAATGCATTTTTGGGAACACAGGAATTGCCATGCTGCCTCAGCACAGAAGTGCTCTGCTCCAGCATCCTGCCTGGCAGCTGCTGCAGGGGAATGTGCAGGAAACCTCCTAGTGGGCAATTATGGGAAAACCTGTTCAGATCCAAAATTTCTTCCAGCCCCTCTATCAGTCAGTAAAAATTGGTGCATTTTGAAACGTGGAGGTTTGTCTCTTCTCAAGAATTTTTTTCAAGTCCTTCCCAATGTTTGTAAAGTGGTATTTTTCTGTATCAGAGAACTTGCTAAAAACCATATTTCAAAAGTCCTTATCTTCCAGCCTGGCATTAAGCAAAGCTGGACAGATTTTGGAAAGGGCTCAGCTTCTTGGTGAAAGGCAACTGCTGAGTTCTTTTGCAAATCTGTCCTTAAAGGGTCACGACAGGAGCTGCTCTGTGTAGAGCAGTTTGGAAAATCTGTCCTCACTGGGAGTCGCTAAGCCTTGAGAAAGCTGGTGCTCAACACTTCTGATAATCTGGCCCCAAGTTAAGTAAAAGAGGCCAAATTATGTGATTTAGAGACAGAAATTGCCTACTGACAGCAGTGGAGAGTTCCACTTGGCAATGAATGGCTCCATAGGATTCTGGAATAATAGAACCATGAAAAGTGGATAACACAACAAATAAACATCAAAGGGTAAGACTTTCCTTTTCAATCACGTCTTCTTGTGCTCTGCATAAAAGGACTGAAATATCTGACATAAAAGAAGGAGAAGGAATGGTTAACTATACAGATCTGCATTTCCTTCTGAATTAAAACACAGAGCATTTCTTAAGAACATTCATATGACATATAATTGGCAATTTACATGATATATAAGGCACTAGTGGTACTTGGATTAGTCTCCTCTTCCTATTATAGAATCATAGAATGGTTTGAGTTGGAAGGTACCTTATGGATCATCTAGTTCCAACTACCCTGCCATGGCAAGCCTCATCCAACATGGCCCTGAACAAGTCCAGGGATGGGGACATGCATTAAAGAGAGAAGAGCTTTATGTTTCTCCAGTTCTTTTCCACTCTGGGAGAGAAGTTTTGTCAGTTAGGCTCTTTTGCTTAAGAACGAATGACTTCCCTCTCTCTTCCTTAGATATTTTTCAGATTCAGCCACTTCCATCCACAATTCTGATCCAAAGTGAGGCTTACACACAACTAATTTATGATTGTTTGTGGCATTTTTGACAGAGAATTTCAGGGGAACTTACTGGTACAAAAATGAGCTTGGCCACCCCAGAACCTGAACGTCAGGCGATTTCCCCACATTCCCATGGCAATTTTGTACATACTTACTACCGTGATTAAGTCTTCTGTCCTTCACTTCTGCTGGAATTCTATTGAATTGTCCAGTTAATGAAGGTTTCCTGCACATTCGGAGCATAAGACTTGAGCACAGGGTTAAGGAGGATGGGATGTTGTGGGCTGGATGGAAGTACCTCATTTTTCCTTCATGGCTTCAAGTCTCTTCCAAAGCCTGGACAGAACACTGTTAATTACAGCTCCCTGTATCACACCTTGAGACCAGGGCACCCAGGTTTTTGGGGGCCGTAGGAATAGCCTGTTCACGGAAGCTGAAGCCGTCATGTTAGGAGATTGGAGGGAAGATATCAGGGTAGCATGCTGGGGAGAAAAGTTGGGCACTGGACTAATTATCAGAACAAGATTATTTAGGGTGTTAATGCCAGCTTTCTTTTGAGAAGTTATTAGACTTAGTCAAACCATGGAGTAAGGCAGAAGAGACCAAGACATGGAAGATACTGCATACTCCTTTCCCCAAAGGGAGAGAGCAAGGCAAAGGAGGAACATTTTCATTCCACCAGAGGAAATCTGGTTATCAAGATGTAATCTTTTAATAAATGCTGTTTCATGTAATTAAAAGAAAACAACAACAAAGACACAAAAATGACTGTGGACCAGCAGGAAACAAGAAACTCTCCTTGGAGAGTGGTAATTCAGAGAACACCCACCATGGAGGCCACCTTCCCTATTCCCCCTCTAGAAACAGATCCATTTTATATATGATGATTAAGGCACTAAAATAAAAAGTATTAACATGATTTATATGTAGAAAACAAGGTTATTAGGAGTAGGGATCATTTCAGCATATTGTTCTCCCTAATAAGCATAGCAATGAGTAATTGAGTTTCAGGCAATCTCCAAGGTGGCGCTTTGTAGAGAAAATGGAACTTGGCATGATGTCTACTTTTCCTTTAATTACATTGCCCTAATGAGCAACTTTCTTTACTCTCAGCAAATTTATTTCTTGAGAAGAAGCAACAGTAATAAACATGTAAAAAGGATCACCAGGTAGTACCAGAGAAGAAACATCAGCAGCTTAAAAAGACAAGAGATTGCTAAAAGTGGTGGGAAAACACCAGATTGTTCTCAACTTCATTATGTTTACTGCACTTAGAAGTGGAGTAAACAGGATGTCAATGGAGCACATTATCTAACCTGGGAACTGTCCTTGTTCTATCGTTATTTCCATTCTGCACATGTTCCCGAGAGCGACCCAGAAACACGAAGTGCTGATCCATCAATCCAAAACTCCTCTGCTCACAATTCTGCCTCATGCCCTTGTGCAAGATGAGAGGAGAAAATCACATGCCAATAACATCCTACTGACTGTCAATATCGCCCGCCACAACATAATACAGAAGGATAAAGTGCTGTTTTTCCAATGTCTTTAAGGCACTTAGACATCTAATTCTTGTTGAAAGTCAATGGTTGTTTTACTTGTCTTTTTTAGAAAGCCACCTGAGAATCCACTTATGGTAAAGGACTCCCTGAATGTGCCTTTCTGGAGAAAAAAAGCTGAGACACTTCATTACATATGCTGATTCTAATAGTTTTTTCCCTAAGCATTTGCAAGGAGACACCACACCAGTGAAGGTAGACTCCCCCCCTTATCTACAGTTGAGTTAACATGTCACCTCTTGTTAAAATACCTGAGGTGTCCACCTTCAGAAAGCAGCAATTGCTACAGCTCACAGGCCTTAGTTGAGCTAAGCCTGTGCACTACCAGGTTACAGTCTGACTTTGTAAATGCCAGCAGTGTTATTCTCCAGAAAACAAAAGCAAAAAACAAACATGTGAAGCAAAGTTCTTTAGCCTCATTCAAGTTTTCAATGCTGCTCAAAGTTGGGGGGCATATCCCAGCATAGCTACTGGCTGCCTTAGGGCCACAGTTTCCTACAGGGAAGCATGAACTCCATGTGTTGGATTACTTCCATGTAGCTGTAGATGGGTGATCAATCCACCTCCCTGCTTTTGCTTGTTCAGGGATTCATGGACTTATCTGCACTCAGCAGTCTTGCCCTGACTCACTCCAGAACTTCACAACGTCCCTTCACCTCTCTGCATCACACCTACAAGTATTATTACTTAATGCACTCACAAAGCCAGTAGGAAACTTAATTAACATATGTCAAAAAACCCACTCTGAGATCTTCAAAAATAGGCACTTCAGATGTAAAAGTGTGAAATGAAATTATCTTCAAATAGAACATCTGAAAGTGCCAGTGGCAGTGGACACCTAAGACCGCAAGTGTTTATGCAGCTTTATGTATTGTTATTCCTTCAGTAAGCTTGCCACAGAAATAGCAGGGGTATGGGAAGAAAGTATGTTAGCACTTACAGTCGACTCGTAAATGCATTAAGTGCAACTATTTTACCATGAAAAAAAGCCAGGAGGAGAGCAGAGGCCGTTCTCCTGGGGAGCTAATCTCAATTACTGCTCCCAATCATCCCTCAGCTGAAGAAAACCCTGCATAGTGCCCGTGCCGAATGTGACCCGGCAGTTGTGTGCATTTGCCCCTTCAAACCCACTTACGTAATGAATGAGAATAGACTTTTTCCTTACAAAAAGAAAGAAAAAAGTGATCATTCAGGAAAAAGAATGATTCTAACAAAAGTCCTTCCATTAACACTCTATGTATTGCAATACCTTCCCACTTTACTGAGATAACAATCCCTAGAAGCACACTGCCAGTACACAGAAGTAATTTATGTAGACAAAAAGAAGATGGAAATGTTTAGGCTGATTTGCTTATATGTCTACCTCAAACTCATGATCAACTTTTGCAATTAAATGCAGGAAGGGATTCTTTGCCAGCCCCACACACAGTGTTGCAACTATCCAGGCAAAGTGGGACAAAGGCTGCCGTACTTCCCTGCTTTCCCTGGCTATTGGAATACCTGCATTCAGATAGCTATAATTAGGTTATAACTCAGCCAAGGGGGATTTTGAAGCTTTCTTTTCCTCAAAGCAGTGAATCCCTCCGCTCAGTGTGGGCACCACTTGTCACTTTCTCCATTTTGCAGAATGCAAAAACTGAAACTTGATGGAAATGCTGCACTGTGCTACTTGAAGCCCTTTCAGTGGCTCCCTGCAACACGGAGGGGCACAGGCAGCCAAAAGAAGTTGTTAGCAGACTTTGCTAACTGCAACTGCTAGTTGTCAGAAAGATAAAAGTTTCCTACACATGGAAAATAGCAGCAGGAGCTGTTTTTGAAAACAGATCATACGTTTCTGATAATTAATTGAATTTTGGAGATGTTTCATTTTGCCCCCAAGGAAACACTGTTAGCTTCTCTCTTTCGAGCATCTTTGCGCATTTTAAAACACAAAATTCCACAGAGAATTAAGTGATATGGGCATTTTAAAACTCCCTGAGAAGAGACATCATCCAGTATGGAGCTACAGTTCTTTACTCCCCCCGCCCTGACAACACCTTGTGGTCTGAAGCTGAGCAGTGTGGTCACCATGGCCGGCTCATGGCACTGCTGCAGCCCACCTGCGCTACAGCACCACACAAACACTGTGCGGGCTTGCAAACACTGTCTAATAAATTTGAGGGTTGGAGAACAGTAGGAGAGAGGGGAGCAGATTCTCACATCATCAGGAGGGAAATAGGCTTTTAAAAAGCCAGTTGTGTCTGTGCACAACAATGAAGCTTTATGTCTATATAAACTGACAAGTCAAATTGTCCTCCTGGGCCCAATTCTCAACATCAGCGCCATTTGATGGCGATAGCTGCCTCCTGCCTCTGCAGCGAATGGCTCTGTCTGCCAGCAAGGGCAGGCAAGATGATTAAAATAAGCATTAACAGAATGGTTTGGTGATTAGCTTCTCCCTCTCTCTTTTTTCTACTCACTTTCTCCTTTTTTTTTTTTACATATACTCTCAAGTCTGCCAAAGACTGCTAATGCCATTTCTTCGTTAGCAATGTACTTAACAAGTGTAAATTTAAAGTATTCATTTTCTTAAGGTCAAGGATTAAAGCAATTAAGGAAAACTGCTGCAACCTAGCACCAAAGTCAATCCTTAACATGGAAAAGAAACAATGGTGCTTAACATATTTAAACAAAACCAAATTGTGCACAATTATCTTGACACTCTGTTAAACTGAATTCTGACTCTGCTGCTGTGTGATTTGGTTTGTGGCTTACTAACTACCTGCTCCCATATCCTGAACCTTAAAGAGAACACAAGGGAGCATTTAATTTGAAGTTTGAGGCAACATTTTAGTTCAGAGAAGAAAAATCTCTCTTTGGAAAATGACAGCCCCCTAATAGGTTTGTCTGCATTCCATATCATCAATTCCAAAAAGCTGAGTGTCTGGGATCCTAATGGGACATGTTCTCCCCACCAACATGAACTCAGCTTACACTGCCTCAAAGGATAAGCAGAGATCTGGAGGCAGTTTTATCTCGGGACTGGGAATAACCAAGAAGCCCCTGAACAGCTAAGCAAGTCCAAGAACTGACAGTGAGAACAGGCCTGAGAGACCATGTTCACTTTAATCCTCTTATCAGAAACTTGTCCTTGGCTGGAGGCTCTTTGTCACTAAGTCACTTGCCAATGAACTACCACCAAGGACACAACAGAGCAAATACTGCATGACCTAAGCACAGTAAACATCCTACTGAAGGGGCCATGAGATACTTTGTGATGGCCACAAAAATTTGCCTCTGCTGTATTATAGATTAAATGTAGGTGATTTCTAGAAGCCAATATTTTTTTACCTGTGAGGCAGGAAAGGGTAAGAAGCATCAGGAGCAGTAATGGAATGCATAGAGACAGCTGGACTAGAGGGCAATGAGGCTACTTGATGATATGTAAAATGCCAAACGCACACTGCCTTCCAGACAAAAGCCTAGGTGTAAAGGGCATGTGTGTGACCATGAGAGATGGCTGCCTTAATGGGAACCCTTCTAACCACTTCTGATTATTTTCTATAGTTGAGTTGTTTCCATTTCTCCAAATCTGATGGAAGATATCACAGCGAATGAAATGGCTCTTAATCAGATCTGATTATGATATCCTGATATCTTAAAATAAGTGCAGCAATGCACACAGCATACAGGAATGTCTCAGAGATTTCAGGTGCCAAATTAGGAAACGCCTCACAGGGTTGGAAAAGGCAGAAAATATCATGAACAGTGGGGACTCCATCTAGGGAGATATATGTGACCATAGGATGTCTCCCAGTATTCCTGCTGGGCCCTACTGACAAATTTGTTAGTTTTGCCTTGTGTAGGTTGAGGACATGGAATAACATGCTGGCATGCCAGTATTATTCAGGGGCTTTCAAATCCTAATCAGATAAAAAATATCCTGGTACAGTAAACAAACCATCCTGTTAAAAACAAAAAGGAAATTTTTTTGATGAAAAAAATAGTTTCAGCTCAACTCAAAATGACTTCTTGTCCATTCACCTACCACATCCAAACCATGATTGGTTGCATAGTTCCAGCTTCTAGAGCAACACTCT
This sequence comes from Acropternis orthonyx, assembly GCA_035583155.1. NCBI lineage: Eukaryota > Metazoa > Chordata > Aves > Passeriformes > Rhinocryptidae > Acropternis > Acropternis orthonyx. The sequence continues at coordinate 8,491,186 of JAWWEU010000023.1, read as the reverse complement.
CAGCTAGAAATATTCATGCACATTTAATCTGGCTTGCCCTGCTGGAGTCGCTATAATATTGCAAGACTCAGGAAGCAACTGGGAAAGGCTCAGACTCCTTGGCTAGCAGAACCTCCTCCAATGCTCGCAGTCAGAAAGAGCAACATTGGCAAGACCACAATAAAATCCAGAGCCTACTGGAAAGAATTTATTTGCTGCTGCATCAGAAGAAGATTAGGAAAAAAGAACCAGAGTTTTTAAAAAGAACCCACAAAGCTACTTAGATTCTGTGCTGCCTCTGTCCCTTTCTATGGATTTACCCACGCAGGGTGCAAAGAGAGCAGGGTCTGGCCCAAGGGAGTTCAGATGCAGCAGACTGATCTACCATCAGGCTACAATATGTTCCCAGAAGGTACATTATAACTCTGAAGCCAAGGAGCAGCCTATTAGCTCTGCATGCCATTAATTTCCATGAATAGTTCAATCCAATGCTCACAGAAGCCGTTGGGCATCTTTCCATTTTGTCTAGCAGGACCTGGATTAGGGCTTATTTATCTTTTCATTTTATACCTGAAGTAGGAAGCAGCTCAAACAGTTCAGTGCATCTGTGCAGGTTTCAAGCCCTCAGCCAGGCTCTGTGCCCAGCCGCACGCAGGAACCTGTCTGCAGGTCGGAGTGATGGCATGTCACAGTCAAAGCCACTCAGGGAGAATTAAACTTCAGGCTTGTTTGACTAAACTTCTGAATTCACCACAGTTCCCCTGTTTTGCCAGCCTGAAGGAACAGCCCAGCAGGTTCTTGAGTCATATGCCAAAATGCCTCCTTCATCCTCCCTGGAATTGGAAATGATTACTAATAGGTATTCTTGCTGAAATGATTTAACATAACGTGCTGAATGAGATCACTGAGTCAAAATATCTTTTCCTAAGTGAGTCTCTTGCTGCTTGCATGAATGCCACAGGGAAAGGAGGACAGCATGAAGTGAATTCTTTTGCTGGCTACTGTGTTCTACAACATCTTTTAAATTACTGAAGAATTCATATTAGGAAGTTTCACTCAGGCTCATGACAAGAGGTCCACGATGCTGGTCTGGCCTGGGAGCTGGGGGATGGAGACACAGGGTTTTGGGTTAACCTCCCTCATTCACACTTTCCCCTTTTCCAGTGCTCCAGTCTAAGCTGGGAACTGAAGACAAGCATGGAAATGAGGTGAGTATGAAAGCAAAGATGGTGAGGGGCTGAGCACTCTTTGCTCTGGATGTGCATCACCGAGGCAGTTACAGCAGTCTGCCATCACGAAGTGAAACACAGGCTTTGGGGAGGAACAGGGATGAACACCACAAAACACACCACTTCCACTTCATGCCAGAGATGCTCAGGGTTTCACTAAGAGACCAGGCTGCCCTTACTCATCCGAGTCTGTCAGCCTCAAAATTAACTTATTGAGGTCAGCACTCATAACAGTAGTGTGGACTTTTGATTGAGTCTTCCTTTCTGAGAAAGCCCCATACTCTCTGGCCCACTACAGCTATTACCTGCCAACCTAAAAGATGATGAATGTTATTTATATTGCAGTAATGGCTAACCACTCAGTGGAGACCAGGGACAGGCTGTGCTATGGACTTTTCAAACACTCACTGAATGAGGGCTGCCCACAGATGCCTGAAACTGCTGAGACATTTCAGGATAATGTTCTTGAATGCCTTGGACACGATGACCTCCAACAACTCTGCAGTACTTGTGCTGACTGCAACAACACAGGGGGCTGTTCTACAGTAAAGATGTTCATTCATACCAAATTCTTACCAGTCACTGTAACATGCCCTTACGATAGCAAGGAATTCCTTGATAGGAGGCTTTTAAGTACCTTGATTAGTAAATGTAAAATATTAATCTATTACAAACCAAACAGAAAACACAAAGGTATAAAGAGTTATTCTAATGAAAAGTTTTCCTAATATTTAGCTGCTATAGCTTTGCTGTCTAAGAAGTACGGTGGATCAGTGAATAAGAACTACTCAAGATGTAGATAGTCAGTAGTAAAACATGAAGGGCCTGATTCTATAAAAAACTCCTGTAAGACGAGTTTAACTTTTGCATGTGCACATTTGAAGGATAAGGCTTCAAATTATTGCAGAAAAATGTAAGAACTGATAAACTATAGCTTCAGCTTTCCACTACAATGAGCCCAGAGGGCGGATAGCTAACACTTCTCAGGAGATGCCTCCCAAGAAACAGCCCTGCAAAGATGCAGAGGAAATACATCCAAAACATTCAATGCAGATGTGTCTCTCACTATTAATCATTCTCTTTATATCTTAGAAAAATCACACAGTGACTTCTTTCATACACACTGAGGTACTGAAACCTAAAATATTAAGTGGTGAATTCTTTCAAGAAATGCCTCAGAGACAGTGCTGTGGAGTAAATGTCAGCCCCTCTTTTATCCCTTCTACAATTAATGTTCCAGTACTACAATTCTAAAGATATATTCAGAAATTGGTAGACATTTGTGTCCATCAGAAACCTTATTAAAATACAAGTGCTAAGAAATACCTTACCTTTAATTATAGTCATTACACTTAAAGGTTGCTTTAGACAAGGCTGTGTCAGAACTTCATAGCCAAAACCTGAAGATATCAGAGCTCAGTAAACACATTAGGCAGAGATTAACCTCATATGCTTTTTTCCTGTCTTTTCCATCAGATGAGTGGTCACTCCAACATGAAATGGAAGAAATTAAGCACACAGTAAGAGACTGTAAGTACTTTCTAGCTGTCTCAACTCTAGAAGTCTCCTGAGAGATGTGATGTCTCAACATCAGGGCATTCCTTTCACTGTCAGACACTCAGAGCAATGGGATTTATCAGCAATCTGCTGAGCATATACAGATGACAACTGCAGAGCTTGGAGAGCTCAAAGGCATTTACAGACAGAAAGGGGCTTGCAATAGACATGTTGAGCCAGAGCTGAGACCCAGAGTCTGTGAAAAGTATTCCCAGTAGCTGTAAAGCCTTTAGCTGCAGTACTTAAACCAGGCACCACAATATGCAGAATTTAGCCTGAGTGCACTTTGCAATTACACAAACTGTTTGAGGGAGGCTGAGCAGCCTCCATGTCACATATTACACGGAGAAGAATGCTGGGATGATTCTGGAAGGTGGTCTTTGCTGCCTAAAGTACAACTCCATTTATCACTCAAATACATGGAAATGAAGTGTTGTTTATAAACAGGTTTTAGACGGGCAATGGTTTCAAAGCTCTCTCCAGAACTCACATCTCACCCAAAAGTACTTTATCCCTCATAGATTCTGTCTCACCACGGTCTACATATCTTCCTAAATCTTTTAAAGTATCTCCTTGACAAAAGGGTATGACTTCCTGGTATAACACAGAGATGCATTACATCAAAAGATTTTTCCCTTACTGACATAAGCTCCAAATGATTTCCAAAGTCAGCTTTATTTTACATAATTTGTCCCTTTTACACTTTTCAAAATAGCTTTATTCACTTATGACAGCAAATTGCTGAAGTCCCTCCATCCTCCAATCCAGCCAGTGAAAGAACTTCACACCAAACTTTTTATAGCAGCAAATGTGTTTTTGTTTCCCTGACATCCTGAAAAAAAAAGGAATCTTCCTTTTTTTGTTTGTACAAAAGCATAAGTTAGCTCTGTGGTGTTCAAGAATAGCTGGTTAGACTCTGAGGCTATACATTCTTCTGCTAAAAGATACATTATCATATCTGTGTCTAAATATTTATGCTTCCTATGTCTGCTAAAAGCAACACCTAAAATTGCTATAACTGAAAATGACAAGATAAAAAAATATTTTTCACCAGTTTTTCACCCCTTTGCATTTAACAACCCTAAAGATACAGTGTAGTTCATTAACAGAGTTTTGCCTGTTTCTGTTTAGCTATAACAAGGGAGAAATAAACATGTTAAACAAGAAGCAAATGGAATTGTAAATACACCAAAAATGGAAACAGATTTTCTGGGTTGGTACAGCATCTAAAACCACTTAACACATGTGGAAAGGAAAAATCATAGAATCATTTAGGTGGAAGACACCTGTAAGATCATTGAATCCACAATTAACCCAGCACTGCCAAGTCCACCACTAACCCATGTCCCTGTGAGTCACAAATACACATCCTTTAAACATCTCCAGGGACGGTGACGCCAGCCCTTCCCTGAACAGTCTGTTCCAGTGCCTGACAACCCTTTTGGTGTTATCTTTCCAGTTGTCTCCCTCAACTGCTTTTAACCACAGCAGCAGACAGGATGGCCATCATTTATTTCCATAGGATCTCCTTGCCCAGCAATCTCATATAAGGGTCTATAGGGTTCTCAGGCACTACATTTCATATAACTGGTCAATAAAAATTTTTTTTTCTCCATTTTTACATATTTAAGTAATTGAACAACTTTAAAATACACTACCTTTTTTTTTTTTTTTTGTCAGTGGGGAGTTGTCATCATACATATTGATAAAAGTAAAAATACAGAAGTAGAAAATGTCATGAATTCTCCTTCAAGCAGATGGTATTGCAGTAGCACTGAACAAGTTTACATTAATTACTTTCAGAAAGAGAAGGAGATGTCATATTTCAGATAGAGGATCCTACCAAACCTGCTAGGAACAATCTGTAAATGTAACAATAGTGAGATTTTTTTCATAGAATCATTGTGACAGCTGTCAAGCTGGGGGAAACTATTTGTTAATGCCAGTACAATTGTTCATTTAAACAAAAGGCAGTAATTCAGTCACACTGGAACAGCTTATGTGCCTGCCTGTGCCATGCAATCTGCACACAGGCAGATATTCCATCTATATGCATTGTTGCTCTTTAATTTTCATCTTTGGGGCTACAGTGTGATTTGTCCAGATCTGAGCAGAGCCCTACAAAAATCAGGCCAGAAGGCAATTTGTGATTGAGTTATAACAAGCCACCTGTGTTTTTTCTAGTTGGAAGGGGAAGGTTTGGCACCCCAGGTTAGCAGCCGGCATAGGACATGCTCCTTGTGTGCCAGCTAACCACGCGGTCACCCTTTTCCCCCAAGCCCTCAAAATAAGAGAACACAACTACTGGTAGAGATGGCACCTCGCTCTGTGTGCAGTGACAGACTGAAGTACCAAAGGTGTTAGCTGTATCCTCCCTCAGAGAGGGAACTCACAAGGAAATTCCAGTATAGGTCTTGGTGCTATCACAGGGTCTTTGAAAGCACTGAAGAAGCAGAGATCCCATTAACTACCTCAACTCAAGGCAGGGCCTGGATAATTAAGGTGATTTACTAACAGCAAAGCCACCTCTGAGGAAGGAACGAATTGTAACCCTTACCTCATGGTAGACGTCATCATTCCTGCTGAAGTCTCCGGCCCTCCTTGGAAGCACGTGGACATGAACATGCTGAAAACGTGAAACAAAATAATGGTGATTATCAGGTTCATGACTTTCTTTTCTGGATTGTCAGCATTATTCTCAACACACACAAGTAATCACGCACAGGCTCCCACAGCATTCTTTTCAGAGGAAAATACATTAACCTGGTCCATAACTGCATCTCGACTCTTTGGAGAATATAAAAGATGAGAAACACGAGAGAGCAGCTCTGCTGCATTATATGAACCTCAGAGTGAAATGCCAGGAAGTTTAGGGGCTCTGTGGAATTACTCATAGTTGTCAGTCAGAGGCATATTTAGCCAGAGCTTTGAAATAACAAAGTCTCTCTGAGAGCTGCGTGTTGTGTCTTCAGAACCGACAGGAATACGAAGGTGCTGGTGCCGGGAAGCGGCGCAGGGCTCAGGGCTCTGCTCACAGCCCGGGGGACAGAGGAGCCGAGGGGACACCACAGACACCATGCAAGGTAGAAAGGCTGACTGAAGAGGACAGTCCCCAGGCTGTGCGGCTTGGCTGCTACAATGCCTTTCATGAGGTTAAAAAGGCTTTAATGCTTTGATTCTCTCCCAGGAGGCTGTAGCCTGAACACAACACACTGAAGCCCCCAGCGGCACAAGGCAGGTGCTGGGGACACAGCCCAGCAGGGACATGGATTGAGTCCCAAACCTGCGAGGCACGAGGATTATGAGCCTCGTTTTGCAGAGCCTGAAGCATAAGTGGCCCTCTCCTGATGGCAGGGCCATCGCTCAGCAGGTAGCAGAGCTGAGGACCACGAGCTGCACAGGCAGCATGGGAAGGAGGTGAGGGGTGATGTATTTTTGTCACAAATGCTGATGAAATATGGGGAAAACAAACAAAACTATGGACAGGCACACAAATACACGACTTGCCACCTTGATGTTGTATTATTACTATTACCATTTCTTTTCCTGACACTCTCTTTATACCATAAAGGAAGGGTAATTCAAGATCCTCAAGACTCCAATTCTACTAGGAAATCAAAAAAATGCACAGCCATCTGCTCTTCTGCAGTAAGTTCAGCTACTACATTGCAACGCATTCTTTTATCTTTTTCCCTTTCTCTTTCATTCTCTTTTGAGAGAAGAAAAGCAACTGAGAATAATTCTTCAGGGAAAAAAACACCCAACACCTCAATGAAAAGAAGCAGCAAATAATCTGAGTGACAGATCACATTTATGCATCTCCGGATTTTTTTAGATGGTGTCTAAATCCTCAGGAAAACAAACAAACAAACAAAAAAACAAACAAAAAAAAAGACTGCGTCAGAAACAGCACCAAATGGTTTGCATAGAATTTAGATAGCTTGCACCTGATTAAATTTGAAGATGTAGAAATCAGCTGAAATTCCTGCACCTCCCTGAAACATTCTCAAAACATGGATTAAGTTTATAATGACATAGAAAAAAAAGATTTTCTTAGGCTATTTATAAGAAAATTCAAACACACTTGTATTGTGCTAGTTTCAATCCATAAAAGCATTTGCTCAGTGAACGAAATGAAATCACAAGGATGTTTCAGTTAATGAAATATGCCCAATACCATGCTTCCCCCCCCAGCTTTACACTAGAGAAACCAAATATGTGATTTCTTATCATTATCCACAGCTTTCAGTGTATTCAGCCTAGAGAGGAGGTGATTCTTGAGGGTCAGAAACTGTGTTTTTGAGTAATACATCAGTGATAGTGTTCTGATAGTGTATTATACTAATATATCATGAAAGTGCTCTTGTGATGTATTAGTGCAATGTATCATCTGAACATCACTGCTCTCATGATGCATTGCTCAAAATCACAAGGCAACTTTAAAGATGGTCTTCAGTAGCCCTAGGCCTGAAATTTTGCTTTTGGACAGACTTTCAAGAAAAATAAAACTGAAGATTAAATTTGCAGTGGTACTGTAAAATTTCACTACTGTTTTACACCTGTGGTTCTCATTAGATTTTAAATTTATTCATAAAAATTGTCAGTTCATCTGACAATCAGTTTCCTTCTCTTCTGCTGCAAGAAATGATAGTTTTTTACACCAATTTGAGGGAATTTCTCTTGATGATATATATAACATCTCATATTGGCCATCAACAACCATATTCCCCAGAAGTTTTAGCCACCTTTAAGAGCAATTTTTATCTCTGCTGCAGAATGTTCCAGGATGCACACAGGAGAAGATCTGTGTACCTATGACAATTTGGAATATCAGAAAACATGCAGGGATGTAGTCCAAAGCTCAGTGCAGAGATGCTGCACTGCAGATGCACAGAGCAGCACAGCAGGTAATGAATGAGCCTAATGTGATGTTCTATCCAAAACGGGCTCTTGTGATCAGAGTGAAAAAAAAGAAGAAAAAATGTTTATGACAGCATATGGGCCACTTGGCATCAGTGGGGACATTCTCAGGGGTTAGTCACCTTTACTGCATGCATTGTTCTCACACACCAGCAGGCTGCATGGCAAAATCCATCTACTGTATCAGAAAACAAATTAATATTCCCAAGGTTTGAGGTAACAACAATCAGTTTAAAAGAGAGTAATTTTTTCCAGGCATCTGTGGTTTTTTACCTTCTGTGCATGGAACTTAAATAAATATCTGAATTCTCCCTACTGTTTGTGCAATAGAAACAAACAGGATCACCAATAGTATTTCAAGTAGTTTCCTTCTCTTCAGCTTTACCAAGAAGTATAAGCAGCACACACCAGTGGCTACCAGGTAGTCAGAAACACTGAACAAAAGGATTTCACATTTTTTCTAATCTTGCCTTTCAGCTTCTGGCCTTCCCAACTCAGAGAGGCTGATATTTTGATTCATTAGGAGTTCTTTAATTGATCGTTTTTACTCCTTAGTACTATTTGTTACTGCTAAAGCCTCAATCCACCACGGCATTTAAGCACCAGCTCAATTTCCAACCTGTGAATTGGTTCAGTGGGAGTATTCACATCCCGGATGTTATGTATATGTCTCAGTGTTTTGCATCCACTGCTGGCTACAGGGAGGTCTCCCCAGCTGGCAGTAGCAAAAATAACTTCAAGGTGCCTGCAAATTAAAGTTGCTTCCTTCCATTTTGTTTTCCAGGCAAAACCTGCACATCCAAAAAAAGCCAAAAACACTTGCAATTGACTGAAATGTGTCAATAATTGTCAAAATTAAGCATTTCAACCTTTTCCCCCCATTATTTTGGGTAACCTTATGTCTGGTGGGCAGCAGGCAGCTCCATCACATTCCAGTGGGCTGTATTCAATCACTGTTGATGGTATTTCATTTTTTTCCTAAAAAATTGCTTTCCCCTCATTTTGCATTATTTTGATTAATAAGCAAGAAAAGCAACATACAACAGCCAAGACATTTACATTAATGGACCAATCAATATCACCCACATCAGGGTAGAAAAATGCACACACACTGGCATTGCTTAGTGTTAGCTCCGTTCCCTCCTTTTGTGAGGCACTGATGCAGGAAGATGTGCAAGATCACAGGACACAGGGACACTGCGTGTGACAACGTGAGGACACAGCAGCATGTCCCCAGGTGGGGGACACCATGAGAGTTAAAGATGCCTGAGCCCCACTTCTGATGCTTCTGGGGACAAGATTTCCAGCCAGAGATGTCCGGAATGGCAGTAGCTATAAGGGGACTGTTGAAGATGAATTTTAGAGGACCTTCACAATTAAAATGATTAGACTGACAGTTTCCTATGGCTGGGGCTGCAGCTCCTTCTGCTTCATGGTGGCTGCCACATTATCAATAAAACCTGTTTGAGAAACTCCCTATGGTGAGAAATATCAAGTGATGCAAAATCACTCTTAAGGGAAGTTTCTTCAAGACCTTTATACCCAGAAGGACAAAACCAGTAGAAAACATACTGCAAGGAACAAATCTGTAGTGCCATGGGGAACTCTTGAGCCAGAGCCAGCGTGTGAGGTCTCTGACCTCCCACTGCAGGAAGAGGATGCTCTTCTCAAGCCCTACAGTGTTCCCATCAGGACTGTGGGAACAAGGGACTGCTGGTGGGCACTTTGGAGCGTGGTCATCCCACCACTGCTGAAATCTGGCTGTGGCACAGGCGTTTGTGGGATTATACATCTCACATCACTCCCCACTTGCAAAATGCTCAGAAAAGTCTCAGCCAAAAAAAACAGAGACTGTCTGTTGTTGGAAAAACACACATTCAGGGCAGGTGAGTTTTGCTTCATCACTCAAGGCCATGCAGAAAGCAAAGTTCGTGGTTACAGCTGGGTTTTATAGACTGAATTATGGTCGAATAACCAATGTGTCACCACTGCACTGGATGTAAAGCAAAAAGACTAGACAAAAATAGACACTGAAGGAGATTTCCTGGGTAGACCAGACCAGAACAGTGAAGAGCAGATGACCCTGCCACACACCACTAGGGAGGACATGGACATTGCCTGCAATAATTCATGAACATTATGTTGTGCTCACTCAACTGCTGTGCTGGTTAGCAGAGCAACAAAGCTCAGCTTCCAGCAGAAAAGGAGATAATAGCCTGTATAAGTACTCCTCAGCACACACCCAGGGTCTATTAGCAATAAATGTTGCTATAGGATGAATACATAAAAACTGGTAAAGGGTCACGGAACCCTGAGGACACAGGGGCTGTCAAAAACTTGGCAGAGGAAGGGCTGTTCCCCTTACACCTGCAAAAGCAGTACGTGGCTGAGCTGTGCCTTCACGCAGCAAAGCCAGACGCCTTTCAGCAGCTTAATCCTTTCCCTTTTTACTTTTCATTCTTTCTACAGAGATGAAGCTTGGCAGTTGTGGGCTTTCACGGTCTCATAGTGCAGCGAGGTCAGGAAAGGCCATGATCTGGGACACAGAGGGACATCAGGGCTAGGAAGAGGAAACTCTAATGTCCCTTCTGCTGTTGTGTTCAGGCAGGAGGAAGGGCGGGAAGGGCATTAGTGCCTGCACGCAGCAAGACTTGCTGTCCAGGAGACCCCCATCAGCCAGTTTTCTGGGAAAAAGGATGGTGGTTTTCAGATAAGACCTTGCTTGCTGCAAAGTCCCCTGTCCATTACAGAGACATGGGCTTCCTACAGGAGCCTGTCATAATGCTTCTTCTAAACTACCAGATTAACTGTAGAAATTCCAAACTAATAACCATTCTCCAAGTAAGACTGTTAGCAGGTGATAAAGAAAATCAGCCATAATACAGAGATAGCCGCATGAAAAATAGGCAATTTTGTCCACTCTGTAAACTGGGCTTCCATGGAGCCCTTGTTTGCTATCCTTGATTAACTGCTCAATTATCCCCGTTACAAAATTATTCCACAGAAAGCCCTGCCTGTATATCCACAGCTTGTTAGCAGAAAGCACTCCCTCTGCTGTCCCCGAAAATCCAGCGCGTCACCCAGACACAGACACACTGGGTACAATTGCTCTTTCTAGGCACTGAAAGCCCATTTCCAGGGCCCTTGACCTGCAGGGCCCCGCAAAGACATTTTCATGGGAAAGCAATTCCTATTCAGTGAGTATTTATGAGTTCTTGACGCTTTTCTGAGACCTGAATTGGGTTGGGATTGAGTTACAAATTAAAAAATAAAAAAGTCCGATTCAACATTAGGAGAAGAAAGAGTTTTGGTCAATGAAAATGCTCAGTTTTCACAGCCTTCAAAATTATTGCCAGCATTAAAGCTATTTTCATTCCCATTTCCAGGAGCTATAAATCACACAAAGACAGACCACTTTAAAGGACCTAATTTTTATAAAACAATAAAACATGACCGGAAACCCTTTCTTTTCTTCAAAAATGCCCCATTTCTAGGAATCAGCACTTTCCAGCTTCACTTAGAACCTCGTGCATGAGGCTGCCCAGGTGGCAGCTCTGCCCTGCTGGAGGTGAGGATTGCTCCAACACAGGGAGGCTGCACGGACGGACACCCTCCTCTAACACCTTTGCTTTGGCTGTGGTTTGTTAAAACACAGAGATGAAGTTTGCTTTTCTGCCATTATGAGAAACATAAGGATGTGATACACAGGGAAAGCCTGTGTACACAGACTGCCAGACTGGAGAGCAGGATGTGCAGAGAGGTGCTTGGAAGGGAAAGACAGAGAAATCCACATCTGTCTCAGAAAGCCCAGGGCAGCAGCAGAGGAAACAGCAGCGAAGTGGATTGGGAACAGACTAGAAGAGTCACTGGAGAACATGGAGGATTGAAGTTACTGATAGAACAAAGATAGTGGTGAAAATTTTGAGAATTAAAAATGCTGTGCAGAGAGTGCAAAGGGAGAAAACAAGAAACTGAAGCAAGCCTTGGGAGAGAAGGTCACACAGGCTGTCCATGTGCAGGAGCATGAGGGCCCTTTCAGGACACAGTTGTGTACATCTGCATCACACTGTGCTGTACACATACCCTTAGGAGGAAAAATAAAGCTTTGCAATTATCCCTACCAACATTTATGCCATGGATTTGCTTCTGGAAGAGTAAGTATCGAGATACTTGCTCAGCACAGAAAACATGCACTTTGAAAAGCAACAAAATGGAGAGTATTTGTAAATATATCAGAAGCAAACCAAGTGGGGGACTTGCAGCAGAGTACATCTTGAAACATGTAGATTGAGAAATGTGCAGATTCAGCATTCTCAATAAATAATGCATAGGTCAACTGCTATGAAGTTTTAAAGAAATGAGCTGTGGATGAACTAGAAATGGGATGTAGACCTAATGAAAACAAGAACAGAAAGGTTTTTAAACCCACTTGAGATCTGTAGTTATAACTCCCATGGCTGAGGGCAACTTTAGCTAACCCCTTCTCCTCAGCCCCAAACCCAAGAAAACTGGCACAATAATGAGGGTAATAAGCCTGTTTGTTGGAAGTGGTGATCCACATGTACCTCTCTTGGACATATCTTAAGAGATTCTCTGAAATGCAGCAAATGAATAAACTAAATGGACATAAATGTAGGATGGGGCTCCTGAACTGGGTATTTCCTGACTCTAGGAAGGAGGGTCCCCACATGATGATAGGAATACCAGCAGCTCTCACCTGCCATTATTCAGTGCCCATCCCCTTCCCAGCACCTACAGTGGATGAGATGGGCAGACCTGCAGGAGCATCAACCAGTGCTCTCTGTGAATCAGCAGGAAGAACACCACCTTGATCCAACCAGGAGCCATGAATGGGGAAACTGCCACACTGTGTTTCCTGGATTATGTATCTGTGACTCGCAATCAGAGCACTGTGAGACCTGAACAGCACCTTCTAATCCCTGAACACCAAAGAACTACAAAAACAGCCCGAAACCCTGGCAGCACACAGCCATTTAATGGATATGAAGGGTGATGCACAGACCAATGAGGGTGCCTCCAAAGTTACTAGGAAAGGTGGTACATGCTTAGGGACAGCTGAAGAGCAACTGCCTTGAGGTCCTGTGCCTTTGCCTTCCCTCAGGGTCATTTTGCCCAGGTATTTTTGTGCAAATTTGGTGTTGGTGAGATGCAAATGAAAGCACAATTGCATTTCCCCTCACCTCTGATCTTTACTTAAGTCTTGATAAATGCATATTGTTTGAACGCTTGTGATACGTATAATTAGGGTTCTTTAATTTATGTTTCAATAAAATGTTCTATAATAAACATTTACTGCTCTGTGAATAAACATTTAAATGAAGCTCCTAATGGGGGTTACACGTTTTGAAGCAGTTCATGGCTTTGCCGAAGTCTCTCCCTATACTTAATGAGAGTCATTTCCATAATCTGTGCATTATTGCCTAAGCCTCCCTTTAGGAATATTTTACAAAGTAAAATTGTGTGAAATATTATCAGCCAAAAGAGAAAATGCTAAGAGGATTATCAAATTGTCCCGTTAAAGGGACAGCACAAACTTTCATTTCCCCCCTGAGATGGCAACACTGTAATTACATAGAATGTGCTTACTAATCATCACACCGGTGTGTTATTACTGGGTTCTTCCCACAGAGACCCAGTCTAAATTAAAAGGATGGGAGACCCCTGAAAGGTCTTATATGAAGGGCAATGTAACGCTAATTTACTTTCTGATATTAATGAGAGGAAGGACAAATCCCCAGGCAAATCTGGTAGACGTCAAGAAACATCCCGCTCTGTCAAAGCAGGCTGAGTGCTGGTATGTACAAAGTTGTGGACAGCTTCTCCCACAATGGGGCCCCACAGCCCCACAATTAACGTCCAGGGTCTCATCCCCATTTGCCTGAAACTTCCACCCATTTTCTTACTGACTCCAGTAACGGCAGGACTCAGCCTCCCAGTTGAGATATAAAGTACACTAAGGTCGAGGGAAAGATTATTGTTGGAATACAGAGGGTTTTCAATTCTCTGGAGTATCTGCAATGATACAAACACCTGTAAGATATTTCTTCCATATGTCTGAGTACATTTGAGGAGAGCATAAAACTGAAATTTATCTTCTCTGCACTAGCAGGGAATAAGAGCATTATAGCAGCAATGGCCCACTCCCCCTTTAATGCAGGGAGTATGGGAGAAGAAGAGAAGATAAATCAGGAATGGATGTGGCAGGGAGAAGACAAGCCTTACATACCAGTTACCCTTATTCTGAGAAGGAAATTATTATCACTAAGCTCTGCGGCTATTTTGTGTTCTTTTTAGACAACTGTTGCAACATCTTCTAGGATGATGACAAGGTTCCTGCAGAATTAAAATACTGTCTCCGTCTCCTCTTTCATTAATTAAAGATCTGTATTAGGTTTGTGTGGCAAGGTTTTGGTAGTAGGGAGGGCACAGGGGTGGCTTCTGTGAGAAGCTGCCAGAAGCTTCCCCATGTCCAGTGGAGGCAATGCCAGCAGGCTCCAGGACAGACCCACCACTGGCCAAGGCTGAGCTCAGCAGAACAGTGGTAGGGGCCTCTGAGATAACAGATTTAAGCAAGGGGGGGGAAAGACTTGTGCAACAGCAACTGCAGCCAGACAGAAGTGAGAAGATGTGAGACAAACAGCCCTGCAGGCACCAAGGTGAG
>JAWWEU010000023.1:8443638-8476719 GCA_035583155.1 Acropternis orthonyx | reverse complement strand
GATGTGAGACAAACAGCCCTGCAGGCACCAAGGTGAGTGCAGAAGGAGGGAGAGGAGATGCTTCAGGCTCAGATTCCCCTCCAGCCCATGGTGCAGACCATGGTGAGGCAGCTGTGCTCCTGCAGTCCATGGAAGCCCACAGTGGGGCAAGGAGATGTCCAAGGGAGGCTGAGAACAGTGGAAAGCCCCCACTGGAGCAGGAGAAGAGCATGCACAGTCCTGCCCCTGTGGGGGAAGGAGTGACAGAGACAAGGTGTGATGAACTGACCTCAGCCTTCATTCCCTGTCCCTGTGTGTCGCTGAGGGGGAGAAGGAAGAGAAAATCAGGAGTGAAGTTGAGACCGAGAAGAAAGGAGGGGTGAGGGAGAGGTGGCTTTTAAGATTTGGTTTTGGTTTCCATTACCCTACTCTGATTTAATTGGTAATAAATTAAATTAATTTTCCCAAGTGGGGTCTCTTTTGCCCATGATGGCAATTGGTAACTGATCTCTCCCCATTCTCACTTTGACCCACAAGTCTTTCTGTGTGTTTTCTCTCCCCTGTCCAGCTAAGGAGAGGAGTGACAGAGGGACTCTGGTGGGTACATGGCACCCAGCCAGGGTCATCCCACCACAAGATGGAAGAGAGGTGCTACTGCAAGGAGAAAGAAATGGTTTCTGGTGATGGCAATGTGACCAAGCTCATAACTTTCTGCAGAGAATGAAATGCATTCAAGCCACGGTGCTTCTCATCACAGTATCTATCAGTGCTAAAGGAGATTTCCAAGGCTCTGTATCAGTACTGAGGCATTTTATACCCTTAAGAATGAATTGCCCAAGAACTAGCAAATATCTCAGCGCATACCTACAGCACTCGCTAGACTGTACTTAGTTCTTTATAATATTAAAATTATATATAGCAGCTATGGGTTCCAAAACATGGGCTGTTTCCCTCTTTTACTGCCGAATGTGCACATTCATCACTAAGGTTTAGCTGCTTCAGTTAAACCTTTTAAATGTAAATTATTTTCTGTTATAAAAAGCTGATTGTGGGAGTTTTAGTATTTCAAAGATGGTAATTTATGTGACTGGAACAAAATAAAACATTCAACAGAAACAGAATTTTACTTGATCAGAAACACTTTTATGTTTCAGTGTATTTTTTTTCATATTTTCCTCCTGCAGCAACGGCCTCTGTCTTTCAATTAGCTTGAAACAGAAGATCTTACATAAACCCATAATTTAATGTTATTTGCATATGTGTTATTTCACAGCTTCTTCACCTCTCATTTAAAATATTTTTAAGGTGTCATGAACCAATGCCTGAAGTCCCTTATGCGGCTGCTCAGCTGTTCACCCTGCAGTAGTCCACAGATGGGGAAGCAGTACCAGTCTGCAAAAAACCCACAGGAATAAGTCTTGTCTTTTGTTACTTCCAACCAC
Organism: Acropternis orthonyx; assembly: GCA_035583155.1. Classification (NCBI taxonomy): domain Eukaryota; kingdom Metazoa; phylum Chordata; class Aves; order Passeriformes; family Rhinocryptidae; genus Acropternis; species Acropternis orthonyx. The sequence continues at coordinate 8,475,298 of JAWWEU010000023.1, read as the reverse complement.
TGCATATCAGCGAGGGAGCTGAGAATCAAGAAAGAAGATTTGCAGCATGTAGCATATGACTGCAGGTCATTTTCTTTGACTTGCTTCCCCCACTCACTGTTGAATTTGGGATACAAAATGGTTTCATGAAAGTAAACAGCCTCCTTGAAAATCAGACTTCATAGGGCACCTACAACATGACCCAAAGGGGACTGATATCCCTGCAACAACTCCTTGGTTCTGTAGGATCAGGCCTTGTAGAACACTGTGGTAGCAGCACTGACACCTTTGAAGAGTTTGAAAACAACCTATAAAAGCCAACGCCTTCTCTCAGGCTACCCGTGCAAAAGTACTTTCATTCTTGTCTTCCAAAATAACTAGGAGTTTTCTTGCCATCTTTCATAACATCCAGCCCTGCTCCAGTTCCCTTTCTGCTCAAGCCAGTGGCAACACTCTTACTTAACTGCAGCTTAAATCCTTCATGATCTGATGAAATCTGGCAAGCAGATGTGCTAATAATGACAAAGGATATATAATAGTATGTCCACAGACTTCACAATAAAATAAAATAAAATACATTCCATTGCCTTTATTAACTGTGTAATATTTTGAAATTAGGTTAGAAAAGGTACCAATGTCCCTGTCTCAAACTATTTTAAACATTTTTATGTACTATTGTAAGCCTTTGGGTGACATGCACCATTTGCACAGCTCCCACCTAAGTGTGGCGAACAGCTGCAAGGCCAACACTGACAAACACAGAAATGCATCTTCCATTGACTGCTTGCTAAAGCAAGAACTCGATCGTTTTAACTTACCAATTTCATTACAGAAATGTATTATTGATTCAATCTTTCTTCATATTCATGAGCTGGCTAGGGAGAAGAGTGAACTGTTCTCCTTAGTACACTCTCACCTTGATAAGCATGAATTGCCCTCATTGGGAAAGAAGTTATTTCAAAATTATTTAAATCCACAAAATCCTTTCAACAGGGAGCTCTGGTGGATTTGTGATGCACGCTGGCATTTGCCAGGAACCCAGCTGAAACCACCAGACTTGCTGTCCTGGAGACCTTTCAACAGACAGTTTGTCCAAATGGACTTTGACTGTGACAAGCAGGGCCATATGGGCAGAAGGGTAGCAGAGGTGAACAGTCTGTGATTACATCCCTAAGTCATTTAACCTTCAGAATTACGATTCCACACACTCTGCCACCCAACAGGAGGCTGTACAAGCAGGTGAAAAGATAGATGTCTATTCTTAATGACTGTTTAGGAGACTGCTGAGCTTTGGTCTGTGCCCATGTTGGTTCAGTTCATTAATGTAATTAACCAACAATCAATCTTTTTAAATTAGTTACACAAAAACAGCTACAGCCAGATCAACTGACATGAAAGTTAGGTCACGCTCCATTTCTGCATGATTTAACATCCACACTGGAACAGAATACAGGGCATAGAAGCATCAGAAACTGGAGCCAAATTCATTTGAAGCCCTACAACTTAATTAAAGAGTGCAAAACCTGTGCAGCTGGCTTGGTCTTATTTACATGGCCTTCCATGCTTGCACCTCAACACCCTGACAAAATAAAATCTGCAGAAAGAAGGAGAGAGAAAAAGAGAGAGGAGAAGAGAGAAAGAGAGAGAGAGAGAGAGAGAGAGAATGTCCAGAAAATATTTAGTAGTGAAGGAATTTAAATAAATTTAAACATTGTAACTTTTTTATGCAGGGCTTGAAGCTCTACCTTAACAGCAGTCTCATGATTCTCCAGTGGCTGTTCACAGAATAAAATGAAAACAGAAGGAGCTGAAGTCGCTATTAGTCTCTGTTCCCTTTCCATGGACTAGGAAAAGACTAGCAGAGCAACCTGGGTTTTCACTGCACACGAAGGTTACCTGTGAGGGGTTACAGCACAGTTTCAGCGTCAGCCTCGAATGCTGATCCGCTGTCCTGGAATCAGAGCTGAAAACAGCTTATAACTCAGGCTCACAGTCTGCCTCCCTCCGTCCCTTTCGTCCAAGGGTCGGGAATGGATTTGGTTGGCCTAAACCTGGTGTAAAGTGTTCTCCAGAAGTGATGGCAAGGGGTTGCTAAGGTGACCAAATCCTACCCCTACTCCCCTTCCAGATTGGTACTGGTGGGATGAGGCACAAACAGCAGCCATGCAGAGTCTGGCTCGGATCAAATGTACCTCACATCATGCAGATGTGCCCCGTTTGCACCGGTATGAGAGCTGGTCTAGGAGAGCTGCTCAGGGCCCTCTGGGTTGTGTCTCTGCTAGGCTGAGGAAGGCTGTGGGGGAAGTGCAGCCCCAGCATCACCAGCAGGTTAATGGGCAGCTCTGCCTGGCAGGCACGGAGCATCTGTGAGCTCGGTGTGGGTGCACTGTCAGCCTGGTTTGACACTAATAGACAATTTCTTTCCCAACCCTTTAAGCTGAACCTGAACTAAACTGCTTTCAATTTCCCTAAAAGGCCAAGTTTGCAACTTCGCCTTATGCTTGTCCATTAAGAGAGCATCTGGCTTCTTTTAATCCCTTGCACTAACTGAGTTGATCCAATTGCTTCCACTGGAGATATTGCAATGCAGACACTGCTGCTGAATGACTGCCATGAAACCAGGATCCTCCTCCCAAATCCACCATAAAACAGACGGGTAAAAGCCCTGGTGTGAAGCAGTGCTGCAGGAGAGCAGTGTCTGGGCTGGGAGTGTGAAAATGGCTGAGCACATGCCATGAAGTACTGAGCACCTTCCTCAGCATCTTCTCTGTGGTTTGCCAGAACAACCATTGAAGGTTGCAGGATCAGACCCGCAGATTCTCCTTAAATTAATGAAACACTCAGATTCCACTTCTGTGAAATCAGGCAACGAGGCTGGTGCAGCAGAAAAGGAGGAATGGGAATTGGGGCAGATGGGGAAGGATGCCTGCTCAGGTTTCATTCTGAAAGCTGTGTGTAAATTAGCATGACTGGAGGAAAAAAATAAGCTAATTCTGGGAGACCAAGGAGGAATATGCAACCTGTCACTTAACACTCCGCACCCTCTGCAGTGTTTCTGCCAGAAAATCACCAGAGCAGGTGCCTCCGGAAATGAAACTGAAGCAGACATAAGTGAATTTAAAACTAATAACAGCAAGAAACTTTAATGAAACTCTCTCTGACTAGCCAGAGTAGTTTTTCTCATATAAGATGTTCTGGAGCTTTCATAACTCTGCACTCAAAAACCGTCCTAAAAAGTTGCAGGCAGTATATTATCACTGTGTGCCTCTGTGTGAACACAGAAGCATCTTTCCTGAAGCATACCAATAACAACAAAGAGAGAGGAGCTCACCTTGGCAAATTCCTTATTCATTACCAGAGTGATCTCTATTTTTCTTTTGGTATATGCAATTCTATGTCATTTCTCCCTGATAAAAACACTGCTAACTGCAATTGGGCTGCTTCTGTAGCTGGAGGACCAGGTTACGGGAGCTGGGCGAGTGGAGATCTTGATCCAGGGGAAGATGACAGTTTGGTATGGATCTGCCTCACTCCACAAGCTGAGCAGGCAGCCTGAGTTATCCATGGGTTTAGTATCCAACATTGCTGCCAGAGTCAAAAGAAGGCTGCAATGCACAAGGAATACAAAACAGGGACCTAGAGGGCAGGCAAAACTTTCATAAATTCAGTTCATCTACCAACAACAAAAAAATTAGTAATCAGAGAATGAAAGCCACAGAAGTGTTAACATTAATTCTACTCTGCTACAAACCACGTGGCTAACACCATGACACCTTACCATTTACCAAGGGAGAGCTATTTATTTATGTAACCTATAGCTCACATTTAAATAATTAGTCTGCCTGATAAATTTTAAACCTTGCAATCTGTGTGCCACGTTTGCATAAGCACAGCATATTTAATGCAGGTACGATTGTTTAACACGTCCAGCATCACATTAAAGAGTTTCATATAATTAGCAGAGTTAGCCACTCCAAATTTCAGGCCAGTTGCACATTTAAAAAAAAAAAAAAGGTGCTAGTTGTACAGTGTGAAACTGCTGCTCCAGAAATGTAGCCTGCACTCGTAACAAGGGATGTTCAGAGAGTGGTATATGCTGCCTAGGAATAAGCAAATTGGGTCAGCTAAGACTGGACTTGATCCAAAGTTCCCCTCAAACCTTCTGTTATCTCCAAGAGTCTGAAGCTCCCCAGATCAGTGTGCCATCTTTGGTTTCCTTTTAGCTCACCAGGAGCAAAGGCCTGAATTTAAGAGGTGCTAACTGCTTGTTCCTCTCCTCAGCACCAGAAGCTCAGCACTTCCCTATAGCCTGAACACCACCCACAGGACTGCAGAGCAAAGAGGAGAGTTTTACCCACAGGACTGCGGATCAGCAAGGAGAGGTTGTAAAGGAGGCCACGCTTCCAGAAGGTGAAGGGCAACACCCCTGGGGTGCTGTTCTGGATGCAGCAGTTCTGCCTCTTCACTAAGCAGCAGCAACAGGAGTTACACGGAGATACAACTAAGGAGCTCTCTTTGCTCCTCAGCAGAACAGCCCTCGCTTCCAGGAGGTGCATCAGGGTTGAGCTTGATTCTTGTTGCTATTATTTTGACATAGTCAAGTAAGCAAAATCCCAGCTGTGTGAATCATATAATGGCAGTCTCTTGGCATCTCAGCAGATTAAGAATGCAATAAATACAAAACCTTGTAGTCCAGGTTGTAAACATAAAAATAAAACTGAATTTCAGCTTAAAAATTAATCAGTGGAAGATGCTGAAATGAAAGCTACGCTTTTCAAGAGTGGATGCCATTGGCATTCCTACTACACTGAAATTTGCTAAACAACATGAACTAACCTTTATTTTAGAACTTAAGGTATGCAAAGTGAAAATTAGAGAGCAAGGCAATATCCTGAAAATCAAATCACAAATTCAGACATTAGAATGTTCACTTAAGAGCTTTCCTTTAGACACCTCATCTGAAAAAAAGGCCAAAATAACTCTGTTTATTTGCATCTTTGGCAACTTTTGCTCTTAAGCCAGATCAAACACCCAAATTTAAATCCAAATTTCTAAACACACTCTGCAATGAGCAGTAACTGACATCAACACGTCTTGTCAGATTTTCAAAGCACTTCAACGCTCAGTACACTTCAAAGAAATTAGCCACCTGAATTATTGCCAATCAGTTCTGAAACCCTTGTTTCATCTATGTTAAGCTCTCATGAAAACTTCTACCTCTATGTCTTTTCCAAATGGTGTTTAGGCACTTCAGAAGCTATTTTTTGTTTACTTTAGAGACATGTCAAGGCCCTTTTCACAGGGAATTATTTTCTAGTTCAATCTATCCAAAATTGTAAAGAAACAGGGATCAATCCCACCATGCCTGTTTATCAAAAGTTTGCTATCATCACAGGACATTATTCTCAGATAAGTAAAAGCAAGACAAACTTAAAAATAGCACTACACAGACTCCTACATTCGTACCTCAGCTGCCAGGATCAATCACCTCTGTGTTATACCAAAATCAGTAAAGCAAATAAACACCTTCTTGCTACTGCTGGAGAAAAGGAACAAAGATGAATATATATTAAAAGAACCTTGATATCTCTGTAAAAATAAGTTCTTATGGGGCAATAAGAATATATTCTCTAAGGAGAACTGTCAAAAGCAACAGTGACTCTTAGCAGGAGGTGTGGGAAAGCACCACATGGTACTATCAGAGACACAAAATATTCTTATATTGGCTCAAGTAGAGCATGAGAAGATGAAGACAGGGATGAAACATCCCATATTCTTAGGCATCAGAATGGAAGAAGTCCATATTTGCAAGTCCAAGAAAAGAAGATGCCTTCGGGGAAGCACCACACAAAACATGGCCTGGGGAAAAAAAAAAAAAAAGGACTTTCTTTTTCCAGAAAGAAAGAAGAAACTGCACTGAATTAAGTTACACCAAAATCCTCAGCTGAACAGGCATTTTAAGGGGAAGGTTTTCCCTAATTTTTCTTAAGAACTTGAAAGTAACTTAAAGAAATTCTCCCCGCCTCCATTTCTATGAGGAAGCAAACTCTGCATTTTATACATCTCCAAGCAAAGAACCAGAACCCTGCACTCTCCACAAGAGGGAAAAGGTGGGGAGATACAGGACAGACAGCACAGACCAACCTGTTTGCCTCTTTAGGGAGGTTTTTCCCCCCAGAGAAACAGGTACTGTCCTGCCAAGGAAGGAGGACACAGGCTGATGATGGGACTGCAGCAAGATAATGAGCAAGGCTGAGACCATCCAACCAGTAGCAGTGCAACTGTGTGAGGTTCAACAATGAGGAGCATTTCAATGTCATGAGTCATTTCTCATCTCCAATCAAAGACAGAATAAACACAATGGAGTAGCCTGAGAAGTCATCCTTTGTAATCTGCAACTCACAAAAAACAGCCACCCAAAGGGGTATTCCAAAACAGCTCCTGAAGCTGTGTTTGACAAAACCTCTGCATTTCTGAAATGCTAATCAGGGCAGAATTAGCAGATGAGGGAAATGTCAAGCTAGATGAGGACAGGAGGCCAGTAGCAGAATACAGTCTATAAAGGTTTAAATAGACTTGTTAACATCTGCTTAGGGTAAACTATAATTAAGAAATCTCCTTTCCTTGTTTGGAGGTTTGAGAATTTTGTTTGTTTGGGGTTTTGTCTTTGCTAGTTTTCTGCCTTTTCAGTTCTTACAATGAATTTCGTATCAGGACCCTGGGGAAGCAGAGCAGACTTTCAGCATTCACAATCAGCAGAAGCAGAAGATCATGGCAATGGAAAGGCACTTTAGTCCCAGAGTTGTTACATTCGTTCAGAAGCCTTTCACCTTATGAATACAAATCTCTAAAAACTCTCTGCTTGTGGATTTACTTTTTTGGGCACCTAAATCTGCACAAGACATTGCTACTCAGTTGTCCATACTTGTTCTGCTACCTCAGTCAGTTAGAAAATCAGTTAAAGAAATCAATTCCTTCCATGTGTATAGGCAGTTGAAAGCAGGTGTCCAAGTTACACAACCCTAACTTGATCTCTTATTTCCTTCAAAAGTATGGAGCAAGTCCAAACTTGTGAGTAGGATAATAGTTTTCATACTGCCCAACTAAATTTCAAAGGGAAGACTTAGAAAGTCAGATTTATTTTTTTTAGCATGCTGTGAGAAATACCTCCTGATTGAAATTTCAGAGACGGCCAAAAACTGTGAAGAAAAGAACCTTACTGACAGCACCTGCTGGGTGCCTCAGCCTGTGGGAGGGTCCAAACACACATGAGGTGTGGGGAATCGCACTTTTTATGGTCTTTGACACTTGCACGACCACCCCCTCTTGGAAGCCAACCCTCCATTTCCTTAAAAGGTGAAGATTTGTGGATAATTGGATTTGATTGGCTGCCGCAGGCCCAGGGAAGGCCCCTCCTCTCTGGGGAGTGTGCCCTTTTTTCGAGGCAAATCCTCCCAGAGCTGCCCCTCATCGCTCCTCTAAAAGGAAGAGATTTGGGTGCTGAACCCTCACTGGTCACTTTGAGGCGGGAAAAGCCATTCTGGTTTGGCTGGAACTTTCCTTCCCTAAAAGGGAAGGGTGTGAATGCCCAACTCCCCTTGGCTGCGTTGAGCTGGGAAAGGCAGTTACAGCTTGTTCAAATTTACTACCTGTTTCAAGGCAGGCTTCGATGTATAAAGTTTTAAACATCTGTGAATCTCTGTCCCGGCCGCCAAGGTCCCCTGGCAGTGGGTCCAGATGGGCCCCTTTGCCTTACCTGCTTTCTGTCTCACTTGTTTTATACCCCAGCCCCCCATAAACTCCCCCCACACAAAATGACCCCTCGGTAGCCCCCACACAAAATTGCCTCCAGGCAACGCCACACAAAATGGCTCCCAGGGGTCTTGTCTGTCTGTCTTTCACCTGCTTGTAATAAAATTGGGGTTTTTTCCCTCGCAATACTGACCAGAGGGCACGCTTTGCTGACAGCCAGAAAGCACATTTTGGGGGGATAGTGGCTGATGACAGAAAAACAGGACACAGGTTCAATCAGACAATATAAGATTAGCTTTTGTCTTTGGTATTTAATGTAGACCTTTCTAAGCAATTTTTAGGGCCTATTTCAGCTTTAGACTGCTGAACATAATAGGTGCTTTTAGCACAAATATTGGGACAGATCTGTTTATCAGGAAGCAACTTGCTGGGAGAGTCAAGAGGACATTATAACATGAATACCTAAACATAAATTCCAGCCTTTTCCTGGAGGGAAAATGAAAACAGAACAGAAGTGTAACAGGCTAGGGAAAACCCATGTGATCCAGACTAATACTACAGGACTCAGTGATTAAAGTGGGCTGGCAAAAGCAAGGTATCTGTATCTAAATTTAACTCACTAAATGATTGGTTTGATTTTCTGAGGTGATGAATGCCTGCAGCTCCTGTCGACTTCAGGTGCCCACATTTGAAATGTTTGGCCTTTAGTCTTCAACTCGAACTAATTGAAGGATTTAACATTTCAAAGCTAAGGGGGTTTATCCAATCCAAAGTGCCATAAAGCTGCAGTTCCTAGGCATGAGAGATATGACACTCGAGAAACTCAAAGGCAAAGCAGGAGAAGAAAGATGATTATTCCCCAAAGTGCATACACTTGAAAGACAGGCTAATGAGTTCTCAAATGACATAATTTAATCCCAATGCTTCTCAAATACAATGCTGGAGTTTTCCCATCCTTAGTCATTACAGAGTACAGAAGGAAATTCTAACTGCACTTCTCCTGCCCTTTGAAATACAGAAAAAATGTGCCGCTCAGTTAAGTTCCCCCTGAGCTGCATAATAGATCAAATTAGCCAACAACAGCCCTGCACCACAGTTAGGCAGGAAAGCAAGCCAGAAGGATCTGGTCCTTCCAAGGAGCAGAGACACATTTTCACACTGATCCAAGGCCCACCAACTCTTGAAAAAACCCTGTAAAAGAGCACTGCCAGGGCCCAGGACATTCTTAGAGACACCTCTAGAGGGGGGATACTGGTACAGATGATCCTACAGAGTATTAGGTCCTCAAGGTGCTCACACAAGGGATGAGAAGGTTTTCAAGAAAGCTCTGTAGGTCATTTAGCATCCAGTTCAACAGCTGCAGTGTAGACTGGGGATTTTCATAATGGGGCTATTCCTCAGAGACTGTCTACCAGGGTGCCCACTGGCTTTGAACCAGCTCGACTTTGGAAAATTAAATTTACATCAGTTTATATGATGATAAGCAATACACATAGATGCTTAATTATCAGTTAAAACATTTAGTTAAAGGCAAGAACAGTGAAAACACTGTTTTAAGAAAGGGACGATAACATGCAAAGCTCAAGAGGGAGTTCCAGCAGCAGACTGAGGTTAAGCGAGGCTTTCTGTGATATGGTCCTTGCTCTATCTCGTAGTGACATTTGAGAAAGCACAGCAAATTATGCATAAAAGTGTTACAAGAAAAACATTAGGAATAAATCCATGGATAAGGTAATCAAACAGCATTTTACAGAAGTGAACCTATCTTTTATCTGCCAAATTTTTGTACTGCCTTGGAAAGTCACCTCAGCCAGAACATCTCACAGTTGGTCACCTTCTGGACATCCACATGAAACACGCTGGACTGGTCTGCAGAAATCCTAGGCAATGACAAGTTTAACTGTAGTCTCTAAGAGCCATGAGCTGAATCTGTCATTTAAGTTGCTAAGTATGCAAAAGAAATCAAGCTCTAAAGCTAAGCTGTCACCCAAAGAGAATGAGCATTACTTAAAGTATAAAGTATATGTATTAATGCTTCAGAGACATTCAGATACTCTGCTGAGAGGCTCTGTGTGAAAGCTCAGAGGACATTAATAACCTTGTATTCAGGGCAGAGTTTGGATGGCATCTGGAACTTCCCACTGAACTATGCAGATAAAAATAAACACTTGATCTTGTCCACCCTGTGCACAGAGTAAAGTAGCAGCTTGTGATCAGGTCTTTAAGACTGTATCACATTCATGTTCCAAATTAAAGCTACAGAGGCAGCCTTAATTCTGCCTTTTCCTAATCCTTCAGAGTTTAATTTTACAGTTCTAACTTTCTTTAAACATAGTACTTTTTGCACATCAGTAATAATTCACCCGTTTCTGGCAAGAATGATTTACATCCAGTATACTAGCACAGTAAATCCTAATGGAATGATCCCATGAATCATAACATAGCATTACATTTAATTGCTATATTCATTAAATAAGAACATCGGATTTTTTTTAAATTAGAAATTTTGAGGTGTTATCAAGTAAGATTAAACTAATAAGATAAGATTTAACTGAATATGTAACTTGTATAAATAACATTTTATGCTGTGCTTGATTCTAGTTCATTTTTAATTTGATTTAGGACACCAATATCAAACTTTCTGCTTTCAGGTTTGTTTCAGTTAATCTCATGCCAGCTTTAAGAAGCTGAGTCTAATAACGATTGCACTGATATCATATTGATTTCTTTTCCTGTTACAGATGATGTTTTCTGAGCAACACCACTACTACTCCAAAGAAAACACAAAAGGTAGGCAGGACTTGTTTAGCTGCAATGGGGCCTGCTTAAGCAATGGAGGGCTTATATGTGGAGTGCAGGATTAACTTTGTAGAGATGCTACTGAGGCATGTAATTGTAATTCTCACCAATGTGCAAAGTTGCTATAGGATGGAGATCCTATGGTGACAGTAAGAGTACAGACAAGGGGGCTGCTGGTTCACATTTGTACAAAACAACCTCTTGTGTCTCTTACTTTTCTTAAACAGTGCTAATAAAAACGTGCAGTAAGTTAGTCAGGGGAACTGCTTTAACCAGCCCCATTTCAACAACTCTGACAAGCTCTTGCTTCTATTTTGTGAGAAAATTCAACAGCTGTCTAACCTGCATGAACAATTGGTAAAAGGAAAAAAGGATGCAGAGACCTGCAACAAACTGTCATACAAACAACAAACAACTGGAAATGCCCGGAAATGAGAACGCAGAACCCAGGGTTTCCATTATCTAGAGGGTATTAAAAGCCATCTGCAGACTGTTGAAATTAGACTGGAGTTAAATGGACAAACAGTGTAACTAACACTGGACCACCTGAGCAGAATGAAAATCAGCAGTATGCTGAGCAGCCCATTTGGACAATATACAGACAAACAGGAGGACTTCTGAAAAGGGAACTGTAATAAGCCAAGTGTGAATCTTTGACTGAATCCCTCTTGTAGTTGCAGGCAGAGACACTTGACAGAGAACTTCAGAGGCATTAAACAAATATTCAAGTCTGAAGAGCCAAGAAGGCATCAAACAGCAAAAAGAGGCAAAACTGAAAATACTCTCAAGTTCATCAACAGCACAATGCGGGGAGAACAGCACCATAAAGAGAAACAGACAGATTGGTAACTGAAATAAAAGCTGTATAGTTTGTTTTATGCCGATTTAGATTTTTGTAATTCATATCAGAGAAAGGATGTGCTTTTAGTAATGCTGAGCAATTGAAAGCAAGCTCAAGGACATATTCCTATTAAACCTCACTTGTTTACACACTCCTTGCAGGCACAGACTGAACAGCAATGTACAGAGCCAGGCCTACTATCTTTGTAATGCAAAAAGATACCCTTCTTTATTTCAGCACTTCCTAAGCTTTTCCATAGTATTTAAATTGCATATTCAGATAGAGACATTTGTAATTTCAGAAGATCCATCTGCACTTCTTAAGTACCATCCCTCTGCACTCTCCATTTTTGACCTAATTATGCCATTCTTAAAGAGAAACAATTAAACAAACCAACAAAACTCTAATAATTTTCAATTTTCATGCCTATTTCATGTATCTTCAAAACATAAATGAAAAATCTGGACAAATCCAAAGATCCTAACATTGTTTCTTCAATGTCAGCATCCCTGCATTCCTGCCATAGTACTAACAGACAGGGAGAGGGTATTGGAGGAAATATGAATGCTGATTATGGCAACATAGCACCTCGTTAACACACACTTTGTCACCATAGCTTATCAACTCACCAAAAGAAAGCCTATGAAAATGGTCTCAGATTAAAAGGGGGGAAATACCTCCTGTCAATCACAGAAGTGAAAAATCAGAGCCTCTCTCCCTAGAAAACTCACTATCCTCCAGCTGTGAATCTGTCTACAGTCTTTTGAAGGCAAACAGGAACTCACTGTTGGCATGTCCAGAGGCTGGGATGTCAGCCAGTACCATGATCACAATTCAGAAAGTACATGGCTTTATTAATTGGCATCACCACGATGCCAGCACAGTCAGGGTTTTTGGACCCCACAAGCTGCAAGTCAGGCGGACTCACAGGTCTTTTTATTCATTCACCCTGCATATGTTATTAAGAATTATTTATTCCAACAAAATGGAAACTCTTTTTGCATTTATTTATCCTCTGCTAGGTGAGGCTCCTCTAGATAACAGTATGGGGAGAACATAAACAATAAAACTGTTTGGCAATCTCTCTGACATACAGGGGTATCTTGTCATAGAAGAGATACATATACTTCTGATAAGAGTACACAGTAGGTCATATTGATATTGAAGGCTTGATAACTCCCACAGTACAGAGCTGTCACTTGGGTGCTTCATACAACAGACCTGTTTGTGTCTGATAAACAGAAATTTACTTCTGTGAGACAATTCAACAGAGCTCATGGCCAGATGATTCCCTTACTGTTGGTTATGCTGATTTTACTGCTTGAGAAGCAGCTGTTAGCTAATGAGAAGAATTTCCTCTGTAATCTTCTTTTCATCTTTGGGGGGAAAAAATCAGTAGCATTCCAAGTACTTCAGCATCGCCCAGTTCATTATTTCTGGTTGCAACTATTGTGTGCTTTGCTTAGGTTACTAAGAAAGCACAGTATACACACTTCAGTTGGTATAAGAAATAAACCACTGAACATAACCGAAAAAGTTTATCTTAACTCTTGTGTGGAGTGAACATTTATCCTCTTGTCTGAATTCTGGATAAGAATATTATCGTTTGCTCTCTATTGGCATTCTTCTGTCTGTGCAAGTCTTCCAGGGCTGTATTTGCATAATCTGCATTGAAGTAGCAGGAATCTGTTTTGTGCAATATGAAAACATTTACATTTACAACCTTTCTGTGCATTGGGTTTTTTTGTACACTGCTAACCTCACTGTGGGTATTTCACATTCTTACATGGCTAACTTGATGGTGGTGCAGTTCTGTCTTGCTAACATTCAGTTTAGTCTACTCTTCCAGTTTATGAATAGGATTAAATTAAACAGAATAGTTTATTTAAAGAAGGCCAAACTGCTGTTCATCCAGACCACTCTAAAACTGAATACTACCTAACTCAACAACAGGACAATTTGTAGAATAAAGCAGCACTCAGTGTTGCTGTGGTAGGGTGAAATCCAGACCTTTATACTGCAGGTTTATAATGTGACTATTTATGATCAATCCAAGCAAAATGAAAATATAAGTGCTTCATTTTCTACAAAGTAAAACCAGCTTCACCACAATCACTGCTCAAGTAATTTGCCACTTGGTACATTCCTTTCAGGTGTAAGTAGAAAGAACAAAATTACTCAGTCAAAGGTGGCAAAATGCAGTGCAGATTAAAAAGCCTGTAAAAGCAGAGGAAGATAATTACAATCTTTCCAGCACAGAACCATTCTAATGTGTACAGAACAGCTTTACCTAGTTTCAATCCACATATATTTTCATTTAAATACAGTCCTTTGCTAATTCTACCACTCTCTAAAGTTTACTGCAGGGAGCATGAAAAAGATGGTCTTTATGAACAGATGGTCTTTTCAAGGAAATGTAGTTACACTTAAATACAGACAAATGTACTGCAGACTAATGGTCCTGTTAGAATGCAAGTTCTGAAAAGGGAAAATATGGAACCACATAATATGCTAGCCCTTAATTACAGTGGGTTTTTTCCCCTTCTGAAGACAAAGTAATCACTAATGAAACTTAATTAGCAGTAAATAGGTACCAGTGTACAGTCATTCATGTACAAACAGATGTCTATTGATTGTATTTGACTGAATACAAACGTAACTGTTTTTTTAGGTATTATTAGTACAGGATGGGAAATTGTAACACAACAGCTACCTCCTCAATGACAAGTGAACAAATTCAGTCTGTCAAGCACAGCTGCATTCCTACTTTAAGGGATCAGCTTACACCTCAACACTTGGTAGTAACCTCTTGTGTCTAGCATGTTATCCACCAAGTCTAGTTAGATCTAACAGCAAAGGTGGAGATATTTTGCCAAACCACAGTCTAAATGAACAACATGGTTCTTTTTTTTTTTAACCTTCTGAGATACCTCCTGGTATTTTCTGTTTACCACATTTTTGCAAAGATCCTGCAATTTTTTGCACACTGCCTGAGCCAGCTGTAATGCTGAGTGCAACACAGGAACAACTGGGACAGAAAAGTCTTGTGGGGCTTGTTGTTTTGGGGCTGGGGCGGGGGGTGTGTGGGGGGGGTGGTGGTGGTGTTTGGTTGCTTTGGTTTTTCTCTTTCGTGTTCAACGGGGTTCATTTACCAAGTCCATCAGACTGTGAAAGGCCAGCTCAACCTGAGGGGGCTGCATGTCTTTCACAGGAGTAGAGTATTTGGGGAGTAAACACTGTTAGATGGGGAACACAATCATACCAGGGCAAAGATACAAAGAAACCTTGAAATTGAGAGGAAATCCTAGCCTTTAAACTATATTGCTTCTTCTGTTCACGTGTGTTTGTTTTCTTTGGAAGGCTCCTTGAGCTCACTATCTGAAGTTTAGGGCAATGCCTTTCAATTCTCAACAGCTAGAATTCACTTTCAAGTCTACAAATACAATAAAATTAAATTATGGAAGATAAAGGCACTCTGAATTCTTACTGACAGTTTCCTGTTAGGTATAACTTTTTTAAAAAAAGAAACACATTTGAGCAAAAGTATTACTTTTTCTTTTTTCCCTCTAATGACAATGGTGAACCTTTCACCTTCCAGAGATAAGTCTTCCCTAAGGGTCCGTGGAAAAGAGCAAAGTGTATTAACACCATCTTTCCCTTGCCGAGTTGGCAACAGGAGCAGCAGCACAAACAAAATTCCACACTCAGCTGAGTGCAGCTGCAGGACTCCAGTTCATACAGATGCAAAGTGAGCACAGCTTGGAGCCGCATCACCTGCCCAGGAAACGCAGCACTTTGTTTGCAAAGGCACAGATGCATCAGGGTCTAACTAAGGGTAATGAGAGCCTTTCTGACATGATGGGTAGGGGTGGGCAACAGGAGCTATTCCCGCTCCTACAGTTATCCAGTGTCCTCAGTCAGGAGGCTCTCACAGACACCAGGAGACACTGGAAGAGCCGTCAGTACTCCAGAAATCCACATGACTGACCTTGGCAATGTATTTTGGTCTTCTCTAATGGGTTTTTCCAAGTGAAAGAGGCAGTGAATCAGGAAAGGATGACAAGAGGTGCATTGTACAGCACTGCACCAGGACTTTGGGGTATCAATTAATTTCAAGTTCTGCCTCAGCCACTTGTGTCCCAGTGTCCCTCCATAAAGCAAGGTAACAATGCCTCCTTTATCTGTTTAAGCTCAATTATAACACTAACTATAGTGTTTCCCAATATAGGAGTGAAGCATTCCAAAGAACTGAGGCTGTGTCTGTATAGCACATACAGTTATTTGAAATTTTGCTGTAATAGTAATATAATAATATTAATAATTTAATAATAAAGCAAGTTTTATTTGAAGGTGCTAACAGAAATTTGAATAGTGATCAAGTTTCCACTTATTATTTTTTCTGGCATTATAATGGAGAGTGAAACATTCACTTTAAAGTCACTTAGTGCTGATGATTGAAAAAAAAAAGTAATTAATATATTCAATAAAGAAACGAAGACTATAAGGAATATAGTGACAGATATTGTCACAGCTGAGAGGAAGCATCTCCCAAAACTAAATATTCTGTCATACAGCAATGTCTTATTTCTCTTTCTCCCCTTTTTTTTTGGAGTATAGAAACTCAGCTAAAGAACAGCAATGCTGCATTTTCTGCAAAATCAGATGACTGAATATGCTCTAAACTGTCTTCTCTTCCCTTGGGCAGCAAGGATAATATGGCTAACCTTAAAATGGGATTTGGCAAAATAAAACATGAAAACTGTAACTAGAGGAATGCCAAATCCATTAAGATGAAGACAAAAGAACTGTAATATGTATTATAAAATAGGAAGGCTTATTTGATGCCAGCTGAAATACTCATTCCACCTTTTTTTTTGCTATGGCCAGCATTTCAATTGAAATCCTAAGTCACTGACTCAAAATTTGTTCTTGCCTCTTGGGTACAGCAGTGAAAATCCAGAATAATTCCACAAAGGAACATAATTAGTCAGGACTTATTTTGGTGTTTTTTTAGAGTGCACTGGCACCAGTTGTTCCTTTCTCTTTTAACTTCAGGGTTTAGTTTTAAACAAGACAGAAAGGACTTCTCACAGTAGGGGTCTGTGCTCACACACCACAGGTGTTCCAGCTGCATAACAATCCTATTTCCCTTCCTCAAAAAAACAACCTGAATCAGACAAATTGGCACAAGAACATGCAGATGTCACATCAGAGTTCCTATCTTGAAAAGAAGTGATGAACCAGTGTCTCATTCACAGTCATTTGGGACTCTGCTATTGATTTCACACAGACTAAAGTCTGAGTCAGGTGTGTCAGGCAGACACAAATGTATCCAGTCTCCCATTGCTGATCTCCTCCATCATTTACTTGTTTAATGCTATTGATACATCAAAATGCTTACAGAAAAACTAAAATACAGCATGTCTATCCATTTGATGGCTTTTGACTACAAACTTGTGAAAGTAGAAATAAACCTCTTTAAAATGGTAAACTGTGTGCCTATCTACCATCCAGAATGGTTTCTGGTCTATGCCTCAAGGAATATCCCCAAACAAATAACATTACTGCTTTGCTGAGCATGTCCTTCATGTCTTTCTGCCTTGTTTCAACTATAACATGAAAGGTCCTTCACGCAGTAATGATCTTTCTTTTTGCAACACAAATATGCTCAGTAACAGCAAAATTAATTTTCCGAGGAAGGAATTAATTTGAAAAGTCTGTTTTAAATATTTCTTCCTGGTGTAGTGCTAAGTAGCCCCCATGCTTCAATAACTAAGAAAAGTTTTGTGAAAATATGGTTTTGTCCTGGCTTTATTTATGCAGATAGCAATAGCCTGAGCACATAATCCTTCACCCTTTATCTGTGGGTGATCAGATATGAAATTTTCACTTGGCTCATTTGCCATAGCGCAGGATGAAAATAGTAAAATACTGACTTACTTCAAGTTCTCAAATTTGGGTCTCTGACAGTTATTTCTGTGGAGACAAGAATGAACTCTACAGCAGCTTTTAAGGAAATAATTAGCACTGGACTAATTCAGCTTGTGCAGTTATTGCTACAAGTTTGATTGCAGAAGTCAGACAAGTGGACATGGGCAGATGATAAGTACTCAAAATAAATCCTTTTAATAAAAAATAAATATATGCAACAATATCAATGTTTTGACAGCTGTCCTAAGATGAACTTTGGTTTTTTCTCCTACTTTGGAAGTAAACACATAGAAAGTTGACAATGTCTTTAGAGTTTTCTTATTTCTAGCTGAAGAAACAGAACAGGATAAATAGGTAGAGATTATTTAAGAGCCTCCAGTAACTTTCCATACATTTCCCCTTGGATTTGACTTTGATTCACAAATACCATCATTTGCACTGTTTCTGAAATAGGTGACACGGAGTAGTCCTGCACAATTTTAGGTTTACAGATTCGAGACACATTTGTAACTGATTCTGTAGCAGAGCCTCAGATCAAAGTGATGATTAAAATCTAAGTTCTGGTGGGAGTTCAATCACTTCAAAGCCTATAGATAGCAACATTAGCATCCAGCCATGCATGGTTTTAAAAGAGCGTGTGTGGCTGGGATCAGAAGTCCCAGAGGGAAATGAGGCAGGCTTTCTGTGGAAGCAGATAACACTCACAACACTCAAAGGTTTAAATCTCAGCTGCTGTCAAACCCTTCTGGATAGTGAGGAGCCCTTTTGTGTTTATCTCAAGAAGAGCAGTATTTTTTTTTTTTTTACTATTGATAAAATAGTAACAACAGAATTTCCATACACAAGATTTAATGCACTGCTGTTGCCACACAAGCACAGTGCAACCTTTGCATCACTTGCAAACAGACATCTGTTCCATGAATTTCCCCAAATATATTCTGAAATCATCATTTTCTACTGAAATGCTTAGGAATGTTCCTACTGTATTCCTTTGTTGTCTCATTCAATAATACCTCTGCACATAAATGGTACTAACACAATCAGTTTACCTCTGCTTTTATTTATTATTCATGTTGTGGGAGCACATAGGAGCCCCAGCCATGGGGCCTTGATCTTATTTGTACTTGCTGAACAAATACATCCTAAGAGAAAAGTCACTGTCCTGAAGAAACATTTTGTTCTCAGCCTAAACAGACAAGACAGTCAGGGGGTGTGAGAGGAAATAACAAGGTGAAATGGCTTGCCCACAGTCACACCACTAACCACAAAGTTATTGAGGACAAGCAGAAAGTCATTGTGAAGTCCAGGAAAAGAAAGATGGTCAATGGGACTGCTGCAAAGAGCCAGCCTGGCCCCTGGAGTACAGAGCACTGTGATCCAGTCACCCTTTCACAGACACTGCCCTGAGTGGTCTAACTTGGCACTCATAGAGTCCATTACACCTCAAAGGCTTTTGCTTTTTGAGGAGAAGCTGCAGGTTTCAGGAACTGCATGGGGCGTACGCTGGTGCAATTGTGGATGAGCAGCACAGGCTCACACTGTGAGATGCTCACTTCCTCCAAATTTCATTACATGTACGTGGTACACACATGGGATCCCTCTTGGGATGCCCCTCAGAGTTACTATGCTGCAACTGTGCCTGAACAAGGCGAAAAATACATTTATTCATTCCCATCTTGGTGGCATAAGGAGCAATTACTGCTTATGGGGATTGAATGTGGAAGTCTGCAGTGATTAAAGAACATTGCATGGAGAACAGCTCGATCACCTTCACCACTCCTGAAACACTCAGGCTCATTAGGCTCATCTGTTCATCCAGAGCAATGTTAATTCACCCTAAAAAGGATGGCGGAAGAGGTGAAAGGTTGCTACACCTCCCTAGAGCTTACATATGGCACTGATAAGCTACAAGAGACACACTAAAAAAAAAAAAAAAAAAAAGAGGAAGAGAGCCCTGGACTGCAATGTGGCTGGAGGTGAAACATCTGTCACATCCAGCTTTCTACAGAAGCAGAAAGCTCATTTATTAACCAACTCTCCACCCAGAGATTTATATGCACAATAACATCAGCTCGGTGAATGATGTGGAACATAACAGTTACAGCTAAAAAGGTAGAAAGACATAGGAAACCCTCACCAAAGCCATAAGGCTGAAGTGCTGACTTCTGGTCTTCCCAGATTAGATCCCAGGCCTCTGTTCTGTATAAGCACCCAGGCTGGCACCAACATCCTGGGCAAATTGCAACTGAAGTAATCATGTCCCTCCTAATTTACACCCCAATCTCCCACCTTTTAAACAACCATCAGATTTTTCATATTACATTTTCATGTGCTGTTTTTTAAGTGATAGCACTGTATTTTTTCCAAAGATGTGGCTCTGTTTTCTGACAGATGGAATAATTTTAATATATCGTTTTACCTGCCTCACCCGGGAGCTCTGCAGCATAATTAAAATGCAGGACAGATGAAAAGGTTTACAGCTCAACTACATCACTGCAACATAATGTTCACTTGAGCATCACTTATACCTTCTCGTTCCCCCAGGATGCAGCAGACAGCACAGTGCTTGGATGCCAGGCTGTTTGAGCTGTAGCGGGCTGGAGGGCAAAACAAATGCAGGAACTCTGCCCCACTGCTGCTTGGCACCAGCTCAGCACTCAGACCTCTGTTGGACTTTCCTAACCTAAAATAATACCTACATCAGAAAGATCTGTTCTGTGAGGAAGCAGATGAATCAGGTAGTGGGACCCCACAGTCTTAGGCATGGGATAGAGGAGTAACAAATTGAGACATGTCACTAGCAGTGTCTTAACATGTGCTACAGGAGCTGATCACACCCTGTTCATGGTGTTGGGAGGGTTGGAATTCAGAATTTAAACAGAAACAACTGAACAAAACAACCCATACCAAGCTGTTTGGCTGTCCTGGTGCAACTCTGACTCTACTGTTACTTATTTATTAGTGCTGGGATTTTCAATGATACCTTCCAATAACATTTATGCATGTAAATCTCTCAATTGTGTTCAAAATCCCAACCTGAAGGTTGTTTACAACCTTACTATTAAAAGCTGTAATAGTAAATATAAAACAAACAAACAAACCCCACACTCACAACCCCAAGCTTGGAAAGAGCTACAATAACTCTAGAGATTAAATCACCATCAAAGAGCAGTAAGGAACGTATCCAGAGGGCTGGTTATTGTAATTATTACCTACAATAGGGAGTCATCCTGATGCACATGAGGCTGGCCATTATTGGTGAGAAACTGCTACACTAATAAAACCATACTAAACCCCAAATCTCCGGTGTGAGCCAGCCTGGCTGTACACAGCACCACACTGCTCCCATGTTATTGCTTAGTGAACTTCTCTCAGTTTCTGCCTTTTGTCCCTCGTCGGGCATGCTGTGCACGGGATGAAGAAGCAGCAAGAAATGCCAGCAAGTTTCTGAATTGAGAGCAACCTTCTGAAGCTCCCATGATAAATTCAGCCTTGCTACTGCCCACCATGTGAGTTCCCAAAGGTACCACCAGCTGCAAGGGCAGAGAAAGCCCCCTGCCCCAGAACCTCAGGTACCCTCCCTAAAACTGACACAACCACCCAACTCTGATAGCCTTCAAGCATACAGAAGAAATCCTTTTATGTGGGCTTCAGTTTACTGATGCTGTTTAATTTTTTTCACTTTTGCACAAAGACAACATAAACCATAATATTAAATTGATAAATAAACCTATGGAGAAATGCCTAGAGAATTTTTGGAGTGAAGACTTTACCTCATGCACACAGCACTGAAAAAGCAGCCTCACAACATAGGAAAGACAAGCAGAGTCTGGTCTTTTTTCTCTTTTTTTTAAACAAAGGAAACAACAGAAAATTTGTAGCATTTTAATTTTTTTAGTTACCTTAGAATGGAAATTACGTATAAAGAGCCTGATGAAATCAGCAAATCACCAGAAACCAGATACTTGGATAAAGCACATGTGAAACAAGTGATTCAAATGGACATGAGCAGATGACATTAACTCAGAAATCCATAAAGTAAAAAACCAGTAGAACACAGATGAATTACAAAGGCCTTACAGAGCGATGTTGTTGCTGAGGTCAAAAAACACTTTACCTTGGCATGCATTAATAACCCATAGGGACTTTAGGTACCTGTTCAATAGTGTGAAGTATCTGCAAGATCAGCAAAACCAAAAAAAGTTATTGATTACTCTATTATTAAAAATCAGTTGATGTGAATCCTTTGTGTATAGACAGCACACAGGACCAGAGAAATACTCAGGGCTGATCCTTTTAGTGCCGAGATAAAACAATAAATTGACTAGTCAGACAAATCTCTCTTCTCACATTTGCCTTGAAAATATCAGTATTCTGTAAAAAGGATCAAGGAATAGCTTTCATTAGACAACCTGCAGCATATAATTTATTTTACTGGAATTTTAAATGTCAGTATTGGTAATATGAAAATACCTGCGAAGCTCTGACATAGTATTATAACAAAGGGGCAATGTAAAAATAAATAAATAAATTAATAAATAGAAAGCTCTCTATAAGGCAATATCCAGAGGAAGCAAAGTGAAAGGCTGGATTATTTCTGTATGTTAGGAAATGAAGTTATCTCTGTTGTCAAGTAAGTTTTTTGCCCCTATTTTATTTTAAATAATTCATGCTCTTTTTTTGCTCCTTCTTTTACTAACAGGTTTACGTTTTCTGGTTTTATGTTTAGGAAAAACAAAAAGAATATTTTCTCCTGTAAAGCTAAAAACATTCTGGTGTGGTTGGTTTTCTGACAAGCATCATGACAGTTTCTCTACAAAATGACTTTGAGACATTCCTAGGGGAGGAATGCAACATTCAGGGACACAATCCTGTTCTGCTATCTGCAAAAATCAGATCTCAGCAAACCTACAGAGCAACAGGACATCTAATAAGTCCTTCTAGCCATAAACATAGTTTATTGTAACATAAATATGATAATGTGAGGAGTTCTTGGCCCTTGTATTTTCAGCTGTCTTTTCCTAATAAACTCTCCTTCCTTAACTATATGGCTCTCCTTTAAATCCTGCCCTTCTTTTGCCAGTAAAAGTCAGCCTTCTCCTGGGTCACTTTCTGCTTTCAGTGTTTCTCTCAGTACATCTTCAGAAAAACTTTCATTTTCCCTGCCATTTTTTCTTCATGGCTCTGTTGAAACTGTGACCCTTTCCCTTTCCCGGGTGATCCCCTCCATGCAGAGCAGCTCTCCCAGGGGACAGACAGGTACACACATGTCTGCACCAGAGCACAACCACTGCCTGCCTTGTCAGCTCGGGCTATTGTCCAAGATCACAGAAAATTTAACCTCCTTCACCTACACCTACCCCCAAAGTCCTGCAAAAATCTTCCCTTTGCCTGCTATTTTTAACATCCCACTTCTCTCTTTTCATACCTGCATGATTTCAGTCTCTCTTCTTGACTTCACCAAACATCAAAGTTTTTCCTCTCGTGAGAGACATCTCCATCACTTCCCTATCGCATCCTCTCTGCTGTCAAATACTTTATTTTAAGAGAAGACAGCATTTGTTTAATTGCAAGCATGATTATAAGGCTTCTGCTATGACAGAGGCAATGCCTGGCAATAATTTTGTTTTGCTTTTTAAGTAAAGCAAATGGATGTACTTATGCTTTTTAGTAAAGAATTAATTTCTGCCAACGTTTTCAAATGGGCAAAATTACATGATCCAGGCATATAGAGAGCTCTGATAGGCAGAAGCTGAAATACCATCAATCTTCATCCACTGAATTTGTATTATGGAATATATTTATTCTGTGCATAGAGAATAACTCTGTATTACTTCCTTTACATATGACACATGTTCATTCCTCATTCTTATTATACAGTATAACTTACTGGGAAATACCACACATTTCATTTAACAGCAGAATTTAACCCCAGATTTTGCCATCTAAAATGACAGTGTGGCTTTTATTCTCATTTATTCTAAAAGTACAGTAATCCACTGCTCTCTGCCAGTTGAGCAGTGTGGTAACAGGCAATGTGTTGCAGCCAGTTCTCTGTTTGACTTGCTGGGTGGTAACAGAGCTGTCACCTGGGAGCAGCTGCAATGTAAGCAAAACCACTCATCTCTTGACTTTCAGCTGTTGTGTAGCAAAAAAAAGGCAGCACTGAACTGGGACTGCCTGATGCTACACTTACCAGATATTATTTTAACATTTATCACTAAATTTAGTGCCATAAAATCCGATTCTCTCCTGTCAGGTTCTCTTAGGTTGTACAGGAGACTGTATAGTAACCAACTCAGCAGATGAAACTGTATGTAGATGCGAAAAAACTGAATGCCTTAAATTGTGGTGGGTTGACCCTGGCTGGATGCCACGTTCCCACCAAAGTTGCTCTATCATTCCCTCTCCTCAGCTGGACAGGGGAGAGAAAACACACCTAAAAGCTCATGGGTCAAGATAAGGACAGGGAGAGATCAATCACCAGTTACTGTCATGGGCAAATCAGACCAACTTGGGGAAATTAATTTACTTTATTACCAGTCAAATCAGAGTAGGGTAATGAGAAACAAAATTAAATCCTAAAACACCCACCCCTTCTTCCCAGGCTCAACTTCACTCCCAATTGCTCTACCTTCTCCCCTCCACTGGCCCAGAGGGACATGGGGGCTGAGGTCAGTTCATCACACTCTGCCTCTGCTGCTCCTTCCTCCACAGAGGGAAGACTCCTCACACTCCTCCCCTGCTCCAGCATGGGTTCCTTCCACAGGGCACAGTCCTTCAGGAACAGACTGCTCCACTGTGGGTCCCTCAGAGGCACTGCCACTGTTGCTGATGAGCTCAGCTTTGGAGCCTGCTGGCATTGGCTCCACTGGACACAGCAGAACCTTCTGGCAGCTCCTCACTGAAGCCACTCCTGTAGTCCCCCTCCTCACCCCCACTACCAAAAGTTTGCCACACAAACCCAGTACTGTTAAACAAGCCATTAAGTGATTTTCAAGAGATACAAGACAAACAGAACAAGAAACGTGTTGTGATAAGAATTCTCCTTTAGATCAGGTTCCCCTTTTTATCTGAGATATAGCAAACAGGCAGCTCTGACTTCTATCACCTTGAATGCTTTTGGGTCTACAGGAGAAAGAGGAGGAGCATCAGTTCAGCACTGTAACCCATACCACACCTCACCTAAATCATTTTTACAAAGATGAGGGCATGGAAATCCACCAGAGACTTTGCCTTGCAGTGTGTGCTGGGCTGTGGACTGTAGACAGCAACCTAATTGAATTTTGCTGTGAGTATGTGCAACATTTTCAGTGTAGCCCTTGCTTGGGGTGCTAAACTTAAGCATCATTAAATTGACGTAAATGCTACAGACTTCAAATAGCAAGATAAACATTAGACCTAGAACAAAATTCTTATGTCATCTTGTCTGGCCCCCTACCCCTCCAGGACTGTTTCCTGTGGTAGGTGCTGAAACACTGTTTTATCTGCTCCTTTTGTACCTTTTTTCACTCTTGTGAAACATTACTGATTACCACCTTGTTAACATTCAAACAAAACAATATCCAAGGCCAATATTTAGTCATTAGCAGCACCCTGTCCCAAGACACCACCCTGTTTGGAGACATTTGTAAACTTAAACCTTGATATTCGTTTTTTAATTAACAAAGAAAGCTCAATATGCAATTCCCCCACCCCCTCCCATCCATCCATCTGGCACTAAAATTGCTGAGTTGTTTCTGTTGTATTTTCAGGAGGAGTTTGGGGCTATTAGAAGAAAATCACAATATATTTCTCTCTATGGTTCAATTTCCTCTTTCAAAGGCAAAGGGTGTGTGGAATTAAGAAAATAAGTGCTATGTTCATATTTTTATGCATTCATTCTACTGGCAGTAGAAAGGCCTTTTATTTGCCTTTTCAGACATTTCCTCTGTTCTGTACCAGGTCTCTGCACTTTTCCCCTACCAGGCCTTAATACACAAGGGGAGAAAAACCAAACAAAAAAAAAGCCACTATTAATGCCTTGTCCATAGTTTGACAAAGGCCCAACTTCTCTGTTTCAATTTAAAGACCCTCTTGTGGTGAGAAGACTTAAAAGTGGAATATTTTTATATTGCAATCTAGCACTTGTTCTCCTCAGTGATTCCTTTATCCTCTTGGGGGTATCTTCAAGGATTGTATATTGAGTTTTTAAATGAAACTTTCTGAGTCTTTTCCTTCTGATACTTTCAAACGTGTCACTGAAGGAAATGTTTGTGAGCTCTGCAGAGTCTCCTATACAACTACACCAAGTACCACATTACAAAGAAATTCAAAGAAACTAGAAGCAACTTTGTTTCTAACTGAAAACAGAGATGGGAAAACATATAAGGAGCATGTTAGGAACTGCTCTTTTTCTGACTTCCTTTCATTAGATATCCCGGTGGAAATATAATACGGAACATATGTTCATAAATAAAGTGAACATCTGATTAATTCTGTTTCTATGCTTTAAACTGATCCATTTCTCAATACATAATGCACAAATTACCATATCTAGGTTGCACTGCAAAGCCCACATGAAACCCTAAAATATGCAGTGGAAGAGACTTGGGGGAATTTTCAGCACAAGGTAAGCTTTAACTAAGTTTATTTTCACCCCCACCTCTCCCTTTCTGAAAGACATCCAGCAAATCCCATCTTAACAAGGGCTCCCTGAAAGGCATGACCCTGTGACCTCCCTCACACCAAAGGTACCACCACCCACCCACACCAGTCACGTAATCCATCGGGGCTGATCTCTTGCTGTGGGACTGGCAATTGCCAGATGTGCAGCAGAAGCTGAATATCTCTTAACAACACATCTAATTATCTATATCATCCAGGAGAGGACACAAGAGCTCTTAATATCTCTACATGGCAATCAATAGTCACAGAATTTGAGGAGACAATCCACCACAGATGTCATTCTTCAAAGAGAAGCCACTCAGCACTAGATACAAGCTTGTGAGGTCATTACTGCTGCCACTGACATGAGGGTTTTTCTTCTCTGGGAATTAAGGGTGTGCCTACACAGCTATCATTGCAGTCTCAAACACTGAGTGCTAATTGTCTTCCCTGCACACCCATTTACTACAGCTCCTTCTCTAAGAGAAATCAGAGAAAGATAGAAAATACAGTTTCAGCTCACGGTTTTCTTTTCCTAGATACGTGTTCTTTCATTAAAATTCCCGTGCAAAGGAAACAACCCACAAAAAACTATGAACTCCAAAGCTGTCAGGAAAACTCCAGTATTTCTAGGATATCGTTGAGTATCAGGGATATTTTCACAAAGATCAATTTCTGTAATGAGAATTTTCTTGTCCGTGTTGGCCCCCAATACACTGTGTTTATTTAAGTAACCCAGAACTAATTCTTTCAATTATTTACAAACCAAATCAGTAAGTTTTCAAAGAATGTGAAAGCAAGAATCTTTGTCTTTAAGCCTAAAAGGCTTAAAGGGAAAAGGCCACATACCCAGGCCTACTCCAGAGTTTGCTGTAACCCAACGAAAAAAGGATACAAACTGATGCAGCTTATTCCCCTGGAAACAGGAATTTGAATTTACATTCATTTAATCTGAGCACATCAAAAGGAACATCTTAAAGCAGAATGATATTCTACAGTTCATATGGCAATTACTACAGGGTCATGTTGTCCATTACTGTGGCTCTTCTCCTGCACTGTATGTTTTCATTGCTTACTAATTACAGGAATGCAGAATCAATTAAGAGGAAATAATGAAAAGGAATATATAATTTCCATAAATAAAAAGAGCCACTTTCTTTAGAAACATTATATAAGCAAATGAAGGAAATCAGCTTTAATTTAACAGATGGCAATCCATTTGAGGGCACTGCTCACCACTAACCCATACTTCCTAATTAAAGAATTTTGTCACTGTGAACCTTTACTTATTACTGTGTTATGATCTTTCCTGCCTAATCTGCTATGAAGGGCTAATTAATAATAACCCACACTAGCCAATGCAGATAGACAAAAGTGAAAAGAGAATTAGATATACATTATCTGGAAATAAAGCTCACTCTCTGAAAAACAGCTAAAGAACTTTATTGACCTAACTTGCTTAACAAATGACACTTAAGTAATTCATTGACAAGCCAGAACAATGGCAGGACTGAAAGCCTATTTAGTCATTTTTTTCTCTAACAGACATCACAATATATTGGCTGTAAATTTCTGGTGTAATTAATTAATTAAGACTTAAATATTTCAGTGATTAATTTCTATTAAAAATTCATAAAATGTAATGGCACTTAGGGAAAGAGATTAAGGTTACCAGCATTTATTGACTGGGCTATTAAAAAAAAAATAAATCTATTTACAAAAAAGCCCGCTCCTAGTTCACCCTCAGAACACCAAAAGCATTTATTGCAAACACTGTGAAAACAAAGTGCTGATATTGCTCTTACTTTTGGTGCATTTTCATTTTTCATTTGAGGACTGCTTCTAGCAGATGTTATTTATGGACGCATTCACCTCAACTTAGATGCACATAATATTTTCAAGTCACATCATCCCAGGTCTACAAAGATTTGGCTTTACATGGTGGTGCACCTTGCCCAGATATCTCAGCTCCATCTCCTCTGTTCCCTGCTGAGCTCTTGCCACATCCAAACCAATTTGCAGACAAGATCATGCCAGCCTTTCCCACTGCATCTGAACCATGTGTTCCTCTTCACTGCATCTTGAGCCTCCTCCCTTCCCAGCCTCACACTATAAATTATGCTACATTTGCCACAAATGTCCTCTTTTTTGTTGCTCTTTTTTGTTTCGTGGGGATTTTTTGTTTGGTTTGGGGGTTTTTGTTTGTTTCGGGCTTTGTTTTTTGTTTTACCACCTCGGAGCAAACAACTCAGCTCTGCCTGTGAGAAACAAAGTTGATTTGCTTTTATCCCTCTTCCCCACTAAAGCCCCAGTCACACACCAAGGGACCTGGATACCAGTGCCAAGAAGCAGAAAAGCCATGAGGCACACAGTACCTACACAGATAAAATTTCCCTCCCATCTGCAGGAGATACTCACAGTTTTTAAAACCAGCAGGGGACACCAGATTACCCACACTGACCTCTGTTTTACGGCACATTAGATTTCTCCCAATTACCATTCCACTGAGAGCTGCAGGTTTAGGCCAACCAGCTGACTTTGCAAGAACCTCTTCCATCCCGCAGGAAGTAATAACAAGGAAAAGAAACTTAGAGGAAAATCAGAAGAAAATAATTTCCTGGCATTCTAGCCTTAGCTGTTATCAATGAATATTACATTTCACTTCATCTTCTACATAACTCTTAGCATATTCAGCACCTCTGATGGAAATCAGCATGGTAGCATGACAACAAACATACCCAGGGCTCTTCAACCCTCTTGGCTGTATCATTTCTATTTATCTGTTGTCTGAGTAAGTCCCTTTATTATAAACTCTTTCTTGAGGCTAAAAATTAATGAGAGATATTGCAAACTCAAAGCTCAAGTTTTCTGCAAGCTCAATAGAATTCATAATCATTGCAAATGCTTTTTATATAAAAAGCTAATATTTTTAATCTTTTTTCTCTTTTGAATTAAAAGCCTCTTTCATATTTGATGTACTAACTGTATTAGCATTTGTTCACTATGAATATCAAATATTGGTGATAATTATTTGCATGTTAATGCTTATTAGTACATCCAACTGGATGCGGACAATAAATAGAAAAAAGAAAGTTAAAAGTGCAAAGCACTTCACATTCTATATTTCCAGAAAAGGATGGGAAACTGTAATTACCAATGATTGCAGCCAAGCCTGTAATAATCGGAGTGAAATCTAAGGTGAAACTAATATGAAAATTCTAATGTAGTTCAACATAAGTTAGAGGGTTAAATTGGTTTATTACAACTGGCTTGAAAACAGAATAAATTTAGTTTCTTTACGTTTGCTCAGATACAGCATTTTGAGTAATGTAAACCATTAAATAACCTTGTACCCGTAGCCCTCCTTAATTCTCTCTCTCTCTCAAAAAAAAAAATCACCTGGTGTTTGGGTTTTTTTTGGTTTTTTTTTGTTTGTTTGTTTGTGTTTTTTTGGGGTTTTTTTTTGTTTGTTTGTTTTTTGTTTTTGTTGGGTTTTTTGTTTGTTTTTTTTGTTGTTGTTGTTGTTGGGTTTTTTTTGTTTTGTTTTGGTTTTATTTGGTTGGTTTTGCTTGTTTGTTTTAGAAGAAAAAAGATTATCTGGGGCCGAATTAGAGCCCTGGTAAATTCAGGAGAACCTTGCTCAGCTTGTTCTTTGGGGTCACTGTCCCTCCCTGTGCTTTTCTCTCAGTCCTGCACCTCAGGGATGTTATCTCTGTTCTCACAGATCACCGCAGGGTTCCCTCCTCCTCTTTCAAGCCCCGAAGCTCCCCACCCTGCTGCCCACTGCCCGGCAGGCTGGTGGCCAGGGAGGGAGGGATGCCCACAATGACTTCCAGCAGCAGGAGGGGTAGGATCAAACCGGGCTCTCTCACCACCCTGTCGCCTCCCATTTGCAGGGAAATTATCGGTCCTTTGGGACAAAACCTGTGTCTTTGTGCACAGCCCCAGACAAGGGAGGTTGGCTCCGGGTCCCACAGCATTTTGGGGAGCAGCTGGTGCAGGGGAACAGATCACCCCATGTCCACTGCGCACTGACACCTCACCAGCTGCCAGGGCTGGCGTTTGTTCTCTCTGGGAAAGGGTAATCTCTGCTTAGGATAAAAGGGATTTATCCCCTGCTGATTGTTTAAATAAAAGCCGCTATGAGACACTGAACATACACTTGGACTGCGACCAGTGCGATTTGTATTCCAGTTCTTGAGGGCACTTAAAAGTCTCTTAGCACAGTCCTAGTCAAATACAGCTCTTGGGGCTGATGTAGGATTGACCCTAATGCAATCCTGGCCCGAAGGCAGGAGTGCCAGCCAAGCAGGCACCGCAACACCTACGCTGTGACAAGATAACCTCTTCTTTCTTTGTGAAAACTGAGTTTAATTGCAGTTTCATTCATGATAATGACCTACATAATTTTCAATAATTGGATACAATTTATCTTTTCTTAATTAAAAAAATGGAAATTAGCAAAGAGATAGGATAGTGGAAAATGTTTCATTTGAAACCTCTTCATTAATTATCAGGATGTCTAAACACCATTTTGTGAACTGCACTTACAGAACAAGAATCCAACTAATAATTTTTTTCATTATTATGTTGAGTTTACTGTAATTCTCTAATTAAAAACCAGCATCTATTTATAGAAGATACTAGTTTTATTTGGGTACCATTAGCTTCACTGCTAAAGTGTGTGATAAATCCACATATACTTTCTTGAGCAGGTAGCACAACCACGAGCGTAGATGCAAATGTACACTATGAACTCATTAAATGAAGATGCTCAGGATTTACTGACATTATTATAAATTGCTCACATCTTCCCAGAATTTTTAGTGGGCTTTGTATCAACTGCAGAAATCTTTAAATCCTTATTTTAAAATTAATTAATATAAATCACATCATGTTCTTCATAACTAGCTCTGACATCAGCATTTGATGGATGAAACAAAACAAGCTGGACTTGCAGAAGATGGGTGTCCCTGTTAATGTGCCTGCAGATGACAATAACTAATAAAACTCAGTGGAACACACTATATTTACCAAGTCTCATTTTACATTTGTTGAGTTACTAAATTACTTAGACATATCTCCAGTTTATGTTCTGTTACTGAAGAATAACTACACAACAGATGGCAGCAGGTTTGCATAACAATTTTTTGGGGCAGGTCAATCTACAAGGTAGTTATGGGATTGATATTTACTGGTGAACAAGGGGATTTTTTTTTTTTTTTGCACTCTCAATCAGTCAGTCAGTGAACAGAGTAATTTCTATATTGCAAAAGAGAGGTTTAGTGAATATATATCATTATGGACAACTCTTTAAAGAGAAAAACCGGAGTAGAGCCAGTAGATGGAAAATTACACTTCCAGATAGAAGCATTTTTCAAAGAGGGACTTCAAGCCATTGAATCTTCACAAAAATTAACAAAGAAGGCTATGAAATCATACTGAAATTCATCTGGTATATAAATAAATATCTATAGCTGTATTTATTACAAACTTCAGAAATAAACAATAGATAATTACAAGACTGTGTCATGTCAAGTGAAAATAATATCTTACAAATAAAGTAATTATTATAAAGGAAAGCTATTCTGCTCTGAGAGCTGTTTTTATTAATTAAAAAAAAAAAAAAAAAAAGAAATCAATGTTTTCTGCCTCCAGGCTTCAGAGTGAACAGATGCTACAAGGTGATTCTGCAAAAGGATTTAAAAAAAA
>JAWWEU010000023.1:8408986-8443538 GCA_035583155.1 Acropternis orthonyx | reverse complement strand
ACCTATTCTGCTCTGAGAGCTTTTTTTATTAATTAAAAAAAAAAAAAAAAAAAAGAAATCCTAAACAAACCTCCAAATCCTTGTTTCCTGCAAGGCAGCCAAAGATATATGAATGAAAAGTTACATTTTCCCCTTAGCCTGCAGGCTGAATGAAACTTCTCAGTCTATTGGGAATGACTTGGGTTGTCAGCCCTCACTTCGCAAGGCTACATAAAGTGATGGCACCGATTAATAAATCTGACCTGTTTGATCCTGTGTTAAGATGGAATGACTGAAAATTAGTCAACCTGCAGCTCTGGCTTCAATTTCCAGTGCCACCCTGGTGCTGCTGCCTGGCCCTGGACAAGTAACTGCAACTATTTGCATGTCAGCAATGAGGACAGTGATCCATTCTCTGAGACCTAGGAATACAAAGCATCATATCACAGTGAGGTGCAGTTGTTACTTATAGCTGATATACAGTGTAAGTGCTTCTTTCTATTTTGTCTGGTTGTAAGAACTAAGAAGTGACATTCCAATTGGCTTTCTGCTGATGAGACAGCTAATATTAATGACTTTGTGTTTAAGCATTGAAGTTAAATAATAACGAAAGAGTTAACAAAACACTCTTAGTGTATATTCTCCCAGGGAACAATAGGAAGACAAAGTTTTGATTAATCAGTGCATTTCTTAAAAAAAGAACATATATTTTGGCATCCTACTGCAGTGTATGACTGCCATTGGGGAGGGCAGGGAACATCTGTTTTCCATGAGAAGTTCTAGCTCATCTCTGTGGGTGAGTATTTCTGTTTGTCATGTGCCC
Source organism: Acropternis orthonyx (assembly GCA_035583155.1). Lineage (NCBI taxonomy): Eukaryota > Metazoa > Chordata > Aves > Passeriformes > Rhinocryptidae > Acropternis > Acropternis orthonyx. Next base: position 8,442,736 of record JAWWEU010000023.1, on the reverse strand, counting down.
TGCTTAGTGCCAGACCACTAACTTTTAGTAATGCAGGCTCTGTCTTTGAGGCACAAAAAGGGTGAAGTGGTGTAATAATTTGGAGGTTGAAAATTCACTGCTTGATGCCTCCTGTAGTAAATTTGACCCTGGAATATTAAGGGGTGTTAAATAAATTGGACAAAGAGGTGTTTGGGGAGTAAAAGTGCCAGACACACTGCCATGAATGAGCAATTAGATGTTCACGAACCAGCTTATCGCAAATTACATGCCTACAATATCTATTACTGTAATGACCTTGAGAGTTGCCTCATATTCTCCCTTAACCTAATGAGCATGCTGTGTATAATCAATTACGTCTGCAATTAAAATTATAATTTGTCTAACAAACTCTTCTTAGCTTTCAGACAATTTTTAGCAAAGTCTGTTACTCACCGGTAAAAGATAAATAAATTTTTTCTGTTGTGTTCTAATTTTTTTACTTACTCTGGCTAATTTATTAAATCATATTACCTTTCTCCATTATTTTTTAAGTTTTCAGCAGAATTCAGGTAAATTTCAGTCCTGAATGTCATGGGATAATTACAACATTTAACAGCAATCTATCATTTCCCAATAGGGTTTGCAACCTGTCTTTGCCTGCCTATTGAAACTTGTTTGCATGTTTCACTCAACAGTTACTCTGAATATTCTGCCTTGCACTTCCATCCACACATTTCCTATTTTACTGGAGTGACCAGAAGATATTCTGCTGAACAGAGATGACATCTGTTTGCCAGCCCAGACCTCTTGAGGTCAAGTCAACCCAACGTAAGGGAAACACAGCCCTAACCATTAAGGAACAGGATGTCGTTTCTTGCAATCTGCTGCTAATTATAGAGTCAGCGAGGCAGGCAACTACAGAACAACTTTTTTCCTTATGTATCCAGGTGTTCAACCAACAGTCACAAAGATTCATATGGAAATTCAACATGGTAATCAGAAGAAAATAGAACTGGAACAGGGGTTTAAAAAAATGGGTTCGCACATTTTATGTAATGAACAAGCAAAAGAAGCCCTTCCAGTTCTCAAGAAAGGACAATGTTGGCTCTTCTAATGTACAACTGCTTCAAAGCCCCCAGAGTGCTGAATCCCTTCACTGAGCTCCAAGAGTTTTGAGTGAAGCCATGTGTCCCTGAAGGGTCACTCCTCTCAGCCAGGGCCGTCGCTGCCATGCAGCCATCCCCATGGGGTCAGCCAGGGCCCCACCTCTGCTCCACAAAGGCAGCAGCTCTGCTTCAGGCACAGGAAGGCCAGGATGGGCAAATGCAAGCCAAAGTCTTCAAGGCATCACACAGAGATGGTCTGTCAGACAAAGCCAACCTGAAACAGAGCTCTGCCCAAGGCCATGGGCTCTCCTAAGTTCTTCCCCTAGCCCAGCTGCAGTGACAGAGCTCAGAGCCAGCGCATTCCCCATGATGGCACAACGGCAGCTAAACACGCGCCCGGGTCTGGACGGAGTCCTGCGTGGGTACGTTCAGCCCTACCCTCTACAGAACAAGCATCTCCTCCCTGCTCCAGGTCTGCTGCCAGGCAAGCACAGCAAATGCCAGCAAAGCACATCCCTAAAGCCAATGAATGAGATGCCATTGCTCATCCCGAAATCTGCTGTTAATTATAGGCAGCCCCCGAGCCGGGGCGTTGCTGTGGCACAGCGCTGTGCCGAGAAATCACACCCCAGGACTTCTCTCACCCAGGACAGCAGTGTTCTGGCACACAGCTTTTTTTTTTTTATGCAGAAGGGAATTAGCTGAAAGACTCATTTCCTGCTCTCATGATCTGCTCTTAAAACTCCCAATTAAGTGAAAGTATGTCAAACTGCAGAGCTTTATTTGCTTACTTTCCTTCTCCAATACGGCTTTTCTCTGGACTTACAAATACTTAATGCTATGAAATACTGAAGTCTACCGCAGAAATGAGGAGTGATGAAGATGTTATTTATACAAAATGAATTAAGTTTCCCACAGAAATGAGTTTTGTATCCTCTGGATTTTGGATCTTTGTAATGTACTATACCTGGTTAGGCTCTGAAGGATGAATGACTGCTGTGGAATACAGCTAAAAGCATAGGAAATGGGGAAAAAAGGCCCCTAAAGGTACAGAAATACCCATGAGTCACTTTGCTCAATATGCAACAGATAATGAATAAACTACCTTATATTCTGTATTTATTTTTGTCAACAAAATCTAATCAAAGTTCATTTTTTTTAGAAACTCAATAGTTACACTAAATTAGATTACATAGAAAATTAAATCATAAATCCATGTAACTAGACCCTGCCTCTGTCTCTGTTGCTCCAAAAGACAACTTTGCTCTCTTGAGCACCTCATTTAATTCTAAGAGGCTGAGCTTCCAAACTAGTTATGGATTTGATCATTTAATAACATGAAACAAGTAATTGCGTGGGGAAAAAATTTATTATTTAATTAGGCCTTACTGGTAATCAATAGAAATCTATTAATTCATTAATTTGCATATCCCTTGTTTTTATGTGTGTCCACAAATTCTATTGCTTTTTTTTTAATTTATGAACTTTCTACCTTCACTGTGCAAAAGGAGGTGCTCAAACTGTATATATTATGTAGAACAAGTAATTGAGCAGCAGGAATGCATGTCTGCCCTATAGAACTGACTGCAGGACAAGATTTAATACGGAAAACAAGGAAGAGAAATAAAACAACAGGGCCTATTCTCCCCAGGATCCATGCATAATTCTCATTAATGTTAATGAAAGATACTAAATGGATATGCACTGAGGGGAGTTTATTAGACTCTAATAAATTCTGATATTTTTTCCCTTTCTTTTTTATTTGATAGTTATTAAAACTGAACTTCTTCAGGTGAAGTGAAAGATTCAAAGAAAAAAAATCACAATACATCAAATTATGCTTCATAGGTTATTTTCTCAAAATGCTATTTCACATTCAGAATTACTAGACTTACACATATGACGGATAATGGTAGGCTGAAATTCTAAACTATATGAAATCAAAAGGTTACTTAGAATAGTAGGGTAAAAAAAATGTTTCTATGGAAGTGGCAAAAGCTCCATTGATTTAGTTCACATGTTTTTACAGGTGAACTGAACCATTTATACCAGAGAATAATCTTGTCCCAGACATCAAAGTTGTTTTACTTACATGGGACTCAGACAAAGACAGGTTATGGATTCATATTCTGCTGGATCATAATTCTGAATGTAACTCCGAGCGGCCTCACCAAGAGGCCACAATTGAAAGAACAGGTTTTATTTAGTGCAAAACCTACTTATTTGCAGGGTGAAAAAGCATTCATTAAATACAGTATGAACTGATCCACTCCTCAATCTGACCACCCACTACTGCCAACTCTTCTCCAGCTGAGGTGTGCTGGAACACCAGGTGAGAAATTATCATAGTATTATTGCCCTTTCTGTACTTTCACAATGGAGAATTAATAAATCTAATTCACAGATCTATTAAAAAAAAAACCAAAAGTAAAAAAAAAAAAAAAAAGTTCTACCTCTGGGCATTATCTCTACTTCAAATAATAAAAACTATAATTGAAATCAGAGAAATTCAACATTCATGAAATCAGATAGAGGAATTACTCAGCATTTCAGATTTTAACATCCTTACAAGTAAGATCAAGACAATCATTCACATGAACACTTTCCATCTGGTCTAGTTTACTATTCTTTCAGCTTCTCACAGAGAGAATTCAGATCAGTGGTGCCAGGCAGACAACATGAAATGAAGATTTTATGGTAGCAATGAAGGTGGTAACTCATAAAAAGTATAAACGGAAGAGAAAAGAAAAAGGTTTGGTTTCTCAGAGGTAATAACTTAAGAGATTACCTGGGGAGAAACCATTTTTCTCCTTCCCAAGACCTGAGCAATCTAGCAACCACAGGATGCGTTTCCAATCTTCTGCCTTTACCGCAGGCTAGAGCTTTGCCCTGCTCCTGCTTGCAGAGCCTTGCTCTGAACTGCTAAAGGGAAGGATTTATTTAGAGGAGAAGTGGCGTGGACACCCCACACTTAGCACTGGTCCTTGCATACAGGAACAAATGTGTTCTGACTCCACCTCATTCCCAGTCCAGTAGAAGAGGCAGCCTCTTAGCCCAGAGCCGACCCCATGCTTAACAAACCCACCTGTTTGCAGCGGTCCACAGAGAAATCCTCTCCATGGGTTTCATCCACCATGCAAAGGTAACCAGTTTCTCAGGGTTCTCCCACCTGGACGTGCTGGGACCTAGTGAAGGATCCCCTCCACACCCTGCACAAAGCCATGCCCCAGGTCATGGGAGACGGGATGGGAGACAGCAAAGCTCACAGCTGGAGCAAGACACCATGCAAATGAGAAACTCAGAACAAAGTTATGAATATGGAAGAGCTCTCCTGGCACGGCCAGAGCAGGGCAGTGCCTCATGACTCTGCATTGCTTTTGAAGGACAGAGATATTACCACTCGCAACCTCTTCATCTGCTCAAAAAAATCCCAGGAATAACAATTTGGCCCTTCTTTAAATCACTTTTGCCACAACAATTTCATTGATAAAATTGAATTACCAGTCTGCTCCACCTAGCAAGGGACTAAGAACTCCCAAGGAGAACTGAGAGATCTTAGACTCCAAAAACAGGCAGTCTGTGATGGAAAGAAAATGCATGTGGAAACCTAATGGTAAAAAAAAAGCGAGTTTCAAGGTGAATTTTATTTAGATGGCCAATTATTAAATGTGAGTTTTCATCTCTGAAAATGAACAGTTTATCTCCAAATTAGGTAACTGTTTTAAAGCAAGGAATCAAAGTCTCTCTACTCAAATTTTCTGTCTGTATTCTCAGTTAAGGGGAAAGTGTAATTGCTGAAAGATTCCTTTTGGTTTTTCCCAATTTGTGTCAATTGTGGCATTGTTCCTAAAATATCCAGAAATGCTTTTATTTACAGAATTAACTATGCAAAAGTTGCAATGATAGATTTTTTCCTTCAGAATCAAGGGGCTGAAGAGTGGTTATGTATTGAAAGAAAATCATGGGCAGCAGCAGCTAATTCAGACACAGAGTAATTTGTTTTAAAAGTCTTAATCCTGACTGGCAAGTTATCCACCAGTCAAACAGGGAATTTCCCTCCAGGAAATGCCTGACAGCTGTGCTGAGCTGCATCCATAGATGTCGATTTCTTGTCTGTGATCCAAAGCTGAGAAGAGGCCAAACCTATCAGCCTGATTCTACCAGGTAACTGCCTACATTTGAGTCAGAATCAGGCTTTGTTTCACGACTCTTCCTTTCTCTTTTTAAAGACATCTCTTAACATTTGCTACCTGCGTGTGTGTGCAACCCACCTGAAGACACTGGCACTCAGATTTCTGCAAAAGGGAAAGTTTGGCTGCTTTTCTGTCTCTTCGGGGAGTACGACACCTCACCTGCCTGGAGAAGCAGCACAGTGCATTCAGCAGAGCCCTGCTCAGTGGCTGTCGCTGAAACAGCAGAACAGAACAGAGCAGGGTGGTGTCCCTGCCCTCTGAAACACACCACCAGCCCAGAACACTGCCTTGGGGAGGCACCACCTGGGCAGCACTGCACAGTCTGCAGGCTTTTACTCCTATCTCTTCAGGCAAGTGGAAGCAAAGCATAATATGGTGAGCACACACAAGAGGTGCTCTGTCTCCCTTCTCCTTCAGCCTCAGAAACTGCTATTCCAGCAGTATCTCCACCACCAGCCAGTGTGGGCTTTTCCTATCGCAAGCAAATAAAGAGGGTCTCTCGCTAAAGCTCCCCTCGACAGGATTTTAAAGGCATATTTCAAATTCTTTCGAACGCCAGCTTAACTTTAGGGAATTTTGGGGAATAAGCAGTAACCCTGTGTATGAGGGGTCTTGCCAGAGGGCACCCAGGCAGCTTTTAGGAGGGATGTGACAAATGAGGTTTGAGAGAGGGGGTTTACCTTGTTTTGCAGGAAGCTCTTGGCTTGTCCAACCTGGCTTGCAATGAGCATGAACTGAAACATGCTGCAGTATCAAAAATTACTGACTTTTTCCAAACGGTAAACTTATTACATAGTTTTCACCCTTTCATCCTGTCTGGAGCTTGCTGAGCAATTTTTATTCTATTATTTTAACCTTAGTTTTCCATTTCTAAATCATTTCAAGCAGAGGCTTTTCCTTCTAAGAAAGAAAGTCCTGCATGGGCTAACATGGTGCTGCCAGAATAGAGTAAAATGGACTAGATTGGATATCCTTGTATTTCAGATGTGCTTAGACTTTCAAAAGGCTACAGGACAGTGTAACTACCTGCTCTTTCATGTGACAAAGGAACACAGGCCTAGGAGAGGTCTCCATTCCCTTGACAGCATATGCAAAAACATTATATACACTCCTTCCTTTTTGACATTTTTAAAAATTAAACTCGTTCAAGCTCTGGGGATCTGCAGGGACAGCTTTAAGTACAACAGCTTTTTCATTTTCAGAAGGGAAGGTGACTTTAAGGGAAAGAAGTATGAAGCCAACTTAACATTTTCTTTATTATTGTACTGATAAGGCACCCAGGGCTCTAATAAGTGGGTTCCTTTTGTCTGGCTGAAACTGGGTCATTGACATGAGCAAAGCACAGTGATTTTGCCCTTCCCTGGGGGAGATTCTGGATGTCACAGCTTCCAGCCAGACAGCCAAGGCACCAAAGTTTAGCAGAGATCAGTCAACTGGAAATGCCTTTGGGCAAGAACACCCAATAAACTCGACCACTAAACCGTTTAAGTGTGGGTTAATGCCTGCTTATAGAAAGCACACACTGGCATGAAGCAGGGAAGTCTGTTTTGCACATGACCCTTTGACCTCCCTTCTAATCTGTGGTCAGCACAGGAATAATTTTATGTGCATTTTTGGAGAAGCCATACCTGGTTAGGTAGGAATGCAAAGACAAATGTGAAAAATCACATGAGGTCAGAGCACACGCACATAATATTTCATTATAAAGCATTGTATTAATTTTTAGAAAGATTAGTCAGAAAACTATTAAACTGAAATCTAGCTTTGCAACACTTGCTTAATGAACAATTTTCACCTACAGCATCCAGTTACATATCTGAATTAAATGGGAATGTTTTTGCACCTTTTTTGCTGAGTCACGTTCTAGTTAAAAGCTATGTTTTGTAACAAAAAAACCCAAACAAAAAGAACTAAAAAACCCCAACATCCAAGCATTTTCCCAGTTAAAGGAAGACGTTTATAAGATATGAGACTGACAAAGAGAAAAAGTATTATGGATGAGATGAAGCTTGGAAAGAAATTCATACACTCACCACACAAAAATTAATCAGACAGCCTTGACCATGCTATTAAGGATTTTAGACCTCATGCATTGTCTGGGATTTCAGAGGTTTTACATTTCCAGTACAATAGGGTATTTGTAGGACCTGTACTCAAGAGTGGCATTTGATTGACTGTACATACTCTGAGACAGAGAATGCTTTAAATGCAAAACATATTGCTGTAACATGGGAACAAAGCAGCGAAAGATACTTTCTAATTAAAACATAGGATTTTTGATCCTAATCTCAGTCATTGTGGGGCAAATGAAGAGCAGCATGTCATGGATTTCTCAGCAATCCTCCCTATATTGGTTTTTTTGGCCACAAAATGTCAATTCAATAAAACAGAAAGTATTTCCAAAGGAGGTTGTGTTTTCACGAAGAAAAAGTTTTTGTTGTCAAATACCCTGTTATAACATTTTCAGAGGAAATCTTTTCTACTTTTCTGCTAGAAATACTTTCTCATTTTGAAATGTAACTCTGTAACTCTGTTTACTGAATTAAAAAATAAAAAAAAAAAAAAGGAAAAGAAAAAGAAAAAAAACTGAAACGCTTTCAACCTCCCAGATAAACCCTGCTGAATGACTGATTTGTTCAAGATTCTTCTGTCACGGAAATGGCGAATATCTGAACCTATACCAGGAGGGGGAAAAAAAAAAAAAAAACAGGAGCATATTTATAAGTCTTTTGTCAATGCAGGAGCAGCTGCACAGAAGGGCAGAGCGTGGGGAGCCCTGGCAGCATTGAACCCTTCCCTGCAGGAATCAGTCAGGTCACCGTGGGCAGCACGAAGTCGTGCCCCAGCACGAGCAGGGCTCCACGGGTGACTGCTCGCCTTCCAAGTGGGAAAGTGGCACAGCCACCGACATCCCGGACTCGTAGGGCTCTGCTGACAAATGCTGTGGCTGCTGGGGACTGAGGCAGGCACATCTGTGCTCTGATGGACACCCCTGGGAGGGCACACACCCCTCATGTGCCGCAGGAGCTGAAGCCTCTGCAGGTTGGTGGCGTTGCCGCAGCCAAGCTCATTCCCACTGACCCCTGGGAGAACATCCCCAGCAAGGACAGAGCTGGATGCTGGATGTGGTCAACAGAGCTGCACCACTTCTAATGGCCCTACACCAAGGCAATTGAAACAAGCATTTGAGCCTACTTACTTACTTACTATAGTTTAATTTAGAAAGTGTCAATATCTGTGACTAGCTCTGGGGATATTTTTGGAATTAAAGTACCTAAAGAGAATATTCATCTAAGAAATCCATATGGCAGGAAAGAACGGTAGAATTGCTAGTGTGGAATAGTAAAATCTTCCTTTTCATTCCCACTCTTCAACTTAAATATTTGGAAATTTCATTTACTTTCCTCATTTATACCCATCTATTTTTAACACTGTTTTGTTTTGTTTGTTTGTTTTATATTCTAGTCCATACAGACTATTCTGTGTTTTTACAGGAACAGAGAATTATATTACTTTACAAGTCAGGGTTACAGCATGTCATGACATTCACTACTGGAAATTCAAAATCATCCAGATTCAGAACCATCATAATTCACTGCTAAATAGAATCTTTCAAAAATTTCGGTCCCCATCCCTTCAGGGAACTTCACAACCCAGTATTTCTAGATCAGACTTCATTATCCAGGTCATCATTTCAATTTATCAGTGCCTTGGGGCCTTTGGTATTCTCAGCTAGGGTGGTGTCATGTCCATCAATCACTAGGCTGTTTCCACATTCCCACTTTCATCTCCTTCAGTCTTCAAAAAAAGTCTCCACAACTCTCTGTGGGTGTATGCTGGACAGAGAGACCTCTCATTTTGTCAGCAGTTACCATGTTTGAAGTACAGGGACTGATCTGTACAAAGTATAGGGGTCTGAAGAACTGTTTTTATCTAGGTCCAGTATATTATTATTATTATTATTATTATTTGTATTAGGGGAGGGTTTACAGATTTACCAGTGTTTCTTTGGCCTATAAGCATGGCAAGCGAAATAGCAATATGGTGTTTTTCCTGGAAGGCTTACAGTTCAATCAAAAACTAAATGTTACATGTAGTGAACAGAAGTAAGGACCTGACAAAGCAAAGGGAAAATTGGGACTTATTTTGCATCATAGAAAACACAGGCCAGGACAAGGGACTGAACAGAGAATTAGACCAACATATTTTAAAAAAGAGCCCTGAAGGAAAGGGCAAGAATTATTATTTAGAATGAGCAGAACACAAAGAGCTAGCAAAAGGCTTTAAGGCACAGGGAAGAAAGTGTCTGGATGATCCTGCTGCTTCTCCATCTCTGTGAGTGGCAGTATAACCCTAGCTTTGAAAATATACATCACTAACCCCAAACCACCCCAAACTAAATAGAAAGAAAATTATGGGCTCAAAACAGACATAGCAGCCCTGAGACTACTGAATTTGCTGTACCAATTACCTATCCACAATATTACATAGTCTCCAACTAAATACTATTAGTGTGGTTCTCAGAGCAATTCAAAGACACTGCTGCACTTCATCAAATCATTTTTGGACATCCCACAAGCTTTAAAGAGAACCATCATTCTTAAGAGTATTATTTGTTCATGTTTCAGTACAATCTGGTTTTCAAAAATTAATTTCTTCCATGTTTTTTTCTATATGAAATTTTAGATTGGTTTAGAGGTAAGAAAAATCTTTGCATTTCTCAAACACCAGCCTTTTTGTTCTTTTAAGAGAGCAAAATGGGGTTTCCAATACTCTATTAAGCAAGGACTCACGTCTATCGGTCTGTAGGGAAAATACGCTGAGGCATCAAAAGTATTGCAGTTAGTGAATTTAGTGGTTCTGATGCAATCAGTCTGCAATGTGATCTGATTAGATGCAAAGACTCAAACCTGAAGTCCAGTACTTTGGGTCAAGACATAAACAGACAAAGAGGATGAAAGAGCAGTCTGCTGTGGACTTAAATGAACCCCAGGCTCCCCAGTTCAGGTTAAGATTTCTATGAAATGCAAGCCAGGTGGATTGATTTAACACAGCATTAAAAAAAACATCTGGAAGAGAAAAACGTACATCAAAAAATAATCATAAGCCAATCTTCTCAGTGTAAAATAATTAGTGGAATGTGTGACATATAAAATAATTTTCTGCACATATACCCACACTGCCACCATCAGCCTCGCTTTCTCATTTATCCAGGTGAACCTGTAAGTGGCAAACAGACACTCATGGATGACGGAGGAGGTGCTGAGCTGCTGGAGACTCCAACACTGCTGCAAAACAGAGTATGTGTTCATATGTGTTTTTGCAATGGACACTCACTGTGCCATATTATCTTGTCTCTACAGATAAATTAGTTGCCTCATGCTCCTGCCAGCTTGATTTGTTTAGACTTTACTCACTACAGAATATACATAGAGTTTCTTGTGATTGAATCTCACATAAAAAGTAAACCTGAGAGTTTATTCTACACTATGCTATACATCCACCAAGGCAGCCAGAGCATTTGCTGACTTGATGTTGAAAAGAAGGCTATAAAATATACTAGGGAAATCTTGAAATGTCGCTCACTTGACATAGTAATAAGAGCCCTGCATTAAGATGCAGGGCTGATTTCCTTGATCCATGAAATTGCCTGAATATTTAAGGCATTCTCAAACAGAATGAGCATGAAACTCACCCTCCATTCCTGGCACAAGGACACTGTGGGTTTTGTGTTCTTCAATAAAAACAGAGCTCAGAATTTCAGAGATTAATATTCTTTAAGAGAGGACCTAAATACAGTTTCCTTCCAAGTAAGAAGAAATAAGTATTCAAAATGTCTTGAATGCTAAAAGATGGTTTTGCTTGCTGATACACTGCTCAGGTGCCACAGGTGCTCTGGTTCTCTGTTGTGAGCGGTGCAAGAACCTCTTACAGTAAAACACAGCGTGCAAGTCTGTGACCATCTTTGGAGAGAGACATTTGTACTTCTCATAAATAGGTAACATGTCTGGAACAGGTACAATATGTGGACAGCTATGAAAAGATACTATGAAGCAATATATTGCATTATTTTATGGTCTGAGACTTGGAACATGATTCAGAATTCTTTACCAAGTGTGTATTTCCAGCTCCTAAAGGGTAGGAAAAGACCCACCTATACCTACAAAGTATTGGTAAGCTGAGGGTCAGGTGTGAATATAATTACTTCCAAAGACTCATCCAATGCAAACACACAGACTGCGATAACAGGGGAATTTGAAAGGACCATACGCTTCTCCAGAACACTGTCCTGCAGGCTCTGCTACCTCAGATTCAAAGGAAGAACAGAGCACAGCAATAATGAAACTACAGTTAGATTATGAACAGCTTCCCATTCATTAACTAGGAGGGTTTTAGCACAAATTGCACCACTGAAGCGCCCTGACACTGCAGTACATGGCACATCTGCTGCCCACACCAGCAACTTCCCACCAGCACAAGGAACATGTACCACTGGCACCCAATCTTAGCACTGATTTCTATCCAAAGTCACGCTGAAAGGATAATCTCCTTTCAACCTCTTCCATACATTGCACATATAATTTTTAGCATCTCATTTGCAAAGAAAGACCTGAGACTCAGATTCAAGATTTTTCTTGGACATGGATTACCATTCCTTCTTGTGGACAAAGACAGAGAATTACCTAATCTTTTTTCAGATAGAATTTCTCAGTTTTTGCCTTCAGCTAGGCTGATAGCTCTTCCCATTTTGTAGCAAAGCTTTACATGGAGCAATTTACCAGCCAGTACTCTTCTCCTGCTTCCTGTAATTCTTTTCCTACTTAGCACACACAGGAGCCTATAAGTATACAGGTATACAGAATTACACAAAATAAAAATGGAAAGGACTCTTGAAGCCATCTGGTATGTGACCCCATTCAAAGCAAAATCAGCTACACCTAATTAGCTCCTGATATATGCTTGCCTACCCTACTTAAAAAGTCTCCACAAACTCCCTTGGATATTTATTGTGACGTTTTGCTATTCATACTATTAGAATGTTTTCCTAATGTTTAGTCTGTTCCAGAAATTTTAATTAAAACGCCCCTCAGAGGAAAACTGGCTTATTGTGCATTCTGATACATGGAAAACAAACACCCAAAGAAATCCACTTACACAAACACATGACACGTTGAATTTAAAGTTCATAAATTATTTGTAGGTCACATAGGTGTTTTTCCAAGCTTTTTGATTCAGAGTAGTTTAAATGAAACCAGCTATTTATGTACCCACCGCATTGTTGACTTAAAAGAAGATCTTGGTCATAGTAATTTCTTCCCTGAATGAAGTTTTGAAAGCTCTAAGTTCTCTGAAGAAAATAGTTGTTGGCATTTTTGGATGATAAACACCCCAAAGTGATGATGATAAATTACAGTGTTGTCCAATGATGCAGAAAAGTAGAGAAATGCAAACGGATAACCTCTGATTTATGAATACACACTCATTATTACAAAGTCTAGGGGTTCACAGTTGTAAGACGGGTCATTTTCATCTCAGTGCTTATTAAAAGTGCGAGAAGGAAGCATGAAGGGTGGCTGCCATTTTGCAATAGATTAACACTTAATGTTCCTTGTTTCCAGTAGGAATACAAAATTATATGGAAGTTCCTTGCCTTTTTAAGGCCTAAATAAGCATTTTTTCCTGTTCACAGTCACAGAAGATGGGAAGTTTTACATCTGGCTTTGCTCATTCATATCAGGCATTTCCCCCACATATTAATATAATCATTCGTATAAATCTTTTCTTTACAGAGAAAAAGTGCTTGTCCAAGATATTAAAAGAAATTTTGTGGTCTGCTTCTTAAAACATGTTTGATATAATGACAAGATTTACTCTGAAAGTATTTAAACTTATTATCTCACCTATCAACAGACATTCCCAGTGAAACTCACCCCATGCACTCCAAGTCATGAGCCAAGGAATCTTTTTTGTCACACTACCAAAGTAAGTCATAATACATTCCTTCATCACTTCCCAAAGCTTAAGGATTTTCTAATTTTTCCCTCTCTCCCCCTGTTACTTCTCTGTTAAATATTCAAAGCAGGCAACACAAAGCAGTAGAAAAATAAGGTCAATACAGCAAATTGGAAAAAAGTAAAATGTTCCTATACACCAACATTTGCTTGTTAGAGTTCTCTTAATCAACCCAAACAGCTTCTCTGAGACTTCTAATCTGATTTTACAAAGTGCTAACCCATAGCCATATTTGACTTTCCTTTGATTCCAAACGTAAAGAATAGCCTTTATCTAATGTTCAGGCATATCATCTAACTACACACACATTTGCATTTGCATTACGAGGCAGTGAAACATGGCTGGAGAGCCATCTTGGATGTTATCTGTGTTATTGCTGAAGTGGAGACCAGAACCATAAATCCTTCTCTTCCCCTCCGCTCCCCACCTTTCTTTTAGAAGCACACTTAAAATCTGGTTTTAAGCTTCACTGGCTCCATTACGTTTGAACTTCAGTAACAAGCATGTGATGTGAATATGCTGAGAGAAAGCATAGACAAAAGGTATATTTTCATAATGTGGCTCAGTTTAACTGTTCCTATAATTAGCTACAACTCATTAGGCAATAAACAGAAAAACAAAGTGATTATGAATGCAAGGGCAATATTTTCTCCATAAAACAAACAAAACCTCTAAAACAGATGCCTTGTTCATGAGGCTTTCCCTGCATAAATACACTGAGCAGCTTAGGAAAGATATTTTCTTGATTGAAAACTCTTGTCTAGGAAGAAAATCTGTAAACATTATCTTGTGCAATTCCAATGAAAAGTATTTATTGCTATTGTGCACTGGGGATTTTTTGATCTCAAGGGTAACATAACGATACAGCAATGGCCTGCAGATGACTACCTTTGATCTTTTATTAGTTTTTATAATTGTCTCTTAATTTGTACTCTGCATAATAAGCACTCACCTTCACCGTTTGTCCAGCTTCGGGGCCATCCTGTAAGCAAAGGAAGAAGTCTCAGGTTAGAGGATCTAACAAGGCTCACACAGGAATTCAGAAATCTTACTCTAATCATTTACATCCAATGACACTGTATGTTAAATTAGCATTTTTTTTTTCCTGAGAACTATTCAACACAAAGTTTTTGGACAAAGCTCCTTTTCATATCAGGCCATGGCAAAGTGATAAACTCTATCTTAGGTCACAGAAGTTTTTCATTCTTTCAGATCATATTTTTCAGTAGTTAACAATAGATTTCTGATTCTTGTGAACATAAAATCACACATGAAAGTGAGAACTTCATCAAAGTATGCTTGCTTGAATTCTGATTCTAATGAATGGCCTTGCTCTTGTGGTTTGCCTTAAACAGAGCTCATTTTTGGTATAAAAACACCCAGCACAAATAACTGAAAGGTCAGAAACATATTTACACGGCTACATCTCTCTTCCTGCATATAAATATCCGTGAAGAGGAATCACGTACTTCCATCATAAGAAGTGGGTTATGTGCAGAACAGGGAGACATCACTGCCTTCTCTAGGTCAATCCTGAAAATGCTTGTTTGCAGGAAGAGTATTGTCTAAAATATTCACAAATAAGCACTGTGTTTGGAAGTGTTTGCAGGCTTATTCCAAAGTTTTGCAGTTATTAATTAACCACACTTTCCTGGTGGTTTGCCCTTTAGAGTTTTTTGACAAATCTGGAAGACTGCAATGCAGTTATTTGGCTTCTTCCTTTTTATTACTATTATTTTCATTTATTGCCCCTTGAAGTTTTAACGTCCTTTTGTCATTGGACTAGGGAAATAGGTTGAAAGCCTGATAAAACAAACCATTAAACCTTTCTTTAGTTGACTGGCTTACAGACCTGAATGGAGATGGTGAGCGAGGTGCTGCAGAAGTGTTTCTCCACCACGTTCCCAACCCTTTGTGCCGTACGAAACAAATCAGCCACTTCCTCCGGACACAGGTCCCGGAAACGCTCCACTGGCCGCAGGGGACAAACAAGGACATCTGAAGGTGGCAGTGTCAAGGCACAAACTCAAGTCTGAGTGGTCCAGAAGGAGAAATGGCTCAAACCCCACCCTGTAATCTCGTTCTGATCACCTCCAAATTGCCTATACTCTTCCACTCTGATGATACAGGCAGAGCATCTACAACACAAAACTAAATACAGAGAATCATATACAATGCTTTGTTCAGAACTCGTTTGCTCAAATCCCTCAGATATGGCCAAAATAACTAAATCAAGGTCCATGAGACATCTAAAGGAAAGTAAAATTCTCACAAACTCAAATTTACCATCTTAATGGAGAAATGCTGGTATTTAACAGCTCTGAAAGTCAGAGACATTTTCTTTTTGGATTAAAAATGGGGGAAAGCCAAAAGAATTTAAGACAAATTTGGATGTGTGGTCTGAGACAGCAGTTTTACCATGCTTTTCCAGCAATGTGATATGCAATTTTGAAAATCTTGATCTTACACCTCTAATTTTAGGTACCTAGATGTGAGAAGCTGACACTATGCTGACCATAGCAGATTGCTTCTTTGTACATGACATTAATTATGACTCATAAGGAATGCTCAACCCTCAGAAATATTATATGTTTAAAAATACAGTAAGATAATTAGGGTTATTTCTTTTTAAGCACAGTGTTCACAACTCTGCAAACATACTTGATTTAATTCTACCTTGATGATTGTGCTTCTTGAGTCAGTGAAATGAAGCTATAAAGTAAATAATGGAAGTACACAGATGCTGTTCACAGTCATCAGATCTGCTGTATTCACAGTAATTAATAATTGCTATGATTCCTCACTTGAAAGTCGATTTTGTAATATTATTTAGATGGTCCAGAATTCTTAGCAGAGTCTCAGTTGTGTAAATCCAACAAGCAAGTACTTGGGACTCGATTCTCATTTCAATTCCCTTCAGACAGGATTCTTTGCTGACTTACAGAACAGTATTTGCAGAATAAAGACCTTTAGATAACCTTTAACACAACTTGAACTTTCATGACCAAAGGCTAAGAAAATTATTTTTTTCGGTATTAAAATGAGCGTTCAAAGGACTATTTGAAGAAAATTAAGTTCCTTGCCATTGTATTACAGTCATCTTTATTTTTACTGCATCTTGAAGCCTGCAGGTATTCAGGAATATTCTCTATAATCTAGGAAAGGTAACTAGGAGCTGCTCTGCAGTTAACAGTTCACACAAAGGTTACATCAACCTGATTTTCAGAAGCCACAAGAGACATTTGAAGCAAGGAAAGATTAATACATATGAAAGATTAATTATTTCCATAAGCACAGAGAGAACATGTTTACATTCACCAGGTTTATTGCAGAAATCACACTTATATTTCTGATAGGAGAGAAAACCAGACATTTTCGTGAAGTAAAGAAGTACTGGCAGGTTTTGATAATTTTTCAGAGTCTAGATGAGGACAGACAAGTCTGTAATGGATATATGCTAAAGTGAGAGCAGAATTTTCAAGCAAGCTCCACCTCTAGCAGCTCCCAGCAGAACAGAAGACTGGTTGCAGCTGTGGGTATTATTCTGCTTTGAAAATCTGTCTCAGTTTTTCTAGTGCCCCCACTATTCTTCTTTTCTCTTGTTACAACTTACTGCATTAACATTTAAATAAGGTGATATATATTTAGAAAGCAGGCACTTGGAAAGAAAACAACCCCAGATGGGGACAAAAAGTCCAGTTTTGGGGTGGTTTGGTTCTTAAACGCTGTGCCTCTTGGTCAACTGCTGGGCAGAGTAAAGCCACTGCAATTCATTCGTGCCTTCCCAGTGCACTGTACGAAGCACCTCCACAAAGGATGGCATTGGCTGAGCTCGGGGCCCAAGGGAAGAGCAGGGAAGTTGCCTGGCAGACCTGATTTCCATACCAGGAATAAAGGAATAGAAAAACTAATTAATTTTACTCATAAAAAGGAAATCCATGTCAACACTAAAACAGGAAAAGGGACATTCGTTTAATCCGAGTTCATTTTTCAAAAGGAGAGAAGGGAAGCTTGTACCCTTAGGGCATCTGATACTTAAGTAGATAATTATCCTTCTTCTGCAGGACTGCTTTATTATCATGGCTCAATGAACCATTTATAAATGAAGAATTTCCCCTCACTTACCTCTAGCAAAACTGCTGCTTACATTAAGACAAGTTTCCTTTTCTCCTTTAGAATCTTCTCCAGCAGTGTCTCACCCTCTCAGACTTGTACACGCCTCACCAGCAATTGTTTGTTCTCTACCTAGCTCAGGGCCACAGCCACAATTTTTGCATTAATCACGGTTCCTACAACCTGATATTAGCACCGTAATATTTGCCACTGCAGTGGGTTGTGAAAAATATGAGCTAAGCACTGCTTGTGAGAGCTTTTGTTTCCATTGCACATCTCTGAGGGAGAGGGCTGGTTGCGACCAAGACAGGACATCTGTTTTCTTTTCTTAAATTTTGTCACTAACCTGCACTGTCACCTCAGGAAGTTGTATCTCTCTCTTTCCTCTTCCACACTTTATCTGTCTCATCTGCTTAGACAGCAATTGCTATTTGGTGCAGTGGATGTTTCCTTATTAACTGTGAGCCTCTCTGCTCACAAGGGGCCTCAAAGCGTTCCTGCAGCACCTAATGATGCACCCATAAAACATGTCGCTCTGCAAAGAGGATTTGCACTTCCTCCTTACATTACTAAAACTCATTTACAACTCAAACTAGATTTTAACTATATTTCTGTCTTTGAATGTGATAAATAATTCAAAGGCACAATCACACGCTGGAGCATCTTTACTGAACTTTCCATCATTTCAAAATAATTCTACAAAGAATAATGACAGAAATTCTGAATCAGAGCCAAATTAACATGAGAATGTAATTAGGACAACATTCAAGTTATATTTAACTATGAATATATTAAAAGGCAAATGTTAGAGTGAATTCATGGATTTGAGGTCACTAAGAAAACAACCACCCACCACAAATTTAAGTCCTAGTTTTTAACTAAAATTTTTGACACTTGGGTACTTTTTAACTTTATATCCTGGTCAGACCTTAAGCTGCATAACTGCTCTATTCACCTCAAAATTCTTCCTAAGTTTAGAACTGGATAAATTGTTCATTGCTTTCTGCAGCTACCCACTACAAACACTGCTATGGACTGTTGATGTGCTTCAGGTGACTGTGTATTAAAGATGCAAGCGAAAGTGAGCCTGTACTTATGTCTGTGTGCAATTACTCCTCAGACAGAAGCATATACTGCCATCCGAGATGCCTCAGGGCATCCAGCTGCCACTCCAGAAGGGCAGGAGTCTCCCATAAGTCCTATGTCGTAACTGTCATTCAGGTGGGAAACCTGAATCATCCTGGGGTGTCTGAAACTGCAGTAGGTGCCTATGCTTGGATAACAGCCCCCACTTCAGCAGCGGGGCTGGGCAGGACAAGGGCTGATGCCCAGCAGACATGCTGCGTGGTTGAAGACAGCATTCTGCCTTCAGAAAGTCTGAACTTTATGTTTCCTTTCTCTAAACACTATAATTAATAATTTTGTGATTTCTTCATTCATTCTGAACTGCTACTGACTGATGAAGCTTCTATTTTTAAGCTTTGATGTGCACAGCTGTTATTTCCTTCAAATTCTCTGAGTCAGTCCACATCATTAGAGTACATGCAATTTAATATGTCAACTTCTCCATTTTAAGGAGTGAAAAACCTTATTATAATCTGTAACAATACATTTCTCTCTAAATCTTGTACAAGTCTCTCAATAGCCTTACTTTTCTTAATACCTAAATATGCACACACAAATCAATATGCAAACCCGAACACACACTAAAAGCTCCATTAAAGATTCATTAGACAACTAGGAATGTCAGTATTTTTCACAGACTACCAATAGACAATGCCTTAAAACTCCAGGTATTTTAGTGGAAGTGCATAACTATAAAGCAAGAGTGGATCAGACCCACTGCACTCAAACTGAACTAAAAGCTATGGATGACCTATGTTTTCAACAAAATCTCTTGCCTTATATATTGGGCACAGCAGATCATTCCCTGCACAACTTTGGGTGTGTTTAATGCACCAGGGACCCGGAGCCTCCTCCATAATTCAAATTAGCAGCCTGTTGGTCTGTTAAGATTGCAACCTGCTTGGGAAAAGCTCGGACTTGTGGCCAAGCGCACGTGGTTCAACAAGTTTCTGAACACCAGCAGTGCAAGGATGCTTGAATACACATGCCAGCTCTCAGCCCTCAACAGCCAAGTCTGCACACACCTCTGCATCTCTCTTGCTCCTCCACTGACCTTTCAGACCGTAATAACTGAAGCCCTTTGAGACTGGCGTTCAGAGATGTTTATTGCAACGTGGTTCTGCAACGGGCTCCTGGACACTGTCAAAGCCATGTTCGACAGTGCCAAGCAAGAGTACAAATTCCCCATGGACATGTAGGCATTGAAGGATGTGCTCACACTGGAGATGATGGGTCACGACTGAAAAGTGAGCATTTGTTAACTGCAGCATGACTTACCTTGATCAGACAGAGAGGACTCAGATTCTACAAGAAAAGCAAAACACATGGCCGACACCTGCATGGTGACCACTTCAAATGAAATTTTCCTTCCACTAATACACATAGAGGGGAGCAATTTTTATTTGCTTTATATGAATTTTGACTTTGAAGCTTAAATTATTGTAATTCTGTATTTAAGGTCTAAGCCAGGCTCTGTGTTCCCTTCAGTGGGATTGTGATCAACCTCAAGAAGTGCCCATTATAAATTTTCACACACAACTATCGAGGTACACACATTCTGTAGTTCTTAAACCTTAGAAAAATCCCCTTTGGGGGATCAAAAAAAAAAAAAGAAATCCCAAAGAGGTTAAAATTCCTTTTATGTGACAAGCTTTAGAACTAAACACAGCTTTTTCCTGGTTAAGTCCATTAATTTGCTATATAGAAACATACTTTCAGTTTTGACTCTTGTTTTATTCCTGAATTTGAACTTCAAACAGAACAATTCAAAGCTTTATAAAGGAAAAAATTAAAGGCTCTCCAGGTACTGACATTCTAACAATAGGAATAAAGTTCTTTTTTTTTTTTTTGTCTTTTTGAGGAACCACTTAAAAACATTAGAATTGACAGGTTTTCTTAAAATGTGAGCCTTTAAAAGAACAAAATACAAGGGGGAAAAGGCAGAATATCTAAAAGTGAACGGGTAATTGCTTCTGTATGAAGCTGCTGGTTTTCACCAATAGTAGCTTTCTACACCATTTGTTGCAAAATTTCTTAACTCGGCTAGATTATTTATTTTCAATGTGTAACACGGTCAAGAATCCATAGTTCACATCAGAATGGAAATACTGTTCCTGATCATTTAAAAAGTCTTCCATCTCACAACAGCAGAAGAGTCAAACTCAAAATCTCAAAAAAACCCCAAAACCAAAGAACCCAACAAACAAAAAACATATTTTAAAGATTAAAAGTAATAGTTAATAAATTTGCCAAAACTTGAAAAAAATCTTAAAATACCTATTTTTAGCATTCTAATAGTTTACATAACAAGTAGTCTAGTTCATAATAAAAATTTTCCTTAATAATTTAAATTGTGGAAACACATCAAAGCTGACTTTTTCGTTAACATTTTGGTTTTGACTGACTGGTTTTCCTTAAAAAAGTGTCCCGAACTCTGACACCTACAGATACACTATCGCTTCATGTGTTTCATTAGCTTAGGTGGGTGATTTAAAGCACAGTAACCTCTGCTCTCCCTCCAGGCTGAAAACACCACAATCACTTAGAGAGCAGCTCTCAGCAAGGAGTCCAACCTTGGAAATCAGGGTTTTGCTCATTTTAGGATTAATACAGATTAGAGCCTCTACCATCTCTGGGGAGCAGCAGGGAGCATTTGAGGGACGTGCAGGGATGGTGTCCCTTCAGCGGGAGGCTGCTCAGGGGCCAGTCCAGCCCTCGCCGAGGAGCAAACACAGAGCCTTCGCGTGGGTGCTGAGAGCTCAGGGGGCAGCAGAACCAGCTGCGGAAGACTGCAATAAATGATTATTTCCATTTATGTTATGTGCCTGTATGAAAGACCCCTCTGCACATCCATAAGCTGATGGGAATGCAGAAATAATGTGCTGTGGGGTGAGGGATTATTCTTTTGCACCACTCTGTTTTACATGAATTTGCATCAAGTGCCCCAAGCAGAGAGAATCAGTCAGACAAAGCTTCAAGTATTAAGACTCACCACAATGTCCCTAGATTCTCACTGAAAAGTGTAGGCAGGGGTATTAAATTCATCATTGCATCTAAGCAGAAGTTTTCTTTGTTTAAAAGCTCTAATTGCTAACAGAAAGAAATCCCAGAGCTCCGAAAAAACACAGGAGAGACTGCACGACTAATAAAATTCATATAACTGAAAAACAACTGCCAGTCATTTATCTTTTTTCTGCCCTTGAACAATTCTTCACATTTTGAAGGCTATGGGAGCAATTTTCCTATGTGAGGAAAACAATAATGGTTCCACAGACACTGTCTATAGGAGGAGTTAAGAAGTGAACGCACGTACATATACAGAGCATCAAAAAGCCTTTAAAAATTAATCAAATACATATTCTGCTTCATTACAACAACAATATGTCAAGGCATCTATTCAGTTCCCAGTGAACCCACAGAATTAGGGCATCCATAAAACTGCAGCAAAGCAAAGACTGGTATTTCCCCAAGCCCAGAATAAGCCCTATTGAATAAGATTGAGTGACTGAGTTTTGGAAAGAAAGCTGCAGAGGTTATTTGAGCATCTCATAATAGAAGAGGTGGAGGAGAACTCTTTACTGGGTTTTACTAGAACTGTATTTAAATATATTTCAGAAGGCTGCTTTGGTACAATACAGGAAATCATATAACATAGAACTTGCTAGTTCAGGAAAAAAACATAGCTGTGAACAATAAAGATGATTAAGAACCAAATCAAATGCAATAAAGTTACAATAAAAACTTACAAATTGCTTCAGACTATTAAACGTACACACAATGCTTTTTTATACATATATATTGCTCTGTCACATCTTAGCACTAATAAAAGAGTCATTAAGATAAGACAAATTATCTAAATAATTTAATCTTGATAAGGGAGCTCAGTACATGTTTACACTAATGCAGATGACCAGATTTATGCAATAAAATAGAGAAATAGTGGTTCCACTAGAGCCAAGAACAATCACTGCATATCTTTGACATGGATCTCTCCACACTATGATAAGTGCACTCTTTGAAGACCACATTGCAGCTTTTATACAGTGGGGTTTTTTTATTCTACCTGATCCTTTTACCCCACAGAAACTACTTAAAATAATTTTTCATGTCAATGAAACATGCAGTAATTCCACAAAATGAACAATAGAAATTATTTTACTTTCAAAAGTCAATACATCTAATTTAAATACAGATATGGCTTATAGTCTGAATCACGCTAGATAGCACACTGAAGTACAAAGTGCTGCTACACAAAGTACAGTGACTCCACAAGACAGAGGGCCACAGCAGGGAAACGCGACATTCAGAACTGTTCACTTCTCATTTAAACAAGTCTTTCGTATATTTGATATTCCCTTTAAATGCCTTTAGGGTATGTCAAGTAGGTCAACTAAAAGCTCAGCTCCTCATAGCAAGAGGTGTTTTACTGTAGGATTTGTCCTTTTCTGTAGCTCCCGGCCTCAGGGGCAGCCTCGGGCAATAGCAGGTGCCTAAGTGGAACCACAGTGAGAACAGCTGAGGGAGAGTTTGTGGCTCAGAAACACACCTCTGATCCAAGTCTCATTTGGCAGAAATTCACTGCAGATCTAAACTTACATTTGTACCAGGAATCACAGTCACATTCTTAGAATCACGTTAACCTTTTAATCTTGGAAGGTCCAAAAGCAATAACCAGTGACCAAATTGAAAATGCAGAAGTCCCAGTATGGAAGGACTTTACCGACAACCGCTGTGATGCTCTGAGGAGGTCCTGTAAAGCAATACTGCTGTACAGCAAATCATCTCAGCTAAGAACTACATCTTTATTGCTCCAGATAATGTATCCCATTTCAAAATATATGAAGAAACTGTTCATAATTACATGAAGCTATTGATGCACTGATACCAATTATAAATGTACAAGACCACTGAAAGAAACAGCCATGCCCAAAGCTGAGGGCAGAAATCAAACATTTGGGGTGCAACACTCTAAGAGTAGGGATTTGGCCTAAACACTGGAGTGATGGCATTTGTCAGAGGAACTAATATGTTCATGCAAAGCTGCTCAGGTCCAAATGAATTCAGTTTACCAAAATAACCCTGCTGGAATTGCAACATATCATTGCAACACATCCTTTCAAACACAGAAACTAAGCTCATGATCCAGCCTCTCCACCTGAGAATAGGAAACAACTTGTGAGAAAATGCTTCAGCACTGGGTCTTAATTAAGGCTGCAGCACCATCACACTCAAAAACTAATGTCATCATTATGAAGTTACATTCTAGCTCATGATTCAGGAGCTATAATGAGGGAATAATTAATGACTAAATATTAGTTATGACAAATTTACTTTCTTGCAATTTATTGAATGCCATATTCCAGGCAATAAGTTTTATTGGAAACAAGATTCAACTTGGTAGAAAGATACCACAGAATGTGCTGGGAATTAAGGTTCTGTACAATCCATAAGCATTGCTGTCCATGGTACTTGACAGTACAGTCTTGTTTTCTATTCTGGGCATTTATGGTGGGTAACAGCAATAAAATAAACAGATTAATATTTGGTGAATCTCCCTGAGATTTCTTTTGCCTAATTTTGAGGGTAAATTGGTTTGACCAAGAGAGTAAACCACTGGATTTGGAACAGCAAAAAGCCAGACCTTTATGGCAGTGTTGAAGTGCCTTGCTGCTTAGCAAGTTTCACTCCATCCTCTTCTGTTTTCTCCAGAATTAATTAACTCCAGGGAAGTTTTGTTGCACCTGGTGCTGGAGAAGCTGGCAACACATCCCTTTTCTCCAACTACCTATCAATGGCAGATGATCAAGAGCTTTATATACACTCTTTCCAACTCTGTCCTAAGTCTAGCTGAGCAGAAGAGAGAAAGACAAGCATGTAGCAGCATGTGGCTCGTTTCATAACCAGTGAAGCATCAACTGGAGGAATGCAGTACAAGAACAATTACCAGAGTATCACAGGGGACAGTGAATATGTTTGGATAATCAAGGTTTCAGGTAATTAAGGTAATTTTGAAAGTAATTTATAGATAATGAGGTACATGAGTAACAGGGAGTTTTGGAAAGCCGAATTTGGATAATTTGGACTGTCTTACATTAAGTGTATTCCTCAAAGAATATTGTAATGTACGCTGGGGTTTTCAAAATTTTTAAATGGACTAAACCACCTACCTCCCATTAATTTATCAGAATTGGTTTTCTACCTGGTTCTGCAAGGGCGTTCCGAGAACTGTTCAAATTAAGGTCAATGAAGAGCTGTGTTTGTTTTAAATTGCAAGTGCTCATGGCATATTTTGCATATTTACCTACAGAAATTGCTTCTAAAGCAACAGGATGGGCTATGCTGTTCCAGGGAACTATTCCATGAGAATAGAATGAGCCTAAATTACAAAGGGAGAGAAAGAAACACTCTTGAAAACAAAATGCATTCTACACCCCTTGCAGGAATGGCTTAGCCTTCCGTAAGAACATCAGTACCTTCAGGAACAGTCTGAACAAGAGAATCTTCTGTCTTCTGATGAAAGAGCCATTCAGCACACTTCCATGACAGAGAGGCAAATCATAGTATCTTTGCCCTGCAAGATCATATCTTTGATGCTACACCTAAAAATAAATTTCCCAGTGTATTTCCATCACTTCTTTGGAATGTTTAAAACTGCAAAGTCCATGATGATGTATGTGTATCTCTACTGCATTGGCTAATACACTGTAGAAGTGGGTATAGTAGAGAGATGGCTTTGAAAGTTAGAGAGTTTGTTCCTGGTTTTGTAGATGTTATTACTTTGCTGTTTAGCAGGGCTACTGACAACAGCACTGTCGACATCCCAAGGAGTTCTGCAATATTCACCGGTGGAGCCCAGGGGCACATGCATACTCCCCCCACGCATCCAGGAGACAGGTTGTGACCCTTAGAAACATTAACAGTTGGATGACAAGGACACTGAGGCTTATAGAGGTACTTCAAAATGAAAACGAATATAGCAATAGCCTCTTCTGCAGTTTACATATCTGGGGATTAAAACAACTGACGCAGCAAAGCAGGGAATCAGCTTTCACTCAGCTACAGTCCAGGGAAAGATGGGGTGGAAATATCAAAGACCCTGCATAGCATTTAAGCAGGGACCCAGAGGCAGTCCAACATGAAAAGAAATTATTTTAAGCTATTATTCTTTAGCTACTTAATTTTGACAACTTATTTCATACCTGCTTTAACACAAAAAGCTTGATGTCAACAAGAAAGTTCACAGACAGTGCATGTGTCAGGACAAAATGCTCCCAAAGGTGCATTTTTCCTCACCTGCCAGGGGAGTCAGTTTTGGAGAAGTCATACTTAAGGGCTGAGAAAATGTAAAAGAGATGTAGAGTACATCTTCAACATGAAACTATCCATACAAAGCACTCCTTTTAATATGAAACAAAATTCAAGCAGAGATGGTAAAACATAGCTTGCAAAGCACCCGAGACAATGAAAGCTATAAAGGAGGAGGGAATCAGAAACTAGGTCTCCTGCCTGTTTTTCACTTGCATAATAAGCTCTCTTGGATAAGGACAACAGGGCCCTGTGTCACAATTGCCTCTGTAGATCCTGTTCTAATACTATTATTGTCATTAATGCTCATTGTTCCCAGCTCTGCTGAATCTCAAGGCGTTTCAGCGTACACGGTACATAAATTCATACTCCCATCCAGGACTCCTGCAATATTCAAGAACATGGGAATGAAGAAGACAAACTAGCAGCTTAACTCTGAATAACCTTATTTTGTGTGAGTGTCATCTGAAACCATTACTTTAATGTGATTATCTGTTTTTATTATTTCCTTTCTGTGGACTTGGAATAAAGACACAACTGAGACTCTCTTAGACACGGTCATTGGCATCATTACAGTCTTTCTACTGTCAGCAGCAGAGATCTGATGTGTAAATCAAGTTACACTATAAGGGCTACTGAAGAGCAAGCACTCTTTATCATCCTATTACATACCCAAGCTAGTGCTTCCTCTGGCTCACTGAGAAAAACAGACTGTTTCAGTTCCTTTACATAACCAGAGGAGTTCTTAAGGCACAGATTATTGACTTAGTGGAATTTTATCATGTCCCAGTGTACCAGGGGATTTTTAATCCAGGAATTCTTTACATGATCTATTTTCATGGCTCCTTTTATTGTCACAGTCTGTCATTATAATGATTTGCAAATCCAGAACCAGCCTATGCTTAGCTCCTTAACAGGTGCTCAAGAAGGAGAGGGGGAGGAGGCATCCCCCTCCTCATTTGCCCTCTCACACTCCAAACCCCATCACACACAGTGTGACAAAATCCCTGCAGGGCTGAGCACAGCAGAGAAAGCTGTGTGGTACAGTGTTGGCTTTCTGCCCACAGGAGCATCTCCACATCAGCCCATCACCTTCATGAAATCAGCTGGATGGAAATGCTCCTTTGCCAGTCTCCACAGTGGTCAGCCTTAGTGGAGAGGCACAGACCATCCATCCACCTATTGTTGAAGAGCCAAGTCCAGGAATGGTCCGCTGCCCATCATCAGTTGCTATTAAAAGCCACTGATGTTTGCTTTCCCTGTTGACACTATTGAAGGCAGCCAAAGATGTTCATACCTAATACAGGGTCACTGCTGAGTAAAACAAATGTTCCAGAGCAGATGGGTAGTGTCACATAACTAGCATGGAAAGACCCTGAGTGTCTTGTAGTTGTGAGATGAACAAAAAGTCAGCTGACAAGGGGTATGAAAGGATGTTTGCAGAAGTGAAACATTCTGTATTTCCATTTGTGGGATTCAACATTCCACTCCCTTCTCCAATTTATAGTTTTAAATAGAAACATCCATATGGACCTCAATACCTGCATGAAGCTCCCTATGAGTTCTGTACAGTGTGAGAACTGGGTTCAAGGTCATCAGATGCTTTAGGCTGGGATCCATTAAGGCAAGCATCTGATTTTATGGCACCTCAGTCATTACAACCTCCCTCACCCTCATAAACAAATATTTTCCCTGCCTCTTTTGGTACCAGTGTGGCAATCTGCAAGACCTCTGTGCACTCCAAATTAATCACAGGTGTAAAAGGCTCACTGGAGCACATCTGAGTAGCTGTTAGAGCTTCACAGCATGTCTACAGATCCCCAAAGATTTGGGCTGTGATCTCTGGTTTGGACCTTCTTGTGTTATCAAAATACAAGCTGATAACAACAATATGTCACTGCACTTATTGCCAGCAGAGAGTTCCCTGGAGGGAAGAAAAAAATGGTTAAAATCTGACATGCTATCTGTGTTAAAAAAGAAAGGAAATTTATGCAAAAAAAAACCCTAAAAAATAACAAGCAAACAAAAAACCAACAAGGAAAGATGACAGTATTCCAAGGCACCCTGGATGTGAGGGAGAAAATTGATGTTGAATTTGGTATCTGCAAATGAATTTCCAGAACTCTGTTTCTCCCTTAAATTACAGACACACAGCATATCTTGGGGGTTTATGACCACCATCAAAGCCATCTTGCTGAGAAATGTGAATTTCTTTCTCTCTCTGAAGGTCAGAAAGTAGATATCCCATATCTAGGGGCTGAAAGAGCAGGAACATTTGGTACTGCTCCAAATGAAAGCATCTCCACTGTCATTTGTGCAGCTTCCTCTTGCTAAGCTGCTGGATGTGAATCACTCAGCGACCTCCTAACATGTCAGTGATGGCAGCGTACACTGTTAGAAAACTCAGCCTTGCAAAAGTGATGTGCATGCTTTTTGCTCTGGAAATCAAACACATGTTCTCTACAGGGTCCCCTTGAATGTGTGTCTGCATTTCACATGCAGCCCCATGCTGACACTTTCCACTGGTGGGAAAAACACTTGTGCATCCTCTTTCCCTGGGCTTTGTATTACTATCTCAGGATTCTTATCAGGTCACTCAGAAACCAGTGGCACAGTCATTCCTGGCTGCATGTCACTGATACAGAATGGGAGACACAAGATATGCCAAAGCATAAGCCAGCAAACAGCAGTGTAACTAAAAAAGGCAGAAAACACTGCTTTTTTTGGTTGTTTATAGGAACTTCAAAGTTCTCCTCAGTTATAAATCATTCTGAGCTACCAGTCTGCCTAAGGATGGCTGTGCTTTTGAAGGTGAAAGCTTGAAGATCAGACCTTGGGTGATAAAAAGAATGTTGGTCCCACTACAGACAAATTCAACTGCAGAGGAGATAAAATGGTGTCCAAAGATAGGACAGATTAGGCTGAGATGCTTTTGCCACACAACCAGTCACCAAGAGATAAAAGTGCTTCCATAGGGTAGATTTTTCAGTAGGAGAGAATTAAACTCTCTTAAACCATATTTCCAATCAGAAGAGTAAAAAAAAAAATTCCATTTGCCTACCACTTTCTTAGGACACTTGATCAGAATGGAAATTTAATGAACAAAAACCCCAACCTTTCAAACCAAACTTGAAAAAAAATGTTAAACCAATAGTGAACAATTTAAAAACCCCCATGCAGCCATAATGCCAGATCCAATTATATTTGTACTACTAATCTATATGTGCAAGATAAACAAAGGTATGAATGGAGATGAGAAGCCAAAGAACTATAAGAGGAAAGGGAACTTATTCTATAGAAAACATGCTTAGGATGTCCTCAAAAGAGGAACCAAAAAGCAATTTAGTGTTGTTCAGTATCTTCTATTCCAGCTCATCAGATTGTGTATGAAAACAGAGGGATGGCTCATAAAACTTTCAGGCAAACTATGCTTAGAAAGCATTAAAAAAACAACAACAAAAATCAGCCTTTTCCTGGGGAAAAAAAAAAAAAGAGTGATTTGTATGCAAATATACCCCAACATTTGTCACCAGAAATAGAAGATTTTGAAGTGAGAGAAGGTTTTTTGAATATAGTTTATCACTGCTTTGATGGAGTGAGATGCCAGCTGCAACATTGCTGCTGTCTCCTTTAATAGCAATTAGAAGGATGGAAAATGGAGCAGTAGCTTGTGCTCCCAGGCAGAGCTGACACCACACATGTAGCACAACTTTGACACCTAAACCTCCAGTGGCAGCAGCCAAGACACCAAGAGGCCTGCATTTAGAAGTAAAACACTAGCCTTACTGGCAACCTCTATGACCCGAAGTATTACAAAATTCATGAAACACTCAGTATTACTTATAACAATGTTTTCCAATGGGAGGAGGAATGTTTGAATAAAGCAAAAAAGCAAACTCTGCTGCTGAGAAAGAATGGTCTAACTTGTGTCACTTTACATGCTTTAATCTTTTTTCAGTTTGTTCAGAAGAGTGTATTTACCCCTGGGCATCTTGGACGGTTTCACTTGGCCCTTCCAGCCTTCCCAGGGAGGGGACAAGCCTTCCAGCACACTCTAAAGGTCAACAGGAGCTCAAAGACAGAGCTCAAAGCCACGGGGGTCACTTAGAGAATGCCTTGACAGCAACTCTGTCTTAGAGATCTTAGATTTGGAAACATTTGATAACGCATCTGTTCTTTTTAATTACACGCTCTGCATTTTTTATCTGCACTTATAGAAATCCTAAAATAATGAAATACTGGAAAGAGAAGCTTCCTCCTCTCCCTGTAATTTTGACCTCAACAAGTACTCGAAAATTCAAAACACTTGCTCAGACTTAGAAAACTATACAAACTTACAGATGCTATCACCATTGCTCTGCAATAGTCAATTGCTAATTGATTTCCTTTAAACTTGTGTAAGTTATAGATATATAGATGTGTACGTGCATTGAAACTCAGAGTATGCTTCCTTGTTCAGAACTCCAATATCAAAACATCTACAACCTCCCCAAGTGTGCTCTAGGACAACCTACAGGACAAAAGTAAATCAGTTCTAACAATGCAGAAGAGATTGCTAGAGTAATGAACATCTTAAAATATTGTTTTTAAAATTATTTTCTCGCCTTAGCTCACAAAGCCACACAACAATTGTGTTTTAGAGGATGACATTCTGAGACTGACACTGATCTATCAAAAAAAAACCAAAACAAAAACAAAAAAACCCCACCGAACTTTCCAAAAACTAAAACTCTTGGAGGTTGACCTTATGTGCCTGCACTTACACCTCTGCTTCCTCTGTTTGCATGTTATAAAAATTCTTCAGCAATAAAAGTCGCAAAAGGTGAAGGCTAAAGTAATTAAACATCATTTTGAACACATCAGAGAACAAAAATGTTCCCACTCTGGCAAGTACAATGCAAAAGAATACATCTGCACATAATGGCAAGCAAAACACTGTGGAAGCAGATGTCAAGAAAGTGGTTTACCTTGATTCAGATTCCTCAAGGGGAAGGATTCCAAAATGTATTTTCTGAGACACGGTTTAACACTGATGCACAAGAGGCCGAACAGCTGGGATATTTGCAGCCCCCTTCTCCCGCACACCCGTGTCGGTGGTAGCACATCCAGCTCACTCACCCAGCATTGACACAGGCAAGGAAAACAAGCATCGCTGGTTGTGCTGCTGACACATGGGAGGCCGAGCCCAGGGAGTGGATCCATGGGCAGCCAGGAGCTCCAGGGCAGGCAGGAGGATGCAGCAAAGCAGGACACAGCCCTCCCCTGGTGTGTCACACCTTGGCTGTGCCCTCACTCATCCTCCCCATGCTCGGAGCACAAATCAAGCCATCAGGAAAACGAAACTGAAATATCCAGCATACTCCATTATGTAGCTTTCACTACAAAAACGGGTGCATGCACAGCACAAGCCCCTCTAGCGCTGTCAGATAAGATTTAGAGCCCAGTTCCTCTGGCATGGGACACACAAATCTTCTCTAGCAGCTATAGCAGATCTTGACTGACAGCAGGAGCGGCACACTGATATAGTTTGTAATGCACTCAAAACCACACAAAGCAGAAACAGTTTGGGGACTTCAGCTTTACAAAATAGTTTTGCTATTCAGTAATGCTAACCCTTGAGATTAAATAAAAAAGGCAAAAAACTTTTCCAAGATAACTTTCTTAGCTAAAAGAATGCTTTAAACTCTCCCCAAAAAAGTAGAGAAGAAAGGAGCTTGGGATCCATACATCCTGCTGCACATAATCCCCAAACAGGCTATGTGCAATAAGGAATATATTATTATTTAATACTTTTGCCTTACATAATTCAGTACAGCACTGGATGTTGCAAAACCTTTTAACCCCTACATTTTTTTCCACTCTCATTTTCCACAAAAACTGGTGACTTTTCTCTAAGGAAGTAAGATATACAAGTTAATAACTGAGTAGCACTTCATTCTCACATGATAAAAATTCTTTAAAAAAACAAACCAGGAGAAATCCCAAACAGAAGAAGAAAATCATTACTGCTAGAGTTTCAACAGAGGGCAACAAAGATGGCCTCACTTGGAGCACAGCCCTTCACTCAAAAGAGAAATCAAGGATATCTATTGCATCTTGTACAAATGCACCTTGGAAACCACAGAAAAAGTAGTTGTAACACCGTGTCAGGCAATGTAAATATGCAGGCAGGTGTCCAATTACTTCAGCTTTAAAGATCAGTGTAGTCTCTCTTTATAAGCAGACAGGGCACACACAGGTTTTGATACACGCTCTTGATGTATTTACCTTTGAAATCTGGCACTGCTGGGGACTGTTGTTGTTCAACCAAAGTGTATGTATGCAAAAGCTGGATCATTTTCATCGTGCTGTGTGGTGTATAGCTGCGCTTTTCACACTAAATATCTACACTGCTGAAGAAAATGCCCTTTTTCTTTTGAAGTAGGAGAGTACAAACCTCAAAGGTTCATTTCTTTGCAAAGACTAAGGCCCTGATGAGCATAAGCAACACACTCTATTACAGTAGCTCCAGAGTTACACGTGAGTATATCCAAGGCAGATCTTTGTCAGTACATCTCACAGCACATTGCAGAGAATAAAGTTGGTATAAACTATTCATTCATATATTACTTCATATTGAAAGATATATTGGTGACCTTATCCAGCATGACTGTTATAATAGTAATAAAACTGAATCTTGGAAGATGACACTTCTGGTCAAAGTAGTAAAATATGACCTTATGCTATTCAACATTGACATTTATTATATTAATTCAAACACAAAAACTGCATTAAAAGGATGTTAAGTGCCTGACTTTCAAGCACAACAGCTAAGAAATTTGCTTCTTCATAACTCTCCATTTCACTTTTTACCACTTCAACACATATGGCACAAAATCTACCAAATCTGGTAGTTTAAGCTCTTTAAATAAAAAAATCTGCCTGTAGCTCAGCCACAGGGATCATGGCAGGGGTGAATCTACAGTGTTCATACCTGGTGGCCCTCAATATAAAAACAGAAGTGAGATAAATCCTCAGAGTCAGGAACTGATCAAAGAGCTAAATGCAAAACACTGACCACCAGGCTGCAACAAGCATGACATTTTTTACAGCTATTTTCAATACTGCAGCAGCATGTCCATTTCAAACACAGAAAAACAATCCAGTCTCAGGTCAGCAAGGAAGATCGAGGATTCTGCAGTCCCACATACCCTGAACTCCCACTGATTTCACTAAAAATACAGGACATACAGAGAGAGCAGCATATCAGAACAGAGATGTGCACTGCAGATCTCAGAACAGAATGAGGTCTACAGCTATTTTGGGATATAGTAGAAGTTGAAAAGTAGAGCTATCTGGCATTCTTTTTTATTTTTCTGCCGCAGTTACTGTTGATTCACAAGTAAATACTTTTCAGGGTTACAAAAAAATTACTGGTTAGAAAAAAAAGAAAAAAAAAATTCAAAGATTCCAGACACTAAGTGATCTCAGATCAGACAACAATATGGGGATTTGAGCATTTATATGGAGCCTGGTTATTCTGCACACAGATCTGTCTCCTGTTATGAGTATCTTGACTGTTCTGTGCTGCTTTACACACTCACAGTGATTTTTAATGAGGAATTCAACAGCCATTTCAGTAACAACATATAGAAGGACTTCAAGCATTTTTTCTCAGCACAGAACTCTTACTTTCTGGCCAGCCTAAATTTGCAAATATGCCTAATTCTGAGAACTAAATGGGAACATTAATGCCTCCCACTATGTTGGCAAGTTGCAAATTTTCAGACAGAAAGAGAAAAATGGTGGATTTTTATAATCCAAGTTGCATAATCTGTCAAGAACAATGATTTGCGTCTGGCAAAGGCTGATATGCATTTTTAGCAGAGCTAAGCAACATCAGCTCAGAGGAGAGAGCAAAATCCCCCCACCTGTGGGCCAGGCACCGCAAAAGG
>JAWWEU010000023.1:8389940-8408976 GCA_035583155.1 Acropternis orthonyx | reverse complement strand
CACACCCCCGGGGGGGGGGAGAGAAAGCAAAAGTGGCTTTGTCATCAGGGTGGCAGACAATGACATCTATTTCATTTCAGTAACCTAGAATACAGACTTTGCTTTTTTAGGCTACAACTGACAGAGCTGCAGCTCTCCTGTAGTAAAGGTGACAGCTCATTTCAACAGCAGCTTCCCCCCAGACATCCCTGGGTATGCACACCAGGCATACTCTCCTCCCACACCCCTCCAGCTTTGCTGCAGCATCTCAGTGGCACATTTGTGCAGGTCTCCTGGAGCGCTCAGTGTCTATGCCGATCCCTTGATTTGGTTCCCTTCCCCTCTCAGAGGGTCAGGTTCTCTTACCCTTTTTTTTTTTTTTTTTTTGTTAAAATGCATTTTTGACACATTTCAGCGGGTTTCTCCTAATCCACCCATATTCATGCCTCCTCTTCATATAAGGTGCTCTTTTAACAACATGTGATGCACAGCAGGCCCCAACACCTGGATATAATAGCCTTCTTTCTTTGCTCTTTACCTCCTCTCCTACATTATTTGCATCCAACTATGATCCATTTCCTCTTATTTAAGAGGGCAGAAATGTGACTAGTACGGCATGTTATGAACTAGAGTATTTCACCAAAAAGTCTGCCAAGCCCTCCATGGCCAAACTAATTATAACTGTGCTCTCTCTGGCTTGACGAAGCTAAATGGGGATATACAAACTGCGTTTGTAAATAGAAAAACATGCAAGTGAAAAACGTTCACATGGAGAAATATGCATCCTGCATCGAGGCTTCGGGAGCAGCAGTTTATAGACCCAGTTACTACTACATGCATTTTAAATTCCAGTGCCTCCTCAGTATTCATGAAGTGTACCACAGTTCAATAGTTGTTTTCATGAGTTGTGCCTTCATTAGGTGAACAACATTAAACACCTGGGATACTGTTCAAACTAGTCCTAAGGGGCAAATTTTCATGACAAATGAGCTGAGATAAATTTTACAACTGAAAAAAAAAATCTCAATTTTGCAATGGTAAATTTACTACTTGTTTCAAAGAAATAAAGCAACAAAAGACACAAACTTAATATTAATATTACTTCTACAAAATCCCCACAAAAAAGCTTTCAGTTGGCCATGCAAATAAGAATGCTTTCAAATACCAGAAGGAGAATAAACATTTATGACATGTGCCTTTTTTTTCTCCCCTCTTTCAAGTTAATGGGGTTAATTCCCCACTATCTTTGCAGACTTCTCTATGTTCATTAGCAGCATGGCTTCTTATGCCTAGCAGTATCTTAGAGATGTTGTTAAAATCTGTTTCTTTTTTTTTTTCCCTAAGGCCTCTAGCATGCCTGTTTCAATTCTTATTTGGATAATGTTCCACTGGAGATATTGTCAGTTGTACATTTTTATCTACCCTCTCCCTCCCAGGGAGCCTTCCTTGTTCAGCACTGAGCCAGAAGTGCCTCAGCACATGCACAGTGCTCTGGCTCAAACAGCCACAGGTGTTTTCCCACCCAAAAGCTTTGGGATAAAACCTAATTGCAAATAAGTCCTCTTGCCCTGCAGGCCTGCCATGACTTTCCACAGCTCTGGCCATCCCTAATGCACATGTGGGAATAGCTGATTTTCCTCTAGGTACTGCTTTCAGGACTGAGAAACAGTTTGTATATGGGGTTTTCTTCTCTCTACTCACAAGTGTCCCTGTCCAAATGGGTGTTAATGTTGACAGCCTACTGAACTGTAGAAGACTTAAAATAACTCAGACTGGAGGTCTGACAGTTCAGGACTTGATATCACTCTGATACCAATGTCATACAGTCAGGAAAACTGCCCAAACCTTGCTGGTTGCCTGCACTCCAGGCTCTTCCAGCTGGTTCCATACAATCCAGGCGGCACAGCAACCTCAGTCCCATGCCCTGCACAGAAATACTGACATTGTCACCTACACCGTGAGCTGACACTCATGTCAGAGGCAATAAGGACATGGAGATGGACTTAAACCTACATTTTGTTCAGACACCAAGGTCATAGAGATGACATGCTGGAGAGAAAGAAAGGACAGGGAGAACCCTCCTTCTACTCCTACAGCTGCTGGAATCATATGCAGAAAGATTCAGCCTGTGGTTCTTGCATTTTGTGTCTCCTCCCAAGCACTACAACAGTTGAAATAGGAAAAAGCAGCTTCATTTTCAGATAACTCTAACAGTTATTATTTTCGTAAGCCTTTCTTCTAGCTTATTAAGTCACAGTTTCCTCCCCCATCAATGAAACCATCACAGTAAGATAATAAGAATATAAGTCTAGTTGAGTAATTTGTGTAGATGTACAAACACCCCTAGCATGATAGAAACTCTCAAGATATTTTCTTCTCTGCCTCTTTTTACTGTCATTCTGGTTTATTTTGCCCTAAACAATCCTCCCTCAAGAGACCTTGCAGCTCTCTTCCAAGCATCCACTGAGCCTTTCATACCTTAATAAAACATAAAAATTAAAGCAATGAATATTAGAAATATCCATCTTACTCGATTAGCTACTCCAAAGTGGACTGTAAACCTTTGAATGTGGTCGGCTAATCCCATTAGCTGGTCAAGCAATTTTCTCTACTGCTTCTAGGAGTACAGAGCTCACTAGAAAATACATTTAGAACCATGCTCCCCCTTTAGATTAGATTAAGCTGCCTATAGAAGTCCAAAGTGTTTCCCTAAGGTTTAAGACCCATATAGTAATCCCTGTATTTTTCACAATTCAGTGGGTAGGCACTGCTCCTAAAAATTACTACAAGCTCGGTTTCACTTAAAGGTTAGATCCTCCTCCAAAGTACCAATTATTGTGGAATTACCGGCCAAGGGAACAAGGACTTTCTTTAAAGGTTACTAAACTGATCTTTTTCCTCGTAGTGAGAAAGAATTCCCCCCAAATTCAGTTTATTAGCAAATTCGAGGAAGGCTTAAATAGGAGCAGAGTGGCTCCTCTGGGGTGTGTTTCAATGGCTGCTGGCCCTTGCTGTGCGGGAGGCTGCAAACTGTGACTCAAATCTTCCCTGTGCTGTCCCCATTCATAAGGACTCTGGTTAATCTCTGTCAGCTCATGCTTCAAGCCCTCCTTGAAAGGACAGGGGAAGTGAGGAAGAACAGCAAGGGTCTTCCTCCTGCACCCAAACATCTCCATCTGGTCACCAGGGAACCTCTGAGAACACATCCCCCTTCCCTTCTCACCACTGAAGACCAATTCCCTGCCAAAGTTGGTTAACGAGTTCAAAGCACAGGCATCCAAGGAATGCTTCGATCTCAGTCCAGTTTTTGTCTTGGTTTGAAGGTAGACAAGATGGTTTGTTCACAACACCATAGGGCATTTTATCTGCAAAGCCATGAATACCTGCAATGTCTGCTCTAAACCAGGATGTAAGGGCCCTTATTGTCATAAATGAAACATTTTCATGACTGGTACACAAGTGAGGGCTTCAGCAGAAAGAGGATGGACTGCAGAAAACATGTCACATCACAGGTATGCAGAGAAAACAAGTGTGCCATTTGCCCAAGAAAGGAGATAAACAGAGCTTTGATGGGTAGGTTCCTAATAATCCCCACAGAATTCTTTAAGAAGAAATGCATTCAGAAACAATTTTGTCTGCTTTGAATAAGAAGACCTGTTTTTAAAAAGTCAGGCACACCAAGCAGAGCACACACAACACAGAGGAAAGCACACAGCCATGGCTCGCAGTCACTCACTCAGCCCAGCACCAGCTCAAGGAGCAGACGGACACCAGCACAGCTCCCGGAGTGCACAGGGCCCTGCACAGCCACACAAACCTCCAGCATGGGAGGGGAGAGGAGTGTTTGCCCCGAACACCTGCCCGCACTGAGCAGTGCAATGTCCCACTGATGTGGCCAAGCAGTCCCACGACACGTCACAGCTGCAGCTCTGACCCACCCTGGGCAGTGCCACAGGAAGCTCTGGCACTGCCAAGGCAGTGGAGCTCTGTCTCTAAAGCAGCTGCTGAGCACGTGCATGGTCGGGCTGTTGTTTCACCAGCCCCAAATCCAGACGAGTCTGCTGCTGCTGTGTGTAATTTGGAGTAGTCTGGGAGCCAAAGCACCACAGCCTGGAATCGTGTTGTTTTCAAACTTCAACCTTTGTCACCTCTGGCCCTCGAAGAGTCAAGCTGAGATCTTGCACCATTGAGGATCTGGATTAAGACGGACCAGTTGGTATGAGAAATGATGGACACTGAAAGCGCTGAGTCCGTAAACTGGGCGACACAAGTAGATTCATCTCATCACAGGAACACCTTTTATCTACTTAGCAGCATTTGACATGTTAAGGGAGCCAACACACGTGGAAGAGAATGCATTTCAGTCGGTGACATTTTCACTACAATACTGAGTTAAAAATGCATTAGCAGTAACTTTCCATCTATCAAAAGCACGAGGCAGGAAGCAACACTTGCCTGGCAAAGTCTAAGAATGCTATTAAATGTGCCGGGGGCCAGACTCCATCCTTTTTTTATGATCCATTTGCATAAGTAGGACATTTTCACATAAGTCTACATGGCTCTAGGGCAGCATAACTTGCCACCTCTCTACCTGACTTCTACTTGCCTGACTACCAAGCATCAAGGACTGACTAAATGTGGTTTTTATAAAAGACTTATACCCTGACCCATACAATATTTGCTCATTATCTGAATGCTTATAACATATAATCAGCAAATAATTACAAAACTGCCAGGGATACAAAGCTACCACACATCAGCTGTTCACAGTAGCTGTACAAGCACATATTGTCAGCCCTCAATGACTACAAGGGACTTCGCTTGTACTCAAGGAAAGAATATTCCTGTTCAACAATGAGGTCTGAAAAGCCCCCACATGCTGATGTGTGTCCATCTTGCCACAGACTTGCCTTTGATTTGCAAACCCATGAGCCACCCTGTCCTCCTTGCTCCTTTCCTGTTACACAGAAGCAAAGATCACTTGCTGTGCCGCAACAGCGGCTCATACTTGCAGCTCCCCACCAGTGCAAGAAACACAGCTCACGTGAGACCAGCAGAAAGCTGAGGATAAAAGGAAATAAAATACCACTCCATAAAATGCCATCTTGTACTGACTCTGAACTGCTCCATTCAGAGAGGCCGTGAAGTTGGTCACAAAATGCTAATAGTTAAAAGCACCCTGAACTTGCATCCATCCAACATGGCCCAACGCTGCCCACGTGCCCAGGCGTCTTCTGGTTTGGCTGCCAGTGCTCCATCTGAATTAGCTGCTACTTCCCAGGGGCTTCTGTGTTTATTCAATAAACACTGGAGTCCAGCATCCTGTGTTACACAGTGCACTCAGTTAACTTCTATCTGCATATTTAGTTCTCTGCAGAAGACTTGTGTCAGAGACTTT
This sequence comes from Acropternis orthonyx, assembly GCA_035583155.1. Taxonomy (NCBI): domain Eukaryota; kingdom Metazoa; phylum Chordata; class Aves; order Passeriformes; family Rhinocryptidae; genus Acropternis; species Acropternis orthonyx. The sequence goes on along the minus strand of JAWWEU010000023.1, from coordinate 8,403,599 downwards.
CAAAGAATCTTCTTTGAAGAGGTGTAAGGTAGGAAGCAGCTGCAGGCACACTTGCTCCTGCTCTCTGTGGGAGGAAAGGAGGAGGACAGGCAAATATGCTCAGTGTCACTACTCTGTCTGCTATTCTAATGAACGCTCCTCACAGCCGCCTTTCTGATGGAAAGCCTGCAGTTTCTTTACATAATGACTTCAGAATAAATTGCATGGGGATCAGAACAGAAGGAAAATTATAACTTGCAAGTACAGTTCCCCCATCAAAGGTTTCTTAGTTACTCCTTTATTTGGATTATCCTCACCGTGTCTGATGATACACAAACGTGTGCAGTGCCTTTACCCCAACCAGCAGCTACTCTGGAGTAAAGCCATGTGTGTGTGGGCAGCATTCAACGTAGCCAAGTGCCCAGCTGTGAACAGAATAGAAACAGGTTTCCTTGCCATTTCTTCAGGATCCCTACAGATAATCCTAAAGCCTGTTATCTGACACTGAATTTTAGACACTACTTGAAAGCAGCTCACAACTTCAGGAGTAAGTAAACTATCTTTTATTTCTTCTTTAGATGTCCCTGTTGAGTGATATTCTTTAGGAATTGTTATGGGCATCTAAGGACTTGGGCAACGTAGGTTCTTCTGAGATAATGTTGTTCTTGCAGTCAGTGAGATGGTCAAGAGCTGCTGCAAGTGCTGCCTGGTAGCACTTGGAATGGCAAACCTATTTCTATTAGCAAGGGCAGGGGAAGGACCTGAGAGCAGAGTTTAGAAATGTTGTAAGCAGTCCAGGCAGCTTCCTGCAGACAACATTTCTCAAGATGCTAAAAAAAGAAGTATTTCTTCTGTTCTTGAATCCAGTAGACACTGTGGGGTGAACCAAGGGAAAATTCTCCCTGGGTCTTAAATATGACAACATGAGAGTCAAACTCCTCCACTCATTTCGTGCTACACTTTGTGCTCACTTCACCTAACTTTAGCTATCTAAATATTAGAATAGTTTAAATGTGTTTAAATCTAGTTTATACCCAGTCCTCAGGGGAAAAAGCAAGACTTCTCTAGAAAGCAATTTTCTTGTCCTATGGCAGCTGTCTCAGGAAACCAGGATAAATTGCCTCCTGGAATTATCTGCTTCTTTTCAGCTTAGATGACTGCCAGGGCTGACCTATGAGACAGAAAAGGACTGGATAATCACGAGGTGTTGCAGGCATGAGGGGATATGGTGTCCAGCAGGCAGAGGATGAAGATTGCAGCTTGGCCCAGGAAGTGCAAGGTTATAAGGGTTCCTGACTTTATCACTAGGATTGTTTTCCTGTCAAGGAAATCAGTGTATCAGGACAGCAGCCAGGTATGCAGTGTGGGCTACAGAGGCTGTAAATAATCTGGGAGTAGATTTTTCTAACACTCAGATTAGGTACTGTGTCCAGGTTTGCTCAGTGTTATAAGGTCATCCTCTTTATTATTTGCCTCACTGTGTGATCTGCAAAGATGAGTAGTAAGAGTCCAGTGCTTTCAACCTGACCAGTGATAAAAATGCTAAAAGTGACAAGTGATACCAAGTTGAAGGATACGTGGAAATTTTACATAAGTATAATCAGCTTTATCGGCGCAACTTGTAATCGAATTTAAGTCTGCCCAGCCAGTCCCATAAGAGCCATTTGCTACAAACTTCGAGTGATAAGTATCACTTTATTTTCCCTTCATCAGCATTTTTAACTAAAATTTACATCAGTCTCTCAGTTATTTTGTCATAAGAGGCAAACTTAGAACTTTTAAATAGCAGCACAACATTAGATTTGCTCTATTCTTCTGGAAATCACACAGTCTGAGTCTTATTAATAGTCTACATTAATGGTCAACTCTTAAAAAGTTTAAGAATGCAAGCTACATGCTAAATGTAATAATGGAAAACAAACAAAGAAAATAATGTCTCACTTTTTCTTGAGTGCCAAATTACTTCGCAGTATTTTAATTTCCTAACTTATCATACCTGTTCAATCATTTTCATGTAAAAGTGGACTAATAAGACTTCCAGGCTTTCTGTCTTTTTCCTTCGCACATCATGTTTCTACAGGTCATAGTTCTGATTTACAACAAAATACTGAGCACTTGGGTCATTTAAAGTCTCACGTAATGTTGAAACAGGTTGTGATTTTTCCAAATTATTTCGCAACAGATCATAGTGTAAATTGTAGAAAGCAATTAAATTTACAGCTCCACCCCCATATAAAAGTTACAAAATTGCCATAGACACCTAGCTATATATTTAATCACTGGTATATAAAGCTTTGGGGAGAAAGAGAGAACTCAAGCAAGCAAGAAGCAGAGTGGCAGATATATTTGCAGGAACCACATACATGTCTAGATTGATAAAGATATCTGTCTGCACAGGCATTTATTTAACAAAAAGAAACAGATAAAATGTGCAAAGAGGAACAGTAATTGTAAATAACAGTCTCTTGCTCTCGTTTCTTTGTAAAATTAGTCAATTTGATTTCTGAGGTCTTGATCTACATTTTCTATTGCAGACTATTTATTTAAAACACAAGAAGTCAAAGCATCTACAGAACTTCAGTCTATTAACCTTGGGACTGGCAGCTTATTAAAAGTCATAGGTTGAGTATTCCAATTATCAGCCAAGGAGACAGAAAGAAACAAATTAAACACTGTGGCAAACAACAAGGGTCTGGTGGCTTACCACATGCTGTAAGATCTTGTTTTGTCTAATGCCTAGTATTTTAGAATGGAGTTCTCAGAGGGCTGGAGATTGGGGATATTGGGCTCTTATGCAGAGATTCTTCTATGTTTGTCTCTGGTATGTAAATTCCTGCACTCCTCAGGGATGCAAGCTATTAATAGAGATCACAAGGACTGAGAAAACTGCGTATTTCTTTTTGGGTACTGCTTTAGACTTTGATTCTCTTAACATTCATACACACATTAAAAAAACCTCAACAAAACAACTCACAAACTTGCAGGACCTTCAGTGTGCAGGTGTCCATACCAAAATGCAGGCTGCATTTCCTACCTGACTTCTCACCTGCTCACGAAGCTACTTCTTCATTTCAAACTTCAGACTTCTGTGCTATAGCACAATGCTTGCTCCTGAAACTTCCCAATTCCACAGGCTGTACCATCTACAAACTTGAAACTCCTGTGTCAGACTGTGTCCCATTTCAGTAGCCTGATAAATTGTAAATATTGGCTATTTAATGTCACAGAGAGATCACAGTTGTTAGTTTGTCTGACAGAATCTCTGGGTGTGAGACAGGTAATCTATGTGTTTGCATATGTAAGAGAGCACTTGCAGGAGCTCTGTGTTTTACAGCATCTTGACTGTCTTTTTTATTACTTCCTATTCCTGTCATCTACAGAATTTTGTACCCACAATCATGCATTTATGCATGATTTGCTGTGCTTGTATCCAAACAGTTCACTGGTGGGACCATAGACGGAGCTGCTTCTGCTGAAAAACTAAGTGGCAGGAAGAAGCTGAAGCCCCTCTTTCCTCCTGTGCCAGCCTGTGCCCGCACGGCAGCCTTAGACCCTTCATAGTGAATTTGTTAAGCTGACTCAATGCGGAGAGAGTTGCATTTGCCTTTCCAGGGAAGGAAATCATGTCGAAGACTAAATATTTTTCATTCACCAGAGCTACTAACAGATTGCAGCGTGGTGTTGTTTCCTATCTGGCATTAAACAGCTGGCTTGTTGGAAACAGCACTGCTACAAATGCCTATATAGGTGCTACAGAGAAAAATTTGTGGTATGGGGTTCTTTTTTCCCCTTGAGGAATGAATAGCAAATCTAAATCTGTCACCTCCATAGATTATTATCTATATTTTATACTGATTTGGAGTATGCTGTATTTCAGCAGTATTTATCCAAATTTCAGCTCGGGTATACAGTGGATAATCATGGTCTCAGATTGAGAAGAAACAAATATCCCTAAGATGAAATGGAAAATGGAATTTTCTGCACAAAATTGGAAGCCACAACTGAGGTCATACAACTGCACAGAGCAGTTCCTGTGCCCCACTTGGAACACAAGCCCCACAGAGAGATGCCAGTTAGGGAGAATTATTACACTGCACACAAATGAGCTGTGGGAAACATTTGTATTACTCCTGAAGTCTCACAATTAAAATGCAGAATGGTATAGGAACATATGAAGAGTGCTATAAACACATAGCACATCAGCACTTTGAAGTATCTTTTTTTTCTTTATGTATCTCTTACTACTACTTCTGCACTTCAAGTCTGATATTAATTTCTTATGTCCAATCACATTGCTTAGTGACTCAGGAAGAAAAAATATGCAATATTTTTAAAAATAGCCAAAAAGCCAAGAAAGTACAACTTCTCTTCTCATACCACACCCTAAAAATACAAATAAATACTGAAAAAGGATTGTTCTGCAAAGCAAATGGAGGAGAAGCCCCCTAATGTGGAACAGCTGCACAGCACAACAGTAACAAAAGGAGTAATAAGATCTGAATGTCATCTCATAATATGATTCTCTACAGAAACAAAATACTTTATGAATAATAGAACATTCCCATTCAGAATTACAGTCTCATTCTTTTGTATTTTTAACCTCTCTTCTTATGTGATAAGGAAGGTACCCTTGACTGCTTTGTACTTCTATCCTCTTGAAGCTGAAATGCACTGGCATATCATCTATGAGGCACAGAAGAGACTTCATTAGCAATTCCAGATTCAGGATGCTATGAACTGACATCTCTAGTGTGCATCTCCTTGTCACTTTACCCTTCCTTAGCACAAAAAGAAAAAAAAAAATCCTGTCAAACACTCTTCTAGACACACGAGTCTCTAGATGGAAAAGAGTATTTTAAAACAGAATTCTTAACCAGAAAAGGTAATGAGAAACCTATAATGCACAGTTTTAATATTCCACATTGATTATGAATCTTCAGGCCCAGTGGTATTACTCTGAAGGTTTCTTTTCTTCCATACAAATACTTAAAGTAGCTGCTTAATTATAAAGAAGTCTATCTGCAGAGTACCTAGAATATTTATGAACAACTAAAACATTGTGAAAGTACTCAAGAATAGAATTACACATCAATGATGTCCACAACACCCAGGAAATACATCATGATAACCACCGAATAAACTTCTAGTTCCCTAATTCTTAGTGTACAAAAACAAGCAGTGATTTGTTCATTGAATGTCATTCACTCTGATACAAAGATGACTTATGTTACCCTACCAATCCTTTTGGCTTTAAAATACGTAATGGCCAGCACATAAACAAGAACCTGCTTCCAACTTCAGTGGGCTTGCCTCCACACTGAGCAATGGTCCACCTTGCCTCTTGGAAAACAATCCTGGTAGACCTGCTCTACCTACATGCACAGACACAACTGTCAGTCACGGAGAAACAGTACAGTTCTGGCATTACAATTATTTAAGCAGTTTAAAGAACTGGAAAATTAAATGTTCTTTTCAGCGAAAATTTTGCAAATTCACCACTTGTTTTCACCCTGAGCAGACAAAAATGAAAGCTCCTCCAAAACAAAACATCAAGAGTTTGACATTGAGGGGGTAGTTCTACATTTTAAAATAAAAATACAAACTCGATGGAAAGACTGAAAAATGTAATCAAGCAAGATGTTACATGAGAGTAATCCCATTTTTAAACACAAACAATTTGTAGTATGACATGGTAGAAATACCTATGCTTTTTAAATACTGCGGTCTGAAGACAAATCTACGTGCAGTTAAGTTTCCTTTTTATGAATTAAAATGTTAAGATAAGGGCTACTACTAAATTTGTAACAGAATCTTTACTCTTCAGGTTTATATATTGCACCTAACACTTTCATCTAGAAGAGAGATGGCACTTTGCATTCACAAAATACCATGTGAAGCATTAATCACATAATCCTCACTGTGTGCTCTGTAATTTATATCGGTAAACCCATTCCACAAAGAGAGAAACAGAGAAGCTCGACAGGTTGACCAGAAGCAAAGCTGCCATTTATGCTTAAATCTTTCTAATTCCACTCTTGACCCAGCTTTATGCACCCTCTGCACTGCCTGGGCTCTGCAAAGCCTCTGCAGTAACACACCTGCAATTTCTCAGCACTTACCGGCTGTCTCATTTCCAGATAGTTTGCTTATTCCAGAATAAGGAACCAAAGACTTGAGAATAGATTGCCTGCTTGGTCTTCTGCTACCTACATTTTTAAACTCCTGTTCTATCCAGAAAGAAATACTGGAGGACTTTACATAAGTGCAGCACCAGGCAGCAAAGGAAGCTGCTTCCACTAACTTACTCAACGCTGAGGATAGATTTCAGACACCATAATGAGTCTTAGCAATCTTTCATTGCTATGGAAAACACCCAGCACCCTAAATACCTTCCTTTGCAGCAGAAGGAAGAATGCAGCCTGCTAAATAATGTACTGCTGCCCCAGTGAAACAGCAGCTGCCAGTGACTCATCAAGAAATGCTTGATGCCGGGCACCTGTGCAGGGGCACAGGAGAGCCAGGTGGATGCCACCATCTGCAATCAGCAGCCCTGCCTTCTGCCCACCATTCAAACCTCAGTGATCAGTCCCAAAGTTCCTCGTTGCTTCAACACCTGTGAATCCAACCCTTGAGTAGGAACAGCATTCCTCTTTCTCAAAACAGAGGTTCAGAGCTGCCATCTCTTATCTCACCAAGCTGCATCATCACTTGTAAGCTGCAAGTGTGGTAGAATCTTTAAAACCCAACTTAAAAGGCCACAAACAAAAGTTAAATTTATTACAAGGCCTAGGATTTTACAGGGTGAAAGCGTTAGCAGGATTAAAAAATCCAAAACAGCTCAATGTTAGCACTTGTCAGGAACATTTCAATGTTCCTTCATTCCAATGTGTTTCAAACATTGTTAAGAGTCTGCAATGAGTAAAGCAGAGACAAATATCCTCCCATAACACACACAACTGACAAGCAGGTGTCCCTGAACATGCTTTGTTCCCCATTCCTCTTCAGGTCAGTTAAAAATTGCCTTGGTGACTGAGAAAATACACTCCAGGCTCAATCATCTGTAACTTCGTGGAGTGTTGAAGGATGTTTGGCTTCAGGTGTGAGAGCAAAGCAAAGTATTTCTGTAATGGATTTGAGCAGGTTCAAAGAATTTACAAAGAATTCTACTTGGTGAGGCAGTGAGACTGCCAGAGTATTACAGGTCTGAAGCATAACATCTAAAAACAATGTGTGATCTCCATCTCTTCAAATCAAGATATGATTTAAAATGCAATTTATTTCATTACTGTTCTCCTTGGCATCTTAGCGATTAATTTTTGTGCCAAGACTCCAGATAAAAGACTAAAGTAAACAGGATGTTCTTCCAGTCAAGAACATGCAATGACACATTTTCTCTCACACTCAGATGTGGGTTTCTCAAGATGAGAAGCAAATTATCTAAACATTTTTCTTACTCTCTTTTCAAAAGCCAACTTGGTGAAAACTAACTGAACCAACAGAATGTAAACTGATAACACATGAGACAGATCTAAACTTAAAGCCTAAGATGATAAATTTCTAGAACCAATCTCAATGCAATTTAATTTCACTTTATATTTTGTGGCTCTCTTTCTGCAATAATAGTCTATAGCTGATTATGCTTCCCTGGTAGGAGTATTGAGTCTCAAGACTGACTTCAAAAACCTAGGGAATGACTATGCAAAAATGGGAAGAGGGCCAAAAAGCAATTAATTTTTGTTCTACCATTTCATTATATTTGCACATACATGGAAATGCACAGCCAAATATCATTCCAAGGTTTTCTTTAATCAGGCAAACAAGCAATGCTCAGCAGATGTCTAGTGGGCAGCAGTCAGTGAAAAGTTACGTCTTGGACTGTGGCTTTCCTGACTGCCCCAGATCATTTGATTTCTCTTACCACAGTTTTATTCCCAACAGCAGAATCCCTGCACACATATGTAAGTACAGGTCTCTGAACTACTGATGGATTCTGATATCCCAGGCTGAGCTTTCTAGTTAGTGCCCGACTCTGGGTTTGGTTTTGGTTTGCTGTGGGGAGGGGGGGGCGGGGGTGGAATTGGCAAATCTGGGTATTTTCCACCGTGCTTACAGTTTTCTGAGAGTTCTGCAAAGTCACTGCAAAGGTTTTCAGGTAATTGGCTGAGTTTCAGGGCAGGTCCTATGGAGCTTTTTTGACTAAAGCATAGCACAATTCCAAGCTCCAAGCAGCAGATAAAGAACTGGCAATGATAGATTCCCTCTAGGGAATTGTATCTACTGATTTGAGGGGCAGGGGAGAGAATATCTTGAATAGTTCCTATAATCTTGTGACTTTAGATGATCAAGCAGATAATGTGACACAGGATGGGAGTATAAATAATCTGCATGTAACAAACAACAACTCAGCTGTTCATATCTTCCTGAAGCAAGACAGTCCAATATGAATAACAACGTTGTGGATATAATGTAAAATATAAGTGAGACAAACTTTTTAAATAGTAGATTTCATATTTCAAAGGTATAGCTAAGTAAGTTATTTCCTCCTATGCATCTAACACTTCACTAACTGTAATAGCAGCAACATAAACCAGACTGATTACATTCACAGGATACATGTTTCCAAGAAAAATTCCAGCCATTTTAGGTGCCAGTAGCTGCCCATTTCAGTTGATTAAAGAAGCAAAATCAAGCTTTTTTGTCTAAATACTACAAATTTAAATTGTAGGCCAAATTTTAAATAACTTCAAACTGGTATCTTTCTGGAAGTAGGAACTTTGTGTCCCTTTACCAGTAATTAGTCCTGAGGTGCTGCTCAACATCCCTACCACAGACACTGGTCACAAAGAAAAGTCTGATGATTTTAAACTTGCACAGGCAAGAATAATCCCTATGTGCTTTTATTAAAATACACTCAGCTGGTGAGACAAACCATATTCACTTAATGCCAGCGCTGGATCAGAACCAACCTGCACGTGCACTGCAGCTGTGACTGTCACCTCCGGCCTCACTGTGACACCGTGTTTGCTGTGATTCTTGGTCCAACGCTGTAATCAAGATGTAGACCCACACAGACACTAAGGATGAAGAAATGAGTCTTCTTACCAGTTCCATAAGGTATCTACTAGTTTACAAACCAATGGAATCCAGTTATATAATATCTTTTCAGTTATATATAATGTATTTTTAATTGCCTCTTCTAAGGACCTAAGGAGAGTGGGTAATTCATTCAGCTGTAATCACTATTAACTTATGGTATCTGGGAAGTCACTGTTAGGAATTAAAACTATTGTCTTCATCAAACTTGTCTAGAGCAGCATTGTGAGTCAAAGTGGTAGTATGAAAGCTATTTTGAGAAACACTTGTATAAGTTATAGGGATAATTTCAAGACATGTCAGACTCCTACATTTTGTAAAGTGCTCTGCCCAAGTTTTCTGAATGTCAGTGCCCAACCTTACTTCTTCCAGGTTACCCGAAATTTAATCACTTTCGGTTTAACCTGAGACTACTTTTTTCCATTATAAAAACCAGTTTGATTTGTCCACCTTCTGGGATCCTATACTTTGGTGTTTTAAAACTGTTTCATTCTTACTTAATTGCTTTCAGGCAGACTTTAGAAGGAACTCAGTACCTAACAAGCTCTCACTATGGAAAATCTTTGCTCTGTTAAAAGGCTGCAAAGAAACACAACCTTTTCATTTTGTACCCGACTGATCGACACACAGAAACTGTATTTAAGAAATTCACATTCTTATGAACATCCTTTTTGAACTTAGCTTCCCACTGTCATCTCCTGAGTGATAATTCATAGCTCAAGATATACTTCACAATACTGTCCTAAATAGTGTTAAATTGGTATTCTCTGCTCTGCTGGGCAATCTATCTAGATGTGTAAAGAAAAATCAAGACAGTCACAATTATTTATGGTTGACAGACACTGGCAACAAGAAATTGCAACATAACTCTTGGAAGCTCTTATACATCGTTTGAACAATAAAGAGATGACGTTTCATAGCAAATTGGTTATTATGATTAGAAGGAAATAATAACCACCCACAAACCAAACAAGTACCTCAGCAATCAAGTGTCACTTAAATTGCGTGATTCATTTGACGTATCTTTAATGTGAAATATATATTACTATAAAAAAATGAGGAGTACACCAACATTTCAAAGGACGGCACTACAGTACAGCCAGAGAAAAATCAACTCAAAATGAATTTAGATCACGGAATCGATATCTAGGGATTAACTAAGGATCACTGAATCCTTCATTATTGATCCACAAAAATATCATTCTTTTACTATGCAGCACACAATTACTTGCTATTTTTTACAAGTTCACACAATAAGAATCAACAAACTGTGTACTGATTAAAATTCAGTGCTGAATATGTTACAAAAGCAATTAAAGTCATCTCAAAAATGAAAGCATGTTGTTACAAAATTCATAGACTTCATGCTCTTAACCGGAGATATGAAATGCACGCTTGCTTCCTTGTCATTTCAATCTTTCTGGGGTTTTGATGCTAATTGGTCCTCTACATCTTCTCCTAACATAGAAATTGACTTCAAAATGAAAATTACTCAAGGAACTCCATGAAAACTTTTCAGTATATATTTCTACTTTATAAAGACATCTGGCTTGACTGTTCTCTGCTAAAACTCCTGTAAACAGACTACATTGTATTTGTGCATTCCAATCTCTTATTTGTAACTGCATTACATAAAAAGAACATTGCCACTCAAATCACATTGCTAATAAATTGTATCATGCTAGATTATGGTTTTTTCTCTCCGTTTTGCACCTTACCCTCAGAAAATACCAAGTGAGATAAGAAAGGTAAACAAGAAGGTATTTTTTCCTGACAACAGCATTAAACAAACCCTGATCTCCATGAATAAGCTGCATCTCCACAGCTTTTCTGTGCCAAAGGAAGCTCTAGTCTTGCATTCAGGTCTCTAAGGCCTTGGCTGAAAAACCCAGGGCACAGTTGAGTTAAATCCACCTAAAAGCTCTCGAATAATGGAGGCTTCATTAATCAGCTACACTTGGAGAAAAACTATAATAAAATATATTAATGTAAAAATCTACCACACATACAGGAATAACAAGTGCTTTAGAAAGAGATATCCAACCGGTTCGGAACAGAAATCCCTCAAAATGCCTAAACAACTGGTTATCTGTGTTATTTTCACTGTAATAACAATTATTGCTGTTTTATTTGTGTCAGAATCCCACAGGGATTTTTGTCAATGAGTGACCATATTTTAATTTCCCGTTTTTGCATCAGTGGGAACAGTGGAAGTCAAGACCGTACTACAGTTGTGACTAACACAATAGCCTCAACCAGAAACAGAGAGCACATTCTATGACTATTGTATATTTGTCTGTTTTCATGTACAGAAACAGAAATGTGTTGATATATAACAAATTTCAGACAATTGCATTGAGACCCATTAGCTACAACTTCATACAAATAAAAAATATTTACACCAGAAGAACCTAATGAAAAAAACCCCCAAACAACACAGGAATGTTTACCTCATAAATATTCTTAGCACAGTCATATAGAGGTTTTAGGTTTATAAGTAGATGCAGTCCCAGAGCATGCAGTCACACAACAGAATGTGCTGAAAAAATAGGGGAAAAGAGGGAAAAAAAGGCAAAAAAAAAGGAAAAAAAAATCCAAAAGTCCAAGAAATCAGAACAGTTTTTGAGTAGTGGATTTTTGTAACATGTTATTTGTTAGAATAGAAAGAATTAGGAACGTTCCAAGTGTGCAAAATAATGTCATCCCACAAGATGGAAATCATATAAAATATAAAATGGAAGTGCTTTACAGCTAATTATAAAAAATGGTAAATTAAATTAGGCAGTTAGGAGAGTCAAATACTCCCACTATCCTGCTAAATTATCATGCCTTATATCCAGAAATCAGTCTCCAAAGCTTCTCAAATCTCACCTTGCAAGGCACAGTTCCCAAAGGATGCCTATAAATACAGCCCTGCTTGACAAGCTTTCCACTCAAATAAAAAAGCCGTTGCATTGCAAGTAAATTTAATTTCTAAAATTTCATTCCCTGGCACAATCCCTCCATCTTTTAAACTTCGAAAGTAAGACAAAGAAAAAAGAAATCATTTTGTGGAGGCAGTAAAACAATATAGTTTATAATTTTCCTTTTCCTGACCTTTGAATGTGTGCCGTTCTCCCTGAACTTACTCCAGCGAGCTGTGCAGTGGTTGGCATTTTTCAATTTGAAGCAGTAATGAAGGAGTGTAACTATGACTAATGTGCCGTGGTTGCTTTGCTCTATTCTGTCATTTCCTTCCATCCTAAATGGTAAGATCTACCATGCATTTTAAAGGTACACAGTGAGGCTTTTCAGCACGCTCTCTACACCACCCTGCCACTGATTCCAACCCTGTTGTAAACAAGCTGCAATGATATTCACCAAGGAAAATGGGTTGCTCTGCAGTCTCAGGAAAGCAACTGCTGCTGACAGAGGAGCAAAGGCATTCACATCTCAGGGATGGGCCACAGAAGCTGTTAACTTTACCTATTTTCCTTTTTTATTGCTTTCTCATTTTTTCCATTATGCATCTTTAATGTATCACAAAAGGTATAACATTTTCTGAGTCAATTCTTGGGGAACGTGAAAGGCAGAGTGAAAATGCAGAAACTTGGAAACCTGCACCAATGTATTCCAACAGAAGGTCCCCTTCAATAACTGAACTATCCCTGTAATCTATATTGCTTTACTGCAGAAGGCGAGTGTAGCAAATCACAGCACCTTAGTTATTTCTGTTGGATTCCTTCTGGAGATTTCTCCATGTTGGCACCAGCAGGGTATATCGGGAAAAATTTATAAATTTAATTGTACATTATCATGCAAAATGAACCCTACTCATAATGGGTGGGCTAAAGGAAGTGAAATTATAGCAGTATACAGGTTTCTCTTACCACAGAAAGAAGAGCCGCTTAACTAAAAACATGTTTTTCCCACATAGTTGGAAAGCAACCCCTGGTTCAGGACCACTTTGCATGTTAGCTCCATATTTTCACTGAACTCAGCTGAGAATGTCTCTTACTAAGTAACCATTTCTTAAACTCAAGAGTATTAAATGCACTGCACTTCAAGACAGACCAAAAGCACTTTTATAATGATCTGGCCATTGAAATACTTATTTTCTGAGCACTGACCTTAAATAACTAAGTCTAAAACAACAAAATTCAAGACCTGGATTATATAATCTCTATGATTATATATTCTATATGATATGTAATCTATATGATTACAAAGCTGAATTTCCTTTAAATTATTCACAACATGAAGAAATATGATTAAATAGTTAATGCTCGTAACATGCTGCAAATATGTTTTAAGAAAGAATTGAATTCCAAAGCAAAAATCCTGACTGTCTCCTCCACCCTGGGCGGTGTGACATTTACCCCTTTCAACAAAATAAACTTTAACAGATGTCTAGAAGTCATGCACTGCTTACTAACAACTGAAACCTTTTCTTTCCTGAAAAGATTCTGTGGAAGAGTTTAACTCTGCCTATTAGTATAACCAACCTCTCAAGAGAAACATGAATGAAATCTTGCATCTCATTAGAACTGCATCCTTTTCCCAAAGTATTAGTCCATTTCTTTTGCGTGATAGAAAAGAAAAAGATCT
>JAWWEU010000023.1:8279002-8389840 GCA_035583155.1 Acropternis orthonyx | reverse complement strand
TTGCATCTCATTAGAACTGCATCCTTTTCCCAAAGTATTAGTCCATTTCTTTTGCGTGATAGAAAAGAAAAAGATCTCTCCCTTACACTTCAAGTCTTATCTGAGTTTTTTATGTGATCTAACTGCTAAGTGCGTGCTCCAGAGAAGCTCTAGTCTCCTGATCTCCTAAGAGAAAGAAGCTCAGGCAATAAACCTGGTCTCTGTCCCTTGCTCTGGGCACTACCCTCTCTTCCCTGCCTTTCCCATCCCCAAATGTTTTGACCTTGAGCAGTGGGGTCTGATAAACCTTAGCTAGGAACAGTCTCAACAGAAAAATTCATACCTGTTTCATGGAAATTGGCAGGAGGAGAGGAGAGTGTTGGAGATAACCTCACTGGGAGAAAGGCTGGGGCACTCAGCAGCCTCCGCCTCCGAGCGCTGTTGGGGCCACTCGGCTGCGAGACTTGTGGGCATGTTTGGGATGTCAGAAGAGATAGGACGGGATGTGTGCACCACTTATTATTCCATTCATGATCAGACAGCAGTATGCAATTTAAAGTTCAGACTGCAAACAGGGGTTGGGGCAGGTACAAACGAGGATCAGAGAAGGACCTATCCAAACGACCCCATTGCACAAGTTCTGGCTATGGGAGAAGGAAACACAAGGGTCTAGAGAGCTATGACTAACCTGGGAGGTCTGAAGATCTACAGAGAAATGCCCAACATCCCTGGTGAATGGGAACATTCATATTTTCTGAGAAAATAGGTATGAGTAGGCAAAATGCTGCAATACTTCTGAGAAAGGGATACATCCTCCCCCAAGCACTAGAAGCTGCAGTCACTCCATAATTAGGAATGTTAGAAAAGGAACAGACCACTCTGGTTCCCTCTGATTTCCTTTGAAATGACACCTGACTGAAAGAAACTTCCAAAACTGCAACCACTACCCATATATGCCAGGGACTCCCATTGTGCAGCAGACTGCTGGCTGTTTGTTCACTGATGCTTATTTTGAAGGCTGCTGTACAAAGGTGACAATATTTGCATGGCTCTTGAAACCTTGTTTTATCACTACTAGATTTCACACAGTACTGTATCTCCTACTTTCCTTCACTGCCCCAAGAGAGCACCCCGCAATAAGCAGCAATGTTGAAGAAGTATCTCTGAACAGCCCAGACACTCTGTGGCCTCCAAGCTGGTGTTGGTCAGAGCAGCTCTCCCAGCCACATCAGCTGTTTTAACCCACAGTGGCTGAAAACAGGAAAACTTTTATTTCAGCAGGGAGGATATTACAGTCCCTAATACTATTACCCAAAAGAGGTTTACTAGTGGGAATCAACATCTTGTCCTATTTGCAGAGGCTTTTCTCATCCCCTCTCTCATTTCCCTCGGGGCTCCCATAAAATTAATATATTAACTCAACGTTGTGTCAGTGGTACTGAAAATTACCCACGAGTACAACCTATTAATGTTACGGTGCATTGCAAGGAACCTTGCTGAGACTGATGACCATAACAGCTGCCCTTCATTTGGGATGGTTGTGGGGGACCACTGAGCTCACTTACAGACTCGGGAGGAAAAAAATGTAGTAGGTTCCAGGTTCCAGCTATGCCTCCAAACAAATAAAAACTAGTTTTCTGAATATCATTTAAGTTTGTGGTCACACATTTGAAAGAGAGGCTAGAAAGCAATTAAAAGGAAAGCACAACCCAACCCAGCTTCAGTGATCCTAAGAAAAAAGAAAAAAAATAGGGTCATAGTGCCATATGCAGCAAAATCATTTCTGGCCAATTCCTTCAGGGCATAAATTTTCCTCTGAGTAATCTGCAATGGATCAAAGGATCCACTTGATCAAGCATCAAGTCTTAGCTTCTAATTGAGATAACCCCTGGAGATCCTAAATTTTGATAAATATTTTGTCCCATTAAACTACAAAACTGCTTTACTTATACACTCCATTTTTATAGTAACTCCAGAGCACTGCATTTATTGGCAGAATTGTCATATTGGCAGAAATAACTGGCAATAAAAGCTTTAAACTTTGCTTTGAATGCTCCAGATTCTGTATTTGGAAGTTCTAGAGTCTCAAATAATATTTTTAATTGCTTTTACTCTATAAAAAGTCTAGATGCTTCCTGGGCTGGTTATTATCTACTTAATATAAAAAAATAACATCTTGTCAATAAGTAATTATCCAGCCTTAGTAATAGAGCAGCTCGGTACTGGCAGAGGGAAGAGAGAAGGTGTCTTGGCTGAAGTGCTGAGCAGAGACTCTGGAGAGGAGCACTAGATACCATCCCACGTGCTCTCCTTGTCCTGCACAGCCTCCCTCAGGCTCCAGGGCAATTCCCGGCTCCGCAGGGATGGTGCGCTGAGACCTTCCACAACAACTGGGGAGCGTACAGGTACTGCACTAGCTCAGACAACTGCTCTGCTCACCATCTCAGCCAGGACTGGGGGGCGTCCCTAAGGCTGCATACCACATCTTGCTTATCCGTAATTTTATGATACATCTCCTTTGTGTTTCTGCCTAAAAGGCAGAAGAATAGAGTTTACCACTCTTTTGAGCAGCAAAGTATGCTCTCTGTGCTCAGACTGAAATCCTTTATTATAATTTTTCCAACATTCTGAGTAGCCTGCCAGGAGATAGTTACAAGAATAATAAATCTTATTGGTGCCAGGGATGTAGGAGAAGGGCTCAGGACTAATGCAGAGATCTGTTTTATGAGTGTCATCTGTTCCTGTTCTGCCAAAGGAAGAATGGCATATTGAAATTACTCTGCTGTAGGCAAAACCAACAAGGACAGCACATTATCCTCTGCTGGCACTCAGGAGAAAAAAAAAAAAAAACCAGAAAGAAAACGAAAATCACATTGATGCTAGTACTGGAAAACACAGCAGATAATGTGGTGTGAGTTAAAATATTAAAGTTACTCAGTTACTGAAGCAGCAAAAATTCCAGGGAGTAGACTACTGTAGCCTGCTGTTCCTGGTTGGTTGCTTTTTTTATTTTAATTTTTTTTGTGTGGTAGGAAAGATTTTCAGTGGCATCACAGCAAATAAGCATGACATCCTATAAGCAGGAGAGGGGAAGACACACACTAGTGAAAGCAAAATGGCTCTTAATTCACATGCCTGCTAATGGAAGCAAGGGTGCCTGGCACAGCTGAAGCAACCAACATAAAGATTTTACTGCAAAATTAAAGAGATCTTGCACATCTTTAATCTCACTTGGCAAAGAAATCACAATGAGGGCAGCTACTTCTTTCATGCTATACGAAAGAACTCCTAGAAGATGTGAGCATTTATATCTGTAATTGGAAGGATGTAATAAAGTTGAGAATATAAGAATTTGACTTCTGTTTATCAGGTTTTGGTCAGCATGTAGAACATCTATATTAATGATGTTCATTTACCATGAGCAGTCACACATCAGTGACCACTGAGCTCCTTAAAATTCCTCCTGCCTAAGGAGGGGGCAAAAGGCTTTAGACAAAAATCTTAAATGACATCACTGGTATTGGGCTACAGGAACATAAAGAAGAAAATATGTGAACATAACAATCTTGAGATATATATATATAGATCTGTTGGAAAGAGGAGATGCTGTTCTTGGTGTGCCTGGTCAGAAAACACAATGAACTGAAACTAGCAGAAAGAGACCACTGGAGAAGAGAAAAATTTTCCATTGGGAGATGCCAAGTAGAGCTCTGGGGCAGATGTTTCCAAAAACAGTGTGGGTTCTTGTGCTGGTGACAAAAGCATAGGTGACATGCCCTGGACAGAGAATCGATTAGACAACACATGAAAGTCTCTTTCAAATGTTTGTATGTAATTCTGGCATGAGAACATGTTGCAGACATCATGATGAGGAAGCTGTAATATTGGATAAAGCCGTAGTGAATCGTTCCTGTACCAAGTTGGGGAGTGCATGAGTTCTAGAGAACAGCAGATGCTAAGGAGAAGCAGCATTCAAAGGAAAGATATTCCGTTTTCCACTGAAGAATTATAACAATTTGGTGTAACTGGCTATAAAACAGACATATGTGGCAACAAGGTCCAACTGGTCCCATCACTGGGCAGACTGTGCACACAGAGCTGCCAAGACAGACAATATTGTTTTGCCAAGGGCAGAGGACAAACTACAGACTGGCACTACTGAGACTTCCCCATGATTTTACTTAGGATTTCAGTCTTCTATTTCCCGGCCCCCCCCTTCCTCAGAGACCCAGAAAGACTTAGAGTAGCAGACTGTTTTCTTCTGACTGCAAAATTTAGTACACATATTGACATGTTTTTCAAACTTCAAAAAGGTATAATTTCAGTCTGCAGAACAGAGTTGGCTGGTTCTTAGGGTAACCATATCAAGTGACCCATCAACAACAGAAACTCATTTTCAAAGACAGAGCTTTCAGCATGGCTTTCATCTCCTGAGGAGGAGAAGAAAGAGTTGTCTTTATCTAAAGATCCTAAGCCCAGTGGCAATTACTTACAAGAATCCTCCAGAAAGAATCTCTTCAAACAGAAGCATGGACATACAACAAGTAATATTTCAAGTGAAAATGTCTCCTCTTTGACTCAAGAAATCCTGGAAAATGGAGAGCTCCATATGTTAATATATTCCAGATAGGGAAACCTCCCCTAGGCACAGGTCTCTTCCCTGCTCCAAGGGTCCACACACAGCACCATCCAGGTGCCTTTTTGTGCACCACAGAACCGGCACTGCAAGTGCTCCTCCTGCAAGCTCCCAGTCATGGAGATTGTATTCAGGAAAAAAAAAAAAGCCTGAAATATCAAGGTTTATGTGCAACAAAGTAAGAAAGGAAAACAGCAAAGCATAGACAGGTGTCACAAAGTGGCACTCCTGAAACAAAAAATAATTCTATTTCTTAGCATGACAAGTAAGAGATGTTTTCACAGACTGAAATGGGATCAAATCCTCAGACAATACTCTAGAAAAGCAGGCACCGTCACTGAAACTGTTCTCATTAAAACACCCTCCCTCTGTCAATGCTAACATTAGTTTTTTCAAAAAGAAAAAAACCCAAAACCATCAGCTTTCATTTTCAAGTGCCCTTTTTAAAAAATCCTTTCTGCAAAATATTAAAAGCATTTTTGAACAAAACCACTCTAATTTCTGCACTGATAAAACCATGGGTTGATTATAAACCTTTGTGTTTCTTCACATAATCACTGCTGACCTGGGATGAAAAGAAACAAAACAAAAACAAACAAGCATAAACCCACAGCTATCATTATCCAGGCAGGCTCACCATGCAGATGCTGGGATATTAGCTTGAATTGTGCAAGTATGAGAGAGGAAGAGACTGTGATAGATGAGGAGATAATACCACACAATGTCACCCAGCAAATGGTGATCGCTGTGCTCGTAGGCAGCCGAACAGCCTCGCTGATATCCAGCAGCAACATAATTATATTTCAAATTAGTTTTCTGCAATGCAAAACGGAAAGCGAGAAAGATCATCTGATGTGATCAAGATACAGAAAGAGACCTGAGTAATATATTTGAGGTTCTCGTCCATTATTATACACAGAAAATGAGGCTGTAAAAATTCCCAGTTCATTTCTGAAGGTTCAGGGTCATCTTATTAGGAACAACATATTTACTGTGAACCTGAAGGGCCAGTATTGATTTGAATATAAGTTGTTTATGTTTGGTTTTAGGATCTCTCTTGTCCTGTGCTCTTCTAATGAGCCATGAAAGAACCTCAGCTAAACCACAAATGCCCAACCCTGGCTGAAAGAGGCCTCCTATCCGTGCTCTCCTTCTGACACCAGTAACACAGAAGGAACAAATTCCCAGCTCAGAGCTTCTCAGGAAACCAGCCAGAGGATATGGGAACACCAGGACTGATTTGCTGTAGCAAAATGCTTAACAGAGGCACAATCCAGGCCTGCCACCTACATGTAATTACAGGACCAGCTGGTTTTTGTGCTTTGCCTCACCTCCTCCTGCATTGTCTGAAAATGCATAAAAGGTGGCAGCAAAGGTGTTGCTGCTGGAGTTTTGGACCAGTTCACAAATGCATCAGGGAAAAGCAGGCTATAGTTGAGCAGTACCTGAACCAACACAGACCTGTATCCCGTGATAAGAAGACGCAGACAGGCTTCTCAGTGCCAGAATAACGTCCAACTAAACAGCCCATCCTCACAATCATTTGTTTTTAGCAAAGTCATTACAAAAGCAGAGCCATTTGTAGGATTCTTTTTTAACTAACACACTTTGAAATTATATTTTTTTTATTCCTTTTTAAGCTAATTTCCTGCTTCTTGTTTGGTGTTTTGGTAGAAAGAAAATGCCTGTCCTCCACAACAAACCTAGGAACTGGGTCAACAAGACATGGGTCAACAAGACAAGGCATTTTGTAGCTCCATTTCATTTGGACTAAATCTAGGAAGCAGTTAGAAAGTAGAATAATTGCAACAATACTGATTCATTTACCATAAACACAAACCTTGGGGAAAACTATTTACAAATCAGCCTATATGGACAGGAATATTTTGCTAGATATTACTATCAGGATGTGTATGTATGTAGAAAGCAGAAAGAACAGAAACACTTATCTTAAGGGATAACAGAGAGAAACATCCCGAAAGTTCTGCAATAAGAACAGAACTAGAAAATTTGCCCTGTGAGACCAGAAACAGAAGTAGGGGTTTTTACCTACCAGGACCAGGCAAGCACTGGTCCTACTGAGCTCCTTGGCAAATCTGCTGCTTTCTATAGGACCTGAGTCAGACCTGTACTTGTGAATCCCAGCACACAAATAAGCTCTATAAAATAACAACGCAGGGCTGGCAGCTCAGGGGCACCATGAGGCTGATGGGGGCACAAGGCCTTATTTCATTTCATTTTTGAAGACATCATCCTGTCTCCTTCTTTGTGCTTCCATTCCTTTTCTATCTGTCCAGAACCTTTCTGTCCATTCATTCTTTACTCTCTCCTCCATCTGTTTCTCTCCTGTCATGTGTATTTTTTTGTCCCAGATCCCCACCCTCTCTCTTCACTGTCTCTTCTTTAAAAGAAGCACTAATTTAAGGGTAAAAAGACAAGAAAGAAAAAAAGAAAAATACACGGGGTACAAAGCTGAAGATTGCGCTACCGCAGTTCATAACTCGTTTCTGTGGCTCCCCCTGAATCCTGCAATATTTTCTAGCCACCAAGGAGTCACAGTAAAATACAACCCCTGATTATGAAGGTGGGAAAAGCAAGTAGCACAGAAAACTTGTTAATACTCATCTAAGGGCTGCAACTCTTTACTGGCAGCAGGACTGCAGTGACAGTCTGTGATTTAGGGTCCTTATCAGAATGTACGCTGGTGTTACACCAACTAATAAAGACTTGAAACAGAGATGTGCTAATTATATTTTTCCACTTCAGTGTGTACTGAACATTGTAAACTATCATTTAGTGTCATTATTTTAATGATATATTATGTTGATAATACAATCTGAGTTAATTCCCAAATGCGAAATCTAGGGAGAAAATGCTTCTCTGATATTTTTTAAATGCAATTTCTTGTTAACCCTAAAACAGAAACTATTATAGTCATAGCTCCAGAGAAAGCATTTATTTACCAGCAAAGGTAGCAACTATAATTATTATGGAATCAGTTGTCCCAACCCAATTGTAATCTCTGTTATTTTAGTAAGAAAAAAAAAATATAAGAGATAAACCCAGCATTTTGCACAGTAAGGCCTATGATTAAGTGCTTTCTTTTAAGGCACCTCTCATCTTTTGCTGAGAGAGAGCAAACAGGCAGCAGTGTATTCAGCACGGGCACAGAAGGAGAAAATAGATATACTTTTGTATGCCTGTCTCAAAGGTATGAGGACATCAAAGTGTAACAAAGTAAAAGCAAAATACATAATTCTAATCACATGTGTCCCCCATCATTTTAAGAAGTATCAGGCACTCCAGACTTTAAACAGCATTTTTTCCCTCTAGCCTATTAGCCTGCAACCAGCAAGTACTTGTCATCTCTGGAATTCCACCTGAATCAAGAGACAGATATTTTCTTACATATTTAGGCAATGACTCCAACACAGCCCTGGGTGTGAAGGACAGCCCAGTATTGGCTGACTACTTTGTACTTCATTGTCAGGTATCTCTGAACAACTGCAGAAGCAAGAAGCCATCTGTGGCCTCACTGCCCACCAAGTATTTCATCAAAGGCCCAAGGACAAGATGGAATGTTTATTAACTGGACTATCAGTAACACATTTTCTTCAGGTAAGTAGTTTTATCTACATTGGTCTTATATATTCATGGTTAATATCCACACATCTCTCTAAAAGAAGTTTAAAGATTGTATGCAGGATTTAAGCTTTTAACATGCTTGAAAGTCACTACAAAATAAAAAAAAAAATTGTTAAAAGTCTAGGTTTTTGAATAGTGTTCGAGACATATGCATCCTGCCGAGAATCTGACTTTTTCCTCCCTGATACTCATGAAATCAGCAATGACCATCTTGAGTAACAGAGGGGACTGCTAATACAGGATATGCCAGTGGTAGAAATGAATGAAGTCTGGGATTTTCAACATCTTCCTCTGCGTCCTGCAGAGGCAGCTGTGGGAGCACTGATCTGCTGCAGATTGGCAGCATAATCTCTCTGCTGAACCCCACACACCTTTGGTGCCAGCCGCTTGTTAACAGAGCCCAAACAGATTCATTCAGTGTTTATCAAACCATGGAAAAACAATGGTTTTCCCCAGAGAAAGGCCGAAGAATTCAAAAGGACTCACAAAGCATTTACATTAACCATTACTGGCAGCAGTTCACAGGGACAGAGAATGAGCCTTTGCTACAGCAGCCACTAACCACTGGGTGCAGGTCCTTGACCCCAGCCCTGGAGGAGCCGCCGCTCCCATCAATAACAGGCAGTCAAAACAGTTTGAAAAACAATAGATTTTAGATATTCGATACATTGGAGAGTGGTTAAGGCATTTAACCATTGCATCAAAGGCAGGGTTGATTCTCACTTCTGACTGTCATGAGCTGACCAAAGCAAAAACAGAAGCTCGTCAAGGAGAAAAGCAATCCGAGTCCCTTCAATTTATCCTGTACTGTCCTATTTTTACCCAAAATCAGGCCCAGCATAGGGAAGACGTGAGAACTTACAGGTTACACAACCCTGCGTTTTCACAGTGTTGTTTGGTACTGCGATGGCTATAATTGTGATACACTGAGAACGCTTGCAACCTTCTGCAGATCTCACACTCACACTTCTGCCCAACTGGTGTGATGTGCTTGTGTTATAACAGTTCAACGTGTTGTAACCAAAAGCTGTCAAGAATGCTGGTTCAAATGATTTTTCTCCATACATTGGCCTTTGTTCAGGTCCTTACCTCTAGTAGTTAGAGCAGGGATGGACACTCTCTGCTTCTCACAGCCTTTCCAATTCCTTATTATGACACTGAGAAAACCATCCAATCTCTGTCTCAGCATCCTTAGTTGTCAGCCTGATGTACTAATGCCCTGCTCACAAAGACTTTGGAGATGAAGGACCAGGTGGGTGGCACCTCTCTACAGACAAATTAATTATGTAAATCAGGTAGAGGTTTATGACAGATTAGGTATTCCAGAGAACCTAACAATGCTGGTGATCCTGGTCATACCACAGAGCAGTCAGCTGTGTTTTCCATCAACTTACTGATGCCTTGAGGCAAGAATAAGAAGAAAATGTTTCCCAGCAGCTGCACTCAGACAGAACAGCAAAGGTTCTTAGTAAAAGATCCTGAATGCAGCGTCCAAACCACGCCGAGTCTGGGAAGGAACTAACAACAAATGAAATCTCAAAGTGAGCCATTCCTTTTCCATCTCAGATCACTGCTGACTTGTGTGTTGCCTGGGGGATGGAAGCACGGGGGGGTTGTTTGAAGCTCTCTGCTTTATCTGATTCTTTTTCCCCTCAGACTCCTTGACCCCTTGGGAAGCTTCTGCTCTGTCAGGTACATAATCAAGCCCAAGGGAAAATCAAATGGGCTCGTTTACACAGTCATTAGTGGTCTCTACAAAGCTCAAGGGGCTCATGTTTTCTGAGATTTGTAAAATAAATTGGGAAAGGGTTGTAAAACAAAGGAAATGAAGGGTGGAGAAAAGTTGGAACATGTGATTGAAAAGGTCTTCTGCAGGCACCCCACTTTTTGCAGTAAACCCAGCAGTCTCTGCTAAGAATTGTTGCAAGACAAGAGCCATCAGATCTGAATCACTAGGCCTTTGCAAAGGTTTTCCAATCTGCACCACATGCATCACCTGAATGTTCCAGCTACAGACAACTCGGGTGTCATTTTCTCAGCAAATAGTTTCTCTGAAAAACATCAGGAGAACAGGCATAATCTATGAGGAAGGGCTGACAATAGATGCCTTATCTTTATTAAGATTCAAATCTTGCTCCACCCCACACTTATCAAATCTATTGATTTCAAAGTAAACAAAACCCTCTGTATAGATTGGCTGTACGTGAATCTTGAATTTAATCTAAGTGTGCAGGTACCATGATTTAAGGAATAGAAAATTGAACCAATACGACAGGCTAGGAAATCATACTGAAAAATTTGCATTCAATCAAAATGTATGCTATCTATGTTATTTGCTATATTGTGTCCTTATATTATATTTGTAAATTAATTTTAACCCCTCATGAGTCACACTACTAAATGACTGTGAAGCATTTGTGCATAAGAATCTAGGAAAAAAAAGACAGTTGATTTGCAATCAGTTTGGGGAAAAAATTGTTATCCACTTCAAATCATCATTGGAGAAATTGCTTTTCAAATCTGTTACATCTCAGGCATACTAAGTACACTCTAATGAGTTCAAAAATGTGTAATGACACTGTTAATTCTATGGCTAGCTTGGAATCAAGACTTTTTCTTTCCTTCAAAGGAAAATAGGATTATCAAGTGCACTAGGAGAATTTCCTTAACATGATTGATAGGAAGAAAGAGTAATCACCTTTGAAGTGCCACTACATATAATACCTCTCTAGTGTTCTCTTTCTCCTCCTGACATCCATGAGTAATTGAAAGTAAAGAAGCTGCTTAGTGTGATCAATGAAGCCAGCTGACAGCCCCTGCTACAACACCTACCAGCACTGTCGGGTGACAACAACGTCATCTTTGATACTTCAGGGTTGACGCAGGGCAACGTATTTTTGAAGTGCCAGACTTGGGTTTGGCAGGAATCACACTGCCAGGAGCACTAATGACTTGTACTGGGTGCTCCTCTGTCAGCACAGGGGGCCTCTCGGTTTGCGGGAAGTAACTCTGGAAGCTGGGCTGGAAGCTGAGCCAGACACTTGCTGAGTTCGGACTCAGTCTCATATCATCAGGTTTCTGCTGAAGAAAAGCCTCAGGACCCCAGTGTCGTGGGTGTGGGATGTGAGGCTCCCCTCCTGACCCCATCTGCATCAGAGGCTGCAGAGCCCTTCCTGAACATCCTCTGACACAGGAGAGCAACAGCTCTGCCAGTGCCTTGAGTCAAAGGAGACAAGGAGGGGATGTTACCAGTTCCCCAGTGGGTTCTGGACAGACCAAGATGCATACATTTTGATAGTCACAAATTCTGGTAACTAGAAAATAAAACAAAATTGCAGGGCCCAAGTAGACCAGAGTTGATTCACTGCAGGTTTGTGAGGGAATAAATTATCTAAAAAAACCCCACTGTTTGGATTGCTTCACATTTATCCATGTAGCATCCTCTAACATTGTTTTGGTATTAACAGCTTAGATATTTATAATTAATAAAATTATCATTAGGTAAGGAAGTAGCAAAGCAGCTGTCTCTATTTTATGAAATTCTTTGCAAGATGTCAGGGTGGTCTGAGCTGACTTCTCTAATTCCCATAAATGATAACCTAAAAATCAAGAGAATGTGAACAAAGTTGGCTTCTATCCTGAGCGGCAGGATAAAAAAGTCTACACACAGAGCATCTCTTAAAAAAAATAAAATTAAATGGTATTTTATTGAAGTTTCAACAGCTCAGATCCGTTCTATTGTTTCACAGTCCTAGGCACTGAAATCAGAGGTGGCACACCAAGGTTAAATCACAGTAGTGACAGTGTCTTGTGTCAGACACCTGTCAAAATGTAATAAGAAATCCATGAAAAGAAATAAGATGCCAAAAGCACATCACAACAGGTTTTTTTTTGTTTTTTTTTTCATACATCATGATTCATAAGTCACAGAAACTGTATACCCAGGAAAACAAGGTGGCAGCTACGTGCCAACACTTCTTGTTTGGCAGAAAATTAGACTGGGTCAAACCCTGAGGTCCTGCCCAGCCACGCTCTAGGAGGCTGTGCAATCCCACCCATGGGAATAACCTACACAGGACAGTGAAAAGGGGCAAATTTCTGCTTCACCTGGCAGAGCTGGCAGAGGCAGCAGAAGTGGCTGAAAGTCGGGCCAAGTCAACACCTTGAGAAAGGAACCCTTATTTGCCACTGCTACAGATTCCCCATGGGGTCTCCTGCACACCAATTTTCCAGGAGTCCACACCAGAAATCCAAGCTCCTTTTTCATTACAAAGAACCCAGTGCGCGTCAGACACACTGACACAAAACAGTGAAATCGTTTAAGAAAAATCAAAGCCATCAAAACTGAGTCATGACAACATTCTTAAAAACTGTATTTAGGTAATGTACCTATAGGAGACCTATCATACGGACTGCAGAAAATGGGACAACCGCAAAACATGCACAATTTCAGATCTGCAGATGGGCCCATGAACACAAGAAGGAAATAGTCCAGGGGCACAGTGCTGGCTCCTTTTTGTTAAAACGGATTATTTTAATATCTGTTCCTTTTAATTAAAGTGCAGACTTTTGTGCAGACTTTTGTGTAGATGGGCTTTCTGAATGTTATTCAAGTTATCAAATGAAGCAGTCACAGAGTAACTTAAATACCATGCACACCTCTGAGCTTTCAGGCCTGCTCTAACAAATTCTATCTCTACAGCTATAAGCAACCTCCAGTAAATCCCCTCTTCCATCCTACATTACCTATGTTTACTTGAGAAAACTAATGAAATAGTGGTCAAAAAGGTACATACATTATGGAGAGGCAATATTCATTTCCATGCAAAGACATCTTTCCTTTCAGAGTCTGGGCAGCTTTCTCTGGTTTGTTTTTAAATAGCCCTATTCTGCATTATAGGACAGTTCTGCTTGAAAGTCTGCTTCTTGAAGCTGATTTCTTTAAAACTGTGAATGATACAGTCTGTTCCAAGCTACCTTTGCAGAGCTCTGGCAATAACACTCCTACTTGCAGGAAGGGGAGTTTATAGTTGCAGCTTTGCAAGAAACAAATAACATTTTCCTGTGACTATTGATTGCCATCTATTTTTATGACACATCTGTGACTTTCAGTGACTTACACACTAAGTGTTCTGCATTAATAATACATCTGCTGCAGTTATTTATATATTTACTTGATAAATTAAAAAATACACACTAATAAAACAAGTCTAAGGTTTTCCAGAGAGAAAAATATTAAATGACTGCTTTTATAAGAAAGGACACAGAGCAACACCCAGTAAGAGACCAATTTGTTATTTGTACACACACACACATGCATATCACATATATCAATGTATATACATGTGCCCTGCCTTCTCCTCCCTCCGCTTTAGGTGGTTCAGTAACCCACCACCTCCTCCCTTGCCAGAAGGGCCAGCAGCTGGGCTCAGCACCACCTGCTCCTTCAGGGGATCCAGAACATAAGATTCTGGGCTTTAGGCTTGACCCCACCATAATCCATTTGAAAAGGACAAAGTTAGCAACAGTGGTCACTTCCCCTCATGCCTCTGATATTAGCAGGACTAGAGAGACCACCCACAAAATAAATATTAGCATTTACTTTTTATTTTCCTGGCAATTTCTAAACATATTTTAAAAAAAAAGTCTCACTTTGCTGGATATGCTCACACACAACTCCCCCCACCAAAAGAAAAAAACCCAACCCAGACTTTACCAAAAGGTTTGCAAGCCAAGTGTGTTCTCCTGCAGTTTGGTTACTGTCACACTTCCCTGCAGTCCAGTCAGTATCGCTCCCTCTGTGCTGTGTACTGCAACCATCTGCATTTACACCACAGCACAGCGATACAAAAAACCCCACAAAAGCAGCTTAAGCTGCAAAAATTTGTGCCATCTCAAAAAAAGTTATTTCTATCTACAGCACTGCTTTCCACATTGGTGTTTACTCCTTAAAGTACCTACAACTGATGCTGTCCCCTGCATGCCTTCCATCCCACTTGCTCCTCAGCAGTTCAGTCCTCCAGCAGTGCTGGCTCTGGCCCCTCGCACTTGCTGCAGTCTGATGCAGCTCCACTGAGCTAACTCTGGGCTCACTTACAAACTAATCCTCTACCAAAAGTTTAGAACAAAGGCACCTGGGTATTGGATTTTGCATTTAGAACTGCAAGAGGTCAAACCTTATGCGATCTTTTATATCTATATTAGCTATCAGTTCAGATTAAATTTAAAAGGTTACAGCACTCCAAAGCTGTGCTCTGCTGCTTGTCCAGTGGTAGCTGTAACACACAAAAATATCTTCTAATCAGAGCTATCCTAAACCATCTTCCAGTGCTCTGCATTTTATAATTATAACATGCTAGCCAGAAGGAAATGCTAGATTAACCAGCAATCACACAACATGCCTTTGAGCAGAGATTTACAGAGAACAAGTCATTTTAAATTGAAAAGATATTCCAATCCATTTTCAAAAGTTCTGCAGAACATGAGCAGAGGTGCAGAGAATAACCAGGACTATCCACACAGACTGCTAATGTCAAAGATGACAAAAATACAAAGTTGTTTATTCTGGTTCTAGAGGAAGAAAAAGTCGGCCATCAGTGCCAGCCTGCTGGCTAACCCTGGAAATCAATTCTTCCACCTGCACCTCCCATTGCAGAGAGATTCCTCATCTCCCCGTCTTTGCTTACATGGTTTCCCTTTTTTTAAAGTGTTTCAAAATCTCCTGAGCGTTTTCAGCCAGTATTTGTGAGGCTGCAAATCCACACGATGGGTCACAATCCACCAGGAAAGTCCCTTGATGCAGGTCACCACACTGTGCCACCACAGCACAATGGGTGGCATGGAGTTGAGAGCAGGAACCAGGGGAACATCAAGGAGAGAAATCATTAAGCTGCAACTAAATGTGAAACCACAGCCCAGCTGAAGTAAATGGGGCATATTTTCTGTAAAACCACGGAGCAAAGGAGTTCAGTGGCCAGGCTGCCAAGTGGAAGGAGTCAAAGACACTGTAGCATTGTATGTGTATCTGAGTTACTTCATCTGCTTATAAAACTGCCCACTCCTTTTCACCTCTAAAATCAGTTTCCTAAGAGAAGTCTCCTCTTACTGGGTGCCCTCAATAGTCTATTGGGAAATCCTTTCATGCGGTGAAAGGAAGTACCTCTGTTTGCCCACTGGCTATGGAGAAAGCATTCTGGACTGAGGTGCCTTAACTCTGTGCCCACTGCTAAGCCAGATGAACCCTGAGCCCAGAGTTAAACATCCTCTTCCATATTCAGAGAGACATTTCTGATGATGCTATGGAAACCATCTCTTTTTTTTCTACAGAGACTCAAAGCTCCATTAAACGTGTTCCTTTACCAACTTTCTTTCTTTCAATGTTAGTACCGTTATGAAAATGGATGCTGACGGGCTTTGCTCTTGACCTCAGTTCAAGCTCCCTCTGTTTTCCTATTAAGCCCAAACAAAGAGGTAAATGCTAAAGCTGGCTTATAAAACACTAATGTCTGGGGAGAGGGTGAGGAGAAAATGCTTATATTATCACACTGCCACTCTGTAAACAGTTAAAGCAAGGGATCAGGTTAGATGCTGTGCTTAGCATGTTATAAATCTGGAAGTTTCAGTCTTAAATCCTAAGGCAAATGCAGTTCAACCAACCCTTCTCTTACCATCCTTTGACAACTGCACCTCGTCCTTAGTCCTTGATAACACACAGCTATGCAAAGCCAGAAGGTGCTGCAACTCAATCACTGGATCCTGTCTCAAAATCAGGTATTCTTTAATGCAGGACATTTTAAAGGTGTGGAACATAATAGGGACAAAAGAAGCAGAGGTCATTACTCCTTAGGTCCTTCTGTTTAACCTTCTGGTTTTGAAATACATCTGTCTTTCTAATTGCATAATGGTTCTGTTCCTGTTTCCTTAATCATTTTACATATATGTATTCACTCCAAACAGATTACGATGAGAAAATGAGTCACACACCTATAACTACTGAATAAATACTATCTACCCAAGTGTTATTTGCATGCGTACCATGCTGTATTGAAATCAAATTCATGTTCCATGGCATGTAAACTAAATCATAACAACAGAAGAAAAAATGAGCTAATTAAAATTCAAAGGTGAAAGACAAAATAAACAGAAGAAGCAAAGAGCAAGAGGACAGTGTTCTTTAGGTCATCACAAGGAGATTCCTTCTCCATATGTGCTTGGTAGAAGAACCCATCTCTGATAGAGAGATTTCTACTGTTCTCTGTAAAGGTGTTTGCTTTTATTGGCACCAAACTCACTTTTCAAATGGACATTACATGGGTCAAATCCATTTTGGACCACTCATACAGTTTGTCTCAAAGAATGTTATGGGCAGAAAAACTAAAACCATATCAGGCTTCATCTTCCTGGAATGCTACTCACTGTTCCAACAGCTGGACCTTCCCCTTTGTTGTTGGGATCAATTGCTTTCAGGAGTATTCCCTGCTTTTACTGAAAATACAAAGCAATTTTTTTTTTTAATCTCTCTGACAGATAAGAAAAGCCTGAAAGTGCACCCAAAATGTTCAGAAACCAAAACACAATAATAAGTCCAAGGTTAGTCCTCCTCTTTCCTCTCAATCTCTTTATTAAGACAATTTTAAAATTTTGAAGGCCAACTCATGCTCCCAGAGAACCTAAAGGCAGTCATACCCCCTACTAAACCTGTTTTGTAATAGCTTAAGGGAGCTCCTACTTTGAGAAGAAATCACCCTGTTCTGAGCTAAGGACTTTCTCTGACCAAGACAGGCCATTTCTCTAGTTAACTAGAGGCCCAAACAACTCTATATACTGAATATGCCCTGTTATTTCTAAGGCTGTGTTAAGAATCACGAATTCACTGCACAGGTGGGTGCCTTGAGAGACCGATACCTGTCTGTTTGCTCTGTCTCTGTTACAGGGGGTCACTGCAGCAGCCCCTCCCCAGCCCACAGTGGAGTCCAGACCCCACTTGGGGTCTGTACCACGGGCACTGAGCTCAGTCAGTCCTTGCACACCGACCGAGGGAAGCTCAGGCTCTTTGCCCTTGTATATGACTCACAGGAAACACTGCACTGTAAAACCTCAGAGCTAAAACCACTGGGGTACATCTTCCCTTGTGTTACCCATATGCCTGCAGCCAAGTAGAGACACTAAAGATACAGTTTGTCTCTTAACTCTTAAATATTTCATCCACACCTTCTACATGATATTCTGGCTTCTAGATACAATCCTGTAAATCACTGAATATCTGTTTAAGTAGTTGCCCTATTCTAGATTTCTTATATTTCCTTCTGTGGCGTATATACATGCGAGGTGAAGGCTGATAAAGTTATGCCTTTACATATTCTGACAAGGTCTTCCCACGGTGCTCAGGAAGATTTCAGGCAAGAGAAGGAAACAATACTGAAACAGAGAAACCTGCCATTTCTCACCCTTGCAGATAATCTACCGCAAGTCTATCCTAAATGCTAAATCCTTCAGAAAAACAGACGTAGGATGTAAGAAATAGTGCAAAGGCAACATAGCCAAGGAGAAAGAAAAAAAGGTGAGGGTTTTATGCCAAGCAAATACACAACTGAAATTAAACAATTTCTTTCCCAAAAGAAAAACACATTATACTGATAAATTAAGTAAATTGCTAAAAGACCTTACCCCAAGAAACATGAGACATTGTTGGGGACTCCTCCTAAGAGGACATCGCTGCTGTGTCACTTAGTGAACGGCACTTTGTTGTCACTGCATTTCACCACAGAGGAATAATAAGGGATTTACGAATTGTGGGCAGGATTTTAGGCAGGATTTGTCGGCAGGATTTTAAGTATCAGCAGAATTGTTAGTAGGATTTTAAGTATCACAGGTGCAATTTGCATCTTGGCACCCAGTGAATGAAGGACAAATATCCATTTTTCCTTCAATGTATTTAAGGTAGAATGTGGGGTTCTTTTGAAAATGCAGAAATAGGACTGTGTCCTGAGCAATGCTCTTGCCTTTAAAACATGTGAAGAGAGAGGATTATGAACCTGCTCAAGGCTAGGGTATGAGTGCTTGGTTGCTCAGGAATTTACAGTGAATTCTAGAACAGTCCTTTCAGGAAGGGTTACCTATAAGGTTTCTTATTACGAAACAAACAGATGAGTTTTCCACTATTGTTCACTAGAAATTATGTCCCCTTGTTCTCCAGGATGAAACACTACTCACAAAGAGAACCTCTTTTTTCTTACTGTTTAACAGGAAATGCCCCAATGGTTACATAAAACTAGAACTAGATGATCTTTAAGGTGCCTTCCAACCCAAGCCTTTCTATGATTCTATCAATATGTAACTAAGCTCCATGAGGTGGGCTGAAGACACTTTTACACATGTTAGTACTTGGGGGAGGGAGGAGGGTGGGGACATTTTCCACCCTTATAGAATCCTTTAATAGCTTTTCATCCTAAATTTGTTTATTAATTGAATCTGTCATACCAGGAACACAAAGAGCATTCAGATTAGGCCAGGCTGGATGGAGTTCTGAGAAACTCGGTGTGGTGGAAGGTGTCCCTGCCCGTGGCAGGGGACTGTAACTACGTGATCTTTAAGGTCCCTTTCAACACATCCCATTCTACGATTCTACGGTTCTGTGTTACAAAAGCATTAAAAAGTCAATGTCCCCTGCTGGCTATTGAAAGGATAACAGAGCCCAAAAATCCCCATTTCCACATTCTCTGTATCCATTAGACCACTCCAGGTCACAAAAGTTTGCTGCCACATACGAAATGACCAACAGCCATGACTTCTCACAAGTAACAAGGTAC
The DNA here is from genome assembly GCA_035583155.1 of Acropternis orthonyx. Classification (NCBI taxonomy): domain Eukaryota; kingdom Metazoa; phylum Chordata; class Aves; order Passeriformes; family Rhinocryptidae; genus Acropternis; species Acropternis orthonyx. The sequence continues at coordinate 8,370,772 of JAWWEU010000023.1, read as the reverse complement.
TGCAGAGCGAGTAAGTAACAGGGTGGGTTATAAGACAGGAAATAGATCAAGAATTCCAGGTATGGGTTAGATTTTACTTATTTCAGCTCTCCTAGAGGGGATCTACTGTCTCCAAGTCCTTAAATTAAAAAGTCAGCAAAAATGATGTGTTGAATCCCAGATGTTAATTGCATGGACTCACTGGATTAGAACTGCAGATAATTAATTGCCAAATTTTAATACATGCTGAACTAAATGGATGATAAGATTTCCAGTAGGTAGTTCTGAAGTTCAGAAGGGGAAGATTATTTCTTAAAATGTGAGAGCCCTAGAGGCCAAAGTCATCTAAAATGTCTGATTTCAGGAAGCTGGAGAAGCTTGGGAGACTAGTGGAAGGGCAGAGGGAGGAGCCGTAACACTTGGGTATTCAGTGCAGCACCTCAAGGGAACTTACATGCTATTAAATTCCTTTTGGCAAGAAGGAAGCAACTTTTCATCTTGTAGAAATGGGCAGTAATTGTTAGCTATGTTTTCTATAGGGTCAGTTAGATACAAAATGCTCTTTTAGATTTTACCTAAAAAAAAAAATTTTTTTAAAAATCATAGGATTTACTGTTATGATACCATAATCTCATCATCCCAGTTCTTAGGAATTCAACTTGTCAGTTAAAGCTCAGAGTAAAATAATGACAGTAGAACTAAGGAATAAAGTTTTTTAAGGGAAAAATGTCTACCTTTAGGATTTTGATCTGCAAAGTGCATAAAGGTAAAATACAAGACTATCACAAGAAAGAATTATTTTTATCATTTATACAATAGTATACCTGAAAGGCCTCAGCCATGATAAAAGCTACACTGTACTTGGTGTTACCTGTTCATTCAAATCTGAATTGAAAAGGAACAAAAAAAGTAAATAGTGGCATATGCTGTAAGACATAAGTGGCCTATAATGGATCAGGGAGTTGATCCTGAGTGTTGAGTCCCCTGCCCAGTTTCTTACCCTCACCACTCCTTTCCAACTCCACACAGTATTCCAGGCTGCCTTCCTGTTTTTTTCACTGACACAGGCAGAATAAGATTTATTTCTTTTTTTTCCTTTCCAGAAATGTGCTGTGGAGACGCTCAGACTTAAATTCACAGTCATCTGCTGTGTATTCCCAGGGTTTTATTAGGAATTATGACTGAGAGGTATAATTTGAAACTATTGTTATACTGATAAGGTCACGGTTTATTTTTCTGTAACAGGTGACCCAGGGGAAGTAATTTCCTGTTTGATGAGACATCTAAATGATGTTTAGCTGTGGATATCAGGAAAACACGCCCTCCAATTAGATTTAAAAAATGTTGAGCTTATTTTGACTAGTTCCTGATACCCTTTGAATTGCACTTTATCCTTTGCAGTTCCTTTTCAAGCAAGTTTTAGAGTGTCTGGTTTGAAGGTTCATGACCTGGAGGTCATCTTTGTTATCAGCCCATCTTTTGATTATCAGTCTAGTTACATAACAAAAACCTCTACATCTGCAGAGGATAGTAAGTAAGGCTACAACCAAGGCTGTCTCAGGAGGGTGCTCAGTTGTCATTCATGCTTTCATTATATCTCAGCTGGATTATCGAAACACATTGTTCACGTGCCTTCCAGACCAGGCACTTCAGAAACTGCAACACAGCAAAAATATTGAAGCTGGAGGGATAAGTAGCCGTCAGTGAGCACAGCCCACTGCTCCCATGCTGAGAGCTTAACAAGAACCTCAGGCACGGCAGCAAACTGCAGTTCTTGTCTCCCAACCCCACCTCTAATAACAGTTCTCCACACCTACACCAGCAGCAAGCCCAAGAAATAGATTTGGCCCCCCTGAGAGTTATTTGGTTATTAATGACAGCACAGAGAGAGGTTCAGGACATGTTGAGCAGGGTGTGGTGCTCTGCATATGAGAACACTGATTTCCCCTACCCATGGGGAAAGCAGATTTGCCTTCACGCTGTCAAATTCAACCAACAGATTCACTCTTCATTTGCTCAGACCTAATCATTTTGTCAAAAGGAAAATGTTCCAGACTACCCAGGCTTTCTCAATTCTAGACATCACCCAAGTCACCTGTGTGAACCCCAGCTCTCTACTTTTGAAGCAGAAATCTACTTTTGATTTATTTAAAAAATAAAAAAAACCAACCAAACACACAAAAAAAACCCCTGGATAATTTGACATTAAACTGAAGTGGGTTTTTTTTAATATAAAGTGAGAAACTTTACTAACAAGACACAACACATTACTCAGCTGGGAGGTTAGAATACAGAGCAGCTATTCCTCCCCTACTGAACAAAATCACAGGGGGGTGTCCACAGGAAAGCCTTGGGTCAGATGGGCTTGAGCTACAGGTGAGCAAACCAGCTCCAGCTGCATTCTCACCTCCTGGCAGTGTGGTTGCAAAGTGGTTCTGCAGTTACTTCAGTCTGCATGGAAATATAACTAAGTGATACCAAAGGCTCCCGGAGAACAAAAATTAAGACAGGCCAAACAGAACCAGGACTTCTGTGTTACCAGAATCATGACAGCTAAATCATCCAGCAGGTAGCTTTAACAGAGATTTGACATGGAAGTGAGTTGAGCTGTAACTCACTGAACATCATACTACAGTCTTGGAATACTTTTAAGCATAGACTAAATATATTATCCATCTGCATGTATTCACAATGGTCTCCCAGTCTCTTTTCCCTTTAAGCACTATCTCAGGTTTCATTCTGTAGTTTGTTAATTGTGTGATTCTCCTACAAGTGAAGGGCATTCAGAAGTTTTCTGTATTTTGTAATGTATTGGTATAATTACAAAATCTCATTAAGGAGGACTTTATTATTGATTTACTGGTTTTCTATTCATTAAATTTCACTGTAAAAAGGATTATTACTTTTAAAGTCAGCATGCTTAAACACAAATGGAATTATCGTAAGAGAAACAACATAAAATGGAGCTATTAATATTAAAACAGCTATACTTTGAAGATTATTCATTTAATAAATCTTTGTGATATTAGCAAGATTGATGAGTAGTAGTACAAATGAGGGGAACATGGGAGAGATGATCATTTATTATCATTACAGAGATATAAAGTATGATTCAGTGTTTCATAATGGATGTTAAATTTGATTTAACATATGGCTGACTCATTCTCTGAAAACTATTCTTAAAGACATAAACTCATTGAAAAGTCAAATCCATTGTCTTAATAATACTCACAAATTATCTTTTGATAAGAAAATAACTACTGTGTCCTAAGACCAATCAGGCAGGTTGTGGCAGAGCTGCCACACTCTATGCCAGCAGTACAGAAAATGCACACCTATAGGTACAAACACCTCAAGCACGCCCCGGCAAGTGAGAACTGAAAACGAGCAGAAAGTGTCTTCTCCTCTTGCAAACCCACGTGCCCACAGAGGACCTGCCACTTGAGCTTGCACTGATGCCGAGTACTGCTTTTACCCATGCAGTGGACACTGGCAACAGCAAATCCAACTGTGAACAGGGGCAAGACCTCCAAGTGACGCAGCAAACCCCCCCAAGGTTCCCTGCAAACTCACTTAAACCCCCTTCAAGTGGTATATGTCAGTACTTGATATGTATAGAGCAGAACCTCTGAGACAGAAACATGCAGTCCTAAGTTAGAACATCGGCACAGTTCAGATATTACAAACTCCATGCAAATGCTGAGCAACAGAAACTGGATTTTCACCCCGTTGACACTATTTATTCATATAAAGTCAAATATACTGGACAATTAAGTGCCTGATCATCTAAGAAATACTACTGCTTTAAGTACACATTTAACAAACAAGACAGCTTAAATGAGGTACAGGTATTTCTGCTGAATCAAGCCCTGATAGATATTTTCTGAGCATGAAAGAACTGCTATCCAAGTTAACTGTGGGGTCATGATGAGTTCTGTGTCATGGTGACGTTTCTGCTTAGCAATCTTGGCCACAAAGGCTTCTGAAAACTCCTTCTGTAGATCCATCATTATTTTCCAGTGAATCAAGAGCAAACAAAACAGCTTCTCCCCTACCCTGCCCCTGGGGATCTCCCCTGCCACACAAACAGGGTACAGATGAGACTCGATGAATGCCACGTAGCATCCTCGGTACATTTAACATCTGTATCATGTGCAAAGTGTCATCATTTTCCACAGAAAGCACTTCTGCTGCCTCTTTCCTTTAGTTATTTGCAATGTTTTCTGTTCAATTAGAAAAATAATTGAATCAATACCTTACTATTTCACTGTTCCTTTCTCCTGAGAGGCAGCACTAGCAGGATATTTATTTTTTTATTTATTCATTCATTCACTCACCTATTGTGATAGTCTAATCCTTGCTGAAACTGCAGCAGCACGAGTCCCAGCAGTATGGTTTACTGGAAGGTTTAGTGCTCTGGCCAGCAGGTTCCTGCTTAGAAACCATCCTCATAAATAGACTCCAGTAAAGACATGATGCTTTAATTTCCCACCTCTTCAGACTTTTACTTGTTTCTACACTGTGTCATATGCTCTAACTAATCCAGACTTGTACTTAATGGAAAAGGATTGCTGAGCTGCTCCATCACCCCTTCCTGGGAAACACTTTACACACCTAAAGGAAAGGCTTTGCCTTGTTCTAACAAATGACAGGCCTAATCCTGGAGCCTCTTGCAGGATCTGGCCTTTAATAACTGACAGATCCCTGTGCATACATCTTCCCAAGTACCACCTCAGTTAAGGGAAATGTGACAACCTTGAATGTACAGAAGAGAAGCGGAGCAATAGAGTCTTTATTCTTTGAATATGATAATAATGTAATCATCTCCTAAAATGACCTATTCACTACCTCTATTCATCCATTTGCTTATTTAGGTAGGAACTGACTGCACATCAACTTCACATACATCTCAGACTGCCTCACCTTTTCTCCATCTCTTCTGTGAGAATTCACTTTCACTTGTGCAGCACTACTCAGGCAAACTTCCCCATTGTTAAATGCACTAAAGTAGTAAGAGAAGAAAATTGCAACAGGAGGAAAAGGTTTCAGAACAGTTGGCAATGGATCGATATGCAGATAATCTACTGAGGCAGAGATGATTTGTAATAGGAAAATTCTAGTCTCTACATAGGTTTTAACTCACTCTTCTTTCTAATTTGACAGACTGACAATGGATTCAAAAGCTCCCAGGAGAAAGTGAGCATGCTGAAATGTAGGAGACCTAGTACAAAAATGAGCAAGCATTGTTAAGTGAAATCTTTTGAATACATATTCCCTTTTTTGTTTGCTGCACGAAGTTTCTCTACTGCCAGTAATCGACTTCTGCTTGTTTACAATTAAAGGATAACATTTATGTTGGAATATACAAGTGAAAAAGTGCCTTCTGGAGGTGATTAAATGTCACAGAAAGATAAGGATGTAAGTTAGCTGTGAAAGCTGTTAATTGCAAATGTACTCCACCATTAGCAGTGCTGTCCCTCTTACACTCTCCTTCACAAATCACACCAGAGAAAGAACATTTGCATACCCTTTACATGCCCTTTGCATCCTTTGCATGTCCACATGGAGGCATGAGCATGTTTTGCTAACGCTCTGCTGGACTAGCCATTGATTCTCATCTGGTGCAGTTGCTCACAGGTGAATAAACTGCCCAAAGATAGATCCCTAAATATTCAGTGAAGCATTGAGGAGACAGAATGGAGAAAAAAAAATCTTTAATTCCTTTTGCTTAGTTTGTAATTAATCAAAATTATGTCTCTTATGATAACTTAGTAAGTATTTGCAAAAATCTTAATCGGATACATTCACATTGGGCTAAATTAATCAATGGTGAAATAGGAGATCAGCCAGATACAAACAGCAAGGAGATTTTTCTAAGTGTTTACAAGGAGTAAACATAACCATAAGATTTGCACTAAATGGCAATTTGTTGCTTATATAAAGATCAAAAGGATAGTAATCATGCAAACTGTGCTTCAAGCACACGTTGTCCCAGCATCATTCATTCCAGTATTGAACGGATCCCAGGTCATTTTCCCTGTACCAGCATCTCTTTGTTAAAATAAGCATGTTCTGCAAGGCTTGCAGTGTTTCACTGAAGAGATCCACTCTGTCAGATACAGGTTCAACTTCTGCTGATTTAACTTCATGTTCTTCAAAGTTTTATTATTGTATGATTGATTTAATTTCTTTTTTCTTTTTTTTTTCTTTACTTATATGATGGGGATCTCTAATTCCAGAATTTTATCCTTTCAACTTCAGTCTTACTCCATCTCTGAGCATCTCTAAATGGAACAGGTGTCATGTTGTGTCATTTGAGACAAAAAAGATCCATTCACTATAGTGCTTGGAAATTCACATAATGTTGAGCTATCTTTGATGCTCATCTTATTTGGCCAAGTTGTCATAGAAGTATTAATCAGCATTCTGTTCTTTTACATCCACTGTAACCTTTTCCTACTTCCTGGTGTGGCATTCATCTATCTATCTATCTATCTATCTATCTATCTATCTATCTATCTATCTATCTATCTATCTATCTATCCATCCATCCATCCATCCATCCATCCATCCATCCATCTATCTCTAAAGGACAATATTCATAATTTACTTTAAATTATCTGATTATACCCCCATTGTTCTTATGAGTTTTTGAGAATGAAAACAACCCAAGCCAGTTAAAGGCTGGGAGACATGAGACGCCAAGTCTATAATTTTGACAACTGCTTTCTCCTGCTTTCTCTTCGGTGGGACTACCTTCACCTCCCCACAGACCCAGTCATCACCAGACACAAGCACTGCTGATTTCTAGCAGTAGGACCTGTTTTTGTAAGGATACTCAGGGCTATCACTTTGTGTGAAGATTTGAACACATTTGCACCACTGGTAAATTACTACCAGCCTATGAAAATGATCACAGCCCCAAGACCATCAAGTGCTGAGGTCTGAAAATGCTAGATGTACATGTTTTTAATTATGTCTCTTCCTTCTAGATTCTAAAAAGTACCTCCAAATAGGAAATGAGGATGTAAATGAAAGACTTATTTTTTTTGTGCAGCACCATGTTTTATCTGGATCTTTTCATTCCCTCCTAGCCAGGCTTAAATGCCATGTAGATGACTTTCACAATATATGGCTTGTCTGTTCTTTTTTCTTCTTGGGCTCCGAACACCGATGCTATTGTTGAGCACTCAAAGGCTCTTTGTAGCCCAAAATAGCTGTACCAAAGACTTTGCCGTGTTCAGTCATTTTACCCAGAACCTGATTCTTATTCTGTGGAGTAGTGATGAGTCTTTTGAACCCTGCATGCTTTTGCAGGCATTTAAGGTTCAAAAGTCCCTGATGTCTAGTTAATCAATACTTTAGGAAGATCTTGTGTAATGCTCATTAAAGTCTAATGCACTGTATTTCTTCAGCTCCTCTGTGCTCTGTGCTCAGAACACCCTGCAGCTTCTCTTCAGCTAAATGGACTTTGAGTTCCTCATGCAGCTTGTTGAGGTGTTTTCCTGCCCATTTTTCAGTGATACAGCTTAACATCTCAGATAAATCTTTTGTCCTAAATCCTCCCTCTCCTATAGAAAATCCTTCAAGAAAATAAAGCGAGTGGGGAGAACAAACTTCTCAAGTGTTAATGCCTGGAGCTGCTCTTGTGCTTTTTGCTCTGCAGTGAAAAACCTGCAGGCTGTCAGAGGCAGCTGAGCACACAGCAAGGACACCCTTGCACTGTCCCAATCCACACAGATAAATGGCTGGATGTCTTTGAATGAGTTATTTTCTCCATCTTGCTCTTTGAACTCTATTGTGGGCAAAGCTGACAGAGGCTGTACTGCCTGCTCTTGCGTCTGTTGCCTCCAACAGCAGACAAAGATTCCAGGTGATGCCACTCCAAGCAATGCTAAGCGTCATTTAACCTTTAACCTCTTTGGGAGGGCTAGTACAAAGCTTATACACTGCTTATTTACTATTTCTGGCCCATATGTTCATTCTTATAGCTGTTACCTGTTCAGGCCAATACCTGCTAGATATCTACTCAGGACTACAGATCACCCCAGACTCCTCCTACCCCGAACCAGTAGCCCGAGCTGCCCACAGCTGGACCAAGGGTTGGACCTCCAACAGGCTGCTTGGGCAAATTTAATTTCAGCAGTAGTGACCCAGACAGACCCACCACAATAGCCACGCTGGGGCAGTAAAGGCTGCCGTGGAGAAGCACTATGCGACATAACCGCTGCTTGGGAATCGCTTGGCAGCTCCCTGACTTCTGACCAGAGGCACACAGCAACCCTTCACATTACCTGAGAGAAATACGAAAGAGTGCAGCAAACAAATCCCCTATTCACCGCTCCTGGCTGTAAACCCAACCCATGTTGGGGTGACATTCAAATGAATATGCTGTTTACATTTACTCCTTCCTTACTTTCTCCATAGTTACAGTGCTATAGGTCAAATGAGATCATCTTAGTGAAATGAAACAACACCTTAGAGCAAACTGAAACAGAAGGCTAAATAATTTCTGAAAATAAATTTTTATTCTGCTAATCAAGAAGAAAGGATTATATAAAGACCAAGTCAATGGCTAATGGCTATTTAGACAAGTTAAGATGGGACCTCCTAGTCTTTAAACACCAGCATAGGCTGCTCTCTTCAAGTTAGAAAACCAGGGCAGTATTTAACCTCAGCCTGTGTGCTTGTTTTATAATAAGCTGGGATGTACCAAGTGACCTAAACTAAAAGCTACTGTCACTCTCATTTATAGCTGTGATGCTTAAAATAGCAGCTCAGAAGATATATTTATCTTTTGCCACCTTATCTGCAAAGCACTGTAAAATGACCACTCTTCAATCTCAAATCAGAGCTCATGAAAAGTGAAAACCATATGTCTGTATTACCAGCATAATTTTACATTCAATTGATTTTTTAAAAGCAGATATTACAGAAATCAAACGGGAATATAACCATGCAGGTAACAGCTTCACAGCGTAAACCTGGATGCTTCTTGGTGTGTAGAGACACTTAATTAAAAGCCTAGATGAAAACTGCAGTTCAGAACCAAATGTGACTATTTTCAGATACAGAGTTCACATGCCTGCCCCACAAGCCTGGCAGAACCCTCCTTTGATAAGGCAGTCTCGGATTTGGAAATGTGAAATACATAAATGCAATCTATACTCCCACACACATCCAAAGCATTTCCCCAAAGACAGCAGAATTACCTCCATTCCACGTAATATGTTTTTGCATTCTTTCCTGCGAGAAAGATATTAATAACCTGATGTGACAAATTATCAGAGGGGAGAAATGCAACCCAAAATTTGTTTTGCTAAGGATGCCTTAGCACCCATACCTCCAGTGAAACACCTGTGCTCACCCCACCTCAGTCTTGCTCTAATTAGGCAAGGCCCAAATCAATGCTGAAAGAAAGGAAGAGTCCCCACAAAAAGGTCCATTAGAGGCACTCAGTGACATTGATGGCCTTGGCACAGGGCACTGCTTCCTAATGGCAACAGCTACTGCAAGGAGGTGCTGGTTTAGATACTGTCCGACCCAGGCTAGTCAGAACTAGCCATTTCACCAAATTAAAATACACTTCTCTTCTGGACTGACTGGCATTTCCAGAGCAAATTTGTTCATCTTTCTGCAAACTCAACCTCAGGCATGTGGAATTCAAGCTGTGCTCTTTCTGCCGCCTCAGGCAGCAGAGGTGGCAGCAGCGACAGGACTGCCCTGACCAAATCTTGCCCTCAATTACACTCGTGCAATCCCAGCTCTGTGAGGAGAGCTGGAATACAAAGCAAGTACAAATGTTACAAAGGCAGCACACGTGGCTCGGGAGGTACACGAGACTGGTTTTTTGGCAAAGAAGGTGACATTCTTAGGTGATTTTTCTGATCTACCCTTAACTTCAAAGCAGTCTATTTGTAGCACACAGAGGGAAAACCTGCTGTAATTTGAAAAGATAATCTAAGTAAGGATTTTTAGATGCAGTCAGTTCCAAGCTCCAAGATACTCTTCTGGGAACACATTTGAACACGTTTACTCATGCCTGTGAACACTATAAAAAGGGTCCATTAGTTTTTCCAGTACCCAGCACAGGTATTGGGTGCCTGTGACTATGCCCTAAAAAGTGCATAGCACTGATTTACCTGTTCGCTGGCACAGGAAGGAATGGGGGTCTTTAATTCCTCTTCAGTCTCTCTTTCCATTTCAGAACATCTTAATCACAGACTCCTAGTGTTCATGGAAGTAGCAGATGCCAATTGTTCAATTTCTTTCCTCCTAATTAAGGTCTATCCATTCTATTGCAATCCCGTGTCAGGTGGAGTACATATACCAAATCTGGGACCTATATAGCAAGTTCCCAACCATTCCTGATTTCAGCTTGGGAGAGTTATGATGACTTCCTAAGCTAATGCTTACGAAAGAAATGCTTAGAGCTGATTTTGTTTTCTTCTAGGGAATGAAACACAATAAAACCTACTAATTTCTGAGTGCTTTGGAAATAATTGCTCTTTTATTTAGATGGTGCTTCTTGCTCTCAGTCAGAGGGAGGTAAATGCAAAGCAACTACTTGAAGCCAGTGGAATAACCTCTTCAATTTGACCCTTTGTTTTTGTAAGATTATATAATAATCCTTGACTAGCAAAAGCTACAAATTGTAAATAATAATAATAAACTACAATTTTTGTTTGACTGAGAGGAAAAAATTACTCTAATTTTGCCTTCAAGAAAAAAAATTTAAGCTTTTCCAAATATTGCCAAAAGTTAATGGAACTGTGCAGCAATAATTACAGTAGGAGCAGTGAAACTAGTGTGGCCTCAGCCGTGGCCACAGTTGTGAGCCTTTTAGAAAAGTCAAAGCACTGGCTTCCCATGCAGCTCTGCAGGATAACACTGCCCCCAAAATAACAAAGAGCTTCCTAACACCCTATAAAGCAAAGAATCCTATTTTCCATGACAGAAGAAGTATCCTGTCACCAGCCAGGTGGAATAATCCCAGGCTCTCTTGTTTTCAATAGGATCATACCCATATCCGTTTGTTTATTATAATGCTTAGCTTTTCCCTCACCTACTTCCATGACCTTCACATTTCCAGGAGACTAAGTGCTATCAGCCTACCCAATTTCAATTATGGCTTTGAGATGATGTTGCTCAAAGCTGGCAAATTCAGTGTGATTCCAGTCTCTCAGAAAGAAGAAATAAGAATGGGATTATCGCTGGGAGAAAAGTTTTGAACCATCTGCAAAAAAAAAGCAATAATAATGACATGTACTTTCCCAAAGATGCCATATATCACCTTTGTTTAGTATTTTTGTCAGTTCTGCTTAGAAAAATTAATGCCTTGGGAAAAAATAATTGAAAGTGTCTTTCCGGAGTACTGTAAGCATCCCCTTGGGGTCTTCATTATTCTAACAATTTCCCTTTTTAAAATACACAGGTACTAACAACCAACAAATTATTACATTTCCTTTAAATGAACTGAAACAACAAAGATAATTAACTAAGAACATAAGCCTGCTTTCCATATGGTAATATGCATCCCAAGGGCAAAGCACTTCTCTTTTAAGGAATTCCCCACAGAATTCTTATCCACCTTGTAAGGGTAATTAACAACTGCAAAACAAAACCGAACTTGCTTAATGTCACAATTTCTGCAATGCATTACTTTTTCATGGAAAATGAACATGATCTGTAAAAAAGAACATAGGATCTTGGAAGAACAAGGCATTATTTGCTGTCATGGAGCATGCTGATGTAACTCGCAGTATGACTTACACTCTGAGAAGGTGGTTAGAATAATGTTTGCATTGAGGTTTATGTCAAAAAGAAAACTACAATGGGGAGCATGGTGTCCCACTTAGCTAAGCAGTAGCTGATGGTATTCCCTTGTGAACAACAATTTTTTGGGGAAAAAAAAGGAACATACTGGTTAATAGGTACCTAAGGTGTTAAAAATTAGGTTAGATAAAGCAAACTGTAGTTTTATTATAATTTTATTAGTTGAAGCAGACAGTACACAGAATACTAACACTTTCTTAGCAAGCACAGCGCATACTAAAAGCATCTTGTCTACTCTACAATTTTAAGCTTGGAAGGTGCACTAGGCAACAAGCCTATTGTTTCTAGGAACAATATAAGGAAGAATGGATTAAGTGGAATGAAATTAAACCTCAAAAGCTAAAATCAGGCAAGCACATGGGAGCAGGGAAGGTAAAGAGGTTTCTTTGGATTGTACAGGTCGGGGGCCCCCAACATGAGAAAGACATGGATCTGTTGGAACAAGTCCAGAGGAGAACCACTAAGCTGATCACAGGGCTGGAGGATCTCTGCCATGGAGACAGGCTGAGAGAGTTGGGGCTGTTCAGCCTTGAGAAGAGAAGGCTCTGGGGAGACCTTGGGGCCCCTTCCAGTATCTGAAGGGACTCCCAAGAGATCTGGAGAGGGAGTTTTCACAAAGGCATGTAGGAATAGGACAAGGGGGAATGGCCTTAAGCCAAAGGAGGGTAGGTTTAGATAAGATGTTAGGAAGAAATCCTTTACTGTGATGGTGGCGAGGCACTGGCATAGGTTCCAGGCAGGCTACACAGTGACAAGTAACCCTAGCTCTGGTTAGTATTCAAGTTTTCATATTTTATTATATGGCTTCAGTGAGGGATTGACACCTTACTGTTGGTGCAGTGTGGACCAGTTTAAATACAGGAACATTTTACATGGGAGAAATCACTGAGCTGGAAGAAAGTGAATGATTGGCACAGGGCAGAAGCACTTTTTGCTTCAAGGCTCTGGCCTGTCGTTTGCTGGAAAATCTGTTTTATTAAATGCCATTCACACTTCCCAGATAAGTCACTGAGGGATATGCCAGATTCTTTCCCAAATACTACTTGATACTCAGTGCTGATCACTGATGCGAACACAACATCTCTTTTGATGTTCCTAAACACTGACGTGTATACATTTTCCAACACACCAAATGTTTATAAGGCTAGAAGAGAGAAAGATATCAACCCTTTAGACAGAGAAAGGGCAGAGACAACTGTGGTTTTATTTAAATAAACATATAAAATACTTAAAAGCGTTCAGGAAAATCCAATTGATGTGCCAATTACCTGGTTTTTTTGGGGTTTTTGTTTTTTTTTTTTACTGTTACAGCAAATTTTACTTAAGTGTAATTTCAGTCACACAACAAACATTTCTTACCAGGAGAGAGGATGCAATAGGGTAATACAGGGTACTGTGTAGCAGTGATACCCCAAGAGTTCTCACTGCGGCTTCTGCTGCACTCCCTCTCTAACCCACCCATGCAGGGCAGGGTGCAGGATCATGGCCCAAGTTTGCAGGTGATTCTGAAGGCCAAAGGAGCAAATGGAAGCTGACTCAGACACACATTTGGCTGTAGGTGCACAGAGATGCATTTGTTGAACTAAGGCCCCTCATTTGACTCAGCTGGTCTTTGTCAGATGTGACAGCTAAACACACTGATATTGTCCACATCTGTGGCTGCTTTTCACTTCTGATGCACATGTCAAAGAAAAGGAACATATTCCAGTGACACCCAGCAATCAGGCAGATTATCAGCATGAAAATACTACTGTATTCAGGGACTATACAGAATGCTTTTCTGCTTAGTCCTCTTCAATCATACGAAACACATTAAATCATTTTTTCAAACAGCTCATGGGCTCAGATCACCCTTAAAGAATCACAAAGTGCTCTTACACTGAAGTCCCCTAACATCGATCATTTAACATACATAGTATCTACGGCAATAAATGAAGTACATTTACCATTAAAGCTGTGAAAATCAAGGATGTTACTCCTGCAAGTCTATCCATCATCAGCACTTATTTCAAATGGCCTTTCCTGCAGCTTAGGCTTGTATAAAAATTTCTCCAATCAGGCACTGCACAGATTCCAGAGTGATATGTAATAGCACAGCTCTAACACCTATTACACTTTACAGAACTGTTTGAAAAAATAATGTGAAAATTCAACCAAATAAGCCTTGTTGAGTATTTTTGTCTATATCATCTGCATTACTGTTTTAATCTTCCTCTTCTTCCTTTGTATCAAAACCAATGACAAACTGCACGCCCACATACACATTATCGAGAAGACTCACAACTAACCCTAATACATTATACTAATTATTTTCTACAAAGAAGCACATTATACTTGATAATAACCAGCAGCACATCATTATAAATTATATTTACAAACAGTAGAAGCAAGAAATAAACATTCATAACACAAGCAAAGATGACTTTACCTGAAACATAGCCCAGATGAAGGGAAAGACCACCAATGTTTCCAAGGTCCCTCAGTAAACACAGTACATGGCGTGTTTCAGACATGGCCACACAGAATACTAATTACTACCAGCTAATATCCAAGTGAAAATAACATCACACCTTTGCTCAGCTGAAGGTTCCCATTCCTGGCAGCTGCTCTGTGGGATTTGCCCATTTCCAGGCGAGCCCCCGGCCCCTGTTGAAAAGTCCCCTCACAGCCTTCACACTGAGGTGCCATTGGCAGATGCACCTCCTGGCCTGGAATTTCCCATCCTGCATAATCAGATCACCTGCCTCAGGTACCAACATGTGTTACAAACCCCGCCTCCCCCCCCAAAATCTCCACAAGAGTTTTCTGTCCTATCACTTCAGGCACACAGCAGAGCCTTGCAGTGGGCTCGGCCCAGCCCAGGACCACAGAGGCTGTAATCCACCCTCTGGCCATGGCCTTCCACATCCCTGGAATTGCCCTGAGCCTGCTTTATTTAGTATTTTTGATCGCTATTTAGGTCAGGTTCTGCAGGTCCTGCTCTTGGCTCAGCCTGCTGTGGGGCTGTCTGTGGGAGGCAGGACTGCCTGATGGGAGGACACACCAGCACAGCCATGGGCAGGGACATTAAGCTATTAGAGACTGTCCAAAGGAGGGCCACAAGGCTGGTGAAAGGTCTGGAGGGGAAGCCTTATGCGGAACAGCTGAGGGCACTTGGTTTATCCAGCCTGGAGAAGAGGACACTGAGGGGAGACCTCATTGCAGTCTTCAGCATTCTCATGAGGGGCAGCAGAGGAGCAAATACTAATCTCTTCACTCTCGTGGCCATGGAGTTCTCTCCATGGCATGAACCTGAGTCAGGGTTGGTTTTTCATATCAGGAAAACGTTTTTCACCCAGAGGGTGCTTGGGCACTGGAACAGGCTTCCAATGGAAGTGGTCACAGCACCAAGCCTCTCTGAGTTAAAGAAGCATTTGGACAATGCTCTCAGGCACATAGTGTGCTTCTTGGGGTGTCCTTCACAGGGCCAGGAGTTGGACTTGAGGATCCTGATTGATCCCCTCCAACTGGGGCATATTCTATGATTCTGTATTAACAGCAGGTACCAGCGGGAAAAGTGAGAGAAAAATTATCAATCTTGCACTTCAGGCCCCTTCTGCACATTCCCTATTGGGATTAAAAACTTCTAATCTTAATCCTCTCTCAGTGTTTGTCCCTCCTGCACCTACAGGAGCCTTGACCATTGCCATCATCTTCCTACAGCCACCCCCGTCCCCCGAGGATGCTCCAGCCCCCCCATACACCTGGCACCCCTGGAGAAGACAAGCCTCCAGGTAGGGCTGCAGTGAGACAGCTAGAGCAATGAGCCCAGGCAGGCATGACAGCAGCCCTACCACACAGAGCCCTTACAGTCACTCCACAGAAAGCTTTGTATCCTCCTCAAACAGGTGATTAAAGGTAAAACAACTTGGTCTTGAAGCAAGATTAACTGCAAGAACTGACAAATTCCAGCATGTTCAAAATTTTAACTGAAGCCTCACTTGCTTTTCTCTATTGCTCTTTCCTTCATAAACCCAGACCTCATCAAATGTGTTACCAGTGTGCTATGTCAGTACATCATAAAATATGTAAGAGTGTTCAGGATGGCAAAGCAAACAGCTCCAGAAGCAGTGAGACCCTTGGTAATTCCTGACTTTGGGGTACTTCTCATTCTTAGTGTTGCATTAGTGTTATTTTCCAAGTGTTTGATGAAGTATTAACCAGCATCATGTTTTGAGGAATAGAGCTGTACAAGGCTGCCCAAAGGAAAGGGAAAATACCTTGAAATGAAATGTATGATCATTTAGAGTGCCAAAAGCATTTTAGCTACAGGCATTATTTCACAGCCTAGGTAAGCACTCTGTCCTAGGGGTACAACTGCACAGCTGCTCTTTAGAAAGGAAAGAGGCCTTCTGTTTCCAGTCTGTCTTCCCTTCTGAAATTCACACTGGTGAGAACTGATCCTCCAGCCCCGGAGGTGACAGCACTGCCCCTAAACTAGGTCAGGAGAAGCCACAAAGTGGTTTTCCCCCAGGCAGCCCCTCCTGCCCTCTGCAGCACATTCCCTGTACACAGAAGTGAGCCCACCTGTAGGGAAACCCCCAGAGCTGATGGACGTACCCGACCCAGCAAACAGAGATGAAATTCAGAGCTAGCACGATGTTGCTTTAAGGCAGTAAGGTGTCATAGGCAGTCACTGGTGTGAGGCCAGTATAACCAGTGGGGAGAAGTAAGATGATTCTTCAAGAGTCCATCAGCTCCCCTGAAAATATCAAATGATAGACCAGGATCCATCCAGTGCTGGAGCCAGGCACAACCACAGCACAATTCAGGCTCAGAGCAGGAGGCGGAGGGTGTGTGGGTGGAGGTCCCGGGGCAGTTAAGCACAATCAGAGCCCTGGAGATGGGCTGCATATGGATGCAGGAGTCTTGTCAGGGATGTCTGTGTCTTCAACTCAGAAAAAAAAGCAGGAGGCAGCAATTTTGAGATCCCCCTGTTTAAATATATTGTGAATTGCAGAGCTAAACCAAAATGCTTCTCTAAGCTCTTCCTTGACCTTTGGGCTCCCCAAACTCACCCTAGTTTGTAGAAAGCACAGCACAAATGAGCACATTCAACTCCCCTCCATCAGACGGAGAACACACTGAAAAAATGAGTTAACATTTGAATTAAAGTAATTAAACCATATAGCATTCCCAGAAAGATATTTTATTTAATTTCCCGGGTTCCTTAAGCCTGAAAAAGAAATTAAGTTTCATCTCATGAAGACTTGAAAGCTGGACAATCTCTGGAAAAAAAATCTGCCTTTCAAGAATGCTAGAAATTGTAAAAATATATTCTGTGCAGCATAAATAAACCTTAGCCTACAAAGAGGCTGCCTTCAGCTATACATACATGAATGTGCAAACATATAATTGATGCATAAATTTATTAATGCAGGCTCAGAAGCTTTACACCTTGTAGTCAAGTTGACATATGATCTTTTTATTTTATTTTCCAATGGGAGAAAAAAGTAGTGCAGAACTGATAAAACTGTTTGAGATTAAATTGGATTTTCCACTACAGAA
This sequence comes from Acropternis orthonyx, assembly GCA_035583155.1. Lineage (NCBI taxonomy): Eukaryota > Metazoa > Chordata > Aves > Passeriformes > Rhinocryptidae > Acropternis > Acropternis orthonyx. Next base: position 8,353,411 of record JAWWEU010000023.1, on the reverse strand, counting down.
AGCTGTTTGGAGACAGGTATTCCAACAGCGAGACACGGTACAAAAAAGTCTCTCAGAGCCTTAATGAGAGTGACAAGGGGGAAAAAAGTGTCTCTGCTCATCTAGAATGTTACTCCAAATGCTGCTTTTGTCATAAAATACTTCTGCTTCTTTGCAGAAACTATTTTCTTGTTGTCATTATTTTGCAGTATTTAGCTGAAAGGCTGGAACAAGAAAGCTGCATTATGTCAAAATGTCTTACGTGCTATTCAAGCAAAATGTGACACCAGTTCTGGGTGTAGCAAGTAATAAACTCATTATGCACTGAGTCAAAGATCTAAATTCAATATAATGAATAAGATATATTAGGGTTTCCCTCACACTACTGAGGGTTGTCATTATTAGTAAAGTTATTATAAGAAATATGGGATAGCAGTGGGCTTTGGCTCCACAGAATGAGCTCCCTGCAGAAGTCCAGTGCTTTCTCCATGTTTCCATCCCTTGCTCCAGGTTGATCTCCTAGCTAGTCAGGTCCTCCTTCCCCATGATGAATGGGGATGTTTGGATCCAAGCGGCAAAGGAAGCCTTTTCCAGTCAACTGTGCAGGCAATCTTAACTTTGGGATTTCCTAACTCCACTTTGCTACTTTGGTATGAGCTTCTAAAATAATTTTGTGCACTATATATATTACAAAATGTTTTTAAAAACCTAATTCAGGCTTTTGATGTTTGACATGTTTTAATTGCTCAACAACTCAACCATACTCAGGCAGAGGTAACCACTCGGAAGGATCCAAGACTCTGCATACACATTATCATTTACAGAAATCTATTGCTTTTTTTCTAGATACTTAGCAGTTATTTACTCAAATTACCTCAACTGTTTTTATAACAGAAATTATCATCAAAATTCAGTGAAACAACTTCAATTAATTTCAACTTTCAAGAGAAAGACACACTTTCTTTAAGAAAAAAAAAACAGAAACAAGAAAAACAAAACAAAACAAAAAAACACAAAAAACCAAAAAACACCAAAAAACAACCACCAAACCAACAAAAAAACCAAACAGTTTGCAATAATTTATGGCAAATTTCACCTTGACTTCTTTAATCTTACATTCAATAACCACCTTGAATAGAACTAACACACTTTTCAAGGTTGTCCTAGGGCTACTAATCTCCAGGTAATCTAAGAGGTACTAAACATCCAGTTCTTGGTCAACACAAACTCTCTTTACCTGCAGTTGGACTTTTGCTGAAGTATTTTCTACCTCATGAAAATCCGTAAGATAATATTACAGACAAAAAAATAGAGCCAAAAACATTCTACCTTCCCTTTTTCTAGGTGGGTGAAGTTCTAAACACAGTAAATCAGTTTGAATTTTGCCCCTGATGTTATTAAATCAAACATTTAACTTTTTAGTTCTTGCTAGTCAATGAGATATCTTTAAAGGGTGGAAGGGTATAATTTTTCAGGGAATTAATTAGAGTGTAGGCAAGTATTCAGAACCTGAAATCTGCGCTCAGTTTATTGCAATTTATTCCTAAAGGGAAGCCACATGACAATTTTCTTTCTTCAACTGAAACTTGTACCTATTGCAATCCAGCACAAAGCTCAAATCATCACTGTTAGGAATATAAATTTCTCTCTCCATAAGTATTGTGTCTTATCTGGTAAATATTTGTTTTTCCTTACTGTTAGCCTGCCTAGTGCATGTATTTGTTAAAATAATCACAGAGAGAGTAAACAGCAAACAGGTATATCACTTGGCTACACATGGAAGAAAACAGCAGCAGAAATTTTGGAGCACAATATAACCCGCCCCAAGGGCAGACTGTTAAATCTGCAATATTATCATGAAAATGATAAATTAGAAAAAGGCTTACAGTATTTACAGGAAACTCTAATGGTTTTACAATTTTGTGTCAGTAACAATTGGTAACAAAGCTTAACAAATTTGTATCATCAGGGATTGGTAGAGATGTAGACTCTTTTTTTTAAGGCAGATTTCAGAATATGAACTGTTTCTTGGTCATGAGGTTTATGTCTGTCTTGCTATCACCAAATATATGAAAAGAACCCAATGTGCAAGCATGTGCAAACTTAATATATTCTATGTAATAAACAGAATTTGTAAGCTGTAGAGATAGCATTATTAATTGTTGCCTAGTAACAATCTGAGTACTGGAACTGACCTTCAGCTAAAAATAAATAAAATATTTAAAAACAAAACAAAAAAAAGACAAGGAGAGAGTATTGCTATATTAAAAATATAAAGTTATTTTAAAATCACTGTGCTACCATTTTCAAAGGCTCATTTTAAGTTCTTCCTAGTAAAATGCCTGGAAGAGTTAAATAATTCTCTTGTTAAGCCATTTTCCACTTCACCATCCAAGCTAAGATTTTATGAAGTGTTGCTAAAATACGACACAGAGGATGAGTCTGTCACCTTGACAGCAAAAGTGTCCTGGTTGGGATAAAGTTAATTTTCTTCCTAGTAGCTGGTCGGGTGCGGTTTTGGATTTAGGATGAGAATAATGTTGGTAGCTCAGGGATGTTTTCGTTACTGCTGGGCAGGGCTTACACAGAGTTGAGATCTTTGATGGTCCTCACCCCACCCCACGGGGGTCAAGAAGCTGTGAGGGGACACAGCTGGGACATCTGATCCCATCTGATCCAAGGGATATTCCAGACCACAGTCGTGCTCGGCATGTAGACCGGGGGGAAAGCTGGCGAGGGGTTTCTGCTCAGGAATGGGGTGGGCATCAGTCAGTGCATGGGGAGCAATTACACTGTGCATCACTTGTTTTGTACAGTCTAATTATTTTAACTTCATCATTATTATTAGTATTATCATCATCATCATTATTTGCCCTTCCTTTTCTGTCCTACCAAACTGTCTTTATCTCAACCCAAAAATTTTACCTTTTTTTTATCTTCCAGTTCTCTCCCCCATTCCACTGTGAGGGAGAGAGTGGACGAGTGGTTGTGAGGTGTTTATCTGTCTGCTGGGTTAAACCACAGCAAAAAGGCAGATTCAAATCTAATATGAGTGAACTTCAAAGAATAGCATAAAAAATTACCTATGTGCACTGTATTTGCTAAGTGCATATTACCTCTTTTTCCACTATAAATCCAGTATGTATAAAATTTGCACTCACCAAAAGAAGCCAGCAGGTTCTGGGGAAGTTCTTACTCAGTAGCATGCACTTACATGCAGCTCTGGTTGGAAATCCTCTTTTATGTGACCAGACAAAATTCAGACACATTTTTTATAAGCATAAAAATTTTTACATATGTTATAAGGTGATGTATACAACATCCTGGATTACAGTTCCTCTTAGTTTTTGAACTATTCAGTTGTAAATATTCTATAATCTTAAAACATATAGCCCTGTATGCAAAGTTAGAAGTTCTTTCTATGGCTGCTGAGTATTTCAGCATTGAAACAGATCCTTCAGCTTCCAGAGATAATATATCTGGGGTCTGTTTGCAGCAGTCATGCATACTGGAGAACATATTTTTCCAAAAAAGAAATTTCTTACATGTAAAGGTGGTCTTTATGTTAACCACATACATACCTAAAGGGCATTCCTAAACTGTTGTCTGTTTTCAGGTCAGTTCTCGTGTTTAGAAGGTTCAGCTTTAATTGAAGCAGTAAGTTAGCTGATTTTACACATTTGGATGGAAGAGGAAAATGGCTTTTGTGATGAGCATCTGCTGTTTTGTTAAAAATGTGGTTAAAGACATTAACAAAAGTGACATTACCAGCTGTTCGAATGTCAAACAGCTTAGTAAAACTGTTTTTTGTCAAATGACAACATATGACACCAAAATCAATTCCAAACCAATAACACTCTCTTAGTTGCAAAACAGGCTGCAATCTAGAAAAAAAATGTTAATTAAAGTACAAATTATACATTTTTCCCCTGAAAGAACAGAACGCCAGATTTGCTGACAAAACTCAACCTCTTCTCTAAATTCATAAAAGGCAGAATATAATTTACAATAAGTTCTCTGATGTATAAATAACACTTTATTCCCATAATATACCCGTAATAGCGATAGAACATGACAGGCTGTGCCTTTCAGGGTAATTAAAGCGAGCCTCAGGTGGTTCAAGTGCGGTGGCCTTTGGACTTGCAGCTTAGAAACCCCCGCCCTTTTGTGCTGTAATCACCAGGCAGGCAGAGCCCGGTGAGTGCTGCTGTTCAACCACCCCACGCTCCTGTTTGCATCATTTGTAATTATTGGATTATTAGAAGGTGACACATTAGCAGCCTTGTCAGCCAGCGTTCTTCTAAGGGGAAGATTATAGTCCTCGTGTATTTGGGCCAATGCCCTTAACATTCTCTAAAAAAATTACTTGGAAAGAAAGAAGCTGTAAAATAAATTACCAAAATACAAATGGCAGCATTTATACCTTAAAATCAGGTTCTAAGTCAAAAGTAGGCAAATTTGCCTTCAATGGCTAAATCAGCCTGTTAAGATCAGATAAAATGCAATCCTAAATGCTGGTTGGTGCAGGCCTTATTTTAGGGTATGCCCTCTATTTTTTTTTTTTTATTTGGAAAAAGATGCATGTGAGAAATGTTTGGGAAAATGCCTTCCCAAAACATACGGAGAATTACACGAGTAGAGAGACTCAAGGTAAGTTCAGTCCTCTGAGACAGCTATGCTGCAAAAGAGATTGGTGGGAGAAGCAAGCAAACAGCTGTGCCTTCTTGTTAACTAAATACAGGACAAATGTTTTAAATCATGATCGATGTTTGCAAACTCACAAACCTTGAAAAACAGGGAAACTGGAATAATGGCTTCCAGATGGAATTGCCACTAGTGCTTAAGTGACCAAGGTACAGAAGTCTGGTGGCATCCATTGGATTCAACGCTTTTGAACATAAACCCCGCTGGTACAGTACACATCTTGGCAGTTTACATTTCTATATTAAACTCAGCCCACTACAACACTGATTATTTATTAAAATATTTTTAAATGAATGTTATTTTCCACTTTGAACACCCAAACACATTTCAATACACATTTTTAGCCAGCTCCAGCAAAGAAACAGGATATGTAACATAAGTGTTTGTTGCTGTCCCCTCACACCACGGCATATGGTAGGTGAGTTACAGACACTTGTGTTCCTGCTGCAGCTCTTGAAAACTAAATTGTTACATTAGAACCTTAGGCATATGCTATTTTCAAGCTGTAAAATACCTGCTTCCTTAAACACACAGATGCCAATAATCCCCATATGTCTTGAGAAGATTTTGAGCCACTTTTAATAATTGATTAGCTCTGTGTAATGCAAATTTGAAAATGTAATGAGAAGAAGAGGAAAAAAAAATTCTCACATTTGTCAAAATTAACTGAAATGCTGAATCCAGCCTCCTTTTACAAGGCTGAGACTTCATGTCCAGCACACTGGACTAGGTCATTTCAACCTTTGCCACATACTCAAGAGTTGCACTTCCCTTGCTATAGTTATCATTCCTCTTTCCTGTGGCTGGTTAATTCCTAAGTTGGAAATAATCCATGTTGCAGAGGATGGGGTGGGCCTGGTCCTCTCTCCTTGGTGCCCAGAAGAGGAGACACCCTGAGGCAAGGTGATCCTGCCTCGGGAGACAAAGAAAGAGGAAACCCATAAGTGGCAAGGACTGGGGGGAAAGCATGCCAGGGAAGAACAAAGATTATGCTTGAGGAAAGAAGGAGACAGAGTAAAACAAGAACTAAAGAAAGAAATATCCAGTGGCAGTGAATTCTGATGATGGAAGGAAAACAAAAACAAGCAAACAAAAGAAAACAAAAAACCCCCAACAAAACAAAAAAAAAAACCAAACAAAAACCCAAACAAACAACATGGATATAGGATGTAGGCATGTCCTGTGCAGCACCGAATTGACCAGACTTGGATCTTCTGGCTTTCTGACCTGCTCAGCTGGGAGCCTGGACTCAACACTGTGTTTACACTACTGTTGAATGTGCATTACACATCAGAGCAAATATTTTGTGTTCCTTTTTCAGTGGGGAAAACAGGATGCTATGGTTGTTTGCTTTCTCATTTAGGAGAATTATTCTTTTCCAGTTGTTCAGTTTGCTAATATCATGTGCATGTACCACTACATTTGACCTTACCCTTGCTTGCCCTTTCTGTTATGAAACGTCCCAGCACGCTGCTGTCAGCCCAAGACTGCACTGCCCAAAAGAAATACATAGCTTCTGATCTTGTTCAGTAGATCTGATGGGTCTCCAAAGGGGCCTCATTTTATCCAACATGGGTTCTCTGCAAGGTTTTGCTACTGTGGGCTGAGGTCGTAGGAAACATTGGAGCTGGGACCCCCCAAGCACCCTGAAGAAGCCTCGCCAGTGCACAGCAGCCCTTGACTGAGGAATGCTGCTGTGGTTTGGCCATGCTGTATTATCAGCAAGAAGAGCCAAGCAGCTCTGATTGTGGCTTTTCCCCTTTACAGATGCTCCTGAAGCACAAACTTGAGGAATGCAACTCTTGCACCAGCATAGGAAGACAGAAAACAGTTGCCTAGGATTCCCTTTCTAACAGTCCCTGAGGATCTCCTGGAAACTTCTGTGAAAGGGAGAGTTGCCTGGTAGAAACCACAATTATCTGAATGCACTGTCTCTACAGACCTCTTTGCAAGGCCTCACTTACTTATAAGCAAATCATTATGTACAGTAAATATAAGGGACTGAACTCACACAGTGCAACCATTAATCTAATGCTCCCACTGCATCCACCTAAGTAATGAGATGCTTTTCTTTCCAGCCATCTGCAGAGCTATGGATTCTCCTCCCACAACTTCTTGCTTTAGTTTGCTCTAAAACATCACACACACACACAGACAAATCAAGATATATACATTCTATAGCAGTTCATTAGGATTTCCTAGCTGCTATTATTCTTGATTACTAATTGTTTGTACCCTGCTGCAAGTGGAATTTATATTCTGTGTGTTAAAATGAGGCACTGCCCAGACAACTAAGAGATGCAAAAGGCTGACAATACAGATCAAACACTCAAAACTAAACACACAAAGACAGCAGCAGACTGATTTTTAAAGTATAGAATTAATCTGTAAACTTAAAGCTTAACCACTTTGTGTGGTTTTATCAGGACACAATCTTATAATAAAATACAACAGCAGGCTGTGTGCTCCGAGTCTGCCATTTCTCCCCAGCTGTGCAGCAGCATGTTACACTGGTGAAAATTAGAAAGCAATGTAACCTCAGCTGACAGGTTTATTAAGACACAGAAGACATTACACAAGCCCCTTTGACATTATAATCACTAACTCAGTCAGGAGTAGAAACCTACTTGCTACCATTATTGGAAGTAATTGGTAAAAAAAAATAAAAATAAAAAAGTAAGCAAACAGCCTTGTAAATGTCATGTTAATTATTTAGGATACAGGTGCTTTCAGGCACATAGATTGTATCCCATCTGTACTGCAGTGGTTTACAGTGATCAAAAGGAAAGACCCAGTAAAGGAGTCTATTTTGACCTTGCTCCATTAGTTCAACTGCTCTTATTTATGTGACTGAAACTGTTTGTGCTCCTCTTGCACAGCTAAGGCTGTATCATTGCTATGAGCATAAGCCTCATTTTGCAAAGATTTATAATTAAATTATTCCAATTTCTAGGCTGGGACCTGGTACAGACAGCCACCACACAAGTCCTTCTCTTTTTCTTGATTTTAATGTAGTTGTCTAATATTGTTATGTATGTTAGGGAAGGAGAAAGACTTCATGATTTTATGGCTTTCTGGGCTCACCTATATGGATTTCAACCCTTAGATGTGTGAGAAAACATTGATGCAAGAGAGTCAAAATTTCTGGAAAAAACATCAGTAGTTGTCAGTTCTTCACCTGGTGGGACACAACCTAGTGCAGGTCAGAGCAAATAAAACCTGTTGTATCCCACATTTAAAGCCCTGCTTATTGACATTCTAACTGTGCCATCCCATTTCTGTTCCTGCTGCAGCAGAAACCACCATGTCAGGCACCAAATGACAGAAAGGAAAACAATCCCTGCTTTTAGAGTTTGCAATCTACATACAAAGACAAGAAAAAAAGAGGTCAGTGGCAAGTACAAACTAATTGGAGATTGTATCAACCCTCTGCCAAGAAAAAATCTTAACGTCATTTTGACAAAGGACAGGAGTCGTGCAGCCCTCTTAGAGTGTGGGTTGTCTGAAGAGTGGAGTGGAAAACTGTCTAGCTTTTAACCTTTTCTTCCTCTACTCCATGATTTAAGAGACTCAAACTCTTCATCCACCTATTCCCACAGCTCTAGAAAACACTTCAAAAGAAGACTAAGAGCTACATTTTCAGGAGTGCTCAGACCCTGCTTCTCTCACTGTGACATACATGTGGGAGCACACGTGGAAATGCCGCTCATAAAACCCCTTTCTGAGAAGAACCAAACAATAATTTCAAACAGTTTCAGTCTCTAACGCGCATTTGGACTTCTGCTTTTGCTAACTTTTGTTCTGCTACTCTGGGCTGCACCTCTTTTGCTCCGTGTGTCCTCAGAGAGCCTAGAGCCGCAGGCATGTCCTGTGTAGACCTTTTGAAACTGCCTCTGGCTCACCTGATTGTTCCTCTCTGCCCTCAGGCACGACACAGGTAACTGGCATGAACTGCAAAGGACAAAAGCCTCACTGCTAAGGGGCACAAAGGGAAGGGAAGGTGCTCATATGTGCAGTCTCCTCCATGGATTTTTCTAGGACCCAGACGCAGTTCACTTATAACCCTGATCCAGTCCCACGTGACACAGAAATCAGACATTAGCAAGTGTAAATAAGATATTGTGAGTTTATGAACCCAGAGCTCCTCTGTCAACTTCAAATTGGGAACCACCTGCAGAGAAACACTGTGTTACTGCAGGTACATGCAGGGATGAAAGGAGATAGGGAAGTTCAGAGCAGTGCACTCAATTTATTTTACCTTCAAGCTTTTCTTAATAATATTAAATACAAAGGTAAACAAACATTTACTATACCGGATTTCCTGATTTCTACTTGACTGTGCCACAAGGACCCATTTAATACATGGGCACTGCAAGAAGACTTGAATATACAGCCTTTTGATACTAAGCAGCCTCTGCAAGCATTAAATGTTCAATGTACATAAAAATATCCTGAAGAGATGTTTATAAACATGTTTGATGACATGACTCAGCTAGTTTTGCTTTAAGAAGAAACCATATGAAGGCCTCAGATACTCCCATCTGATAGACACGATAATGTACATCAGCCCTTGTGCCTTGGAGGGACTTGGTGGATGATTTAGCAGGCATAGAAATGTTTGTGTTAGGAGATTCCTTTAACTTATTTATTTTGCCTTTAGAGACTTCTTCTGAAGAGCACTCTGTGAAGATGTCTCAGGAAAGGTCATATTGCTTGGAATTTTACACCTTGTAGAGAAAGTCCTCCAGAGAGCTACCTGAAAACCAGCAGTGAATAAACATTCTTTAGTGCTGTTTGCTCCCACCTTACCTCAGCAGCCTGTGAGGCAGTAGCAGAGCTCTGCTTTCCCTTGCAGGATACATGCCTTTCATTTTAATGACTGTGAGCTGAGACAAGATCTGCTTTTTGTTTCCTCTCATTTCCAGCTGCCTTTTTCCTTTGTCAGAACAGACAACTTAGAGGGCAATCAAAACACGATTAAGAAACCCTGTTTGACCTTACTGCCAAGAGCCTTGAAAAATTAATGTTTACAGCTATTTATATGCATTGGGAAATCACTCCTTCCTCTTGGAGTTTGCATGATTCAAAATGTCTTTTTCAAGCTCTGTGGACATCACCAAACTTGGAGAACTTTTCTCAAGCCATGATCTGTACTTTAAAAAATATACAAGGACTGATGAGAAATTGATGTTTCTCAAACACCCAGCGAGAGACTGTCCAGTCCAATGGGTTGATTCATTCTACACAGTTCCAAGCATGAAGTGTTTTCCATGCAAACAGCTTCCAAAACCACCTGTATTACACCAAGTACTTTTTGCTCCAGATCTATTCCAGTGCCAGTCATTAACCCAGCAACACTTTCTTCATATCCAAAACAAAAGGACATCCTCTTGTCTGCCTTTTAGGAGTTACAGCTGATCACTGTTTTAATCATATTGCTTGGAATGTTCTGCAGACCCAGCTTATTTTCCCAATACAAGATACTCTTTTAATAGCAGTTGTAACTACTGACTGTTCAGTTGAAAAATGCAACAATAATAAGGGAAAATAAACCAAAATGATTGCTCACATTATTTTGTTCCTCGATGAAAGAAGTATTTGTGTTCAACTTCTGTACACCTGTACTCTTTAGCTTGTCAGCAGAATTAGACATGAAGTCATTTGAAACTTAAAAGTCAGAGGGTTCTTCTTTAACAACTGATACTGTTCTCTAAGAAAACATTTGAGTTTGAACAGTTAGGTTCTCTCATTTCTTTAAAAGATAAAAAGTGAATGGTGTTTTAAACCTTAGGAAGAGGACCACAAGCCCTGCAGACATCAAACTAGAAAGACCACCTTGACACATTCAGAACCATCAAGCAAACTTTATCAGATGTCAGGCTCTCAGGTACTGCTTGAAACTATGCCAGGACATTCTGTAACACCAGGTGAAAGCATGTATGTGACCTACACAGTGAAAAACAGCTTAATCCATTGCCCATGCCAATGTTAGACATTACCTTTGCACAGAAAGGAAAAAGGAATGCACAGATTTAATAAGGAACAGATGTCATTTTCTCTCTAGTAGGAGACTGGCATCAGGGAAACGTTTGAAAAATTGTTAAATCAACTGTTGTGGCAGCTGAACATCCTTGAGTTTAGCCAATGTGATCTAAGCCTTCACAATGTGATTTGAAGATCCCACAAAGCAACCTGGATTGGAAATTGCAGTCAGGGTAAAAACATAGCTTCTAGGTCTTTGAGTACCAGGTAGAAATTGTTCTTTACAATTGCTTCCTGCAGAGGAGGAGTTGGAAACACAGGGATTGTCAAAGGAAGTCCTGTCAATCAAATTTTACAATTATTTCTTCAATGGTTTATTTTCACCCCAAAGCAATGCAATTCACCTCAGTGGCAAAAGTGGCTGAAAACCTTCAGAAATGTCAAAGACCACTCCTGTACAAGAGAGGTAGGGAACATGCCTAGTGTGTGCCATTAGGCTGGTAGCCAAGGCAGCATCAGTACGAGGTGGATGATGGCATGGATGCTGCTTTTTTATCCCTTTTTTTTTTTTTCCCAAAAGGGCCACTAGTGAGAAATACAGGTAGGGTAAATACAACCAGAACAATACACTATCAGTGAATTGAAAAATAAAACTATTGATTCTAGAGACATGCTTAGATTTCTGAGTAGCAAATTACATCTCCATAATGCCTTTAATTTCAAGTGCTCTTCTGGCTGTGCACAGAAGAATCACAATACCCTCACAGCTAAAGTGCAGCCACTTGTTCTGGGGTCACTGACAGTAATGTTACAGGGCTTACAGAACCTCACTGAGCAGGGCTGCAGGTGTTCAGTACAAGGACCAAAAACCCAATGTGCGTGTTCTTTCTGAGTATATTCTTGTGTGGGAAGCGAAGAAAAATATGGTAATTATGGTGCAGGAGGAGGAATATAGATAAAATAGAATGTAATCCTGAAACTTGTAATTTACCCAGGATATCAGATCTAATACATAATGTTCAGTAAGCTTAGCATGAGGAGGAATTAGCGGAAGCCAGGAGGTCTCCATTCACTCTACCAGACTGAAAGTCCTGGACAAGCTTTGACTCCTCAGCATTCTGCAACAGTTGCCACATGTGAAACACCAAAACCACAATTTATGAGAAAACAAATTGCGAAGAAACCTAGTGATGCATAGAAGTGAAAGTGAAACCCCAGGGACATTTATTCCCCTTACATCCTGCTCTCTCTAATGATATCCATGCATCCCTCCCATGGACTGGGCTCCACTAGGCTGCTGCGGAAGAGGAGAAAGATTTACAACATTCCTTTGAACAGCAGTGTCACAGGATAATTGTTGTTCCATTGGATTTGTGTTAAAAACTTACCTGTACTGTGAAACCACAGCCTGAACAGGAACCTTCCCAGACACAGGCGTTCTCAGCAATTCTTTTAATTAGCAAGAATGCCAGTGTGTGACACAGGGATTCAGATTTCTCTTTCCAACCTGCCCTAATGGTTGGGGGAAAATCTTCCTAGTTGTCTCCTCAGCTTTTCTGCTGCACTCTCTCCAAGTAGCATTTACACTTGTCAGAAAGCTGCGCTATTACTACGCTCTCAAATTTTATCTTGCATAGCCAAAATGCTGTGTTAGGCCTATCTGCAAATTTCAGCACAGTGCATTGCAGCATGTTCATAAAACAGAAGTTCATACACACTAAGCCAACATTAATATGCAGCAGTTGAAAATGGATAATCTCAGTACACTGAATGCCAATGTTGTAAAACTGTGAGATACACTAAACTTGGATATACTGCCATATTAAATACAAAACTAATGTTACTTTAGTGGTGAAACGGAGCATCGGAATTACCAGAAGTGTATTCCTAGTGTTACAGTGGGAATAATTACAGGGTATTGAATATGTTATAGAGGGAACTTGACAACGTGAAGCAATGATGTAACAAGGGAAGTATTTCCATACAGTTTCTGCTCTTAATTCCTTTGGGTAACAGTGACAGAAAAAATAAAGAGGGTAAGAGACACAGAAAGAACACTAAACTCTTTCTAATCACCTTAAGTGTACATTAGAGGATCTGACTGCAACATTAGTGAAATTAGACAGCATAGCTCAGATCAGGGGGACTGGATTTAATATACAGAAACCCTTTCATAGGCTGCACAGAGGATAATATGGTAAGGAACATTGGGCTGGAAATTTGCAGGGTGAAAAAACACACACTGTACAGTTTCATTAAAAGTTTGAGAGCGGCTGATATTCTCCGTAACAAATCTTTCAAGAAGCTGCAGCAGCATGACACAAGCTAACATAGCCTTAAGGTGGTAGCAATTACACAACAGTTTAAATACAATACCTGCCTGGCCAGGACAGTGATTACTGTATTCATGTGCAGTCTGGGCAGCCTGTCTTGAAAAGACAAGGACTAATGTGAGACGTAAATTCTTGCGGAACCCAAAGATGATCTTCAGCAAAACCAGACTGGAAAGAAGAAAGCACTAGAAATTGCCCAAAGCACAACAGCTGAACATAAACCAACACTGACTTACATCCAAGTCCCAAGGCCCAGACAGCCACTTCACAACCAGCAGCATGTACATGCTTTCAGTGCACCCCAGAAAAGAAGAAACATCTGGGAAAGCAGATGACATAGGAAAATACGTGGTTTTGGGCAAGAGATGGGGAATGTGCAGTGGGGAGAGTGTGTGTATGTGTAACACACACAGATGGTGTATCTTAGATCCAGAAAAAGGTGTTTGCCCGTCAGAAATCCACCTATCCAGAATGGGTGCACCATGACACAGCTTAACTAGGGAAACAGAATGTTTACTATGGGAATTGGGTTTAACTAGGTCAGTGCCAAGGCTATCAACCCAGGAGATGTCCATGCAACCAACAAGAGGTCAACAAACAGTCTGGCAAGGAGGATCCCCAAACCTATCACCACATCTCTCCACAACTTTCACTTCTTTTCACTATTATCAGTAGGAAGAGAAGCACTGGATTTTTCACTGCATACATGAGAGGAGAGGCACACAAAAGTGTACAGCACAAAGATAAATATGTGGAGAGAGGTGGAAATGATGGGCAACAGATAGGAGCAGAACAGTGGAAGGACAGTTTTGTAGGGAAAAGGAGGAATTACAAAGACAGGTGTTCAAAGGAGCTCGAGGCTGTCACAAAAGTAGAAAGAGGAGAAACACACAAAGAGCTGAGCAGGCAGCATTCATCTGGAAAAAAAAGAACAGGGAATGAGGTATATAGCAGAGACACAAAGAGAAATGAGATGCTGCAAGAGGCAGAAGTGCTTGCACACTTTTTCTGGAGGGTGAAGAAGGTTCATGAGCGTACATGGAGGTCTGCAGTAAAGGACTGAAGGCTGAAACCCACATCTCTCCAATCTCTTGCTCCACATTAATAGACTTTTTGCTATATGCTCTAAGGCTGTGCTGTTGCTGTAGTTTCAGGTGAAGGCTGTGAAATGAGGAGAGCTGTTCCTTAAGATGGAGTAGTATTTTATACTGTGTGGGAGGGTGTTGATCTGGTATGATGCACTGTGTGGTGTTTACATTTGCAGGAGTGCCAATAGCGTAGACAGATGCTTTATAAAACAAACTATGAACATCTTAAAAGTCAAAGGTACATGGATGTGCCAACACAAGGCAAATACTACCCTTGATTTTTCTAAGAGCATTAACAGCCCATTCACACAGATCAGAAGTGATTAAGGCAAATAAAGCTAAACTAGGCCAAGATTAAGATTGATACATTGTGTATTTAAGCACTTGCAGAAGAAATGGTGATCTTCATTCTCAAAGAGCAGTGCTCACAACCTGGGCACTCATCAGAACTGGAAACCTGTATTTTATCTCCAACTGAAAGAAGCCATTCATACAAGCCATCTCTGTAACTCTCAGCTGTCTGCCTGTGTCTCACCCCTGGTTGAGACTACAGTCCATCCACCACATAAGCAGTGAAGCTAATTTCTCTTTTTTCCTGGCAATAAAACCAGTGGTAAGCTTCACTCTGCTCAGGTTCTCACAGAGCTAATATGGACATCCTCAGTCCTCCAAAGCAGGTTATGGGTGACAAGCATGACCAAAGGCAAAGCTGACTAAAGGAGAGCTGCAGAATAGTAAGGAACATACAGGCACATAGGCTGAATATTTGGAAATGGGCTAGCAAGTAACCCTTATGAGAAAGGGTTAAAGATCCGGGACGAATCCCGAGGGAGGTACACATCCATCCTTTTGACCATGGAGGGATCTCTACTGAGAGGATGAGGACTGCACCCAGAGCTACGTATCTTTCCTCAGCTCTCTGTCTTAAGCTCCGCAACACTTCATAGATAATAGAGGCTTTCAAACAGGCAGCACTGCTGCTTGAGAAAGAAATTACTTCTGCCTCCATCAGCCAGAATCCCTTTCTACACAGCTTGGGGAAGGGTCATGGGCCTGCACAGTCATCCACTGTCTCCCACAGGTAAAAAAAAATGCCCTGAGCAACTGAGGTTGGGAAGAGCACAGACAGGTAGGGAGATCACAGAGCATCATCTCAAAAAGTAACAGCTAGGACAGATAATGCATCAGCTTAACCAGGTGTTGTCAGATCAAATCAGAAATGCTGCTGCTACCCAGCTTTGAGTTAATGTAGGTCACGACACGCCATTCCTCTCTTCTATATAATCTCCCACACTTGTTATGTAGAAAAATGCAAAACAAACAGCACACTAAAAATAGGCTGAAAAGCCAAAAAGATTACTCAGATTATGTCGTGAGCATGTAAGACAACAGGAGAGCAAGAGCTCCCAGATTTGGGAGATCAGGTGTATTTGTGTCATTTAAGATTATTTGATCTGTTTTCAGAGTACAGTTTAATTGCTCTTAGTTGACGGGTTAGAGAGCAATGCCACAGTGTGTACTGTATTCACCACAAATACAGATATAGGAACAATGCAAAGCTTTTCAGTGGAATTTAGAGAGATGATAAAATTGGTCATACCAGAAATGCAGTGACCAAACCAAATTACCAGGCCTTTCTTGCTACAGCATGCATTCAGTTACATGTAAATGAACTCACTCTATAACAAGCCCTTTTTAAAAGGAGAAGCTAAAAGCAACAGGAGAAGCTTAACTGCAGTTGTGTTACACTGTTATCAGTTTAAAAGGCCTAATTAAAAAATATTAATTCTAATATTTAATTAAAGATTTAATTAAGGCCCAGTGAAGGGAAATAGTGCATAAGAAAAAGATGGATGGGGGGCTTTTTAATAAAGTAAATAAAAAAAAAAGGCAACCTTCTGCTTCTCACCTGCAGTGGAATTATCATGAAATGACACCAAAGCTTTTGCTTTTGGTTTGGTTAAGGACACATTCAATCCTTTCCTCATTTCCTCTGTTGTGGAAAAAGAACTTCAAATGCTGCAAGTCAGAGCTGAGACTTCTCAGGCTTACAAGAACTTCTGCTACAGAACCAGGTTTAAACCTATCTTTATACAGAAACTTTCAAAATACGGCTATTTGATAAGTCACGTCTTCAGCACTTCAGTGCTGCTGAACTTTTTTGGTCTACAGGTTTCTCTTTCCCTTGAGTCACAGTAACAGCCACTGTATTGGGGCAATAACCCTGTTCAGGCAGAGTTTGGGAAACCACTGTCCAACTGTGAGATATGTCCCTTCAGCTGAGACACAGGGACTGGGCACGTGAAGCAACCAATTCTAACTCAGCACGGAGAAAAACTCTTCTACCTAAATCATCTTCGGTTATTTAAGGCCGCCTTGCTGTGCTTTGCACGGGAAGAGCCCAGACACGTTTCTGATTTCCTTGGTGACAGGAGCAGGAGTGCCCAGCTGTGGCTGCGATCTGCCCCAATATGCATTTTCACATGATTTCACTTTTTCAGAAAATGATGCTAATCCTTCCTCAGCTGTAACACAGAAAGATTAGGACAACTGGCTTCTCTTCAGGCGAGCTCAAGGGCAGTGTTTCAGCTGAAATTACTCCACCTGGGCCCTGTTGTGATACCATTTGTTGTAGGATATTAAGATCAGTGTGGCTAATGATGGAGTGCAGGGATGTTCTAATGTCATTAAATGTAAGAAAATCTGTCAGGTTTTATTTCTGGCCAGTAATTTCACCAATATCTCATAAAGTGCAGTGGGAAACAAATGTGTTTTCTTGATAAATGAATTGATGAAAGGGAAAGCAGCCCAGCTGAGCTTAAAATAGTCAGATTGGTAGCAGAAGCATTTCAGTGGTGAAGAAGACAAGGGAACTATTCTAAGATTATATATATAAAGAAACTGCAAAAGACTTTAAAGAGGAAAATATGGAGCCTTACAGCTGTCTTGAAAAATGCAAAATATTAGTGTTAGCTTACAAAGCACTAAACAGAATTTAAATGATGCACATGGCATAAAAAGAAAAAAAAAAAGTTCAGAAACCAGAGCGAGGCAGGGATTTGAAGTACTCTGTAAATAGCAAGAGTAACCCAAAGCAATATAACTGAGCTATTACTGCAAAAAAATTCAACAACTTACAGATCCATCTTAGCATATTATTTTCCAGTTAAACCAATTACACAGGAGTCTACTTTTGATGGTTAACAGAAGATGGTAAAAGTATTTGATAACAAGATACAAAAGCTACATTCTGAAATAAAAAACCCCACCCACACTACATAATTTTGTAATTTATTTTCAAGTAAACATCCCACGAATTTGAAATGCAAAGCCTGGGCTGGAAGTTGACAGGTACCATCAAATTATGAGGTACTAAAATTTTTAATTTTGATTTTTAATCAAATTTTCTACCCTAAACCTCAAACAGATTTTATGTCTAAAATACCATGTAAAAATGACACTCTTCCCTGGGAGATTTATTACTTCAGAGCACAAACACAAAATCCGATCCTGCAAATGCTTCCACATGAGTAACCTGATACAGGTTGAGTCTCAAATAACTTACTGGCATGAATCCAGTGACCAAGGACTCAAGGGTGCTAAACACTGGCACTACCACAGCTCACATCACTGGAGTGTTTATCTCAATTTCTGCAGGATCAGGCCCACAGACATGGGTCCATAACACGGCTATTGGTCACTCCTGAAGACAGAATCAGAGTCCTAATGAAAAGCCTTGCCCACACACAGAGCCTTTAATTCCATATATGAGTACAGCAACTTCTTTCAGCAAGCATGATTTCAGAAAAGCTCAAGTCTATCTCATGAAAACAAGTCATCAGAAAACAGATTTAAACTGAAAACGACATATCAGAATGAGCAAAAATGGAATAACCCCTTTGAAGTCTAAAATAACACCTTTTAACTTATTTCAAACAGCATCATGAGGACAGGTGGTTGATTGTGGGTATGGAGTGGGAGGCAGAGGACAACACCTGCCCTGGCTTCAGCAATACCCTTACAGCAACTCATCCCAAAATGAAAAGAACTGGAACATGTACCTCCTATGGCACAACACACTGGCCACTCACAACGACCAATGGCCAAACTGGAAGGTCCTTGTTCACTTGGTCTCCACTCTCACATATATAAACCCTGCAAGGTTTCAGGCTATCTCATCACTGCAAGTGCCTCAACTGAAAGTGGAAGGAAGGCTTTAAAGTGCAACATTAGGTGCCTTGAACTCCTGATTCCTCCTCAGGACACAGGGTCTGCTCCTCCTCAGCACATGGTTTTGCTCACCTGACCTCCCTTCTGCTCACCTGACATTCCCATGACCACTGTTTTTCCCTCATATATATAGGAAACAAACTGTGACTGTATTCATAAAATCTGAAAAATGGTGCTTCAGCTGTAAAAGAGACAGTTGTAAAGATTTGTTTCTTGGTGTTCAGCAGCAGGTCCACTTGATGAAGACCTTTGTAATGAACCTCAACAGGATGAGACATGGTAGATACTACTGCCTTTGTCTTGCTCACAAAGGCACTTTAGGAGCAGATTTTAATGCAATATGTCTCTTTCTACACATTTCTCAGCAACAGCGTTCGCAATCATGACGCCGAGAAGACAGTAACATTTCAGATGACAATCCAATTCCAATTTCAAGCCTCACAGGGTGCTATTACAAACAGCAGGGAAAAATCACAGGAGGTGTGTTGGCACCTTTAACTTTTAATAGTCATTTTAATGCAAACGACCTTGACATAATTTTCCTGCCTATTTGGTAATCTTATTTGGAAAACGGAATGAACATGAGATCATTTTGCAAAATACAGTAACATTTATTTCTCTCAGTATCTGTTTTCCTGAGCATCCTTCTAAGGGATCTTATAATAAATCAGTACACTCTGAATTGCTGGAATTTACTTGACTGTGTTGGCAGTTGGTGCTGATAGCTACAAATGTGAGTCACAGAACTGCAAATTAGAATATAGTGCATCAATGGAGTCTTTCAGGTGGAGACTTTTTTGATAGCATCCAAGGTATGACAGCATTTATGGCTCAAGTGGTATCAAGTTCTTCTCCAGCTTAACTTGTAAAGTCAGTTTAGAGGCAATGAGACTTCAGCAATTTTTCCTCCTAAAATTTATGTTTACAAAACCCAGAGAAACAACAACAAAAAAAATTATTTCAGAATACTCATTGGAACTCTTTTGGGAAATGACCTCCTAGGAAAGGGAGCTGTCATTTTTTACTCATGCTCATTCCTCTTTTGAGGGAAGGGAAAACAGAATAATCAAACCAAACCCCTCCACAAAACCCAGAGCAGGGGTATGGCTACACAGGCTAAGATTTTTATGAAGATTAACATCACATCTTTTGGTCCGTGTCCCTCAGCACTTCAGCATAAAGATGACAAAACTATAAATAAAACTCCTGTGTACAGCTTTACCAATAAAAATACTTGGAACAAGTAACAGACCTTTAGATAAAGTTGCAGTGCAAAATCCCAAAGATGATTTGACATCCCACACATTTGTCTCTCTGCCTTCTGGAGATACTGATGGGCCAAATGGTATGTTTTATATTTATCAATATTTTTGCCATAACAGCAGGACCTCAGAACCAGCCTTCAATGGGCTTTGTGTTTTCATAAGCCCTACAGATTTTTTTTTCCACATAGAAAGCTATTGAGGGAAACTTAATTAGAATGGTTATCCTTTCCATGGAAACTGAAATAAACTCTCCCACATTAGAAATCAGAAGGAAAATCAAGCCAGATATTTTGATTATAAAAAACGGGAAAAAATAAGAAAAACATAGTGAAAACAATTATTAAAACTGACAGATCGGAAATAAGGGAGTAAAAAGGATTCTCTTTGACAAAATTAAAATGTTACATTTCAGTATGGAACTTTAAAAAATTAAGTTACAAAAAGGTAACTTTTAAGGAAATGGTTTGAAAGAAATCCTAGTCTGAAAAAAGAAAATATTTTATTTCAGAAACTGACAAGACTAAATGTTTCCAATTGTTTTGTTTTACTAATTGTTGGTTGTGCCAAATGAAGCTCTCCTCCATCACATCTGCTTCAGGTAGCCCAATTGTTTCTACATTCACATCAATCAAAATGTGTGCTAACAGTCTGCATTACAGCAGAACTCCCTGCTATGAATGCACAGAGAATTAGCTGGGATGCGTCATTATACACCACAGTAATTCCAACTAATCCTTTCCAAAAGCCTTAAGAGAAAAACAGCAAGGAAAAAACCTTATGAGTCAGTTTTACTTTCTCACTAAAAATGATAAAAAGAACCAAACGAAAAAACCAAAACACATCATTACATTCACTGACATAAATAATTTTTTAAAAATTGTATATTTTGAAGCTTGAAACATAGTTTGAATATAAGAACAGTAGAGTAACATTCCTACACAGAGAAGGATTCCTATACTCAACGTTTGAGTTAAGATCTGCTGTATTCTATCCTCTACGTGCATTTAATATATTCACAAAGCCAGGGTGCAGATGGAGAACTCAGGTACTCCCGTGGGATCCCGGGTTTCCTAGGCTGTTGTGTTCCTTTGGAATGGATTACTGGAATCGCCCCATGGAAAAGCACGTTTGCAACACGGAGCCCAGTGTGCAAGCCGGGGCAGCTGGAGCTCGAGCCAGGCGGTGTCAATATTTGTTAGATGGCTCTGCTGCATGACTGGACTTGTTCACATCAGGCCTCTGAATTCCAGAAAAAGTATGTAAATTCTGAACGCAGGAACCACCGCAATTGTTCTCACAAGATCTAAAAAGTAGTAGGACAGGTACCCACGTCGTTTTTCAAGTCATTGCTTCATCTGGATGAAGGATGGCATACCCAGTGGTAATAAAGATGGGGAAGAAATTTGGTATAAATGAAGAGTTGGGAAATTGGAAATAACAAAGATTAAAAACGGTATGTTATATCCAGAACACTAAGATTTGAGGAAGACAAAATTTTATCACACATCAATAAGATATCCTTAAAGTAACAAAATACTAACATAAATAAAGGCTGTCTGCAACCTAATGCTCCAGAGGTGGGAGATATTTAAATTGGGATTTCATCTAATTTCTCAATTTCTAAGAGTAATAATTCTCCTCTTGTTCATGCTATGTGATCATTTTTGTCTTTATCTGCTACAGGGCTCTGGCTGCCTTCATTTTTTTTATTATTATTCAGTTAAAAAATGAAAGTGATCATAATTACAGTCTGTGGGAAGTAAGTAAATCCAAGACAAGGTCAAAGAAATGTTTTGCTGTCCCAAGAGCACCACCAGAAATGAAGTGGTGAGAATTCCAAGCCACTTCCCTGTTCTCTCTGTGCCTGTTTACAAATGATAAAAGAAGATTTCTCGGTCACTCACATACAGATACCACACCAGCAAATCCATCAATGATAAAGCCCTTAATACCATCACAACAGACTCAAGATATTACATATTTTGCCTCTGTTTCTCATGATTTGTAAAAGAAAGAAAGACGGATAAAATTATAGATAGACTGCAAAAAGAGAATCCAAAGATGCTGAAGTTGTGCTAAAAGGCTCTCTTTTGAGAACTGAAGTGTATAACTTTGTAATTAGACTTTGGATGAGAGGACTACCATGTCTTAGTCTATTGTTGTTCTTATCAGTGGTCTCTGGAGACTGTGGACAACATCCAGTAATGATTGCAGAATTTGATCATGTTTCTAAATTAATTGTGCTTTGGCCTGTTGGGAGTATGCAGTCATATCCAGTGGAGAGGAAGGGAATAATACTGTATCGTGCCAAATAACCCCAAATAGTCATTGTACTCAGCCTAGGCTGTGATATAAATCAACTCAATTTACATAACCAAGTTGAACGTATTAATTTACATAATCAGGTCTAAGTACAGCAAAGGTATGCAGCTGCAGCACGAACACATTTCTCATTCAGGATTTGCAGTCTATTAGTTGTATTCAAATGACCTGAGGTATTTAAAATTTCTACACAGCCTTAGCATGGCAAAGAAAGGGATTTACTTGGCTGAATAAAGTGGGGTTGGGAGAAAGATTAAAGAGAGGCAAACATTCCAATTTCTATTCTTTTTTAAATTCATACGTGTCTGACCAGACAGTGCCTCATGAATATGTACCTCAGCAACTATGGCAACTCCAAACAGGATTCTCACATGGAAGTAAGCTGCTGTGAAAATCCCAACAGAAAACTCACAAACATCCTGCAGTACTTTCAGTGGAAAAAATAGGGGAAGGACTTTAGAGATGTTGCAGTATTGAGGGACCTGAATGCTTATACCCAGCCAAGCTTTGTAGATTTCTAACTAAAGGATGAACTGTTTTCTTCAGAAACCAGAAATCCATACATTGGCACTTAGCAGAACATGTTCTTTAGATCTCCTCAAGATACTGTAGCCTCATCATCTGAAAAGACACCCCAGGGTTACATCACCACTGAGCCCACCGTAGCTGAGTGCCCTCAGCTGCAGATCATGGCTGTGGGACACAGCAGAGCGGCTCAGACACAGGGGCTGCCCTGTCTGAGATGGATGGAGGGCAGAGAAGTCTGAGGGAGCAGAAACCTGGGCTCCTTCTCAGCCCCCAGGAAACCCTGGCACAGCTGCCATCGACCTGCTGTGTTTGGACACTGTCCCCAACACTGACCTGTGCATTTCACTTGCAATTCCTATAATTCTTGGGTTAGGACACTTCTACCTGCGCTCGCTGACTCACCTTTGGACAAGGGCCAGCACAGAAGCATTGTCTTCCACAAAGTCTCCCTGTCCATCCTGTGCCCAGACTGTCTGCTGCAGTGCTTATGCCATTTTTATGCTTGAGAAGCACAGGACCAGCTTTACCTGGGCTCCCTACTTCTCACCAAAGACTGGCAGAGATCAACTGATAAACACATTTATTGCAAGTACTACTTCAGAGAAGCTCTAAAATTCTTCTTTGGCAGCCGTGCCTCCTCCTGCCAAGCATGAGCCCACAGTAGAGCAGCTGCTTGGGCATTTGCTCATCAGCTGTCTGTGCCACATGTCCAGCCCAGGGCATCTGAGCCCTCACAATCAGCGCTTTGCCACTGCATTTCTGGGCTCCTTCTCATGTTAGCTGCAGGGCACCCCAGGAGATGGTAAAAACTGATTACACTTCAAGTAATTTCTGGGAGAAACACTGCTGTTTAAAATGTGAGTGCATCCATTCTGCAGTTGTTTCATTAGGGATTTAAAAAAAACCCCCAACAATAACAAAAACCAGAAACAAAGCAAAAAAAAATTCTGCAGCTCCACAAATAAAAACTGATTCACTTACAGTTTCTAACATTTCCATTCTGACACTGCCTTTGAAAGGCAGTTTGAAACAACCCCTGCCTACCAAATTGCAGAGGAATTATTCTCAATTACAGCCCTCCATCTGTTAAAACGTATAGTCACTGATCAGTGCTGACCTCTCCTGCGACAGGTCAAACAGATGAAAAATTCTGACAGCCGCTCAGTTTTGAAGTTCCAGGGAGAGGCAGAGAGAGAAAGAAAGGAAGAAAGAAGGTTCCTCTGCTCAATTTTATTTCAGTCTTTTTGGGTGTATGTGTGTGTTATTAGTAAAACCCGCATTTGCTTTCTCTCTATTGAATAAATTGCACATGTCAATGCAATTTTCTTTAAAGTCATTAGCTTAATGTTTTAATTTTAGAATCATTTGCAAAAATCTCCACCCAATCAATCACTTCAACTTTTGTTTCCTAGTTCTGGACAGTTCTGCTGAGCAGCACAACTTTGCTCCCCTCTCTCTTCCAGTACCTATATAACTAGGTTGCATATAAATCTGATGGGATTGAGCAATGTCACCCTACTGAGAGAGACCGATTGCTGGGGACACCTTGCCAAGCTACAGAGTAATCACTGAAAACACTCTTTCAAAGCAGATTTGGGTTAATTAAATTTAACTGCATGAAGAGAGTTTCCTTAAAAAACTATTTGACATTTACCTGTGACTGTTCCCTCCAAGAAAAGGGTTTCTGTGAAGGGAAGAGACACCGACCTAATGAAAGGTAAACACAAAACAGTCTCACTTAAGACTGACCTAGCAAAGTCTATATACTCCTGCATCCGCAAGGTAGAGCTCTTAATTAGGAGTGGGAACTATTTATGTGGCTGGGCTGCCACTTCTAAGGATTTAAAAAAGATTAAAAGGACTGAAGAAAGAAGTGTCCCCTCAGGAACACTTCCAACCCACATTTAGGTCAGCTTCTGACTGATCCTTCAGCTGTACCAGATGTGTTTTATTAGAGAATGCTGCGTTCTGCACCCAAAAGAAATGCAGTTATTGAAGCTCACTGGAAAGAGCACAACCCGAGTGGCACAGCCTGTGGAGGCCAAAGGAAACAGGAAAGCAACATTTTCAATGACAGTGAAAACCTTACAGAAAATGCTGATATTTGTGCTCATCCGTGACTCTGCTCATTTTTGTAACATAAAGAGGAAAAGGAGATCTAGAGCTGTAAAATAGTTTCTTCTTGAGATCATTGGCTAAACAGCAAAAAAATTAAAACCAAGCAGAGAACCTATAACTTCACATTATTTCAAAATATAAACATCTTTTTATTATTATTTTATTTAATTAAACTAAAGCAAATAGCTAACTAAACCATCAGATGTGAAACCCCATTTTTATTCCAGGTTAAACAGAACTGTTCCTTCAATATATACTACGTGATTTCCAGGTTGGGATGCTGCATGCGTGATGATGGAACTTGCTTAATTAAATCAGACTGATTTCAGTAGAAAATGTTCTTTGGGAACAAAATTCCAAATTATTTATTTTTAAGATGTCAAATCTAAGGAATATTTTCCTACAGCTGTGCATGCTAACCACAGAAACACTGTTTTCATTGACTGTTTTAAGCAGAAGTTCTTAGTGTCAAAAAAAAAGAAGAAAACAAATTCAGTTGCCTGTGTATCTTTGCTTAAAGTGGCAAGAAACTGTTTTGTTCTTGTTTTTGTCTCTTAACTAACTGTAGATCAAAATTTTGGCTTTTGTTATCCTCAGCTTCAGACATGAGCAATCCCACCTGCCTGGTGGGTCAATTACAACCCAGGAAGCTGGTCCTCTAGTTATTTTCTGATTTATTCTCATACCTTTGTACTCTCTTGCACTCATTGGAATTTTTTCCACTTCTTGACTCACTGTTATTGTTGTTTTCTGCAGTCTCCCTGTTTTACATCGGCCTGTGAGCATCAGAACTGAGCGTGGTACCACAGCACTGGCCTCATTGATGTGCTGCATGAGAAAATGAAAGGCTTTGGAGATCATTTCATCAGCTCCACTGATAGCAGACGACTGCTTCAAATTCATCAAAACAAAAAGTGCTACAGTCATGCAAAGTGCTGTTGAGTCCCCTGCAATTAGTAGGTTAATATATTCAAACTTCAATCCTAGATATCAATTTCCCAGCAAATTGATTTAAAGAGAAAAATTTTCAAAAAAGCCCATCTCACTTTGAGTGAGATACACATGTGGGAACGTGAGAAATTCCAGGGCAGCAGAACCAGGGCTGGCGAGGCCCAGGCATGTGATCCAGCCCTGGGGATTCAGCTGGTGACTGTTCCCACACCTTACAGATGTGGGATCTCACTGCAAGGACAGGTGGGCTCTGCAGAGTAAACCTGAGGACTAAGACTTGGCAGAAGAAAACAGGACCTGGAGATTTAATGTTCTTAATTCCTCTTATAATCTCAGGTATGGAGAAATCACCAGCGTATGTGATTTCCAGTTACATTTTGACCACAACTCCTAAAAGACTTTACTTTTGAAGTCTGAAAGATGGATTTTTTTCCAGCTCTTACACATTACTTGGCACTACTAAAAGATTTCCACCTCTTTCCCTAGAAAGGATGAGCAAAGCAACTCTTGTCCAATCTCTTTCATGCCCCACACCCCACCCTCAGCTGTTGAGATGCTGTTCTGACTAAGACTGGCAGAACATGACCTGTGTTTCACCCAGTCCTTGAGAATAAAACACCCCACAATAATTATCTTGATCATAATTGCAATTTTAACAATCTGACAAGAGACATAGCTCAGAAAATACTCCGGAGAGCTTTATCAATAAAACTCACCTCCTCAGTTACTATTGCAACTCATACAAGGTCTACAGCCCTTTTCAGCTTTGCTATCTTGGGTGGTGATAAATACACTTTTATGACTTTCCAGATGTTAGTGTACAAAGTCTCTTTCATTATTCATGCTCCATAAACCCATACGAAGAGCTGGGCACAGATCAAGCACATGGGAAACCTAATTCCAACTATCTCACCATATTTTAGAAGTAATTTAGCAACAGCATGCTCAGTGCCCTTATTTATGAAGGTTATCTGCCTGAGAAATATATCTACTTGTCCTTTTACAGAAGTTTTTCACTACTGAAGCTTGAAACACATCATGGTAGCATAAGTCATGCAAACAGCCAGCAAGGGATACAGCAAAGCCTGGTTTAACTGACAATCTCTGCTTTGAAGGTAAAACTTCTCAAGGAGGTTAGACCCAGAAGCTGACCCGAGGGCTCATCTAACAACACTTTGTGTTGTTAAACACGAAGGAGTCAAAGACTTAAAGAGTCCAAGAAGAGTCATGCAACCATGGTTGCAGTTCTCTTTTTTTAAGCAGGATTTGTGAAGGTTTATTTTGCATTTTAGCTGACTGAAGACCTTAGTTTAAACTGTTTCGTAGCTACCTGATGACCACATTACACCATGGACCTTCAAAATGGAAAATCAGGCTTTTGCTAATCAACTAAAAAATGCTACCAAAACATCTATTTTATATTAATATTGGCAAAGACTAAAACGCTTCACAAGATAAAATTCTGCGTTTACCATTTACATGTTAGCAGCATCGTCTCCTTTCTGCAGATGTAACCCAGGCTCTGGGATTAGAAATCCCCAAACCACTAGTAAACAGCAGGCAGAACAGCAAAGGGAACTTCAGACTCAAACGAGTCTCCCTCTCATCAAAAGGTCTAAGTAAAAAGCAACACCCTTCCTTACCCTGATACCTCCCTTACGAGTGACACACATGACAGCAGAGGGATACAAATCACAGTCGTAAGTGACACAGGGCCTGCAAACTGCCCAGTGAAGTGAGGGATGCTCTGGGAGAGCCAGCAACTTCTGAACACAAGGACTACCCCAACAAACCTGCAAAGATCCACAGGATGAGGTTCACCTCTTAGTTTTCTCACTCTAGAAGATGCTGCTAAGGAAATCAAAGGGCACGAAGCCTTTGAGAGACTCAGAAATCTGTGAGCTCTGGGGCAAAATGTCTTTCCTTGCTTCATGAAGGGCAGAGGCAACAGTACCATGTGTTTCAGAAATTCCTCCAGCTTAATTCATAATGTGCCTTTTCCTCTGTACAGAAATAGAGTGCAGGGAGTATTCTGCCATAAGTAGTAGAAAATGAACCAAAACCCTATACCACATGTATTTGTATGTAGGTGGATGCTACCTTTTTTAATGCATAGTGTTTCATTGCCAAGAGATCAGTTAGAACATATGGATCAAATCAACACTTTCACAGAGCCAACTGTGAGGGGGAGGGGGGGAAAAAAAAATGTTCCCCCCCCATTCCCTTAGGGGACACAACCAGAACAAAATAACTGCACTAAGCACCCTTCCAATGCCCTCCTGAACCACAGCTTGCACAGTCCAGCTCACAGGAGTGTGTCCCTCCTAACTTTCTGGACTCGAAAACTCAGAGAAGCAAACCTACAGCAACAGCCAGAGTGATGTCGGGCTCTCAGTCCTCATATTCATGAGTATATAGAGATGAATTCATGGTTTCTGTCCTCCTTCTATTGCTGGCAAAGCCTACCCCATGCAAAGGAATTTGGAATCAGGGCTCTCTGGGACACACCATCATGCTCTGCACACTCTGCTCATAACAAGGTCACTCACATACCCCAGGAGGGTTGCCTGCTGGGCTTGCACCAACAAAATAAAGATCCAGTGTTAAAAGGAACTCACTTTACCTTTAAATTTAAACCAAAGCAAATTGACTTTAATTTACCCCAGACATCCTTCTACGTTGCAGTACTCAGATACAGTAACACTGAACTATCTTCTGAACACTTCACTTTAAACTATAATTCTTTAAGAATGGAAGAGAAAAGAGTAGAGCTAAAAATGACTCAAAAGTTTAGATCATTTCAAGCGAGTTTTTTATTCTGAAAAGCTCCCGGCTCCATTTATGACATACAGGAATTTCATGATTGATTCACTGAAATTAACATCAAAACAAGAGTGTAAGGAACTCCTGAGGAAGCATGAAGTGACTGTACATCCATATTTGTCATCTATAAACTCAGTTCTGTTACTACAAAACCCTGCCTACCTTTCCTGATGATGAATATAATGCATAATTTGCATTAGAGGCAAAGCAGAAATTAAAAATGTATTAATTCATGCAAACTGAGATCTGGGATAGATCTGTTTTGTTTTGTTCTATTTAAAATAAGCAAGTTTAAACAAGATAAAAATTTGGTATGAAACATAATCCTGAAACTCCTAGGGTCCACTACAATGCTTGGGCAACACTCAAAAACATTTTATCCAAAGTATAGCACCAGCTTCTATCAAAAAATTATATGTTCAGTCACAAATGGTTATTGTAAAATCTTTATTAACCTAAGTGCATATAAAAATTGTGAATTCTTAATACAAAGCAGTATTTGACTTTTAAATTTCATTTTAAGCTTGCCCTGTTCACTTGGAATGTGATTACAGAGTAAATTAAAAAGTAATCACATGTGAATTACATTTCCTCATGAATGTAATGACTTCAGGAGACTGATTAATGTTAAGCAGTGCCTGTCCTACCTCATGCATACCTTCCCAGGTGAGATGTGCAAGATAGCTGTCGTGAGTTGATTTAATTTCCTTTCTCTGATAGTCCAGTGAGAAATGTTGAACAGAAACCAATTCGGTGCGTTCATTAGATCTGTATATGTTCGCTTCTTTTGTCCACCCAAGCACCATCTGCAAAATGCTATCAGTGTCAGCTTATGATTGTGAGCAAGACCCAAGAGACTCAGCTCATCCTGCGCACTGTATTCTAACCAGGAAAACTCTTTACATTTAGATAGAATAACTCAGCTGGTGCGTAGAGCAAGAGATACATATGTGTCAGCATATTAAAGCCTGATGAAAAAGAATATCTTGTCAATAAGCTAGGAAACAGTCCTGTCTAAGAAAATACACGTACACAAATAGATATATCCACTAAAAATTCTACACAACTCAAAACATGCCTAAACCACTTTTTTTTTTCTGAAAATAATTTTTATATTAATGTTAGTATGAAATTAACAATCTTAAAATTTACAGGAATAATTTAATCTATGAGTAAAAAAAAATGGCACAAAATTCTGTCTTTAACACAATAGCCACACAACGACCCACTTCAAACTTTGTTTCCTAAGTATTACTTTTAATTTAAATAAGAAGCAGAAAGAATATCAGCCTTATCCTTAGTTTATTTGGATCAGTTCTCCTTACATCTCATCTTTCCCAGGTGAAGATTCATATCCGCCTTTTATTCCTGATTGTATTACTAAATAGGAATCCACTTAATATCACAGCTCAAGTGAGTCACAGGAAATCAATCCAACTTTCTACGCTGGTTTGTATGTTTCTGTTGATGGCTTCTATTCAGATGTTCATATTTCTGGACCCTTTTGTAAGCAAAACATTCTACAAGATACAGAGAATCAGCAGGTTGTTTAATGCATAAGAGAAATAAAAACAGAATGTCTCTGAAGTCAGGAAAGGAAGATTTCTCCAGGAGAACTCACCCTACATGACTCATCACTGGTCTCAGAGGGTGATACTGTTGTTTTTCCAGTCTTAGATACCTTGATGGGCAATAATATGAATGTGAGATGAATATATGGAGACCAGCATTTACAAAGCAAAACTCTCGCTTAGTTTTTACCCAGTCAGAAAAAAAAGAATTAAATTTTAAAAGTACAGACCCAGCAATGATTTTGGCTGCATTAATTTTGCAGATCAATTCAGCCTTGTAAATAGTAAAGACAAAAGCATAGTCTAATTGTTCAAGAGCCCAGTTCATCTCTGCTGGCAAGAGGACTGTTCTGAATTCTAAATGTCCTTTTTAGTGGCAGCATGAGAAAAAATTCCAGCACATTAAAGAGGTATTTTCCAATTATTTATTCATATGTATTTAAATTCCTTTTCATCACCTTATTTTGTCACTTTTCATTATTTGTGTACCCTCAGCAGTCAGACTTTGTTTCTTATTGACTTTCCTCCCCAACACAAGCCCGCTCCATCTCCTCTTAGCAGTGTTCCCGACACAACACAGCCCAGTGCCTCTTTGGTGTTTGCCATCCTGGCTAGACCCCAGGTGGAGCCATCCCCTCACAGCCTCATTTCACAGCTGGCCCTGCAGCAATACATTCTCTTCCATCATCCAGCTGTGTCCAAACAGGTCACATTTGGATATACTAGACAAAAATTGCCCCATTTAAAACTTTATCTCTGTTTTGATGCAGCAACAAATAAAAACTCTGCAAACTGCACTATTTCCTGATAGGAATAAAAATCCCTGCATATAATCCATTTGTAATCTAATTTTATATGTGAAAGTTCAAAATATCTAAACATCTTCTTAAAAAGAAAAGGTCGCCTGTACCAAGCAACAACATCATT
Organism: Acropternis orthonyx; assembly: GCA_035583155.1. NCBI lineage: Eukaryota > Metazoa > Chordata > Aves > Passeriformes > Rhinocryptidae > Acropternis > Acropternis orthonyx. The sequence continues at coordinate 8,322,590 of JAWWEU010000023.1, read as the reverse complement.
ATGTGCCTATTAATACAACTGTGCTCTCAAAGGGGACCCCTTTACATGTTGTGCAATGTCACGCTCCTTTTCCAACCCGTTACATTATTGCTTTAAACTTGCCTCTTGACACCCAGTACTCCAGTTTCCCTTTATGAGAAGGACACACAATCACCATACACATTTTTCAGATAGCATATGATGGTGCTGTCCTCTAACCTGCTTCTTTTTATTTCATTGGACATTAAGGATCTCAAGAGACTGAGGAGACTATTCATAAAGACAGCAGGACATATCACTGACCCAAGTATCATTCTGTCTCTTAAATAATATAACTTCAAATTAATTAGCATTAATTCACTTGTTCAGAGTTGTACAGGAGATGTTGTTTACAAACAGCAGCCATGGTTGACTGATTACAGATAGGTAATTAATTTAGAAAAGGGATACTATAAAATAAAAATCCAATTTAATCTCAGCAGGTGTCACTGTAGTCAGAAGAACATATGAGAAAAAGGATGCTGAGTATTCAGACGGCACTGGCAGCACCTGTCCTGCTCAAAGGAAATATTTATTCTATTTACCTGGCCCCTTCCAGTTTGGAACATATTTTTAATCACAAATATTCAATTCATAGCTTGACTTAAGTTAGTTCTTTACTGGAATAAAGACTCAGAGGGCAAGCACAGTAATTCTCTGCCCAGAATGAAACTCCTACAGCACACACTGCTTGTAATGAGTGTTACCATCGAAACATTTTTCTGCAGAATGTGTTTCCTGCATTATAAATGAAAATAAAATGAAATATCTAGCTTGACACAGGTTACTTCAGTATGTCCCTACTGCCATTTTTCAGGGCAGGATGTTTTCATAAGCAATGCAGTGAAGGGGACAGGATGTTAGTGGAGATGTCAGGATGCCTGAGTCTATTTGAGCTCTGCCATCCATTTGCCATATCTCTTTTTGAAATGACATCTTACCTCTGTGCTCTGTTCTCCTGCAGTATTTATTTCTTATACTTGCTTAGTTTTGAGCCTATTCTAAATCACTTATTTTGTGTCTGTGCAGCACGAAACTCAGCAGAGTTCCAGCTTTGATTTAGACCAAAGAGAGGGGGCGATGCACGTGTGCTGTGCCACACTGTCACTGCACTTCGGTGCAACACCCCATCTTCCACTTAGCAGCCAGGAAACTGGACACTGCCTAGTTCGGACAACATGGTTTGGCCTGGTCCTGCTCCTTACTGAAAAATTGTTTCTCCTTCCTCACAGATTATATGATGTTCATGAAGCAAAACAAAAACCTTGATAAGCTCAGCATTTCTCTCCCATCAGCACTTTATCTATCAAAATATAAAACTACTAGGATTTTAATATTAACTGATGTGGCACAGCTGTGAGATGGATATGGCAGCTAAGGCCAGTGCCCACATGCATTTTTACAGCCATATAATAGGTTTTTCTCTGTTACAAGGTATTTACTGCAAAACTAGTAGCATAATCAGCCACTGAACTATGCCACTTAAGATATCAAAAGGCAGCCTGAGAAAAGCTTTAAAAATAGAAACCCTAAAGTTTTATCAAGTGTTCTACTAACTGTTTTCCATTTATTTTTGAAAGGGACAAACAAGAGATAGGATTTAAAACACCTATATAGAAGGGACACATTTCTGAAGCCATGTCTTCTCAAATAAGGCAGTAGCACAAAGAGGGAAAACAAAACCAACTCACATCAGGGTGCCATCACCTTTCTGAGTCACTGTAGAGCAGGAACATTTCTAATACAGAACTATCCTCCAGCTTACTTGTTATTACTGGCTTCACACTGAAGATTTGCTCAGCTTCCAGCACTCTCCAGTGCAGAAGGCTACTCCTGCCACAGCAAAAGCACAGGTGAGTTATGGAGTGAGAGCAAGTCCTGAGGGGCTTCCAAAAAATCCCATCCCTGGTGCTCTTTTTCGTAACAGCTTGGAAACACAGGTTCAGAGCCTAAAGAGTGAAGAGTTGGCACTCCAGCTAATTCAGTGGAGTTGCAGCTTGACATACCAGAAGAAAACTTATCCTGGAGGGACTTTCTGAGGAAGCTGAAGGAGCCAAAGGGAACCAGTTAACTCCTCACCAAAGCCACTGAATTGTTATGGAGCTTCACAATACTGCACATGCATCTGTAATGTGGCAGTGTGGCAACTGAAGTCTTCTAAACAAAGTAAGTTTCAAAAGGGATGGGCGAAACTGCTCATCTGAACACAGTTCACTTTGCAAAACTTGTTTGATCATTACCAAGGGACAACAGGAAACCACCACAACATTAACTGTCTGTGCTCGGCATGTAGAGGACAAATGTATGAAGCAATCAATATACTAAAAGAAAAGGGGAAAACATTAAAAAGAAAAAAGAAAAAAAAAAAAAAAAAAAAAAAGACCAGTATACCTTCTAAAAATAAGAACACTCAGTTAGGATGCGGAAAACCCAACTTCAAATCTCTCTGCTGCTTCTTTCAGTGGCTTGAATTAGGTTCATGCCAAAGGAGTGCCCTAAGCAGTTAGTAACTTTGAAGTGCAGCAGATTACTCGCTCTTGTATTTTGTAAAACCTTTCAAAGATCTTTTCATTCCAGTGAAAATGAAGCTGATTTCACGGTATCATGTTTTTGTGCACCTTCGAATTGGTGTCTTCCAGCCAGCCATATTAGCATTCTACAAGATCTCACTCAAAAGCAAGTGAAATTACCTTCAATCTTCTCAAAAAACTTGAAGGTAATTTAGGATTAATAATCTCAATAGCCTTAATCTGAAATACTCAAATATGGATTGATTCATTAAGGTGTGAAGTAAATATTTTTTTAATGACTGAACTTATCTCAGCATTCTGCCTTTACCACCTATTGTAAGAAGTTGAGCTTCTTACAGAAAACCAAGGATTTTCAACAAAGAAGTGAAAGGCTGTTGTTATTCTGACTGCCCTCGGAGGCCCATTGTCTTGTAAAGACAGCAGTTAAATCCCCAGTAGTTACAACTGAAGAAATAGTCTATTTAATGCCTTGGCATTTTTTTCTGACTTTTGCAGTTAGGCCTCTTGCTAGTTCATGATAAAGGGCAACAGTGAAAGACACAACAGTAATTGCTTCAAGTGGCACCACAACCTTTAGGCACCATTAAGAGGTTTTGAAGGTAACAATTATACCCTTACATTATGTAATTTTATCACAATTGGCCAAAATGCCAATCCACATCTTGTTTTCTTTGTCTTATCAATAAAATAAATAAAATATACTCTAGTACAAAGAGCATTAAGAGGTACATTTTTCTTTTGACAGAGATATAAAACTGTCATTAATATGTTATAAAAGAAGATTATAGTCCTAAATGTAGCTATCCTTTCCACTTCTGACATGTCAAATTAATCTTTGCTTACACCGTTACATGAACTAGACACAGGATGAAAATTCATGCCTCTGTGAAAAGACACTGCAAGACCTCTCTGATACTGAATTTCCTTTCTAAGTTTTAAGTGAGAGCATGGACCTTGTTGCTGCCTTGAATCTCAGGTGCAAGACTCAGATATTTCTATGACAATTGATAACATAACCTCCTAAAACTGCTAGCAAGTAGGATACAGCAGTACAAGTGTTACCTTCTTTGGCTGAATTTTCTCTACCAAGGACAAATCACATATATGCTATACATTATGTATATTTATGCTCAGTCAGTAATTCATGATTCAGATGAAAAATCCACATGGTTAATAATGACACAGAACTTGGACTGCCTTACAAGCCACACAGCAGATTATAAACCTGGAGGATTTGACCCCTCGTTAAAAAAACCCCCAATGACACAACGAGCACCCATAAAAGCATCACATCAAAAACTCAGGGGAGTCTTTCTAGCACTGAATTTTCTGCTGCCATCAAGTGGTCCTTTGACAAGTTTCAGCAACATTTGAGAAGAGGCCGCAGAGATCCAGGTCCTGGGGAACCCCATGCACCACCCAGGGGTGTTTGCAGAGGCACCATCAGCTGAAAACCCCACAGGGGCAAAGGGCTTGTGCAGTCTCTAACTTCACAGCAAGCAAGTTATGGTGCTGGCTAGACAGTTTGGCAGAAGCTTCTGAAATGAGTAACTCACAAAAGTTACTCATAAATTTGCTTTACTTTGTTCTGCACTCTTGGTCTTACAGGAGTGCAGCTGAGAAATATTCTTACTCTGATTCTGGTAGTGTTTATCCAATGTTCATCCAGAGTCATTGTGGGCCATTCCTGTTGAACCAGAAGCCTCTGTGAATATAGTTCTTTGTGACTGTTTTCATCTCAACACCCCTGGTTGTGAAGGAAGGACTTGAAGTAATCTCTTTACATGGAAATGTCACAATTCAAAGCACCTGTTCTCCACACCTGTCAGGTCCAGGAAGGCTGTCAGAAAACTCTGCTCAAGTGCTGACAAGCTCAAGCTAAGATTTGGTATGTTGGAAAACACTGTGCCTTAAACTAGTCCCTGACTTGCGTTTCAGTATTATCTTTGAGCAGTGAAATCCCTCACTTGGCTGGGAAACAAGGAAATCTCTGTGGCGTGCAGATATTTCAAAGAGCAACCTAAAACAGCCTGTAACCGGACAAAGAGTTGGAGCATATCCAGCGAGATATATATACATATATGTATATATATGTGTGTGTGTGTGTGTGTGTGTATATATATATATATATATATATATATATACAGAATCTACCATGTGTGCATCAGGATAACATACAGAAAAGCACAGGTGTGTGCTATGTATATCTACATACATGTGTGTATATATATACACCTACATGTGTATCACCACGCACATGCACACACGCACATGCTGCTGAATTATGGCTGCTAAAATTATACATTCACAGAGTATAGATTCCATCTAATCAATCATTCAAGACGTATTTACCTTTAATCTGCATAAAGGACATGATGAGAAAGCCAAATGTGCCACTCTGAAGATGTGTTAAACCAAAGAAATTTGGGCAACACCCCAAGATTATTAAGTATTTTAACCACATGCTTATAGGGACTGTCACATAAATGTATTCTATTGCTGGAAATCCTAATGATCTTTTTTGTGATGTCTTGCCCAGAGTGAAGTGAGACAAGGATGCCCTGGAATCACTTTATTATTTAAATAATTCCTTTATTTGTAAACTCACTTCTAAAAATTTGATATTAGCCTAGAGTGAAATTCAAAATCTGAAAGGGTATTACAAAAACCTATTAATACCTAGGTCTATTTAAATAACAAATTATCTAAAATAGTAAGGGTGCAGCAACTACAATTTTCATTTCTTTTGATTTGAACCACTATAGACCTTTCTCAGTTGGACCTTTTCAGATATTTCAAAGTGCACTGAAAACTGAAACAGGGCCTTAAAAGTCTCTAGTTAAAATGGAAAAAAAGGGCTTCCTTAGACAGAGCACAGCAAAAGCCAGCCATAAAACTACCTCCTGGGCTGCCCAAGACAGTCTCTACACAGAATCACACTCATTTCCATTCCTGCAATATGCAGGTTGGTAAGATAATGAAGAACCAAAACCAGGGGGGAGGGTGTGTGTGTGTTTGTGCAAATGAGAGAGAAAATGTGTATATATAGACCAGAAATGGAAATTATCAACATCAATCCATGCCATGGATTACAAATACTAAAATAAGAAAGTAAAAAAGTGCAACAAGCTTCACTCAGCAGAACTCAGCACTGCTGCCTGCAGTAAGATGTGACTAAGGAGCCTCTTTGCCAAGTTCTTGAAAATTGTTTGAATGGAGGTTAACATAAAAATCCTGATGGACAGAAAATCAGGGTTATTTGGTTTGCATGTTTCTTTATGTCTCAACAAGTCCTGTTCCAATTACAAATACCAGTATTAGGCTGTGTCTCAGAGTGCTTTTAGTTCTGCCCTTGGACTCTGTAGTGTTCAATAACCGAAAAGTCAATACCTAAAAACATTAATGCAACGTGTTCTATGTTACACCCCAAAAGAAAAGAGATAATCCCACTATTGAGATATTTGATGGGAAATGAAGCAATCTTATTTCAACTTCTTCAGCTGTGTGACATTAGCAAATAACTTCATTTCTCTACGCCTTCATTAACCTTTCCTGTTAGAGGCATTTCACACCGTTTGTGCTATACATAGCCTCATAACCATTATTAAACATGAATACCCATTTTATTCATGAGGTTATACATACTTTTCCTGAAATCAGTGCAGAAAATCAGTAATGACAAACAAAACAAAAAAAATAAAATTTTGAAGGTAAATAGATGCAAAATGTACTGCACAGAGGATTGATTATATTTTCCATATTCTAATAGCACTCCTTGTTCTTCAACTGGTGAGAGAAGAGCTTTCTCTATCATTTTTTAATTGCTATATAAATATTTGCCAGGTGAATACTGGCACCAACTTGTTCTGACCAAGAGGGTAAAAAACTAAATAAAATTCTTCTATTGTAACATAAAATTAAAGTTGGAAAGCTTTATTAAAAAATATAGTGGTTTTCTTTTTTCCTCCTTCTTACACTACAACATTTTTAAAGATCTCTCAATCCTCGTGGAACAAAGTCAGACTTTATGTGACAATGAATACAGCTCACCACTACACATAAAGGCAACATGAAAATACATTCAAAAAACCCCAAAGTTTATGGCAGATTAAAAAAATTTGTAGAGAGTTTTCAGTAAACCTTGTGCAACATGGCAGCAAAGCAGCCTACTGGCAGATGGCAATCTCTTCAGGAAAAACACAATTTCATCCACATGACTCTGTAAATTACCAAAAGACCACAGGTAATTTCACAGCATTACCTCCAAGAAAATAAGAGTAATCTTCGCATATTGCTCCGGGGGGGGGTCCTGATATTAAGGGGAGGATGACCTTGAAATATAAGTGGGGAAGAAGAGATGAAAGGAAAATTACCTGTAATTTTTGTTCTCAATCACTGGTAAATCTAAAGAATTCCTGTGTGAGCTCCATGTCTCATGATTCTGACAGAAGCAAAGCACACTGAGCTACTTAAATAACGTACTGGTGATGGATACCTGCCTATCCCACCACCGTGTCTTTTAGAGGAAATTTCAACCAGTAAGTTCTTCCTTTCTGCTCACCAATACACAGAAAGCTTGTTAGAACAACAGGTACAATTCACTTATTTTTTTGAGAAAGTTATCCTTTTCATTTCCCTTGGAAAATGCAGTTACTGTGTTAAGAAAACAGCTTTTGCCAAGAGCTCTCAGACACTAGGTTACTGTAATTATGTCTTCCTTGAAATAAAAAGGAATGGTTACAATACTGTTCATTTTTAAATAGAAAGAACAGTGCATTTTCTCTTTCTATCTGCTTCAATTCAGCTATTAAGAAGACTCCCATGGAAATACCAAATTTGAGCTTTCTTTGACCAGGGTTGAGCTCACTTTCCTTGTGGTACTGTTATTATGCATTTTGCTGCCTTTTTTTCCTCACAATGGTACCACCTTTAAAGACGTGAGGTGAAAGATGCACCCTTAATAATAGAAGACATGACTCCTAGGACAACAGAGAGGGCATTTTATATTCCCTTTTATAGCCCTCAAGAGACGTAGTCCTGTTCAGAGAGCAGTGAAAAAATTAAATTCCAGTGCCAGCCCATTGCACTCTCTGCCACAGAAGAAATCAAAACGCAGAGACCGAGGAAGAACCTGTTGAGGAGATGACTGCTGAGCTTCTGTTACTTTATTATTATTTGAGCTAAAATAGAAAGTTCATTAAAGAACAAAAGCCAGACTAGGGGATGAAGACAAACAGCCCGTTGCTTTGTGTTTTGGCATAGGCTTTGACAGTATGGAAGAATGGGCAGAATGAGAGCAATCACTTCCCTGCAGATTTGCTAACACATGTCAGAGAATCAGAACAGTTAGGGTTGGAAGGGACCTTAAAGATCATCTCATTCCAAACCCCTCCCATGGGCAAGGACATCTTCCACTTGACCAGGTCGCTCAAAGCCCATCCAACCTGGCCTTGGACACTTCCAGGGAGGGGCAGCCACCACTATGCCCTTCAAGTTGCACAGTCACTTCAGTCTAAAACGTGAGTCAATAAAATGCCCAAGAATAACTAAGAAACTGCAGCGTAACAGATACAGATGCAGCATAATCTGTCTGAAATGTGCCATGAGACACAGAGCAGAGGGTACAGTGCAACATTCAGGGAGCGTATACAGAGCAGGCCAGAGGGCACAGTGAAGCATGTTGCATCTAAATAGCCAAATTACATATACTGTATTTCAGTAAAATTAATGGCAAACTGAACTCAGAGGCACCTCATCTAAATTTGCAATGGAAATTTGCATCTGCCATGTTTATTTCATTATTATTTCATGAGGAGTCTATGCTTGTTTATGAATTCTTAAAGTATATTTAAGCAATCAAGCATAATAGTGGTGTAATTATCTCAAACCTATTGCAGTTCCAGGACTTTATGAGGAATCTAAGTGCATTTCATGTAGCTAGCTCCTAAGGTGCCTCACTCACGAGCTCATTCCCTGCTGTGTCTCAATGAAAAGAAGAGTCACTGGCAAGGAAAAAAACCCAAACCATGTTACCAGAATGGGGAAGATAACACAGGAGTTGTGTGAGCTGACACTGGTCCCATAAACCACGTCCACATCGTGCCCTGCACCAGCCTAGAGCCTGTGGCAGAGATCTTACAAGACAGCACTTTTATTGGGTTCAGAGCTGACTCAGTAATGCATTTCTGGGCCTGGCATCTGTGCCTGGCAGGCAGCTTGCAATAGAGTTGCCACCTTTAGGGGAAAGGAATACTGTTGGGGAGTTGGTATATAATGAAAATGATTGAAAAGAGGCTTTGCACTTAATAACACTGCTGCCATGGTGATCTCTCTTCCATTCTGCTGCTCTCTGGGTAGAAAGCACTTGCCTGTTCCTCTTCACATGTGATATCACCTCTGTTTTAGAGACTGAGGTGGTAATGCTTGGCAGCTTGCATATCAGCAGGGCTGCATAAAGCAGAAAAACTCTATTGGGTCATAAGAGACAGGCATTGTTAGAGACCAGAAAAGACCTTTCCCTTCTTTCCAAACTGACGCACGTATCATAATTTGAAAATTAGCTTGTTCAACCTAGAAAATTCTTGTCCAGGCTTGCTACAACCAGGGCACATTTCCAGCAGATATGGGCCACTTTTTGCTGTGAAATCAAATATGGAGGTAGGGTTTAGTTGCAGAGTAGGACTCTGAAACTGTCACCTTGGACTGAACTCAGGCTCCAGCACAAATTATCTTTTGACTCCTTAAAACTGATTCAGTCAACTAAACTCTTCCCACTCAGTAAAAGCAAATGCAGGAAAGATCATCTGCTGCATAAATTATTCTCAAGTTAAGCTTTCCACAGACAACATTTCTAATTATTAATGATTTGAAGGTTGTGAGAAGTGAGCTTCAGGAAAACATGTTTGCAAGGCTTGCCAGGAAGTCTACCTTAAACTCAGCTCCCAGAATTGCCACTGCTCTAAATTCTGATACACACCTTTGAACTTTCAGTCTTGCAGTGGCACAATCAAGACAAATGGGAGGTGACAGCAAAGCAGCAACAGGTCTTTAGTATAAAATGAAATTCATTAGATGAACTTTCAAAGGGTCTATACAGTGTTACATGCCAAAAGTGCAGCTTTTCTTCAGCCTGTTTCAAGACATCCAAGACTATCTTGCTCCAAGACAAGTCTGGCTGCAGGGAAATTTGTCAACAATTCTGAACTGATACAATAACTGGATATACAGTCATTGACAAGTATTAGGAGGTTTCCTTTATGGTGCTACTGTAAAAGCATTGTTTCCTTGGTTTTACAGTATAAATCCCTAAAGGTATATCTTATTTTGGTTTTTTTTTTTTTTAAATATACGAACTACAAAAATATCATAGTATTTCTCTGTGAGATAGGAACTTACTGCAATTTTTAAAACACTCTTCATCTTTTTTCTTCATTGCTCTATTCCAATTGACAAACAACACTTCCCATGCATCCTTCCTTTTAGTTCACCCTCTGCTTTATTAGTTGTGTCCTTTTTAGCCCTGGTTCAGGTGATATTTGATTAATTTGTGATCACTGCTTCTGGGCATCACTCTCTTTAAGATACACTATTGTCCAGAGGATTAGACGTGGGAAATAACATCCTTTGTGTTTGCCTTTGTTTATTAACCTTTCTCCTTCTTCAGTGCCCATTTTTACTTTTGTGCCACAAATACTGTACGTGAATTTTGCAAGCCACAAAGCCTTGGTCTCTGGTAATTGAAAAATTCTTTATCCATTTTTGTTGCATTTACTGAGGTCAAAAACTCTGAACATCTCACATTTTTTAAATGCATTGAATTACATGGGCAAGTATAGAGTTGTTTAAAAAAATAATTCACAAGTGATTTTTAATCAGCAAAGACTCTTGGAAGTAGTTAACAGCACTGTACTGTCAGGAAATACTATTTAGATGCTCATTAAAAGCACAAAGATTATTCAATTTGCTTTAAACTAAAATAAACTCATATTACCTGACACCAAAACAGTGTGTATACACATAGTATAGTCCATATAACAGAAGCACTTGGGCTCATAATTTCTTTTCTACTAATACTGCAGAAATAAAACCATACAACTTGTCCCTTTGAGGCAGGAAAATCATAGAGATACTCCTGGATCCAATACTGCTGTATGTTAAAGGACTTATTAGAATTTAAATTACTATTGTGTATTGTTTTAATATGCCTTCACAGCATGCACCATAACAGTTCCTTTGCAGCTATTATCCTGTACGTTGGCTACATCAATTAACAGAAATGCACATTATATATTATCGACCTATATAATACCTAATACATTTTCCCACGGTCTACTTATTCTTCCTAATGTGCACTCAGAAAACACTCTGTGACTTAGCTCTGCTAAGAAACTCATGTATCTGTGCACTTACTCCAAGAACAGTGTGCATTCAGACACATCTGAATCTAGTGACTCCCTTTTAAAATTGGATTTTACTGTTTTCTTTCCTTTTGCAACTGGAGTCAGAACCCCACTGTGTCTCTTTATAAATACATATCTTTTTAAATATGGTATTAAATTGATGCTTTGTCTCTCATGTCAAATTAGGGACAAACCCCTACTAAATAGCCCCAAGCAGCATGGAAAAAAAAAATTTTTGCAAGTTTAAATAACTTTATACATGTGAAAGATGTCAGATCTAGGTCAACATGGCAATTGTAGTGTATTTGATCTGTAATAAACAGACTGAAAAGGGTCTAAAGGCAGTTCACTAAATCAAGACAAAATGTTGAAATTGGCTTTTTTACAGATCACCATTTCTACAATCAATATTCTAACATTAAGCTTTATATTTTTGATTCTGCCTCAGAAAGAAGGAAAAAAAATCTTTAAAGCAGTGACGAGAATTTAAATATTTAACTTTGACAGGCCAAAAAAATATTCAACCATTTTAAAAAATTTCAATTATGCAAATGAGAAGACAGTTTATATATAACTGACAAAATGAACTGTTTCTTTGGTGGCCTATTAGTACTGAAATGCCTAAACCAAAGACTCTGCGACATTGATCAGAGTGACTTATAATCTTACAATGACTTAATGGCAAAATATCTTATATATATTTAATGTCATTGAATGCAAAAGCCTTTATGCATTTCCAGGTCTGAAATGAAGCACACATATGCAAAGAGAAAAAGGGGATAAAAAGAAAAGCTTTTCTGAACTTTTTGCAGAGAACTAAGCAGCTCTGGCTGCTCACAATAAAAAAAAAAACAAAACACCCCACAACTTCCTATTTCAAGACTTCTGATTTAAATTTGGTCTGTGTCAGAAATGACCAAAAGCTGCTTAAATGTGACACAGTCTGTGTGGAAAAAAATGTTGGCTTTGCAGCGGTGGATAAGGTCTCCCACCTTGGAAAGTGTCCTCACCAGGCAGGGCTGGATGTCAGGGCCAGCTCCCAGGCAGAGGCTCAGCTCCCTTCTCCGGCTGTACCACGCCCTTGACACAGCTGGGGTGCCTGACACTGATGTTTTAGTGAACAGTTGGTTTAGTGAAATGCTTGGGCAGCAAACCCACTGCTCATGGTGGCTCTAAACTCTAACAGCAGCTCATAAACCCCTCCACGTGAGGGTTAAAGACCATTCAAAGGTTCAGTACCAAGGCAAACTTTATAGAGGTCTCCAGGAGTGATCTCCGTGCAGGCGAGCTACACACAATGCTCTTTTGCCCCGTCCAGAGGACATCCCAGCGGCCTGGATTTAATGTGGGTCGAGGAGAGTACAAAGAAAAAAGGATTGGCTTCATAAGGCTTTCACAAATCCTTCTTTTTCTCCTGTCTCATTCCCCTCCTTTAATGTCTCCTTTCATGTTTCTTTTCTTCTCTCTCCCTTCATACCCAAGCAGTGGTGCTGAATGCTAACAAGGCTTGACCCAGCCAGTTAGCCACTTTGGATAATTTCTTAGGGTAGGAGCCACGTGACTCCTTCTTTGTGTACTCCACCCAGATACCACAAGGTTGGACTCTTCATTGAGAGTAATGTTTCTGGTATCCAATTTTCATAACCTGCCTACCTGATAGCAATCTCCTGATTCCATGTCTATTGTAGCTTCGGTTCTCTTTAAAAGAGCCTTTTTCATTTTCTCTTCACAAAAGTGCTTCAATCTATCTTACATTTTAATTGAATCAAATTTAATTTAAACCAAATCAAAGGTCCTTTCAATACATCTACATAAGAAAGCACTTAATCTTAATAAACTACCATTTAAGATGGAGAGGGAATCTACAGTAGCAGTGAAATATATAGCAAATCAAAATTCTCTCTGTTCATATAAAGGAATGAAGCCAAAATAAGCTCACTCTACTGTTTAAACTGTGCTGCATGTAATGTGTAAGGAAGAGAAATGTGCTGCTAAAGTAATACACTGTGACTGTGAACTATTCGCTGAAATCTGAAAAGAATCCCATTTCCCAAAGCAGCTTAGAAAATGACATTTGCTGGGACCCTGTATTAATGAGATGAAGATCCTTACCCCCTTCAGATTTTATTACATTTCAGAAGACATTTCAAAAAGTCAAATAATTTACTTTGCTTAGGTGAGGAGGAGTCAACCCTCTGGGATTCACTGTCTCTTCAGCTCTACAGTTGTCTAGCATATGAATTTTACTAGAGCTGTTAACTTTTATTTCCTGCAATGCATGGATATGAAATACTAACTGCTCCTCCTCCCTCCTCTCTGCCTTTGCACTGCCAAGTGTGTACAATCCTTCAAAACCAAACACTGTATAGACCTACATTAACTGGCCTGTGCATTCATATATTATTTACTATAATTTACATAAGAACTGCCTCACACCGAATAAAGATTTGTGATCTTTCAGCAAGAATGAATAAGAGACATTAGTTTATGGGAGACAACTCAATTATCTTTCGAAGTTCTGCAATAAGATTCTTGGATTTCACCTTCACAAAACCATTTCTACAGGTGCTTAGTGAAAAAGAAACCATTAGGTATGACTCTTTAAGTTAATGCACTTTGAAAAACCTTAAAATAGAACATTTGTCCTGGAAAAAATCTGTTTAAGGCTGTGGAGAGGCAGCTCCAGCATACACCTCAGCTAGTTTTGTAGCAGGAATCAGAGAGCAAGCAGGCTTTGCACTGGATTCAGTCACTTCATCCTAATACCACACAACTAAAGACACCACTTGGGCACAGCAATAACAGCGTTTTTACTGTCAGAGGTAATAACCCAAGACTGAGGAGCCATGGAAGAGTCTAGATAGGTAAAAACATAAATGCAGCATCTGCACCTCAGCCTGTCTTACCCTGCTCTTGTCAACACTTCAGCTTCCATGCTCACAGGGAAATAGGCAGGGAGAAATTTGGGGATTTTTGTGCACAGAGAAGAAAACAACACAAATCGGCCTAATATGAATTAGTTTCCTCCACCCTCTACTTGGGGAGCACTGTTGTTAGTACAGAATATGTCACGAAAGAGCACTGATGGTTACAGTGGTTTTGGTTGCTAGAAAAATATCAGGTGCCAATAGTATTTGGTTTGGTGAGTAACTCTGGGAAGACTAAGGCACTTCTCTTTGGGGGAGTAACACCCTCACAGGAGAGAATTTCTTTGTAATAACTAAACCTACTCTCAGTTTAAAACTGTTCCGTCTTGCCTAGGTAAATACTCGCTCTCCATCTTTCCTGTAAATTCCCTCTTTGTACTGGGAGGCTGCAATTAGCTTACCCTGAAGCCTTCTCTTTTCAGACTGAATAATCCAAATTCCCTCAGCCTTTCCTCATAGGAGAGGAGCTCAATCCTTCTGATCATCTTGGTGGCTGCATCTGGACTTGCTCCAACAAGTCCATGTCCTTCCTGTGCTGGGGACCCCAGAGCTGGAGGCAGCTCTGCAGGTGGGGTCTCACCAGAGCGGAGGGGGAGAATCACCCCCCTCAACCTGCTGGCCACACTACTTTGGATGCAGCCCAGGATTTGGGGTATATATGTCTTTTGTGATCTAACTGGTTTTAAAACTGAGGAGGTACAATATACTGCACGTTTCTCATACATCAGCCAGCCTTTCTCTTCCTTGCCCTTTTTATTGTTGTCTTAAAGATTAGTCTTTTCCTGGGAAGCCATCACTATATTCATTGAAAATATTTTTATGTGGCAGCTACAGAGGAATTACTGTCTGGCATTCCCTGATAAGGTTACAGGTCAATATAAAAGTATAACTTTCCACCTTTGTTATATGTTCTAGTAGATGAGTGTTTCATTTTGCTTTCTTTCAATTCTTTCAGTATATCACTTATTTGAGGACTTGTATGGTATGAGGAACCTCAAAGACTGAATCACTCATTTTAATATTAACTGTTTCCTGACATTTATGGTATTTCTAAGGTTATACATTTTCTGGAAATCTCCATTGCTCCTCCCATGTGTTTTACCCCCCCTACACATAGATGTTTTAATGCATTGGTGGTGAAAAAATAGACTTGCCTCATTCCCCTATAGAAATTACTCATTTGAAGCATGTTGTAGCTGAAGAGAGAAGGAGAACATGCAACAGTAGAGTTGTTCCTAAACTTCCTATTCCTAAAGGTGCTGCTGACGCTGCATCCATTAACCTCTCAACAGCTTTGATGCTTGGTCATCAAACACAAAGTAACACATTCTCCCAGGAGCAAACTTCCCATTTATGTATGGCTCAAACATCCAGCTAGCATGTTTTAAAAAAAAAAAAAAAGAAGCTTCCTACCTACAAATATCTCTTCCTCAACACATACAGTGTACGGAAAGAAAGGCTGTGGCACAGCATCAGCTCCTATGTTTCTCCAAGGAGCCGCCTCCCCATCACCAGGCAGGAGACTCAGCACAGGATTATGAATGGAGCCTATTCAGAATTACACCAAAACGACTACTTATTGCACCATTCTCTGAAACAACTGGACCCAAAGCTATTTGTTCTGATAGTTCTGGAACTGTTGAGATAGTTGGCTCAAAGAAAACAAGGGAGAGCAAGTTCTGAAAAATAAGTTTGAAAATCATGAGGACAATGATTGTATCTGTTCCTCTTTGCATTTCCACCTGGAATTCAACTGTAATGATAAGGTAGCACATAAATCTCTCCTATTTTTAGTTTTAGAAGTGATTATGTTTGGAGTCAAACAAGAGATTTTATACAAGATAGCGTCTACTGTTGTAGGGAAAGCACATAAAATACTGAAAAGCAGGTAAAGCAAGATATTGCTAATGCTTAATACTTTTTTAATGACTGTCCCTCTTCTAACTGGAAATTACCTATATTCAAACAGTTTGAATTGATGAATTGAGGCTTAAAAATGCCTAGAGCCGCTAAGAGAAAGATGATTCTTCCTTTCATTCCCTCCTTTCAGATGATTCTTCCTACACTCTACATTAAAGTTTCTTGCTGTACCCAGCATTTGTTATTGTACTTTTAACCACCTACATTATTCACAAGAACAAAAGTTCCAATATCTCCCTGAAAGATCGTAATTTTTATGCTCCTTTTGTGACTTCTGATCAAACTGTAGCATCTATGACAAAATTCTTCATTATATGGCAGATACCAAATACGGAGAAATCCCTCAGAGATAAATAACATCCTATAAACTAGGTCAGTTCTTCCTCTTTAAGCTGAAAGGTTCCCAGTACTTGTGAGATATCACTGAAAAAAAAAAAAAAATCCTTATTCTGTCTGACCAAGATATGGATAAAGATTAAAATAAGCCAGAGAAGATTTGAGCCAGAGAAAGAGCAGGTATATTTAAAAGCTTTCATTTGCAGACAGTTATAATGACTATGTCTGGCTTCACTTTAATCAGAAAGATGAAGAAGAATTCATAGGCTGCCTTCAGCAGTACTGGGGACATTATGTGGCAGCTGTTTGTTCATACGGTAAATGTACAACACCATGTCCTGATTATTAAATATGTATTTGCAGGTTTACAGGAATACTCCTCTGTCAGACTTCAGCATACTTTATATGCAGGTGCAACAGCCGTATCTTGGTGTTAAGCAACCTCAGCATATTAAGTACACTTTGATTTTCTTTCAGTTATTCCATGGTGCTTAAAAAATTGATTTTTTAGATTTTTATCACTGATCTTTCAGGCTCTTTTGGGGATGATTCTCTGCTATCAGGGGGATTCATGATGGACTTTCATGTCTGGTTGTTGTCCACCAGTCTTTTGCAGCACTCACTTTTTTATATACATTATCTTTTGAGAAATATTTAATTTTTTTGTGCTAGATTACATTAAGCTCTTTTTCAGATTGCTCTTTCTGTGGAACTTCCTGAACTATGACTTCACCTTCTTAAATGTTAAAACTAATGACCAGGAGCTTGCAGTACCTGATTACATTGCATGATAATGAATTTCCTCTTTAAACGTAATTTTATGTTACTGTTCCAATTACATAGACATAGCATATAGATTTCTACTTGCATGCATGATTTCTCTCACAAAACTTTAAGTACAAATTGCCCAAAGCCTTCTCTAAAGAGATACTTGTACCATGCTCCGGCTGAGAAAACAAGCTCAGATCAAGCAATTTCTGTCTGAAGGGGCTACCACAGGTGGTAAAAATTGGACTTGTGGGTCTTTTTCAGCTGGGCATATTCTATGATCCATCCACTGCCTGTGTTACATGAAGGAGCAGATTATCTTATCTTAAAGGTCCGTTCTAGTATGAAAATCCAAAAATCAATGATGATCTTAGAACCGCCCTTTATTGTCACCATCATAAAAGGATGCTCAGCTCGAAGACAAGAGTCTGGAGGTTCTTGCCATAGCTGGTCAAAAACATTCCAGCAACTTATCCCAATACATGGATTCAATAGAAAACTCACTGGAGCAGAATAATTTTCACAGTCCTATGTATACTCCGGGAAAAGAAAGAGCATCCACTCTCATTTTCCTTACATTTAACATGTATCTATTTCTCTAAAGATTAGATGTGAGTGCAAACAAATTAAATAGGTAAGCAAAACTAAACTCTACCTTTCCCACGTGGAAACCCCAAATGTAACAGCATTCTCATTCTATTTGTCATCTCAGCCACAAGTGAGCTGAATCTGGCACCTGAACTCCTTTCTCACTCAAGCAAACATCTATATAGGTCAAAGGAAAATTGCTTTTGTAAAGACTCTGAAAATTGAGCAAGGAACACAGGACCTGGTACACAAGTAGCAGGCTGCAGTTTGCCACAGGGAGATTACGCCGTTTAACTATCCACCTCCGTGGTGCTCCTCTAAAATACAGCCCCCACACCTTGTACTTCTGAGATACAGGAGAAGGAGTCAAAAGCCATGAAGGGAAAACAGTGTCTAATATAGAGACAAGCGGAAACATCAGATGTCCCATCAAGGCAACAGAGTCAGATTACAAGTACAGTCAGTGACTCTGGTTATGCATCTCCTTCTGCTGCGAACACTGCAATGTGTAATTCTCCCTTTTTTCCAGAGGTGTGGTGCATGGCCCTCGCTGTTCCCTCCTTCAACAACACGGCTAACTCAGCTAATACCCTAAAGAAAGCCCTGCGTTGGAAACGGGGAAGTCTCATGGGGACAGTGCCTACTTACTTGCCCCGTCCTGCTGGTCCCTTTCAGAGCAGTGACAGAGCTGTGATTGCTGCACCAGGTCATCTAATTTCCTTTAGGCAGAAGAGAGCCTAAAATGAGCCTCTCTGAGGTCCCACTGCCAAAATAAGGAAGTACAACCCTAACGTAATAATAAGATATTGCATTTAAAATGTCTGTACAACTTGCACTTTATATGATTTCTAAATTTTTTATTAAATATATTACAGGGCCTTAATGATACCTTGAAAGTAATTGTAAAAGAGCTTTCACTTCTAAGATCCAGCAATAAAAGACTGAGGGAAAAACATAAAGACCTTGTTAGATTTACTTTTCCCAAACATTAAAAACACCGAAAGGGAAACATTTCAGAATGACTCATTTGTAACCTCACAATCGAAAAAATTATTTAAAAAATCCCCCAAACTTGACAGCCTACAATCAAATGAATCAAATAGGAACAGAACCCAGCCAGAAGCTTCTACCACATATTGACATCTAGAAAATGTGACTCTGGGAAGCCATCATTCTCCAACTACAATGACCTGAAATTACTTGGTAAACAACACAACTGCAACGTAAAGGTACAATAAACAGAGGAATATTAAAAATTCAGGAATGACTGCAGGGACTAAGGAAATTATTACTCTATGTTTTTTGTTTTATTCAAGTGCCAACAATATTTAGTCATCTTTCTTTCTTGTTTTTCTTTCTTCCATTCCTTTCAGAATATGCTTGTTGTGGTAATGCACTGGGTTAACCCTCACTAAACAGCTACTGAACACCCAGCTTGAGCATCAGTCACTGCAGTCTTACATCCCTGAGGAGCCTCAGCACTTATGTTTTAAAGAAAAACACACAAATAATAACCCATACAATGTGCACCGGTTGTACTCTATGGGGATTTTTATCCCCAAGTGCAGACACAAACACTAACACTGGGGTTTGGTACCAAGGGAGAAAACATTACATTCAGATAAAGGCTGAATAACCTGCTCATCCAAAACACACACCAGGATTACACAGACCTCAAACTCTGAAGGGCACCGCTGCCTCAAACACCCTTTCTATTACACAACAGCAGATTCCCAAGTTGGATTCCAGGGAGGTAACTGAGGCACACGTTCTCAGGCAAAAACTGAAAAAACAAACCTCAAACGTTCACTTAACAAGGTGCTCTCTCTGGTGGAGCCACCACGCTAAAGGGTAAGAGATGTACCTGCTTCTCCTGCACGCAGCCCTTCCCACACACACAGCTCCACTGACACCAGTGAATCCACACTGCAGTGAAATCAGCCCAGCCACAAACTCCAGCCGATAAATGTCATCAGGACCTGATCAGACCCAGCTGAAAAAGTTTGAGACCAAAACATTGCCACACTGTCCAAGCTACAGGTATCACAACTTGAGGATTCTTCTGCCTTCCACAACAATCATGGCAACGTTCACATTTTTGCTGTGAGAATGCTCAGGGTTTGGACAATTAAAACCCACAAGGATTAGGCTGCAGGACAGGACAAATCGTCACCAAGGACACCGGGTGTCCCTGACACGCAAGTGTAGCATGTCCCTGAAAAAAGCAGGGTGAGATAGCAGCCTGTGACCTCCTGAGGACAAACTGCTGGTTTGTCTGTGCTGCAAAGACCTTTTCATAGAAGTGCACATACATGGTATCAGGGTCAATTAAAAGAAATGCAGGAAATCTTGCAAGGAGAAGTCCACAGAAATTATTTTGCTTAGTCACAGTTGATGCATCTTCTCCGTGCACCCTTTCTGGCAGAGGCTCATGGGATAATGCACTTCAAGACACAGAGAGGCTGCTTGAATTCATAGTTATCCCCACCAATGCAGATTTTTTTTTTTTTTTTTTAATTCTGTGTATTGTTATGCTTCAATAATGACCTTTCCAGGTTTCAGAGGAAGACCCGTGTTTCAAGTGGAAAGCCAATTCCTTCTCTTTAGTTCTATGGAAAGCAGAAACCCTTTTGGTAGATAAAAAGGCAGTGACTATTCTACTCCCTGAATTCCCAGTTGTGTTAATTTTTCAACATGAGGAAAAAACTAAAATCCAAGCACTGAACTTCACCTCTCTGTAATAGGCCACCCACATATCGAGGTTCCTGAGCTTGGAAGTTAGAAACTTCCAGGTGTGCAGACTCACCCCAAAGGGTAAGGTGAATTGATACTTCTGAACTGAGTCTCAGGATCTTGGGTTTCAGTTGCCTACACTGACGAGTTAACAAGGAACTGTCAGGAAATTCTGTAAATTGCTCAACTCTCAAACTTCAGGTTCTGTCACTGCTACCACAAAGTACTTTCAAGTCAAAATTATGGTAACTTTTATTTCAATATTCCCAATTTTAATTGATTTTTTTACTGTTCTTGACAGACCACTATTTTTTTAATTTAAACTAATTTTAATAAAATTATTTTCTCTATTGATTCAATAGAGCCCTGTGTTTACTTTCTGATCAACAAATTAACATGGAAATATATTTGGAACATTTGAGAATACAAAATAGATTTTCTCCAAAACAATTACTTTGTAGACAAAAAACTTCACATGGTTTCAAACCTATAAAAGTATTTACCTTAAGATGTATCACACATTAAACAGTCAAAACCCCAGATAACTGGTCCTGGAGCCACCACTTGTCCCTTTCTGATGCATGAAGTCATTGCCCTCTGGCAGCAGCCCAAAGGAGTTTCCCTATTTCTTTTTGTCTTGAAGTATCCTTTTATTTGCTCCTTACAACTTCTACTACATGAGCAAGGAAAACTAAATACAACACAATCCCTGACTGATGAAATAATTAAACTTTACTGGGGCCTCAGAGAAGAATCCCGTTTGGCAAATTAAAGAAAGTTAAACCGGGTCAGAACGGGGGACGGGGCAGGGGGAGCAAAGGTGTGTCACTAACATTTTGAAGTGGTGAGGAAAACATGGGTCCAGAATTCCTTGGAGTTAAGGAAACAGGACACACTCTATTTGTGAGAGAATAATTCCATGGTGACACAGACTGCAGGCGGGATCCTACAAGATCTTCATAAGGCACCTACTTCCAGAGCTTCTCATTTCAGAACACGGAAGGTAGGAGTTCATCAGGGCTCACTGTAACTTTATCATAAAGTCCAACTTACAGAAAAATGGGATTTTAATGCAATCTTTCTTTCTGAGACAATACTTAATAAGTCATAATATGAAATAATTTTTTCTTAGTTAAAAACAAACTATTGACTTTTTTTTTCTTTTTGTGCAAGACGGCATATTTCAGAAAAAGGCATAAGGCAGTAAAGAAAACAGAAGGATTTTTCATTGTTACTTTGAGCTCTTCTGAGAGCTTCATGTACTGAAAAATAAACTTGTAAGAATGTACTTCATAATATCAACCATGTCTGCTACTTTGATTTCTTTTTAATGCTAGAGAAGAAAATGAAAGCTGTCTACCAGGTTGTTGAAAGAATTTTTTAAAATTTTAAATTAAATTATATTAAAGTAATAATGGTAAACATTTCAGTAATTGCTTCATATCTCACTAGAACATAGCTCTGATTGCATTAACTATGTAATCAGAACAAGTAAAAGGGCAAAAACTGCTCATTAAACAAAAAGAAGTATATTAAAAAATTTAACAGAGTCAAATGTTGCCTATTTTCATTATCTTCTCACTTTGCATTGAAACAGAAGTCCTTTTCAGCAACAATAACTTAGAGTGGCTCTGCAGCTCAAGGTGTAGACCTTGGATAAATATTTGCTCATCCAGTGACATTAGTAAGGGGTTTGGTTACTCAGGGCCTTGTTCATGCCCTGTCAAAGCAGGATCAGACTCCCCACCACAAAGGTCAGGGACTATTCTGGTTATGCCCAGTTCTTCCCCTTCCTTCTCAAACATCCAGAACTGGTTTTGATGAGAATTCACTTTTTTTCTGAACAACCAGCCTTCTGTCAGCACAGCCCTTTTCCATTCCCTGTGCTGGTCACTGTTCATAAGGATCACAAATGAAATGCTAACATCTGTGCACAAACACAGGAATTTCTACACCAGCCTTTTAACTGGGGGATTACTACTCATTCTGTGTATTTTTAGCCCAAGAAACTTAGCCATGAACCTCTTTGACATCAGTGTCTTACCAAATTGAAGACAGATGTATCTGTAGCACAGGCTCGTGCAATGAAAGGCAAAACAAGAAAGTTTTTCTATAATTGTTCCAAAAACCTTTGTAGAATATATAGGGTCATGGATACTCTGCATTACTCACCCTTCCTTAAAGAAAGGAAAAAGCAAGCAATAACTCAGATATAAACCTTAACTATGTGCAAGGAACTATTTCAGTTGGGCAAATTAATTCCTGTTGATAGCAGATACTTGACTGATTGATTTGCTTTAGTATGTCCTAAAGAAATACTCTGTGCATTCACTGCAGCCATTCATAATAAGCAAAACTTCTAAATGTATATTCATTTTGACACCTAAATTCCCAGTATCATGATGCTTTGATCTGAGCATGATGCTCATTAATCTAGCACAATTATTACCTTTTAAACATTTCTGCAGTGGTTACACTTGGATATAATGAGACAGACACTGTAAATTGGACAACACACAAGGGCAATAGAATAGTTTTAAAAACAACAAAAACACCACAAACATTTCATCAAAAGCCAAAAAGCAAATTTAGGTGACACAGGCATTTTCTTAGCCATATTTTTTAATTTACTTTAAATACTTTCATGATCTGGGAAAATGCTGCAGCCTTCTGGAAAGGATAAGTTATTAGTGGCTGTCGATTGATCTGACTAAAGCCTTCATCATAAAAAATGTATAGCTTCATATAATTAAAAAATCCAAGCACTGTGAGTTGACTAAAATACTGTGGACTTTTAAATAATTCAAATTTGTGTTTAGTTACAGCAGCTGTTTAATTAAAAGGTAGAAACTGCAACTAATCCACTACGGTTGAATGAAATATAATCTATAACAGAGTTTAATCCCCCTAAGACAGAGAACATAGATATGGATTCTAGAAGTCAGGGACTCCGTTTAATGAATCTCACAAAAGGGATCACAATACATCTGAGCCAGTGCATCTTTGTTTCTCTGATTATCCAAATAATGAATCATTTCCCAGCTTGATGCTGAAAATATAATTTTGGACTTTAATATTAAAAAGAAAGGTCTTTCACATGCATTATGGAAACTCCTCTGCTGGAATTTGTACTCGAAGCCTTACCAGAGTGAGAAAATAGATGCACTAGAACATGCAATTTTTGACTCTTTGCTAACTACTTAATTGTTCATAATTAAAACATTTTGTAACAAAATTCTTGCACAAATGGCCTGGAAGAATTTTTTGCAACTTAAAAGTCAGCTAAGGAAACTGCTGCACACAGGAGGTCTGCAGTTGCCTGCTCTAGCTCAGTGCAATGATTCAGGCATGATTTCAACTTTATATCAATTCCCAGAAGGACACTTCAAGGCAGGAGCAGAACAAAACATTTTTTCTTCACTTGTATATTTTTAATTACAAAACACAATGAACAAAGCTAAAATTCACCATGTTCTCTTTCTCAGATCCATGAGGCATTCATTAGTTTGGGATGCTTGCAATCATACTGAATTTTGTGTACACTGAGGTAGAGGGGCTATCAAAGCAGAAAATGGTAGTCCTTAATTAGAAAGGCCAGGTGGCACACAGAGTCACAGCACAAGTGCCTCTCCACATCCCTGCCAATGATTGAAAACTTGACCTCAGCAGCCATCCTTCAGGGGCGAAAAATAATACAGTCACCAGGTGGCCATCTCTTCAACATCGACAGCCATCTGCACCAAAATGTGCTAAATTATGTTTAGTTCTTTTTAATGTGAACCATTATCCATTAGAGTCACAGCAGGAAACCATGAGGTCCTGTTAATTGAAACTTCAGCTGTGACTTAAACCTCTGTCCCAGACAGGAGACAGACACTTCACCTGCTGAGTCCTTCGGTCTAACATGGGTAACATTTTTTCTAAGTGTCTGATGAGATATAGAACAATAAATGCCTGATCTGCAAAACAGTGGAGGCCTTGTAGAAGGAGTAATTCTGTGGAAGAGTTTTTATAGGCTTCTCAGCACTGTCTGTCAGACCAAAAATCAGCTTGATTTTGCACACCGTTGTTTATTTTACTAATGAGCTGAAACACAGTTGTACTTGTGATTTGTTAACTAGCAGCTATTAACCCCTTCCGAGGGATGCCCAGAGCAGATGTAAAGCAATACGAGCTGCCAGTGCTGAAACCTGTTACAGAGCAAGGGCTCTGTTTCTGCCAAGAGAACTCAGAACTTCTGTCCTAGTCTGTCTCCCAGTAAAAAGGAAGCACAGTTTTCCCATTCTTTAAGTAGGGGGCACTGAAAAGGTGCACTGAAATGCAAACAGAGCATGAACATATTGGAAAAAAACAGAGGCATTGGAAAAACAGGAGAGAAATTTTCACCCATCATAAAGATGCTCCCTTCAATGCTTAATTTTCCCCAAGCACCTTGACTGCTGTAACCAAAACTCAGAGTCTCCATCATTGTCAAGGCCAGTGCCCTCTGTGGACATGCCCTGACACTCAGCAATATTTTTGCTTTTTTTACTTCCCCTGCAGCTGAAAGAGATCCAGCACTGGACAGGAACTGCCATGAGGAACAGCCATCAGAGAAAGACACGTCAAGGACCTGGTAGAGGGGGCACCTACAAGGCAAGGAAACATGTGATGGAACTGGAAGCTTGGGACAGATTGACCCACTCCATTCTGGAGGAGTGGGGACTGTGTGAAGTAAAAGACACTGGTCATTTCTGAAAAGACTGTTAGAAGTTCATGGGCACCTCACTGGTGTGGAAAGGACTGGTGGCGTCCCTGAGTCATCTGTGGTTTGGGCACTGGGAGTGCCGTGCTAAGAGCTAATTGTCTGCACTGTCATTTACATCTCCGAGGGCCCAGGCAGTGCCTGGAGCATGGGCAGGCAGAGGGGGTCACAGGCAAGCACAAATCTTCACTCAGAGATGTTTTTATTCAAATAAATATAATAGTAACAACACAAAGTGTTATGACTCTGAGCCCTCACATTAACAGAATCATGGTTCATCAATTTTTAAATCCACATTTAGAGCTTCCTCCTAAAAGCCAAAAAGCAGCTACAATAGATAGTCTTGCAAAACACAGCATCTGTTCTCTTTCATTCCATGGTTATAGATAACCTTCATAAGCTGATTTGCTCATGACAATAAATTTATTTTCAGAAATTATACTCCTGATCTAATATGAAAAAATAAATAATTCAGAAGTTTCACATTATTACAGGGAATTATATTTAGGAGATCAACTAGGGATCTCTGTAATGAGAAACATTCACCTTGCTGGAGGAATGCTACTCTGCATTTAATCTTATAATATTCCCTTCAGGGTGTACAAGACAGCTTGCTGGAAAATATAATGACTCCTTGACTGTTTTCTGAAGGGAAAAAAAAAAAGAAGAGTAAAGAAAACAGTGATATGGAAATGAGATCTACATTTCATTTGAAATTCCATATGCACTATTTTAAAGCCACCTTGTTTCAATATGGAGAAAATAAAAAGCTTTTGATGGGTCTGATGATGTTATTTGGAAAAAGAGAGATTAAAACCACAAAGAAACAAAAGGATGTGACACATGCAGTCAAAATAATATAAAATCACTGGTATTTCAGGAACAGAAAAGAGCTGCTTCAGCTGTTTTTACTTTATTGTTTGTTACTAGAAAGAGAAAAGTTGGTTCCACAAAGTTCCCATTGGCCGAAAAGTAAAAGCATCTGTTGTAGCTATGAGTGACTTGTTGGCCACGTGCAGCAGCACTGACGGTGCAGCAGAACAGCTCCGCTCTCACCAGCACAGCTCCGCTCTCACCAGTACACTTTGGGCATCAGCACCAGTTACCACTGAGAGCTGTGGGAAGAGAGCACCACGTTTCAGAGCCCTGCCACATGTGAGCACATCTCAAAATAACCACAATTGTAATGAAGTAGTTTTCTCTCTTGGCCGCCCCCTCCAACCACTGTAATTTATGTTGGCCAGAAGAAGGAAACTACTTTTTCCAACCAAAGCTAATGTTAGGTGTCTGCTGCACTAAGGGTAATGAATACTGATGTTTACAGCCATCTTCTAAATGAGGTAACTAAACAATACATACATAGTTTCCACCAGTCTGGAGTCTCCAAGAAAAATCATTAAATTGTCGGTAGGTATGATCAACTCTGAAGGAAAAATAAATATTATTCATGATGACAGCATGCTATTGTATCTCTGCATCATTATGCCAGAGGTGTGCATTTTCAAAGCGTCCCATGAGAAGCACACAGACAATACCAATAATTGCCTGTGGGATTGCCATTTGGATGGAACTGCCTGAAAAAAAACATGTCTAAATCTTCTAAATGTTTTATTATTTTTTAACCATGGTATATTCTGCCTCAGAGTACTTCAAATAATATTTTTCAGTGTAATTAAAAGTCAAGTCACAATCAACTTTGTGGCAGAAAAGAAATCTTAAATACTAAAAAGGGATAATCTGAAAGATCAACTCTGCTACTTCAGAAAGTACACTGACACATAGTCTACAATGCAAAAGAGTTCCAGGAACAGAGAACTCAAAAATTTCCATTTCACTTTCCAACCATGTTATTATTACACATCAAATGTCCACAGACAAGTGACATCACAAAAATTATTAAGCTAAAAATTTCTACCGAGGCACTAATTTCAGGGTTTCACCATGAAACAAAGATTCTGACATATATAAAGCCTTATGGCACCTTTTTTCTCTATTAAGTTTCAAAAAACAATGATCTATGTTAGATTTATGCAATGACATACAGTGCCAAGTTTGACATATAGTCAAACCAGGTTCCAGTCCCTGTATCACCAGATTCCACAAGAGCAATGCAAAGACATTGACAACTGCCAACTAGTTCTATTTACGTTTTTCTTCAATTTTGACAGTTTTCCTCCAGAACTGACTTTTTGAAATACATTCACAAATTATTATCTTCCTGCTTCCATGCTATTTATTTGGAGAGCAGGTTTAGTACATAGAGATAATATATTGTAAACAGCCTAGCAAAATGTGCTGGGCAATTCACAGAAGAGACACATTGTGGTATGTAGTATCCAGATGTAGTTCCATCCATAGGTAGTCACAAGAATAAAACTCCTATCCACTCCAAATCTTGAGGCCAAAAGGAAAGCATTCTTTAGCAAGAGAACCTCATTTCTATTACCTGGGACACACAGCTAAACTATTGTTATAGGTGGTGGTGAGCAGCATTCACTACAAATATGTTTAAATGGCATATAATACAATTAATTAGATTTCCAGAGGAGTAATGTGGTATTTGGACTTTGACATTAAATCAATTCAAGCTTTACAGATACTCTTGACAACCCCACCCGTAAAATCAATAGTAAAACCTTGTATCCCTTGGAAAGGACAATGATATCTATGTGGAACTAGGAATTAAATAAAATTGGAATTGTCTGCAGCAGGTAGCTTTGGGATTTTTCTAGCACTTGTACAGTATTTAACATGACTTCTCAGATATTCCTAATCATATATTCCTAATCACAATACAGAGGGACTTTAAAGCCATAATGGACAGTTCTGAATACTTTCTGTATGTTATCATGTACATGGCACCCTTTTTTCCCCCATTATCAAAGGAAATAAAAGACTTGAGATTAGTTTAAGGTAAAATGTGTATCCTTTTTGCACCTGTTCTACCAAAGTGGCTTCAAATGTCTCACACTGATGGCAAGATTCTAAATTATCCCTATGATAGGGAGCAGCTGTGAAAATCACTACAGGACCATAGGGAGGAGGAGGATGCAATATTCTTTGCACAGAACAAAACTTTTTTTAAGACGGCTTTTATTGTTGTCACCACTCATCTTCCAGTTTCTCATTATGCTAAATGACAATATCAAAGAAAAAGTGCTTTTTTTTTCCAAGAAAGATACCATAAGCATCAGTCTACGAAGCAAGACCTGACAGTGACAGAAGGAACTGGCAAGACACTTTCACAGTCACTGAAAATATTAAGGCTTGAAATGGGAAACAAAATTAAAGAGTCCTGAAGAATGCAGCTACCACAAAATAATTCTGAACCTCCCAGAGAAGAGCGGAAGAATATAAATATTCATTGTGTTCAACAGAGAATAGCACATTGCATGCTCACTGCAAAATAGAGACACTTTAGTATATGTTGAGGCCTCATAACAATGGGATTTGCCAATTAAATCTGAGGGGTGTGATCATTTCTGTTGTGATATGGTGAATAACATGCTGAGAGAGGCTCAGATGAAAGGGTTTTGAATCACTGCAATATTCTGTTTCAGGCTTCTTTTATTATTTTTTTTTTCATCTTGTGCAAATATGAGAATGAAATGTGGTAGACAGGCCTGGGGAGACTTAAAGGAAGGTTATTTTGAGGTTGTTTTTCTTTACCTAAGACAGCTAAATGCTAAACTAATACCAGCTATATTTACTTTTCTTTTAAAGCCTGTAAATTGCACCTAATTAATAGACCCTGATGAAGTAAGATACCTGTATTCCTTCAGATTTGGAACTAACAGAATTTTCCCATTACATGTCATGATTAAATCTTGGGGCTGTGTTATGCATATCTAAACAGATTCCCTTGGCTTCTTCCACCAAGTGTGAAGGACTGAGGATGGTCATCCTGACACCACTGTAATTTTAGTCCTTTCATTAGAACCATCAAAATGCCCTCACTGTGACTCTCTGAGGCTGAGGAGGGTAAGAGAGGTCCTAATGCAACCTGACAGCATTCACAGAGAGCAGCACTGAGGAGCTCAGCACATTCCTGCAGGATTCACAGCTAATAACCCTCACAAGAAGGTCAGCAGGTTTCCTACCCCATCCTGTGCAAAGGCTGGAGGAGGTGAGGCACCGAAGCGATGGACCCAAGATTGTCACCGCTGCCATCATTGACATCAACATGGACCCTGGAACAGAGTTGTAGACCACAACCCCAACAGCAAGAGCAGTTCAAACACAGGATAAAGCCATCTTGCTTGAAAACCTTTTCATTCAGCAGCAGACAAGGAACCTTGATAGAAACACAGACTGAAACTCTCCAGCATCTCCACAGCAGTCTCTAGTTCTTAACAACCTCTGTCAATAACCTTACACTAGTACATTTCTAGTGGACATACCATGGAAAATGAGATATTTAAGAATTTTGAAGAAGAATCAACATCGTTTTATAGGAGTATGTTGGGAGTTCTTCTGCCTGAAGGCATGCAACAAGATGCTGGAAGCACTGCTGACAATGCTGTCCTTGCATGCTGCATTCACTTCTGACCCAAAGGTCATGTTTGCAGTGTGGTCATTATTAGTGTTTAACGGGCAGGCTTGTGCAAACTCCACCCCTACTAGCAACAACCAGAGCACTTCAACCCTCAGCAGATTCTGTAAGACACTGTATATCATTTTAATACGACATACACTTATTTATTTAGAACATGAAGCCATCAAAACCTAAAACACCACTAAAAGGTTCCCAAAAGGTATCAGTGATAACGGATGGCTCTATCTGGAGGATCATTTAGCAGAAATGAACCAAATACGTCCAGCTAATATATTTAATAATAATACATTTAATTAACAACTTTTTGTTCGCTAACATGGCATCTTGCATAAAGTGAAAACTAGAGATTTTTCCCTGAGCACGAAGTATCTTATTTCAGGTCACATCCTACAGTACATATTTTGATTGCTGCTCACCCTTATCGCTATATGGCAGATATCATGAAATCTTCATGCAGCAACATAAATTACGGTTATGCTCATTTTTCTTAGTAATCTCCTTTACCCTCTTCCAGTAGCCATCAGCTTCCACTGTATGTACAGCTATATGCTAAACCCCATTTTGGCCTCTAAAAATAATTGTCACAATTTCCTTTGACTTCAGCAAGACTTAGATTTGGCCTAGGGAATTTATCCCATTTATTTGCAAAGCTTTTGCTAAGTTTGTAAATCCCTAGAGTAATGTTCATATCGCAGGAAGAGAAATTTTTTAAATGTGACAGAGTTGATAAATTTCTCAGGCACAGAGAAGTTTGGAGGATGCTGTTGCTATGGTCTGAGCAGTCGCCTGGCACATTGGGTGACAGCACACTGGTTAATCCAAAGGGCTTCATGAGACTCTTTTTAAACAATTTCTCCTCCACCCTTTTAAATAGCCATACAACTACTGTCAGATTCTGTATTAATATGCATTATGGGGACCAAGATGTGAATACGTTAAGCAGTAGTCTCCTTCCAGGCACTTGCTGCTGATCCATAAGCCTTATGATGTGTAGTATCATCAATTTGAAGGTCATATACTCAAGAGATTTAATTTTGCTTAGTTATCATAAGAACTTCATTGCTGCAAAAAAATTCAGATCAGCTAGAAAAATAAGCTCAGCAATCGGTTAAGACTTTGCTCTGGACTCTTCTTGTCAAGAGTAATCCAGAAAGAAGAACAACAATAAAAACAAGTAAAGGGCAATGACAATTTTCATAAGCAAACTAGAAACAGCTGCTCCAAGGTCAGTAACTGGAAAAATGATGTTAATGATCCTGCATTAGCTGGGTAAAGTGTCACTGCTAAAACAAATCAGTGCAGATTTGAACCATTGTGTGGCTCGACATCAGTACCAATTAAGGTGGCAGATGATGTATAAAGAGCCTGGACAAAGGATATTATTATGTTACGAGCTATATTGATTTTTACAAGGCTTGTTTGATTGACTGACTGATACTATCAAGTAATTAGCTTTAATCTTCGGTTACAATGACCAGAAGAAATCCTGAATCAGGTTATATTAGATCTTTGATAGTATTTTACTGATACACAAAAGTGCTTAAATAAGGCAAAACCCTCCTTTCCTTTCTAAAGTCAGTGTCACACAAATAGGCTGTGCAGAACTTGGCACACCCAGGAGGTGCCCAGGCTGCACACAAATTCTGGTCACAGAGCTAACAGTCAGTAAAGAGCAACCTGACAAGATATCCCAGCACAGGAGTTCATAATTGACTTAATGTTTTGGCATATCTGATTTTTAAAAACTTATGTGTAAAATGGTATGCAAATTCAGTTATTTTTTGTTGTTGTTAAAGATTCTAAATGACAGCCACAGGGGATGGAGAGGGGGAAGATGTCAAGCTCACTTGTCCACTGTGGGCACTTCTCCCATGACCAAGCCAGAACATTTACAATTCCAGTCACAATTTGCAAGCTCATCACCCATTCGATAACCAGACTGACTTGGTTCAGGAACCTGGCCCCTAAAAGTGAACTCCTCCAGTGCATTCCTGATCCCAAACCCCTACCTGACACTTTGTTACCTCAAAGGAAATTCTGTGGGGGCACGAGACCAGGTTACAGACTTTTGCAATTCCTCTCCTAGAACAACTGACAAGATGTCTTGGTTTTGTCTCTCTTGGCCCCAGTTCTTTTATCTCCATTTCATGTATGTGCCTAATTTCAGACAGTCTG
Source organism: Acropternis orthonyx (assembly GCA_035583155.1). NCBI lineage: Eukaryota > Metazoa > Chordata > Aves > Passeriformes > Rhinocryptidae > Acropternis > Acropternis orthonyx. The sequence goes on along the minus strand of JAWWEU010000023.1, from coordinate 8,290,896 downwards.
TAAGAAACGCTACATGTTTTGATCTCTGAGCTGCCCAACACACCAGTTTATTTGCACACACATACTTGCCTTCCCTCCACTGCATTTGCATACTTGCATTTGCTCAGAGTGATGGGTCACTCTGCTTCCTCAAATATCACCTCCCTCCCTTCACACATTTCCTCTCACATCCTGTCCTCCTGAGCCAATATAATTCAGCTCCATACTCATGAAGGTCTCTACTTTCTCACACTCATGCCTAACTTTTTTAAAAAAAAAACATATATATACACATACTGTCCATTTTTCCATATACTTTCCCCCTCTTCCTGAGCAAAACTTCTCTACTTAAAGCCATCTAAGTTAGATCCCTTTCCTGTTCCAACCATTTGGGGACTAAGACCGGCAGGCAAATACTATCACTGAATTTGCTTGCTCTGGCTTCTCCACCTCCCTTTGCTTCCTGTGTGATGAGCTACACGTGGTTGCAACTATCTCAACATGCTCATTTGTAAAGCATCTGTCAAATGTTCAACTGCATGCAAATTATAAATAATACCACTGGAGATCATGACAGCAGATTTGCTGTGATTTTCACAACAGGCAGTCCCACTGAATGAAAACTAAAGGTACCTATCTGTAAGAGAAACAGAACATTATTTCTGCCACTGTGCTAGCTACAGCCTTGCAGTATATCCATGCTCAAATAAAATATTCTTTCATTGGGATAATTTCATGTTCATAGTATTTAAACAGTTTGAAAAATACCAGCAGTGTGAGCAAGTTACAGCTCAACTTATCTCTGTAGTGCTTTATAATGCAAAACCCTGTTCTTGGTCATCGGGCTGGGGGAGGGGGGGAGGCGGGAGGGGGTGGGGGGGTTGAAACACAGTATGTTTTCATATTAAATCTCTCTTTCCCCCCTTTCTATTGATTTGCAGATCTTCGTTCTGAGAACAAATTCTCAGTTCCTTTTCTGATGACACATTTTGTGCCTTGATATTTATTGTGGGTTTGGATATATATTTGTATGCCCCAGGGTTTCAGCTCCTATCAAGAGAGAGATTCAGGTTCTCAAAGCTGCAGGTCCTGTTTTTTCTGGTTCAACACATCCTTGCTCTAGAAGTTTCTGGGTTTGCTTGCCTCCTGAGAATTTACAAACCAAGACAAAGTTCCGGAGTAAAAAGAAACGTCTGTGTATGTGACAGAAAAATAGAAAAAAAGAAAAATCACATCTGTTCTGATCAAATACTCTGCCAGCTCATTTGAAAACTGTACTAATTTAGACTGAACCAGCATAAGCTGATGTGTGCAGGCAGACATTTGCAGCCACCCCAGAGCCCAGAACAAAGCCGCCAACCCAAGGACCTGCAGGCAGCCAGGTGGCCTTCAGAGCCAGGGACAAAACTTGGTTCAGCCTTATCAAAGCCCAGCTCATGCGCTGGGGAGAGCGAGTGGGAGATTTGCCATTCTGTTCAAAAAGAATATATTTGAGCTAAAGCTTGGCTGGCCACCACTGAGTGCACCTGTAAGGGGGCAAATGATAAATCTTCATGTACACATGCCCTCTGTGAGTGCAAATGATACACAAACAGTAACCAGGTTTGGGTAACTTGACTCCATAGAAAAAGAAATTACTTTATTTCTTCTTTTTAAAAGGAATTTGTATAACTTGGCACAGTTTTTAATATGATGGAGCATATTAAAAAGAAAGTTTAAGAAAACAATAAAATAGGCTATTCCTTACACTAATTTGTAAATGTCAAACTAGTGCTGCCTGGGATAACATCACTGGTGTTGGAGATCAGGGAATGGGGAGAACAAGACAGAAGGCATCAGGTACAAAAATAAGCACATACAACTGTGACTTTCATATCTCTTGTGAAATTATCTATCTTCACTTCGAAAATTGTCCAGCTGGTGACACAATTAGCATTTTTAATTTTATTTTTCTAGGAAAGTAAATGTGGCCTCCAGGAGAGAGTTAAAAAGGACTTGAATTGGATCAAGGCCCATGGGGACAGTACACAGTCAGAAATGGCTGCTGTGTATTCTTAGGGATTTCCCCCCTCCTTTCTCACTCAATACTTTTTCTTTGCTAAAGAGAGATAAAACATCCACAGAGCTTCTTACAATAACTGTCCTTTTCCTTCTGATGGGATAACAGTTAAGCTAATGGGATAACCCTAGGAAGCAGAAATTTGACACAAGCCAGACAGCACGTACTTGCCAAGCTCTGAAACAGAAATAATGCCATGTATTTCCCAGAACACTAGAAGCCTACATCCAAAGCACCAAAAAAACCCAACAAAAGAACCCCAAAACCCCCACAACTAACAAAGTCTCTAGTCCCTAAAACAGTTTTAGCTTGAAAACTGAGGTTGCAGAGAATCATGAAATGACAGAACACACTGCTTTGGATTTTCCGTGGAAAATGTTCAGATAATTAATATAACATACAGCAATATAAACCTCAAGTCAAAGTTATATTTATTGAAAATGAACATATTTCATACTTAGCAGCAGGAGAATATCACATCTTCATCCCATTTGGAGAACGATAGCCAAATAATTCTTTCTTGGAGTGAAATCCCAACCCCATTGAAATCAATAGCTCTATTAGCAGAGCTTCACTATCACCTCAGTCTTTATGACTGCCAGCTCCTTGGCCAATGAAACAAAATTTCAAAGAAAGAATGCCATTTCAAAGGTTCTTTATTCACTCTTAATACACAGGCACGTACCAAGTAAGGTTTTTACTATTATGACAGACCTGACGTTCATTTTTTGGTCATATAAAAACAGCAGATGCCTTACTAGGCAAAATGGCAAAGACAGGGAGGATGATAGCATAACAATGCTGCTTAGGAGGGGAAAATGTATTCCAGTGGGTTTGGGGAGTTTTCTTTTATCTGCTTTGCTGAAAAGAACTGTATCTGTGTGAAACAGCCAATGTTCAATAGCTGTGGTTGTTCTTTTTCATTTTAAAATAACTAAGACAAACTGTAGATGAAAATGAAGATTTCAGATTTGCTTTTAAATTCCAGCTGTTGGAATGGCTCTGAATTTAGAAGCAGCTGTAATTCAACACCACTGCAGGAGTTCCCCACTCCCTCTGCCAGCCCCCTAAATGATTTATATGCAGGAACAGAGACCGGGATGAGAAACAGCAGATGCCAGATAAAACCACACAAGCCACATGCTCAGGAGCTGTGAAAGTACAAATGTAAAGAGTGATGCTGTGAATTACCAGCAGGAACTGCAGCTTGTTCAGCCCTGCCTGGGCTGGGCACTCTCGTGGGGCAGCTGCAGTGCCCTGATGCCCAGTGTGGTTTGCCCACCACTGCTCCTGGGGTTTATGACCCTCTTGTCTGACCCATGCCAATGGCAGGTCTCTTTAACCAGGCTAAGCTAATAAGCTACAGAAGTGACTACAGTATAGATGTACCCAGAGAGACTGTGATTCTCTAAGGCCAGAAATCCATGAACTGCTTCTGTGTTTTTCCTATTTCAGCTGCCATTGTCTCATTCCCGCAGTCAAAATTCAGTTACAAAGCATTGCTTTGAAGCCAAATGTTATTCCACAATATCTGTCTTAAGAGCAGATACCAAAAAAAGTCTGCAACATTTCATATCATCTTACAGTGTCTTCAAAAAGCACTAAACCTTCTGAACACAAGGGCAAACAAAAAGCAATTCAAATTCTTACGGCCTGAGCAACTACCAAAAGGGCTTCCCCACATACCATGTGTGTAGAAGAGCACAGCTATCCTTGTTTCCAACTCTAGCTGGTTCTGGTACGGATGTTCTTATCGTAGAAAACATACCAGTAGAGTAATTGTCTTATCAGTCTTTTCTTTATAAAGAAAGCTTAATGTTAAAAAGCATTTTAGCAAATTAAAACTGAAATGCCTTTGTTTAAGCAACAAAACCTGTTCTCTGATACTTCAAATAGCACTACAGATCCAGTCAACATTAATAATAATGACAGTCAGCATCCAGTCAAGGCAGCAATTAAAATAATATTGTCTCCTGGGCTTTAAGAGCCACTCACTTAACAGGAAGGGACTTAATATATACACTGACACACAGATGGCACTTTAGTTCTTGTGAAAGAAACAAACTCAAATACTTTACAGAAACAGTCAGAACCCAACTGGTAATTTTAGTATCTCTATTCGCAAGAGAATTGCCTGTATCTGAAGATCAATTATTAAATCACATGACTATCAGAACATGATAACATCTAGAATTTACAGTAATAAAATGAAACCAGTGCTTTAACAAGCTCACTACAGGCCAGAGGAGGGTTTCAAATCACAGCACTGCATTCCATGGTCCTGTACCTCCACAGGGAGGTGCACTGAGGTGTTGCCACCAGCACAAAGAGGGCGATGATGACCCTCCTGGGAATGCCTCAAGTCCAGTCTCATTTATTTTTGCTAGTCAGAAGTGCAGGGTGTCTCAGCAACATGCAAAGAGGATGTGAGACATGGTTTCATGGCCCACAGCAGCAGCAGAGGGCAAGGGGAGATTGCCTCTGGTTCACCCAGAGGAAGACTGAGAAATTACGGAGTCTGTGAGAGTTATCAGCAAACACCCTAAGAACTGATGCAGCAGGTTGGTTCACATTTAGTTATATACACTAAAGGCTTAGATTTGTCACCAAAATCAGAGTGGAGAGAGATGTAAGATAGATTTCAGAGACTTTTAACAACAGCCCATTACATTTTAATACTAAGTATTCATTTGCAGTTATAAAAGGCAACCTATTCTCAACATATAGCCTGAAGGGAGTATTTATATTTACTGTATGCACCTGTGCATTGGCAGAAATCAAACGTTTGCAATGTAAATAATTCCATTTCCATCTCTGTGTCAATCCAGGAGGCACTGAAGGTTGTGACCATCTGGGGGCATACGCATGATCCCTGTTAAATTAACTCCCTGCTTCACCCCGTGTTTTCATGGACAGCTGTCGCAGAACAGTTGCAATCACTTGCCATTTTGGCAGTTTTGTGGCTAAGCAAAATTCATGGAAACTGGCTCTGGAAAGAGAATGAAGTGGTCTTGTAATGAGCTGTCAGTTGCATAGGCTGGTTCTGCAGTTGCACTGGGAACTCCTCCTCTGGAACTGCTCATTCACACCTCTAAAAGTGCTAAATCTACACCTGCACAGGCACAGCATAGACAGGTACAGAGTGAGTGGGAAATAGCATTCTGCATGGCACAAAGAAGAGGTTATGTACTTTGAGAACTTGAAATGTCACTTTTCTAAGAAAAAAAAAATTAGCTCATTCACTGCTGTCAGATGTAGTGAGCTTCCAGAATAAAATAATTTTATGAATAAATACTTATTTGCTCTGAACTCAGGGTTTCTCTGCCAGCACATCTGCAGAACCCTGACTAACTCAGCAGAACATGACTTTACCTCCTCCACTGCCCGGCCTCCCTACAGTGGCTGATTTCACAGTTACCTGGGGGACATCAGAAGAATTTAAGTAAGAAAACCAAGCAATTGGAAACACCAAGACTTTAATGGATCAGCACATATGCACTGATTTGGTTTCATTTTCAGTTTAAGTTAGTAATTGTCAGTTCCAGAAAAAGCAGAGAATAAAACTATAGTGAGAAGTCAGTGCTCACTGGAACTTTTAATATTTCTTCACATCACTCTGCCAATTTACTGCTCAACATGAGCTGCAAGGTATTAGGAGTGAAACGTGCAGATTTTCAGCTAAATAATGGAAATGTGATTGAGCCATGGTAAACCAAATGAGAGCAAGAGAGAATCTGGGAATATGCATATGCAATAAGGAATATTAAAAAGTTTCTTGGGCCCTGCAGTATGACAATGCACTCTGATGATCATCTTTATTAGATAGCACTGGATAAAGAGCCAATTCATTAAAAATTAATGGGACTGTACTGCCATCCATACATTATACATAGTCATAAAGTGGATGTGGACAGCTAAATGCTAAATCTGTTGGAAATAACTGCAAAGTGAAGTAGGAGAGTGTGTCATAAAATAGTAGAAGCCATGTAATAAGAAGGCCATGCAATAAAATAGGGAGAAAAGAAAGACAATCTCACTGTATGGGTCTGTAAAATCAAATGAGATTAGAAAAACTACAATAAACCAAAACTTTTTCCTGAAATGGAAAAATTCCTTTCAGAAAATGTACAACAGCAAATAAAGGAACCTTATTAAAGAGCGACACTGGAGGGTGGTGAACACAATAACAAATGGCAGGAAGATGTTTGACTGCGAAACAGCAAAGCTGTTTATGAAAACCATTTTATTGTGTCTTTTGCTGAAAGCTCAAAAATGTGAGGAATTAAAAATTGTGAGGCAGAATCAGTAACAGGTATCAAAACAGGGAAATAAACCTTTCTTATTCCAACACAAAATGAAAATCTCATTTATAGCATATTCTATAATTAAATAAGCTTCACTTTAGAGCAATTTAAAAATCTATGTTTCATTTTTCTAAAATTTATTGAAGTTTTTGATTACAAAATTAATGCCTGTGACAAATTCCACGATTTTGGATTGAAAGCACTATTCAGAATACTCATATATGCTGGAATGATATTTCTCAAGTTTGTAGAATTTAGTGTGGACTTCAACCCAAATACACCACCATTTGATATGTTCAGCCTTAAAAAGACATGCCTTTAAGAACATTTACCATTCCACATATTTATATAGCAAGATACTTTCTGAAATTATTTTGCAAAGTAATGATTCCTTCACAGTGCATTGAGAAATAGTGTTTCTTCATGGTGATAAAGAAATAGAACTTCAAAGAAAACTGTTTAGCTCAAACACAGATGTATTTTCATAAAAATTCTCTTAAATCATAATATTCCCGAGACTTACTCACAAGGCACAAAATTAGGTATATTCAAACACTTCTATCTTTTCAAATCAAGTTTCAAAGGAAAATTATATAAAGAACCTACCTGCTTATCTATGAAGCTAACAACAGCCTAGCTGGGAATGCAACCAGGATTTGGGAACAAATACCCATTGGTGAAACTCAAGAGCCTGCACAAAAACTGAAGGAATTACAATAGTTAGCATGAGGTCAGTGTTAAAACTTGACCTGGCTGGGGCACAGGAACAGTGTAAGTCATATTAAGGACGTAATTACAAAATACACCTAAAACAGGCAAAGCTCCACTCATTTCCAGTAAACTCAAATAACATTGTGAACCTGCAGCTCCAGGAACAACCAGCCTGGCAGTGACAGCAGGACCAGCACGCTGTGTCACCCAGGGATGACAGGCACTGACGTTTCGGAGCCTCTGTGACTGTCTGTGCTTTGTGTTTCCAGGATGTACTCTGCTTTTAATTACCGTGTTTCACTGCAGTACAATTCACCCTAAAAATGCATTGGTGCACCTTAGTGGAGCTGCACTCCCTGAACTGAACCTGAGCCATGGATCCCACCGTTTTACTGTTCGTGCCTCTCCCTAATAAAGCCAGGTGTTGCACATCTGGTTTTACAAGGTATTTATCAGCACCATTACTCTCACACTTTGATATTTTCTCAGACAACGAACAACCTTTTCATTTTAGCATCTTCTAATGACAGTCCTTTAGAAGAAGCTAGACACAGGCAAAGACTAACACAAAGAGAACTTGAAAAGCCAGTTTTGAGTTTGGGGTAGGAAAGACCCCGCACACATATGGCTCTGGAAAGCAACTATTCTGGGCCGCAAAGACCCTTGTGGATTATAAATGTGGAAACAGAGAACAGAAAAGGAATTATTCACCACATTATTAAACATGACAAAAAGCTTCTGAATTGAAGCTTAAAACAGGCTATTTAAGATTCCAGCAATCCCTGGGACTTTGGCAACAAAAATGTTCAAAAGCCTTTTATAGTTGCTGTCAGATTTATGTAAAGCATTTGAGGTTCCTGTGAACTTATTTATGTAACAACCTAAAACTTGAAGCCAACTTGAAAGTCTTTCTATTCTAATTATTCAGTAGTGGAGGTGCTGTACAAAAGATACTCAGTGTTCTTTCTTGAACACCTCCTAAAATGGTGGCCAGCAAAATATAGACCTTGTGTGAACATTTTGTGGGATGGCTGTTACTGTTGATGAGCTGTATCATTCAATAGAGAAGTTACTTGGTGATTTGTTTTCCTGTTTTCTGTTCAGAGACAACAGGGAAATATCACTGTGTGCTACATTCCGCTCTGACTGCTCACATTCTGCCTCAATAATCTTGCATAATTATTTTTAGAAAAATGCTGCAGTATGTAAAAATAAAATAAAAGTTACCATCACTTTTCTGAAATGCAGTATTAGAATACTTCGTGGAGTCAGGCTCAGGGTGGACATCAGGATATTGTTGGGAACTGAGGCCCAGCTGACTCGGATGCAAGGCACTGGCATTCAGGGACCATTTGGTTTAAATCCCACATGAACACTCTGCCATCACTCTGGGTCACTCCTTCAGCTCCAAACGGAGAGGAATATCAGCTGTAAATGCACCCAGCATGTCTCCAACAGCAACCACTGCAGGCAGGGGTCACCAGGGGAGTAGCAGGACGTGACCTAACTGGGTCTGCATGCCCCAGTAAAAGCCACTGTATGCTAAAACAGCTCCTGCCCCAAGAAGCCTTTCAAGCTTTTTCTTTCAAGATGATTTCAATGTGTTTTCCATTTCATCACCCTCTGCCCAGAAGCTCTCAATGCCATTTCCTTTGTTTCCAACTCCCAATTTTCCCGTTCCCACTATTTTGCTGTTTCAATGAGGTCACTCAATTCTCTCCTGTTCCAGCTCCCAGTTTCACTCCCCCTTCCTCCTTCATGTCAGCACTTCTCAACCACCCAGGCTGTGCTCACTTTCAACACAGACCCGCTTGTCAAGCAGGCTTCTAATTACCTCAAATGTCTTTATATAGATACTGCATCAGGTGTCTGCAGCTTCAGAAAACCACGGGTCTAAGAAGAAAAATTACAAATCCTAGAATATTGACAATCTATATAAACATTGTTGTGCATTACAGACACAACAAAAAGGTATTTGCCTGTATACTTTGGATGTGAATTATCTTTTATAACTACTGTGAAACCGGTCACATTGTTTTATCCCTACATGTCTATAACCACTCAGTGCCCAAATGATGGAACTCCTCTAGAAATTAAGAACCTCTTCACAAAAAACATACAGTTCCTCATCATTCTTATTTCTTTCATCACTATACAACTCAGTTAATACTGGTTTGTATTAACTATTCAAAGCAAGAGAAAATTTATAACCCAACTGTGACAAGACACCAAGTACACAAGTTCATAATTCCTTTCATTTATCAAAATTTTGCCATGTCAGTCAAGAACCAGAACTGTCGTTGCAAGCACACCTAAACAGAATCCCACACATGGAGTACCACAGGCCAGCCTGTTTGGGGTGGGGTTTGGTTCGTGGTGTTTTATTTATTTCATTGTGCTGATGAGCATACTTTAACACCCAAGGACTGTTATAAGCCAATGTGTTTTCTCTCTCTTCCTGTGTTTCTTTCTTACAGGATTAATCCATATATATTCCAGCTGCGGGATTTTTATGGATTAAGACCAAAGCCAGCAGCATTCTTTATTTGTTATTTTGGCATAAAAACATCAGTTTGATTGCTTTCTTTTTTTCTCTACTTAATCATGCTTTAGACAGACAGCATTCAGATTTAACTCATCCTGGCTCCCCTTTCCTGTTTTCCCTTTAGCCATGAGAGCTAGAAACAGAGGTTACAAAGAGCAAAGAAAAAGTAATTTAATATTTAGTTCAATGACGCCTGTGGAAGAATCTTGTGAACCTGTGCTGAGGTCTCAATGAATCACCAGTGACTTATGATGCAAAACCAGTGACATAAAGGCGTAAAATGTCCATAAAGTCTTTAGGAGTCCATTAGGTATTAGAAATAAAATATTAATATCTCTAATATGAACATCCTTAAGGCATGAACAACGAATTGCAGGCCTTGGGTCAACTTCATCCAGTTTATGCCAGTGCAGATCCTGCTGGACACAAAGGAAAACCCATCCCCATAGGGAACACAATAAAAATGAGCACCTATAAATTCCCTTGTGTTCCTTGGATCACTTGTGTCAGGCAAAGTGAAGCCTCCACAACTTGTGCTGTATTTTTTTTTTTATAAGCCAGGCTAAGAACAACACCAACTGAAACCTCTTTGGAGGCAAAGCAAAATCCAGTGCCTTTCACTTCCTATAGCAGTTCCCATGGCCCAGGCATCAGTGTGGATTCAGAGTGAACCGGAACTTGTCTCATCTGCTGTGCAAAAGCTCTGAGAAAACATCTGAAGACAAATCTAAGAAGTGGGGAACATAATCTCACTTTTCATTGCAAAGGCATCTTTTTCCTTCTGAAATATCCAGCAATACTCACTACCCAAGACACAGGCACAACCGTCCTAAACGTGCTGATTCACACAACAAGTTTGCACCTGCTTCTAAGAAGGGCTGTTTCCATGCGTTTTGATCAGGAATTATTTACTTCAGGGCATTGTATGATACCAAGATGGCTAATAGGATACAGAGCCTTTCACCTGCAGGTCAGTGTCTTCAATTTCACCCCAGCTTCTGCAGGCTGATCTTGCAACACACTTTGTGCTCCGCAGGGACTGCCCTTGACTCCCACAGACACCGGGAGATGCTCCGGGCACTCGGCAGGGACAAGAGCGTTCCGCTCCTGGGAGCAGCAAGATCCTGCTGACTGAAAGTCAATATGTGTGTGCAGAGACCCACGTGAAACACAGTGCTGTTGCCAGGCTCATTCCTGCTACGTTAATGAAAGAAAACACCAGGGCTGCCCCATTTGTTGCACGAAAGTGTGGTGACAGACAGATGCACTTCCACCCGGTATGCACAGGGCTCTAATCGCTTCTGCAGCCCAGAAGAACCTGTTCCCAGCACACAGCACATGGCATACTCCAGCTCAAAAGATGCTGCCTATGATTAGCCACAGAGTAAACAGAATGGTCCTCCAATAACACAAATTCAGGGCCTTTTACAAACACTAAGTTTCTTCCTTTTTTTTCATACTGGAGAAGGATAACAATATATATTTTGAATAAACTAATGGCATTGAGCAGTTAAGGAAGAATTACTTGTATGTTATGCAATATTTAGACCAATCTTTTCCCAGGAAATAATGAGCTGAATAAGATCCTAACAATTCCAGCCTCAAGTACAGGTGTGGGAAAAGTCAACTCCTCATTTGCATTTAAGAGTGTAACACATTTCTAGGTGTTTTCATTATCAACTTGGAAATGTGCTGCAAGAGCCCAGGATCAACATTCACAAATTTATGTAACACAGCTGAACTGTTCAGTAGCAGATAATGCCTCTTGGACTATAAATTATTAGAATCAGCTAGAAAAATACTTATTTTCTCTAGAAGTTTTAATGTGTTTGAGGGAAAACAAATAAGGACTTTCCATGGGAAATATTTAACTCATCTAATAAGCCAATGTATTTACCTTTGACTGAGGTCAAAGTCACATGATATTGTAAGTCAAAACTGCAATTCTGACCATAAAATGGGATCTTACTTGTCTTCTAATCTCAAAAACTGACATTAAACTACTTTGCAAGTCAAAATGAAGTTAGGTCAAAATCACAGAATCATAAAAACATGGAATGGTTTGGGTTGGAAGTGACCTTAAAGATCATCTAGCTCCAACCCCTCTGCTATGGGCAGGGTCACCTTCCACTGGAACATTCTCATCTTTTTATTATTGAAAAAAGTCTTTTGACCAAATAAATACATTCTACGAACCAGAAAATATCATATTTTTTCTTCAAAAGTATCTTCCACAGGTAATTCAGCCTACTCTAAAATATTGGGGGGGGGGGGGGGGGGGGGTGGTTTTTTTGGC